>CM023452.1:58321386-58559327 GCA_013339765.2 Haemaphysalis longicornis
TTTTAATTTCGTCTGAGTGTTCCTGGGGCAACCTAGTGACGAAATCGCCGAAAAAATGAAAATTATCTTGTCGGTGCAGAATAATTCTTTAAAACGCGAAACTGATAGCCCCATAACTTGTACTCCGTAATGGCAATAGAAATGAACTATTGTTGAGCGAACTTGTCATGCAATCCACGACACTCAAAAGTAAACGCACCTAAACCGTTTTATTGTTTTATAACTCAAAGGTATTCATTTTACAGTTAATAAAATAAAAAGCGCAACAAGCATTAGCAGCTATAAATAAATGTTACAATGACGCACTTTTAGGGACCAAAAGCAGAAAAATAGCAAAGCAATGCCTTCAAAGGTTTGTATATTATAAATTCCGAGGTTTTGGTAATTTGAGTACTACTTTGTGGTTTCAAATACGGTTTGGCAATATTAATTTCGCCTCGTTTTTTTTCGGATAGGGTGCCCCATATTTCGCCGACACATATAATTTCGGGAAAGCTTTAATGAGGAGTAGCTTCAAGAGGTGCAAACGACAGGAACACTGATGTTACTTGTAAACGTTGCGGTATTACAAGCTGTAATTATAGCCTGGAAATGCTAGGCCATGTTTCGACCACTCTCGCTGCATTTACGCGACTTTATTCAGGAGAAACGTCACTTTAGAAATGCTGTCCTCCTCCCTACATCCTCGCCAATATTTAGGATAGTTCGCATGACGTCGGAAAAGGGCGTCTTGGCTTTACTGCGCTACTGCACGGTTCGCCGACCCTCTGACACGATCAGTGGGCCCAGAGTTTAGTCATCCGGACACCGGCGGGTGGCCGCAATTTGTTGGCTCAGTTGAAACAGCCATGACCACGGAGCAAGAATAATTGAGGAGGCACAACAGGGCTTGCTCGGGGGCGCAATAAGTGACGGCGCTGAGCACGGCGTGGCCGCGCCCTCTGTCACTAGGCGCCGAAGGGAAAATGGCGCGCCAGTTCAAGGTCAGCCAGTGTATGGCCTGCAATCGTGGGCAGACAACGCCGATGAATCCTTCCCGCGACTGTTTTGCGGTGGAAGAAATCTTCGCGTCTGAAACACCTTTGTCGTAAGACGAAGGGACTTTGACTTTTCTAGAACGCGAAACCTAAAAAACAGCCATTTTTGTACGCTGTCTCGCACATTAACGCACTAGTCGCTTTTTTATCGTCTAGATCATTTATTCTAATTCAGTTGCTGTTCGCACATACTAAGCTTTGTTTGCCTTTCCGCCGCTTTTACTTGCTGTTCATCACTGGGATCAGCTCGCAGGTGACATCGACACACTCATTACAATGACTGCTTCGTCAATGAGTACCAATGATTCTTAAAGGTGTCAATCATTCTTCAATGTTTGCGTCATTTTGATACCTGTACATAAGCCAGTTGACATGGCTCAACTATTGCCCCTGTTTCGTGTGCCCTTAATGTAGAAATTCGCACTTCGACATAAATGTGTTTGTAACTGTATTTTTATTAGTGTTGCTGTTTTTCGTCGTTCAAAAGTACTGCCGGTCCTTGATAGTCAAGCCTTTCCTTTAATTTTTTGTTCTCCGTGGTGTGCAGCACAAAAACCGGCGAAGCTAGTACCAGAGTCCTGCAATGCTTTACTGGTCGCGAAACTGCTCCGTAACTCAAAGAGAGAGCTTCATATGCTGCGTTTGGCCGCCGCACGGTTGCGCCACTAATTCACTGAGGTCACTCCTCGGGACGCGTTTCGCTGGCTCGAACGGCGGAGACGCGGCGAGTTGTGTTTGTTTTGTGCGGGAAAAAAATGTAAGGTGCATCTCGCACTGTTGTGATGAGACAGCGACGATGCCGAACACGTGCTGTATCCCGGGATGTTGTTCCCTGTACTACGATACAACAGAAAATGGAGGCGCGCCATTCCAAGGCAGGAACGGGAGATTTTAGCTTCGATTATAAGTGTGTGACAGTTGGTGGTATGCAGTGTGTGTGAGAAAGAAAAAGCAATGTATCCTTTTGACAGCATCCGGGCCGTAGAATTCTACAAGGCTAACTTAAAGCCGTGTTTTTATTGGATCAGTCAGGTAGAAGAAGTGCTTTATTATCTGTTTCCTAACTTGTATTACTTTGCGCTCAGGCTCGCATGTAAAAAAACGCTTTGGACGTCCTTGTGTTTTTACTTCCCATATTTTCGTGAATTATCAGTTAGGGTTCTTTTTGTTTGTTTTGCAACCGCGCCTGACCGCTTCTGGTTTTTTTTATCTGGCGTTTTAACAGGAGCGCCCTTTTGCTCTATTTGTCGTACGTCCCGTCGGCAATATTCTTTGATATGCAAAGGGTGTCACCTTGTCGCCAACTTGATTTTTTGTTTCTTTGACAAAGTTCTCGATCCTATTTTCGTGGATCTTAAATTAATATCGTTCTGAGAAATGCATGCAGGGCAAACGCCACGTAACTCACTTTATCGACGCTCATCTGTGCACGTCACACTGCGGACTGCTTCTTCGACGTTTGTGTTTCATTGTAGTCTTTTGTTGGGAAGGAGGTCGCTTTAATAAACTTCGTTTAGAAAAGCTTTGCGTCGTTCTTGGCTATACGGCAATAATTTGTTTCCTCCGTGGGCTGCACATCGCTTGCGCAAAAAATAATATTTTTGTACTCTGAGCCAGGCTATTTTGTTTCCCTTCGAAATATTGAAACTGTTTTGTTGCGTGTGATAGAATTAGTTTTATTGTTCGTTTTTCACTTCCTTTTTTGCAAGGAATGCAAAGCGTGGATGAGGAAAGACACACTGTTCAACATATATCTCTTCGTGTTTGGATCCATCGCGTTTCGGCAGCGTTTTTACATGTTCTCAAGTATGTACCAACTCATCGAAACAACAATGCTATTGGGCTATCTATTTTAGCGTTCTGTGCATTCCAGAACAATCATCGGATTCATTAATGCGCAGTCTGAACGACGCATACTTGGTTTCTTTCAGTTTTTTTATAATATTATCGATATGCCCGCACCAGTCCGTGAGTACGGAGCTACCGTATGTGTGATAGTTCCCACTAGACTTGCTCGCTGGGAAGAGGTTTTGCTGCGCAGACTTCGCGTTGGAGTGGCGCTTTCACCTGCTGTGACCCGGGCGTGGCCACCACGCTACCATGCCCCGTTCGGCGACACCTCCCCCTTCTGCACAGCTCCGGCCGCACAAGCTGACGCGGACCATCTCATATGGGCGTGTCCTTCACTGGCCTCAGCCAGAAAGCGACACCTGAGAGGCACAGGCCTCCATCCTGGAGGACCCCCCAAACTTCAGCGGTGGCTCTGGGGACCCCACCCCCGCGCCCTTCTTGACTTTCTTCGAGAGACGGGGCCCATGTATATTTGTAAATTAGTTATTTTTATGCCAACGGGCATTCTATCGCAAAAAAATGTGTGATAGTTACAACTTTTGCTTTAAGAAAAAAAGCAATAGGGATTTAAAAATCCGTAAATACGATGGCGCAGAGCTTGTGCCACAGGACGCAAAAGCCGTTGCCGTTCGCGGCCGAAGTCTAAGGTAATTTACTTGAAAAAATAAAACCCCATTGAAGGCAGGTGATATATATAATGACTGAACTATTCATCGCTAACTACTACGAAAAAGCACAGGTAATAAACGCGCAGACACGTGCTTTTTAACGTGTCTGCGCGTTAATCTCTAACGTGCGCCGAAATCTCGCACACACCAGCGTTCTTGCTTTTCGCCTAGCTCCATCAGAAAAGCGGCCGCCGCGGCCGGGAATCGAACCCGCGACATCGTGCTCAGCAGCGTAACGGCTTAGCACTGAGCCACCGCGGCGGGTTTCCCCCCACTGCCATTTTCCTTTCCCGGTGCACGATCAAAAATCACGCTATCCGGCCCGGCACCCCTCTTTGCAAATTATACACTGCGCACGCTAGCGGTCTCGCATACCTTCAATTTCGGATCGTTTTAAGTGCGAATGCACTATAAGCGACCCCAAACCATCCACCGCCGGCGGCGTCGGCGTCCGCAGTGCTCCTCTATAAAGAAACAGCATCCGGCGCCAGGTTTCGATCCGCGGACTTTGCGGCCGCAGCGCGACGCTCTACCGACAAGCCACGGACGCGACGTGATATCAGCGTTAGTGACGCGCCTTATATCTTAAACGCATTCAAACTACGTCGTCAGCGGCGTGCGTTGGCGACTCAGCGGCGTTATAGCGGCTTGATAACTGCGTGGTGTACACGTGATACTACAAAACCCGATGGAAGAGATGGAAGAGAAGGCGGCGAGGCGGTGGGCTGCGGGGGCCGAGCGCAAGCGCCGCAAGCGGGCCGACAACCGTGCATTCGCACTTTCACATTCTCCCCCTCGGGGAAATGCGGGAGAATTTTTTTTTCTGATCCTCGCGACGCGCTATTGTTTGAAGCCTACACGTGTAGGGCATTGGGTTTAAAAGGAAAAACGCAATGTATAGCGGACAAACTTGCCATTAAGTGTGGACATAACCTGTTGTTGGGAGGACAGCCTGTGCAGAATGAAGCTTCAAAAAATGACCGAGAAAGGCCAAAATGGGCGCAGATAAAGAGCCAGATTAATAATTGCAACATATAATTCCCACGTTGAATTCTCCACCTGCGTCCCACTACTCTTCCCCGTCGTTTAAATAAAGCCATCGCGTTGTCCATAGTGAGTCTAAATGCATGGGGGCTTTTTCCCACTAATGATATTAATAAATTGCTCTTTCCATCTTACTGTAGTTAGAAAATATAGTTGTGTGTCGTTGCGCATGTATTCCATGCCAATATGTGGCGTATTATGACGTAATATAGGTGCCGTTCACTTAGTCGGGAAGGGATGTAGTTTTAAATACCGACATATTAAACAGATACAGTTATACAATCGGATACAGAAAACGGGAGCTTAATGCGATGTTCTGTAAAATATAAATATTGCATTTTTTTGTACATTCACATCAATTGATTTAGTGCAAAAAAGAAACTTTTGCACATCTGCAGTTTTAGGGCATAATATAATGCTGTGGCGATATGATTACATCTCGTTAAGTACTCTTCTCTAGGATTGTGTAAAGCTGTCTTGCCATTGTGAATAACGCTGTGTATTGTTGATATGCCGTTACAAGTTCAAACTGCGGTCCACTGTAAAGGGAAACGGCGAGCGCGTGGCCGCTGCGCCCCGCGAAGCGCCGTCGCCGAGAAGCGGCGAGAATCGAAGATAGCCAACGCATGCGCAATCACCGCATGAGGCAGGAGAAGCAGCTCTGTCGTCTGCGCGGTGCTCCGCTGCGCGGCTCATCTTGCGATAGCTGGGGAATTCCGCACTTGAAGCGTATTAGCGGCATACAGTTTCTGAGCAAGTATACTATAGAGGAAACTGCTCCTTGTAAGCCATGATGTCGTTGGGGTGTATCAGAAAACCCTCGCTTTTGGCTTGGGCTTGGCATGACAATTGTATTCTTAAGCGATTTTTTGAAATTTGGTTTCTACACTATGCATTTTCACATCTATGAGCTACAAGGAAGCCGAAATCCTCTCTGTTCTGTGGTAGCCGCCTTCGGTTAAACTGCAGGCAGTGCGTGATCGTACCTGACATTGGTCATGTTTCAGTCGAAGAAGGTATGACTGAGCGGGTAATATGCCGCGGCGAAATTTGTAGCTGACGAAAAAAGAAACAAAACGTTCTTCGACGAAGACAGACACGGCAGATACGGGCACCTTATTGTCGTATCGGGCCCCTATCCACCCTATCTGGTCATCGTGCACGACTGTTTAACGCCACGTTTTCTTTTTTATTCGAGTATAAACCAACTCGCTTAGCGGCAAGTTTTGTTAAACTGTAGCTGATGGACGGTGCACCGGTTCTCCACGAAGGCGACGTTTTCATAGGCAAGCTCAAAACCTTTACAAACTCTTCAAACAACTAACTATCTGAAAAATTGAAAAATAATAAAATAAGGGATCCAATTAGTTTTCCGCCAAAATGTTAACATTGTTCGTACCGACAACGTTGGCCCCTAACAGCAGGCACAATCTTTCTGCCAAAAATACGTTTTCCTTCCTTTTTCGTTAGATTTGAAACAGGCTGTTTTATATTGCGCTTACATAATTGCACAATATTCTTCACGTTTTTGTGGCACTTTGTTTATATCTGCGTTCACTAAAATGTTTCATTCTAAGCCAATGATACAACTAAGGCGTGCGGATGATGTAATGGCGGTCCAGGACGACACAGACGATGTGAGCAGCATAGACGATAGAGCCAGATTCCTCTTAATGTACATTGTAAGAAACTCTTTGCTCAGCTGCACGGCCAAGCGCCGTAGCAGACGAACGAGGGGGTGCTCCTGCCTGGAGTGACCAGTGCGGATGCACCGGCTGGCTGCTATTCCCGCCACTTCTCGGCGTCAGCGCTTCGCGGAATGCTGCGACCACGCGCTCTCCGTTTCCTTTTAAAAGGGGACCGCACTGTACATGTATATGCTACTGTGTATGTATGTATGTATGTATGTATGTATGTATGTATGTATGTATGTATGTATGTATGTATGTATGTATGTATGTATGTATGTATGTATGTATGTATGTATGTATGTATGTATGTATGTATGTATGTATGTATGTACGTACGTATGTATGTATGTGTATATGTAGGCATGTATGTATGTAGACGTTATTGCCGTACATTGTGCCCGAACGCAACATCACCATCACCACTTGCACAGTGGACACCAAGGGGTGTTTTCCCGGTTAGTCATATCCGTGCACCCATTTCCATTTTCAACTGTAAGTGATCACCATGAGCCCCTCGCTCCACCTGGGCACAAAGAGCTGGACTCGGCGACCGAATAAAGGTCTTCTTGGGATACGCCTTCTCTCGATATATATATATATATATATATATATACCTTATGATTACTCAGTGATTTTATTTTTTCATTATTGTTGTTTTTATTGCATATCATTCCTTTTTTTCTTATTTCCTTTTTGTTTCTCTGCCGGCCTGTTATCAAACACTGTACACTCGTGTGTTTACGCTGGCTGCTATGTAATGGAACGGTTCCGTGGCCTTTTTCAAGCTGATTCACAGCTTTTAGTCAGCGAACCCTGTAGAATTTATTCTGCAAATTAAGATTTGGTTTGATATGCCTTCATCGAGTCTGGGAGCGGTAATAGCGTGATGATGTACTATTCAAGAATTTGTAAAGTTGTGAGGAAAGGAGACAACTAAAAATGGTTTCTGGAGCATCAGTTTGAATATATCTTATTTCCAGTTTTGTGTTAAGTTTATCTCAGTGTTCCTAGCGCAACCTGGTGACACAATCACCGAATAAAGGAAAATCACGCCGTGGGGGCAGTCTACTGCTGAAAAACGCCATGTTGATAAATGGTACTCCTTAATTTGTACTCTGTAATGGCACCTCAAATGAACTCTTGTTGAGCGCACTTGTCATGGAAACCACGACATAAAAAAAAACGCAAAAAAGTAATACCTCTTAAAGCAATTTACCGGTATTTATTTTACAATGATTAGAAAGAAAAATAGCAAAAAAACCACTGCTATTATAAATAAATTTAACGATATCGTAACTTGACTACGCTTGTGAAAAATTGAGACAGGCGGCGGTTTTTAAGAGTATAATTATTTTAAACTTTTAATTTTTTAATCATTAGTTGTCCTTTGTGGTTCAAAATAGGTTTTTGCATGTCAGCTGGTTAAACGTTTCTTCATCTGCATTTCACTCACGATCGGCGTAAGCATCAGGGTTGAACGGTGTTTACGGGAAGTAGGTTAAAGCGGCGCTAGTAAAAGGAACACCGACGGGATTTGTAAACAATGTGGCATTATTAGCGAAAATTGTGGTCTGGAGACTCTAGGCCATGTTGCAACCATTCTTGCAGCATTTAAGTGACTTCATTCAGTAGAAACACCACTTTAGACACGCCGTCCTCCTCTCTGCATCCTCGCTAATTTCTATGACGGTTCGGATGACGTCAAAAAAGATGGCTTAGCTTCACTGCGCTACTGCCCTTCTCGCCGACCCTCCGACATAATCAGCCGGCCCAGCATTAGTCGGCCGGCCGCCTGCGGGTTGTCGCAATTCGTTCGCTCAGTTCAAACAGCCACGACACGATTTCTGCCTAGGGGAATGTGCTTTAACTTTGTTAGTTGGTCGACGTAGCCAGCTCTAAGTCCAAGTAGCTCCACACAAGCGCACATGCCACACTTCGATGACTGGTACGCTAGAAGAAAAATGTAAGGCCTATTGAAGGCGGGACAAGAGTCATCGACGTTAATATAGGTGCTAATAATATAAAATCAACACAAACTTTCACCGTACAGCGTAAAACGAGGGTGCAGGAAGCACTTTCTGTGCTCTGGATGTACAAGCAGAGCCGTGAACAGCGCAACCACACGATGCGAACAGTTTTCCATCTACGAAATGCAGTCGCTAGGCAGGAGATATTGTCGGAATTTGGGGAACGCTTACTGAACAAACGCTACACAAGAAATAGCCGTCTAAGCTGCTTGAAATGCCGAAACTCAATAAAAATGTACACTCGCTAAACCTTATATACTTTACATTTCCGGCACTTGTGGCGCATTCTCGTGGCCAACTTGTCTCTGGCGCTGGATTTGTGGTTTGGCAAGTCGCAGGTTAAAGTCCGCCACAGTGCATGCTTTTTGTTTTTTTATGTCGATTTTTTTGTGTTTCGCCAATGTTTTCTAAACGGAATTCATCATTTTTTTGCGCTGTAAAGTTCATTCCTCCACGAGCGAGTAAACAGAATGCGCGCAGGCTGACACATATGGGCGAAGCAGTGCTTGTTGACATCCTGCTTTCATAAGCACCAACTGCTTGCGGGCAGTGGGCACACTCCCGGAACAGCGGAGCCTTGGCCTGGTGCGAATACGCTTTTTGCGATACAGGCATGAGACAGGAAAGCTCTCAAAATGGGGGAAAACAGCTTCGCATTTGAGCGTCTGCGATGACGCTGAGGACGTTCATCCACTGAGTACGACTCGGGTAGCGCGTTCTACCATTCCAAGCTGAGCTGGTAGGCTTATCTGACGCATTTTGCAGCCAACATGGTGGAACCGCGGTATCCCCGTTACTCGGACATAGAGAATGCCTATCTAACGATAACGTCGGATGCCAAGCATGTTGTTTTAGAGAACCGAAAGCGAAAACTGTTGAAATTTTAACCTTAGGTATCGTGCAATCACTTAGCACCTTTTACTGACGTCCCTGCTGTTAGTTGGTGCGGCCGCCGCAAACCGCGCATGGCAGTTTTTCTTCTTTAAGGCTTTATAAAAAAATACCGCCTTGAAGCCCGGATATACGATGAAAAGTGTGTTCGTGAGCCTGTCTCAGCAGTGCAAGCAAAAGCAGGCGCTTGACAAATTCACTTCGCTGTCCTTTTAAACTCTTGTGCGTACTGTACATTTTTCTCTGTTATACTCGAAATGGGCAATACTCGCACACTTCCACGTAGACGCATTTGGAGCGCCGAGAACACCTCAATAAAGTAAAGTATTAGCAACGGTTAGTATAGCGCAGTCACCTGTTTGGATGCACAACCAAACAAATTGCCCGTGCTTTCTTTAAATGCTAGCAGAGTGGAACATTAATAAAACATCCAGAGTACAACAGGGTTAGATTCTGAAGTTGCCTACGTCCTATCGAAATCAAGAAAGTATTTTCTCTGAACGTTGCCTGGAAATTTCCAGTGGTTTAAACTCATGTTTTCTTATCGGTAATTGACGTATATATAGCATCCAAACCACGTACACTACCTTATCCCTATCTAACAGCAATAAATTTCCGGTTGCTTTTGATACGGATGAGTGAACGAGCAACCACTGTCTAACAGAAAATATTTCTTGTGTTATTTTTTCCCGCACGTTTTCAAGGATAACTGTAATTTTTGTCTACATTAACCTATCGTTGTGTACACCAGCTCTATCTTTCACGTTAGCTGAATCCCTATTATCTGCGTTTCCTTTATGCCCGGAGGTGTGTAGGACGTATATTCTCGTTTTATATGTTGGGGGAACGTATGTTTGTATAGTGTTGCAAGTTTAGATATTTTAAGTAATCAATGCCTCTCGCTATTTTCGGCACCCCTTCCAAAGAGGTTTTATACTGAACGGATATGTCTTTAGAAAGAATTCCGTTTATTTTTGTTTTTTTCTTCAATGACGTCTGTTATACTGTTAGGAGCTATACGCTCACTCACGATGTCAAAATCATGCTAAAGTAGAGACAAAATCAGGGAAAATTCGGAATACGGTCCATTATTCTTACCGGTCTCTTACTTTAGGTTATCGGTCTCTTATTTTAGGTTTTTGAAAAGAATGAGCTTTTTTCCTCAGCGCTCTAAGCCTAACTGACCACTCATCTAAAAAAAGTGAAAATATTTTCTACTGAATATTCCCGTTGTGATAAATATGCTGCTGTTACATCATTGGGCTCTTTGGCACTGGAATTCTTTCACTCATCGCTTCTGGTACGTCATGCCCTTCTTGCACGATTCAATGATGCGACGCTGAGCTCTACACCGCTGCAGAAAGGACATTAAAACGAAGTTTTTTCTAGAAGAACGAAGGGTGTCCTGCATTGCTGGTACTTTCCCAGTGGCAGCTGTATTGTTTGTTATTCTGCTCAAAATGTTCAGGGACCATCCTAAAATAAAATCTGGCATACAGCCTGTCTCCGCACAAGAACCAAAGAGTCACGACAGCGTGCTCTACTAGATCAGTCCGGATTTGATGTCTATAATATATAACGCTTTTATTTTTTTACAGGAGTTTTGTGCCACACCTACGTAACAGTCGAAATTACAAGACAAGATCTTCTCTTTGCCGTTTGTATCTCTCAAGCCATCAACCGCATTTACATTGCCTGGTGCCCGAGAATTTATTGAGCAAATGTGAAGCGCCCTAAAGGTATATGTTGGACTAGAGATTATCTACCCCTGTACGGATGATTAGTTGAGGATTGCAACCTTAATGACGAATGGAAACTGTCCCACCCTCGTAACGCTACAGTTACGTGTAATTGACTGGGTAGTTTTACTGTTTCAGGCCTCAATGTTCTGCGTGGCTAGATAATTAAAAATACGGGGCTCTGCTGCGAGCATTTATATTCGCAGCTCCTTCAGTAAACATTCGAAGTTTCCGCGTGCGCTTTTCACAGAAACTGTTGCTCATTTTAGTATTTATCACTTGCAGCTGCTCAGCCCAACTTTAAATTGATGTCTAATACTCTCATACTCAGCTCGTTCTTGGGTAGTGGTGGGAGCGTGAATGCGATTCAAGTGCAGAAATAATTGCATAATCACAGCACCAAGGATATAACTGCACAGGATGACCGCTATGTCTTCTGTTGTTTGCGCTTGTTTTTTGTCTCCCTAACAACTCGCTCATCGGTCGGCGCTCTTATTTCCCATTGATATATTAAGTGGGTGGAGTACTCACAGTAAAGCTCGCCTTAGCTCTACACCGTTTAATGCAGCCGACTACTAATACAGTCGCATTGTCTTCTGAAGGCGGAATACTCGCGACCCCCATTAACTGCTGAGTTGTTGTGATGTAAATTGATGGTTGGATTAGTTTTCTTGGTGTCAAACTTCGTGATCCGTTTATACAAACAAAGATATTCCTCCACATTAACCAGATGGTGTACTGCAGCCCACCGTTTTTTGGGACTCAAAAAATTCGGACTTGCGGGGTATTCCCGACTTTCCCGAAGAACCGCCAGTCGTTCAATAGGGGTAATGACTCGCGGATTTTTCAGACTACTCTTTTATTTCGACAATTTATCGTCACCATCCAAGTGAGATAAATTTAAATTGGTCGGCTAGTGTATATAAAGGGATCGGTCGCGTGAACGTCCACTCCACTCTCCCAATTACCAGACTAGAGGGACCTACCGACGTTTTAAGGCGTCGAGACATTTTACAGACGTCGCAAAGCTTGCAGTATTGTTCAGCACTGCTGTGGACATCAAAAACGCCCATCATAAAAAAAACGTTTTAGTAGGAATTTCGAAGTATCCCCAATTTTTTTTTCAAGTTCCTCAATCACCAAGGATGCTAAACGGCGTAGAACGCTAGTTTTTGGTGGACACTCACCACAGGAAAGTCGCGATCACTTAGCAAGTCAATTGAACATAGTTGCCATTTCAGATCTGAAACGGGATACTCAATCGAAATGAGGCGAAACAAGACGTCGTCGTCCTTTTCGACATATTAAAATATTACATAATGATCATGCGTCAATATGGGATATGTTTCCCTCTGTCCTACTGATGGTATCTGGTGTCGCTTGTATAACAAAGGATTCCGCAAGGAGGCTTGTTGTCGCTTTTCATTCGTTTGCGCGACTTGAGGCACTGTACCCGTTAATGGTGGCACTATCAGGTTTGACGTCTTCAGCCAGTGCATTCGCGGTGACGTTTTTTCCGACAACAATTTTTCCCACCGGTTTCATCCCTTTGGACTGACACAATGCAAGTGCATGCTTCTCAACATAATCAATAAAAGGCATGCGTATTCGAAGAATAAAATGACGTTCGCTAGAACTGCCAGGCTGGCGTTAGGCTGGGCGATTCACGAAGGATAATAATTCCGGCCCTGGAATCGTACGTTAAGGATTCATTTGTTGATAAACAGTTTTGGTTAATTGAGTTTTCTAACCGCCAGAAATATTGTTGCACCACTTGGAGTTACGGCTTCCTCAGCGACGATCGCTCATTCAGTTTCTGAAGCAACATGCTGAACACTTCTGTAAGTTACGTGTCTGAAAGAATATTTCGTGTAAAATTTGGCAATGCCTTTTCTACTGTTTATATCCAGGGAAAGGGAGAGCTCGAACGTGCACTAATAGGTTGCACGGTTTCTATAGTTAAAATGAACTTTCGTGTAAAGAGATAGCTTTATAAATTCTGTTTCATGTATGGAGACGACGTAAAGATGCCCATGAAATCATGTAACAAATCAATCTGTGGGTGCACGTCCCCATTGGCAATAATAAACGTGGCTGGTAGGGCTATTGAGAACGAGTATAAATTTAAATTTAAAAAATACGCGCTTTGTGTTCTTTATGAGGCGTGGGGTCTACGCGCACACTACCGTTCCTATTATTGCATACCAAGTCTTGTGAAAAATAAAGGTTTTTAAACGTATTACTCGATAGGAGACATGGATTCCTGTCACCGTAAGAACAGCTTAAACAAAAACGCCTAAGAGCAATAAAAAGTTTCAAGGTCCTCCACCACTGGTCGAATCGCAGCAATAAAAGCTCAAGGTGACGCGGTGTAGAATTGGAGCAACGTGTAAAGCCAAGTGTAAATCCAGAATATTTTTCTTGCAATATTCAGGTACTCCCACGGTCATTAGTCATTGCGGATACAGGTTTGCCAGTTTTCCTCGTACAATTTGCCCGCCAACATTCAAGAGGACTGCTGGTGAGGGTATATCTCTATACAAAAAACCCTATTCCTTGTACAGCACATGTTCAATGGTTTACCACAAGGGGCTGGCTACAATCTAACTGCCAAACTAATGCTTTTTAAGAGTGCAAGCACTGCCTTGTTGCCTTTTTTGCCCACTGCACTTCTGGACAAAATCCTAGCAAGATATCCTCAGATGATGCCCAATTTTCTCAGCAGGCAATCGACTGGGATAGCTGCCCATGGTTATGTGCATAGCAGAGACAGTGGCACAGTAAATGTTTAATCGTTACTGGTATGCGACACATTTCGCCGTTAAGGTCACTCGCATCAGCAGTGAGGTGTTGGTAGCGATAAGGTGAAAATTCTAGAAGGCAAGTCGATGGAGCAGCGAGCCATAGATAGGTTTTTTGAGGTCGTGAGTGCATCTGGGACACTCAGTCAGGGTCCACTCGATGAAGCCCTGTGTGGCGGTGGTCAGGGCGCATCGAGTAATTTGTGGAGGTGACGCGGTGATTACAGGTGAGAGGGGCAAGAGTGTAGGGTGTTGCGAAGGGAAGGCGCACGAATACTGCGCCTCCTGAAGTCTTTCCTGCATCCGTGTCAGTATACTCACTGCCCCGCAGCCCTTAATGGCTTTGAAACTAACGTGCAGAACATGGCCTTTCTGCACAGAAAGAGAACACAGTGTCCCCTTTCGATCATCTACAAAGTAAGTAGGATCCTTGCCCCATAACTGCACTGAGGATCGGGTGCGCTGGCTAGGCGTCACAAAACAGCGTCAAGGCTGGATGTTGTTCACAAGAGTGTAAACAAAATACCTCCCTTATGGCTACCAACTCTGTGGCAATCGTGGTGGTCGTGTGGTACAGTTTAAACCTAAGGTTACTCCCAGGCTTGTAATCACCACTGCCGCGGTGGAGCATAAGTCAGCAGAAAACCCATCGGTGTAAAAAGTGCAGTTCTGGCTGTCACAAACGCCCTGCCAGGCTCTCAATATGCTCATTTCATTTGGGTGGCCGATATCGCGGATTCATTGGCAAGTGCAGGCCATTTTTGGTCAGTCTTCCGCACCTTAGTTCCCCCTTCTGCTTTGTGCGTTCTTTCATCGTCGCTGCTCCGAAGGGGGCACGTCGCGGAGCCGCGGCAATTCCGCTCACTCGCGGCTGTCTCGATTTCTCGGAAGGCGACGTCAGTGGGCCACAAGGAACCGGTAGGGTCCAGTGCGGGCCGCCTCAGCGATTCCGAAAAGGCGACGTCACAATCGGGAAAGCAGCCCCGCACTTGAAGGTGCGGAGGGGTGAGGGGGGGCGGGGGCCCAGGGAAAAACAGAATCAAAGGGGACGGCGGGCGAGAAAATGTACAGGACTAGTCGGGAGACCGGGCGAAGTCTACTTAAGGGTGTGCAAGCGGGAGCTTCGTGTAGTCAATTGAAGATTTATCAACCTGGAAGACGCTGGGGAAGGTCCGGGGTTGACGCGGCTTTAGCAGAAGTCCGTCGTAGGCTTGCGGCGGGACGACCAGCGCTTCGCCTACGGGATCCAGTTCGCCTCGTCGTCGCAGTTCACAAGGCCGACCACACTCCGCATACCGGAGCCCCGAAAAGCGTTAACGGGTGCCCGGGGAAGCCGACTCGACTTCGCTATCACATTCTGTCATTGAACTTGCGGTTATCCATAGCCACGCCTACGGTTAGAATGTGTGCCTCTTTATTGGGTGTGTCTCTGTATTCCTTCAATTGTGTATTTGCTTTCTTTAGTTGTTGCTTGTCTAGTTAACGCCGTGCGTTAGCCGCCCAGCGCGCACGTGCGCCCATTCTACAGCATCTCCCTCTAAGTGACTGCGCGCACAACAACCATGTCGCGTAAAGGTTTTTGTTCTCTTGTCTTTTGTTTTTTTAAGCGTTGTGCGACTCCATGTAATCTCGTCTTATTCATGAAGTAAAAATATTTTGTTTAAAACGTACTCGTGCGCCCATGTGAACTCTCGGTAGCTCCACCAACTTCGGCACAAGTGCACACGCACGGGCCGGCCACCCTGCAAAAATGAATAGCTGTTGTCGGGCCAAATTGTTTGAGTGAGCCGGCGAAAGGGGTTGTGACACTCGCATAGTTGTTTCTCAACAACGCTAAGGCGAGCTGTTTTAGGGCCACTTATGACAAGCAAGCGTTTTTGATAATTCATGTGAGGGAAAGGCAGACGGCTGGTTTCATAGCCTCCACGAAGAATTCTGTAAAACCACCATTGGAAGTGTGAAAGCACCAGTGCGTAGCCAGAAAGGAAGATGCATTGATGAAGCGAATCATCTGCCTTTATACTGCTTCTGAGCACGTGTCAGGAACAATCGATAATGGACGGCGTACATGCCTCAGTGACGGTCGTGTGTGTGCCCCGGACTACTCCGAACCAGATGGAAGAACTTTGGCCGCAGGAAGTTTTCCCGTGAGAACGCGCGGCCGCTTCGCTAAGGACACATGGTTCCTTTTTGCTTTGGGGCGAGCCAGGCTTCCCTCCTCTCGACGCGTCCTTGGCGGGTGGGCAGACAGCCACATCGTCCACCGCCGCGTGGAGCCGGTCCTTCTCCCTCTTTCCCCCGCCGTTGCTCGGACGCAGGAGGAGCAAGAGATAAAGAGGAGCAAACAGAGGGGATGAAGGTTAGACTTGGGGCGACTGTCTTGCCTTTCGGACGCAGCCGTAGGAGGAATCCCAATGCGCGTCCCTCCCAGGAGCCCGCTCGCTGCCAGCGTTTCCTGCCCCGGTCTACACCTCGAGCCCGCCGAGCTACCAGTCCTGCCCAGCCGCCCCTTCCTGTTCGGCCTGCAGCTCGAGCTCGCCGAACTACCGGTCCGCTACTGCCTCCGCTTCCTTCCCTCGGGTTCAGCGCGCGGACCTCTCGAGCCACCGTCCCTGGAATGCCTCCGTCTCCTGGCCCCGACACCCACTTGGCCAGTCGGCGTCCCGTCGCCGATTGACCCCCCTGCAACCCGAACGGTTCCGCCCAACCTGGTGACAAAGCCGGCACCACTGAGGCACCCCATTAAACTAATTGTTAATGTTTTTCACCTGCATCAGTGTGTCTCATTTCCTGCAAGCTCTGCGTGGACCCACCTTCATATGACTTTGTGACTAACCCATTAAACGAGCGTCACACATGGTGTCAGCGGTTGGATCCACGTAAGCTAAATCGCAGAGCTAAAACGTGCAATTTCACCCTCACGCTAAGAGGAAACGAGACACCAGTGCCGAGGCTACTATGACCCAAGCGAGAGTGATAGGCGCAATTGTTATGGCATTGGGTGGCATGGTTCCGTCCTTCACGGGAGATGGACACGGGGTCAACATCGTTGACTTTTTGCATGTCCTGGAGGCAGTGGGAGGCAGTCTGGGATGTCTGAGCGGGTGGTCTGACGCGCAGTTGGTAGGCATTGCACGCTGTAAAACGGTCAGTGCAGCATATGATTTTGCATGGCATGATGAGGCCGCGGCCGGGGCTAAAACCTACGCTGAGTTCAAGGAACAGGCACAAAAGCGGTTAGACACTGAGCCCGAGTGCGAAAAATTGCGCAAATTTATGTGCGCCAGTCAAAAAGACGCTGAGGACGTGCAATCGTTCGCGGCGAGGCTGCGAACGTTGGGCAACGCGGCTATGGACGGGCGTGGTGACGTGGAGCCCGAATCAAAGCGCGAAATTCGCAGAGAGCTCCTCGACGAGCAACTCCGAACCCAATTCCTGAACGGTTTAAGGGATCCGATTAAAAGGTTTACTCTCTCCCGAGACCCCAAGACCTTGGATGAGGCGGTCGACGCAGCCGTACGAGAGGAGAGGAACGAACGAGCGGTGAATAGCGGTCATGCGCCCGTACGCAGCGTGCGGGAAGGCGACAGGGAGACCGACGAGCTGCGTGCGCGCCTTTGAAGGGTTGAGCAGCTTTTGGAGGGTAGCATCGAACTTCAAAACAAACAAATGCGCGACTGCGACGGCCGGAGGGGGAGTGTGCAGCGACGGGGGGCCTGTTACAACTGCGGGAAGTACGGCCACTTTTCGAGGAACTTTAAAGAGAACATGCACGCTGACGGCCGCAGGCGAGCAGGGGGAAACCAAACACAAGCGCTTCCGAGACGAACCAGGGAAACTATTAGGGCCCCCGTCCTCAGATAAACGCGTGCAGGCGGAAAACGAAGGGGGCGCTCGGAGTGCTGTCGAGTGCCGAGCTGTCGAGGTGTGCGGACGTACAGAGCGCGGCGGAGGCATCGACGACGAAAACGGATAAGTGTTTTATATTTATTATTCCTTTTTTAGAGGGACCGTGTTTTAGAGAGAGATGTAGGTTAGTTGAAAGGGGCGGTAGTTGTTAGCGTAGGGAAGTGACCGAATCAGAGGTGTCGCGCGGTTGTTGCACGTGGCGGTTTGTAAGCGTTGGTAATTCGTGAAAGAAGAATTGATGCTGTAGGGAAGAATCGCACGTTGCGGCTTACTTTTAGATTGGAAGGGAGCGCGCGAGAACCCGGCAGTGAAATAAGCCAGACTTGGGCACGCCTTGGACGGGCAGTACCATGCCTCAGAGGAAGAAGCCGGGTGTGATGTGCACGGGGTGCGAGCACGAATACCCGCTCGAGGAGACGAGATTCGAGTCGGTCGAGGACGCGGAAGGACAGGAACTTCATGTGCAGAGTGTGTGTGCTAGCGTCGCGCCTCGACCGGCTCGAGGAAGAAAAGGAGCAGCTCAGAGTTCAGGTAGGCGAGCTACAGGAGGAGTTGAAGGATGAAAAAGAGCAGAGGAAGGCACTCGAAGCGAGGTTGGCGCAAATGGAGGTCAAAATGGCGACGAAGGGTGACATCCCAACAAACGATGAAGCAGGTCACGAGGCAGATGTGTCGGCAGTGCTTGACCCCGAGAAGGGAAAGGAGGAGGACAAAGACGCCACGCCGGAAAACGATCCCGAGCTGGCGCTGACTCAGCCGGTGCGGGAGCAGGTGGCCGCGCCGGGGGGCAGCCAGGAAAAGGAAGAAAGGCGCATGGTGATCGTGGCGGGGGACTCCAACATGCGGTACTCAGAAATGGAGATTAGAGGCCGGGTGAGAGAGGACGAGAGAGTGCAGGTTGGCGTGTTCCCGGGGCAGACGGTCAGGGTAGTGTTAGAAAAGGCAAAGGATAAAATGTGGGAAAATATGCAGGGGCAGAACCTAGTGATTATCGCAGGAGGAACCAATGACGTTCTGCAGGGAAGGGGCGCGGGAGTGCGCAAGCAGCTAGAAAAGGGGGTGAAGGAACTTCGGGAGCTGTGCCCACATGTGCAGGTCGTCGTGAGCACAGTACCAGAGATAATTGGGAGAGGGGTACATGTGGAAAGGGAAGTTGTAGCGGTAAACCGAGACATACGGGAGCTGGGCAAGGAGCTGAGTTTCGCTGTCGTAGACATCAACAGGGATGTCCGATGGATGGGCCGGAAAAGGGCGTTCCAGCGTGACGGAGTGCATTTCAACGGGCAGGTGGGAGCAGCCATCGGAAGACGACACGCGGCGCGAACTGTGGCTTTTTTAGGGGGCCCACAGGCCTTTGCGAAGATGGCGTAGACAAATGCAAGGAGCAAAGGGAGATAGCGGGGTCGGTGCAGATCGGTGCAGGCAAACGAAAGGGACGACGACGGCGTGTAAAGAAGAGAGGGGTGCAACTGAATATCGCGTACATAAACATGCAGGGTGGCAGGAAAAGAGAGAAGTGGATGGAGATTACTAAGCAGCTAGAAGAGGAAGATATCCAGGTATACGCTGTGACCGAGACGCACCTACGGGACTTGGAGGAACCTCCGGTAATCGGAGAGTATGTATGGGAAGGTTGTAACAGGACGGCTGGATTGAGAAAAGGCGGAGGAGTAGGTATGCTGGTACGGCAGGGGACTAATTGGAAGAGAGTGAAAGAAGACTGTAAAGAACATGTGTGGATGAAAAGGATAGTGGAGGGTAGAGAGATGGCTTTAGGGGTGTCTTACCTGTGGACGGGTAAGGATAGCAAAGAACAAAACGAAAAACTGGTGGCGTGTCTAAAAAAGGACATCGAAGATTTGAAACGTTCCGGGGAGGTACTATTGGTAGGGGACATGAACGCCCACATTGAAGATCTAGACGGGTACACCGACTTCAACGGAAATCTAATGCTAGATATGTGTGAGTACCAGAAGCTGATCATAGTAAATAGGGAACAAAAATGCGAGGGTCAAATAACGTGGGAGTGTGGTAGGAGACAGTCGAGTATTGACTACTGCCTTATTTCAGAGGGACTTTATGAATGGTTGGATGGCATGACCATAGATGAGGAAGGGGGCCACAGTCTGGGCAGTGACCACAAGCGCATAAACCTGAGTTTTGGGAAACTGGGGGGCGAAAAAACGGGTCGACCGGGGCAGCGCACAAAGTTAAACAGCAAACAAATTGCGGATATAGCCAAAAGCATAGAGGCTGACATAGAAAGAAATCCTGGAGAAGAGTGGGAATATGACAGGCTCATCAAGACTATGCAGGAAAAAATAGTCAAGGCAGAGGGGGCCAATCGATGGAGAGGAAAAAAACACCCAAAAGCTGGTGGAACAAAGAAATAAAGGCGGCGATAGAGAGGCGTAAACAGGCGTCTAGAGAGCACAGGCAGGCCAAGAGGATGGGGAGACATCAGGAGGAGGTGGACCTAAAATGGGAGCAGTATAAGCAAATGAAACAGGAAGTGCAGCAATTAGTGCAGGCGAAAATAAAGGGGGACAGCGAGCGATGGGTAGCGCAAATACGAGGAAGGGGTAGAGACGCGCCGAAAAGGTTTTGGAACCATGTGCAGGCATTAGGGAAACGTACGAGTCCCACAGAAGGCGGTACTATAGAAAACGAGCAGGGGCAGATGCTCAAGGGAGAGGAAGCATTAGCATACCTGCACAAAATCATCACGGAGAAGTTCGGTAAGGTGGATGAAGAGGCCCCGCAGCGACACAGAGATGTCGCGGCGGGTAGGCCGAAATGTCTGGAGATAGATGGGGACAAGCTGAAATGGAAAAGAGCAGAGGAAAAGGTCCCCAAGAATACCGCGGCAGGCACGGATGGGATACCGATGGAGTTGATTAACCAGTTAGGACCAAAGAGCAAGGGAAAGCTACTGCAAGCCATCAGAACAAGGATAGAAGAAAAGGCAATACCGGCCGCGTGGCAAATGAGCAGGATGAACTTAGTGTACAAGGGCAAAGGAGTCAGGACAAACCCAAGCTCGTATAGGCCAGTAACCGTCACGTCAGTGCTGTACAGGTTAGCAATGCAGGCAGTGAAGTTCGAACTAGAGCAGTGGGTGGAAGAAAATAGGATATTAGGGGAGCTTCAAAATGGGTTTCGAAAGGACAGAAGACTAGACGACAACTTATTCGTGGTAAGCCAATGCATAGAGGTGGCGAAGATGCAAAACCGACCTTTGTGGTTAGCCTTTCTGGACATTAAAGCGGCTTATGATAATGTAGACAGGGAGCGGCTTTGGAGTATCCTGGAGGACGAGGGAGTTGGGGCAGAATTCATTAGCTTACTCAGGGAGCTATACCGGGAGAACCAAGTGCAAATAGTGTGGGAGGGGAAACATACAATAGGCCTGTATACACCTACAAGGGTTCTGAAACAAGGATGTCCTCTCTCTCCGCTGCTGTTCATGATCTACATGACGGGGTTAGAAAGGAAGCTAGAAGTCAGCACGATGGGGTTCGACTTATCCTACATGAAAAACGGGCAGGTGGTGGAACAACGGGTTCCGGGACTAATGTATGCAGACGACATATTGTTGATGGCGGACAACCGGATAAGTATGCAGGGATTGATGGATATATGCGGTGAAGAAGCGACGCACCTAGGGCTATCCTTTAGCAGAGAAAAATCAGGGATCATGGTCTTTAATGACGGCGAGGAGCACAAAACAGTATCAGTGCAGCAAGTAGAAATACCATTGGTAAAAGAGTATAAATATTTAGGAGTATGGCTGAAAAATAGCGAAGATTACACGCAGGCGCATGAGGCTCACCTTAAGACGAAAGGAAGACGGAACGCGGCTATAATGAAGCATAGAGCCCTCTGGGGATACAGCAAATACGAGGTGGTAAGGGGAGTCTGGAAAGGGGTCATGGTACCAGGATTAACTTTCGCTAATTCGGTTCTGTGCATGAAGTCAGAGACCCAAGCGGGCCTGGAAGTAAATCAGAGGGCGGTAGGCAGATTGGCCCTAGGGGCCCACAGTAAAACTACAAATGAAGCGGTACAAGGGGATATGGGTCTGGTCGTCTTTCGAGGCGAGGGAGGCACAGAGCAAGATAAAGTTTGAGGAAGCGACTTCGTGACATGGAGGACGAAAAATGGGCCGCGAGGGTGTTTAAGTACCTGTATTTGAGGAGCGTGGACACGCGGTGGAGACGGAGGACCAGACAGCTGACCAAGCGGTACGGAAAGTCGGTAGGGGAAAGCGGGGTTTACACAACAGTTAAAAAGCAGGTAAAGGCAGCAGAGACGACGAAGTGGGCAGAGAGAATGGAAGCGAAAAAAACCCTGGAGACTCATAGGACAGAGAAACGGCAAATTAAGAAGGAGGGATTCTATGGCAATACGAGAGGCAGTGCGTTGCTCTTCGAGGCACGGGCAGGGTGCCTGAGAACCCGGGCATACACGGGTAGCTACAGGCAGCAGGATGAAACGTGTGCATGCTGCGGCAGTGATCGGGAAACTATAGACCATATTGTCAGGAGCTGCACAGAGATACGGCCACCGCGGGGTGAGGGGGAAACGACGCTGGCGGAGGCCTTGGGATTTGGGGCGAGGGGGAACCTTCAACTTCAAGGCCATAGAGGTGACGAAGAGGCGACTGGAGTGGTGGTGGAGGATAAGAAGGAAAGGGATGGGTACGCAGGTGGAGTAATCATGCGGACGAGAATTTAGAAAAGCGAGGGGAGAAAAAAGGGGGGTTGGGGCGATGAGTTTAAAACAGAAAAGAGGGAGAGATGGGAGGGAGGAAGCAAATCTACAGGTTAACCTGGGAGTAGGGCATGTAAACGTAATAAAACAGGCAAGTCGGTTGCTGACAACCGACGCCCTGATTCAAAGGGAAAGCCACTAATCATCATCATCATCATAAACACTTGTGGGGAGGCAAGCCCGATTGAATGGAGCTCTGTTGGAATGCCTAATAGACACTGGTTCCAAGGTCAGCCTTTTAAGAGATAGCGCTCTCGATGAGGATATGCCGGACTGGAAGAAGAAACTTAGGCGGGTAGAACAGAAAGTTAACCTAGTCGGCATCACGGGCGATACCTTAGAAACGATCGCGTGTTGTGAGGTGCCTGTGCCATTGGGAGATTGGCATTTCACGGCAAGGTTTTTTTATTTGCACGGAAAAGCCATGTTGCCGGTAGCCGGCCTTATCGGCCAAGACATTCTCTCAGAGCAGGGAATAGACGGGTTGCAGAGCAAGGGGACACTAAGCTTAGACGGTGTCGAAATACTCCTTGTAAATTTGGCTGGCAAGGTCGACAGGGCCAAACATCCCGGAGATTGTCTCACGAAGGAGAGAACCACAATCCACCTAGCAGAGGAAGGCATACTACCGCCATTAAGCGAGTGCGTGCTGGCAGGCCAGGTCGCTTGTGAACCGGCGAATCGGCGCTTGGGCATCGCAGAGATTGACCTAGTAGGTGTATCTGGGATTGCCGGAGCCTACTGCTTATTTAGATGTTCCCAAGACAGCCGGCCGCCGGTGCGCCTTGTAAAGGAAGTCAAATTACCTCGCAACAAAGTGGTCGGGTGTCCTGGTTCCCGCCGTCGTGACCGAACAGCCGGTGGAGGAGGCAGTTTGCAGGCTTATCACCACGGCCGACCTTTGCAATAAATTTGACCTTTCCCACGTCAGCGAACCCGAGAAATCCCGCATTCAGGACTTAATCTCGGAGTTTAGCTCTGCCTTTTCCATGGGAAACACAGACATCGGCCACTGCAAGGTGATAAAGCTCCGGATTCGTACTAACGACGCAGCACCTGTCTATCGTAGGGCATACCGAATTCCTTATGCCAAGAGAGACGATATGGACAAGCAGGTTAACGATTTGCTGGACGAGGGGATCATTGAGCACTCTACGCCTCCGTGGGGTGCGCTGGCGCTGCTGGTCGAGAAACCGGACAGGTCATATCGTTTTGTGGTTGACAACCGCGATTTAAACCGTGTGACTCGCGTCGACCCGTACGCGCTACCGAACATTTCTGAGACGCTCTCAGAGCTAGGCTTCGCCAAGTTTTTCACAGTCGTGGATATGGCTTCCGGCTATTGGCAGATAGAAATGCACGAGAATGATAGGGAAAAGACCGCTTTCAACACGCCGTCGGGGCATTACCAGTGGCGACGGATGCCAATGGGGTTAGTTAACAGCGCCGCCGTATGGCAACCCACGGCCGACGTCATCTTGGCAGGACTGTTGGGCAAGGTCTGTCATGTGTATCTCGATGACATTATGGTGTACAGCAGCTCATTTGAGGACCACCTGACCGACCTGCGGAACGTATTCCGGAGAATACAGGCGGCGGGCCTTAAACTCAAACCTTCCAAATGCCAGTTCCTTAGGCCCGAAGTCAAATACCTCGGACATATTGTATCGGCAGAAGGCGTGCGTCCCGACCTGGGTAAAGTACAGTGCGTGCCTGACTTCCCCGAGCTCAAGACAAAGACCAAGGTGCGGCAATTCCTGGGCCTTTTGTTCTACTATCGGCCACACATTCCCAACTTCGCAGCGCAGGCTCGTCCGTTGACACAACTTACAACCAAGAAACCGTTCCACTGGGGCGAAGTAGAGCAGACGGCCTACTCTGCTATGAAAACGAAGTTGACGGAGGCTCCAGTGTTAAGGTTCCCCGATTTCAGTAGACCGTTCACGCTCACGACAGACGCGTCGAAGGTGGCTGTAGGAGCGGTGCTGTCACAGGAGTTTGAGGGGAAGGAACATCCGATAGCATACGCGAGTCGCCAGTTAAACTCCGCGGAGCAGAAGTATGGAGCCACGGAACAGGAATGCCTCGCCGTAGTATGGGCCGTCCGCCATTTCCGTTGTTTTCTGTACGGGCGGCACTTTCGCATTGTCACTGACTGCCAGCCCTTAAAATGGCTGATGAGCACACGCGACCCGAACTCAAGGTTAGCGAGATGGAACCTACTCTTGCAGGAGTACGACTTCGAAGTCATTCAGAGGGCAGGGACAGCGAATCAGAACGCCGATACATTGAGTAGGGCAGCAGGCCGGGTGGTCGAAGGTTTCGCGCCAATAGTTGAAGAGGCCCGTATAAAGCGGGAGCAGGACGACGACCCGCGGCTGCAACCCATACTCAAGTCACTTCAGGCCGGCGGTCGTGATACGCAGTACTATGTGGATGACAGAGGACTACTCCGGTTCAGAGACGATACTAAAGGCCTCTGGTGGTACCGGAGTCCATGAGAGGCGGGCTGTTACGACTTCACCACGATGCTCCGTACGCGGGTCACCAAGGGGCCCGTAAGACGCGTGAAAGGATTAGCCGGGCGTATTTTTGGCCCGGGATGCGACGAGATGTTGTAGAGTTCTGTCGCAAATGCCTCTCCTGTGCCATTCACAAAACCCCCAAGAATCAGAAGCGTGCTCCTTTACAGGTGTTTGAGAGCCCATTTGCGACAGTACTCCATTTGAGCACCCCATTTGAGCGCTCGGCGATGGCCATAGCGGGTTTCCTCAGCGGGGAGGAAGTACATATTGGCCTTCATGGACCATTTCAGCCGCTACGCGGAAGCTGTTCCTTTAGTTGACCAGAAAGCAGAAACGGTTGCGAGAGCATTTGTAGAAAAGCCTTTTCTACTGTAGTACTGCGACACTGTGCTGCCCGATCAGGGTACAAACTTTGTCTCCCGGGTCATGAAAGAGGTCTACGATATCTTAGGTATAAAGAAGCTACAAATGACCGCGTATCATCCTGAATGTAACGGCGCCGTAGAAAGGCTGAACCAAACGTTGGTGGGCATGTTGTCTCATTTTGTCGCTCATGACCAACGAGGTTGGGATCATTGGCTTCCTTTAGAGATGTTCACTTACAACCCCACGGTTCATTAAGACACCAACGAAACCGCCTTTTTCCTCCTCCACGGGCGCGATGCAACGACGCCGAGCGTCGACGATGCGGCGGCTAACATTCATTACAGCACCATGGAGGACTACCTCGCGGAACTGGCTCGACGACTCTTGATATCACACCGGCTGGCGGCCGAGGCCTCTCATCAAAACAGCAGAAAAGAGAAAGGCGCACTCTGATCTAAAAGGCCAACCCAGCTGTCTCGAGGTAGGCGACAAAGTTTCGTGAAGATAGAATTCGGGACACCCGGACTAACCAAAAAACTCTCGCCGAAATTGAA
This sequence comes from Haemaphysalis longicornis, assembly GCA_013339765.2. Taxonomy (NCBI): domain Eukaryota; kingdom Metazoa; phylum Arthropoda; class Arachnida; order Ixodida; family Ixodidae; genus Haemaphysalis; species Haemaphysalis longicornis. Next base: position 58,347,263 of record CM023452.1, read on the forward strand.
GGGCCCGTTCCGCGTGGTCCAGAAGCTCTCTGACGTCACGTGCACAATTCGTGGGATCCAAACGAAAGAGGAGAAAATTGTGAATGTAAACAAACCCAAAATTGCTGTGTGCGAAGCCGAAATGAGCAACAGCCGGTAACGGTGGCTGACAGAGACAGGCCGCGACCCCCGTACCCTGAATGCAGTAGCCCAACGGCGAGCTCGTTCGGGGACATGCCGCCCTAAGCTGTGATCGATGAAATTATTCAGAATTCCAACCAATCGTTCCTTCCAGCCGCGGGAGGCGGCCGTCCTCAGCCATTGCACGATTATGCCTTGCGAAGCATGGGTGCTGCACCGTACCCTCCCTAACACGCGATGGTGGGCGATGCTTCTGGAACAAAATTCCGAGCTTCCACAAACCGTATTTTTTGTTTATTTTTTTTCTCTGCTTGTACAGTTGAAGTTTTCGCGACGATCGCTAGGGTCAAGTTTATAGAGGCGACAATGCGCCTTGTTATGTGCTTTAGTGGTGCCTCTTCCCCTGTGTCTTTATTGCCCAACCTGCAAACTGTGCCGTGCGCCACGACTGGACTTTGCGGTTCGCATAATGTGTATGCCTACACGGGTGCAATTCAAGACTTTGCAGTGGCAAAATTCTTCTCCTGGAGTGGGCGGATGTGACGGTCGTGTGTGTGCCCCGACTACTCCGAACCAGATGGAAGAACTTTGGCCGCAGGAAGTTTTCCCGTGGGAACGCGCGGCCGCTTCGCTAAGGACACATGGTTCCTTTTTGCCTCGGGGCGAGCCAGGCTTCCCTCCGCTCGACGCGTCCTTGGCGGGTGGGCAGACAGCCGCGTCGTCCACCGCCGCTTGAAGCCGGCCCTTCTCCCCCTTTTTCCCGCCGCTGCTCGGACGTAGGAGGAGGAGGAGATAAAGAGGAGCGAACGGAGGGGATTGAGGTTACACTTGGGGCGACCGTCTTGCCATTCGGACGTAGCCGTAGGAGCAATCCGAAAGCGCGTCCCTCCCAGGAGCCCGCTCGCTGCCAGCGTTTCCTGCCCCGGACTACACCTCGAGCCCGCCGAGCTACCGGTCCTGCCCAGACTCCCCTTCCTAACGGCAGCCTACAGCTCGAGCTCTCCTAACTACCGGTCCGGTACTGAATCCCGTTCCGGCCCTCGGGTTCACCACGCGGACCTTTCGAGCCACCGGCCCCACACTGCCTCCGTCTCCTGGTCCCGAGACCCACTTGGCCCGTCGGCGTCCCGTCGGCGATTGACCCCCCTGTAACCCGAACGATTCGGCCCAACCTTGTGAGGAAGCCGGCACCACTGAGGCACCCCATTTTACTAATTGTTAATGTTTTTCACCCGCCTCAGTGTGTCTCATTTCCTCCAAGCTCTGCGTGGACCCACCTTATTATGACTTTTGACTAACCCACGAAACTATCGTCACACCTCATAGGACATCGGACGTAGACACGAAGCGGTTCACCCGAAAGGAGGGCAAGCATCGAAAAATCGCGTGCCTCCACAATCGTATACAGAGTAAAAGCACATCTCGGTAAATAGAGGAATAATTGTAGGGTTGGTGCTTGCATGCTTTTTGATGTGAGCAGGCATGAAGTGCTCGAGTTGTCAATGACTGGCAGGCCCACGAAGGTAATCAAAAAAGCGCCTCGTATAACTGCAGCATTGTGGACACGGATGCGCTCCATCTTATTCTAGCAAGAAAAGGTGCAAAAAAGCTTAAAAGTTTTTCTTTAGCGTCGTGATATGTTTCGTTTGTGACAGGCTGCGTTGTACAGTAACGTCGAGAAATCTGTGGTGCTTAAAGTAACATATTAAAGAGCCATTATTAGTGATGAGTTATTAGACCTTTGATTTTCTGGTGAAGAGATGAGCAGCGCACCTTGCTTGACACTAACTCAGTCTAAGACGTCGGAAGATCAGATACGGTGTTGCTGACCCCCTGTAGAGACGTTCGCCACTGTGGTCGGATTATACTAGAGTACCAGGTGCATATGTCGTCAGAGTACAGTGAGTTTGACAGTTTTGGGCATTTCGCCCATGAGACCGTTGAGCTCAATGTCCATAGGTAGGGCTCCGTACTTGGACATGCAGAACACGAAGACGAACCCGCTGGCGCCTTTTCCCGCCAGAAGCCGTGTATATGATGCTTGCGCGACAAGGGACGTAACTCTAGAACTACGTTGCCTTGTGTATGCTGCCCACACGTATGGGTTCTAGGGCATCGACATCAGCATCAATGGCGAAGTGTTTAGGTGCATTTAATGTCCTAAAACAGCGCCCCCACAACACAAACTGGATGGCACTGTCTGTGGAAGATTGGCCACTTTGGAAACGTGTTATAAAATCTCGACAAACACTATTCTTCTTCATAACCCATTACACTCGGGGCAGCTGCATTCGCTCCGTCTGTATGAGCAGAACTCCAAGGTGACTATATCTACTGAGAAAAAATAGCGCCAAGAAACGATACGACAGGGAGTAAAGACAAACACTGCGCTTAAACTGCCAACAGAGGTTTATTTAGAAGAACAATGAATATATACTAGAATCAAAAACAAGGCGGAGAGAAGGAAGTTCATAGCACAAACACACAAACTGGAAGTTGATTGTGTTCTTCTAAATAAACCTGAGTTGGCAGTTCAGTGCAGTGTTTGTCTCTACTCCCTGTCGTATCGTTTTTTGGCACTGATTTTTCTAAGCAGCTTCAAGCACCAATTAGCGCATCTCACTTCACTTGTTCAGTTTGTGACTTTTTCTGTTTACAGTAAGACAGCTACTTAATGCATATGTAGGGGTTTGGAACACAACCAGACGTCCATGTTCCGTTGAACTATAGTAGATGGGATGTCCGCCTGCGTTACCAAGGATTCGCAAAATGCAGTACTACACAGCAACAGGCACTGGAGAACATTCGCTGAGGGAGTATTGAAGTGCTTATCAAGCTCTTGCGTCATGAAAGAAATAAAGATGGTTGTTTTGTGCGGCGGGTGCCTTTCTCTGGCGTGGGATGTGTCAAAAAGTAGGGGAAGGAGGGAACGCCTCAGAGGAAGCTAGAGAAACTGAATCTCGGGGTGCGGTTGGGGCGAAACGAGCTTCACCTATTGACTCCGACCCTGACATCTCACCAGGACATTGAAAGCCTCTCATTGAATTCCAGGGCCCACGCCGTAACAACTGGTCCCTTTTCGTGCCCCAGCTCCAGGCGCCCTAGCTTCGCGCTGGGTGACCGTGCCTTCATTCCCTTTCGGGGGGCCACCACTTCGTCGGGGGGACCTCACGCACCATGCATAAATCGAGGCATCCGTGCTGGCCGCCAGGCAGCCTCGGGTTGTGCTAACTCATCACAGCCACTACCACTGCCGGTGGGCCACACGTCCGCGCCCTTAGAGGCACTTAAGCGAGGGTTCCTATGCGTCCGCGGTGAAAAACAACGGCTTTACCCGGTAGCAAGCGGCCCCCCCTTCTGCAGAAGTCGGAAGGCATCGCAGAAGCTTTAGATATGTTTACCATATAAAAACAGCGCGGAAGACGGGAATAAGGAAGGAACAGAACACACAAGTTCGGACGAACAACTTTTAATTCGCAGGAAAATATACATGAAAAGTGAAGGGAAGAAAAGTGATCACTTAGTTGTTAAGAGTTGAGTAGTTAGGAGATTAGTTGTGATGAACAATAGTTTTAGCCGCTGCGTGACAATTTCTAGACGACGTGTCATGTTAGGTAAGCGATTTCTTTGTCTGGCAGTGACACGGACGGTTCGCTGATGCAATCGCTCCCTTTTGTGTTGATTTGCTAGGCTTCCAAAATCTCCCTCTCCCTTGGCCAATGTTAAGTAGTGAATGTGGCGCATTCGGTGAAACAGGATGCGCCCTCAGGAGGCGCAGTGCGCTGACAACGTGCCACCCGTCGAAGACCTGACTTTGTTGCGTGCTCCCTCGAACGTTCATTCAAGCAGCGGTACGTTTGTCCTAAGTAGGAGCTTTTTCACAACAGAGCCTCCTGAACAACGTTGCTTACACAGTGAACGTAACGTGTTGCGTGCTTTTTGACACACGCGGGTGATTTGAGGCTTTCCGTTTTAACGCGCTTCACAGGCGTCTAAGTTTCTTTGGAGCAGAAAACACAAGGCATACGCCCGCCTTGCCAAAATCTTTTTGAGTGCGTGGCTCACTCCAATGAGGTACGGGATGAGAGCTGTCGTTTGTCGTTCCGGTTGCAGGCACTCCTCCGGTGCCTTCGAAGTAAGTTCACGTAGTAGGCATACAGGAGGTCTGTCTGATACGCCGTACACTTCACACAGCAAACTTAATCATCAAAACTGTGCTGCGCTCGGTGGGCGCACGACCTCTTCAGGGCATTTTTTAGTACACTCTTGGCAAAACCCCACTTGACTAGCTTTGAGTGTGCTGATGTGTAAGGTAATAGGCCCTTTGGGACCTAGGTGCATACTCCCAGCACGTGTGCGCATCCTCAAAATACAAGCTGAGGTCCAGGAATCTCATCTGTTCGTCCGTGGGCAGTTCCATGGTCAAGGTAATAGCAGTGAGGCGCGATTAAAACACGCCAAAAATCGCTTCAGCCCATTCACTGATTGTACGGTTTTCGATTTTAAAAATGACAAGAAAATCGTCCACGTACCTGAACACCTTTTGGACTTTGTGCCCTCGAAGGGCTCCCTGTAACTGTCTGTTTATGGGGGCACGTAGTGTATCGCTTAAAATTGGGGCAAGGCACGATCCCATGCAGATTCCATCTTTTAGGATGTACAAGCCTCCTGCGTGTTCAATAAAGGTCGAGCTTAGGTAATAGTGTCGCAACTCAAGAAAAGGAGACACTCGGGTTCCGCATGAATTCTGGAAGGGAACTGCTCCATACTCATCTACAAGTTCGCTCACAGCTTCATGTATGGGGTCATGAGGTGAAGGATAGTACAGGTCTTTTACGTCGGCCGACAACGCTCCTACTTCTTTCTTGCGAAGAGTGTTCAGGAACATGTTACTTCACTCGGGTTCTTTAGAAGAATCGAGTCATCATTGCTCAATACCGACAGTGACCAGTGGAGTAAAGACCGAGGGAGTGCTGCCAAAAGCCTCTTTCGCTAACAATGACCCTGAACGGGCATCTTTCCTTATAAGTCTTGGCAGAGAAAAGGCCGTCAAACACAGGGCATTGGCTTGTAGCGGCGCGTATCCGCCGCGCCGAGGCGACGACGACGACGAAGGCTGAACCACGAGACGCACGCTCACGTGCGCTCGTGCTGGAGGAATAAAATTGGCCGCGTATCTGCTCCTTTCGTTGCAAATGCCGTCAAAAGGGACGATAGTCTTTGTCGGCTTTTGCAACTTAAATGCCTCCCTTCGCTTTCCCGCTCACCTCTCATGTTGTTACTCTTACGTCGCGCTCCTCCCAAGGTAAAGACGCCAAAGGTTTGCTTAAATCATTTTAAATTTCCCGCGTTCCACTGCTCCAAACCGGGTGTCTCGATGCGAACGCTGCCGTGCGGCGAAGACGCGCGTTCTTCGAGGCGCCCTACTTCAACGTTTATAGAACCGCGTTTCCCTACTCCGCGTGCGTTGCAAGCAGAAAGTGGAACCTATCTAGTGGAACCTTGCGAAACTGTTGCCGGTTGATTTCTTAAAATGGCGCTATGAGCTATAGTGGCGCGGGCGACAGCAGGCGATGGCGGAGTGAATTCTTTTTCTGCAGTTGATGAAGTATTTATTTCGCAAAAGTCAAGCATGTTTGATTTTTTTATAAAGGAACACTGCAAATATCACTTCTTTATTGATTTGTTGTCTCATATTTGCGAAATGTTTTGTTCTTCTTCAACAATGTTGACAAGCATGAACATTACACCGGACATAGACTGGTAGATTTAGCTGTGACTATATAAGACTATTGCGCAGGCATTGTTTTGCTTTGGCCGGGTGGCTGAATCGAGTCACAGACAGACAAACGGACAAACAGACAGACATACAGACACACCAAAATTTCTGGGTTTAAGTAGCCCAAGAAAGACTACCGTCTTTAAAAAATCAGTTTCAGCCCAAACGCTGTCGTGGCTGGTTGTGTAGCGGTGCGTGTCCGCCGCGCCGAGGCGACAACGACGACGAAGGTGGAACCACGAGGCGCACGCTCACGTGCGCTCGTGCTGGAGGATTAAAAAATCAGTTCGAGCCCAAACGCTGTCGTGGCTGGTTGTCACTGCGCCGGTCGCGACAGGCTTTTTTGATTGACGCGGCCAGGCTGACAAGACCGGGGCGCTGCATATCTGCATTGCCCGCATCTTTACCCTCGAGGGCTGAATGCCTTTGACCAAGCGAAAATGTGAAAGCACAGCGTCTCCGTCTTTCTCGTGATACAAATTTGATGGCATTACCGCGAATCCTCCCTCTTTCTAAGCCTGTAGCAACTTGAGCCCGGCCTCTCTAAGAAACAATACAACTATCCCTGAGCGAATTGCTCAGTGGGGTTTCACTTACCTCGGTAAAACATCAACGCCAGCGCTAACACCCCTGTTTGTGTCATCTGATGATGTCCGTGACGGCCTGCATCTCAATGAGACATATATTTTCTGTCAATACTGGGGTGTTGGCAGAACTTGGGCCCGAGGCTCACAACTTTTTCGCCAGGTACAGGAAGGTGCAAAGTTCCCACAAGGTGCACCTTTTAGGATGGGCGGGCAGGAGAGGCTTTCGAGGAAGCAATGCGAGAACTTTCAACCACACGAACGCGGCCAGTTGGGTAGCGGTCCGCAGGTCTCGGGGAAAACGCTGATGTGTGCCTCCAGGTGGGGCTTCACGGAAACAGGCAGCACGGAGGAAGTCCCTGAAAAAAGTGATCTGCTTCCACGCCTCAGAACGTCAAATACGGCTCAACCGCATTCCGTGCCCTTCGGAAGGGACCAGGGGTCCGACGAGGGAGGAGGCTTCACATCCTGAATGCATTCTGGAAGCGTACTACTCCATATTGTTCGTCAGCAGTTGTTCGTCAGCACTTCTATCATCCGTTCCTTCCGTAGGCCCGTCTTTCGCGCTTTTTTCAAACGATATAATGTACCAACAAGCCCTTCAGTACACCTTTTTGCAATTTATATACGTGTACCATGCCTGCGCGTCATGACGAACCCTGCTGGTGAAAACAAATTGAGTCAGCTCCTTTTAACCACGATATTTCTCTTGTCTGACAATAGTTTTCAAAGTTCGAACATAGCACAGTAGTGTCCTTTGTCAGGCGTGAAGTGTTTCGTGTTTTTTTCCCCACACCTAAGTTTCATAAGTTTCATCGCTACCTGTTTATGAATAGCTTCCTCCCGTCTTCCTGATGACCTCTGTTTCTACCATCTCTGTGCCCGTCACGTGCGCCAGTCTCGTAGCGTAGCAGTTCTGCAATAACATCACTTCGCATAATTATTAAAATATAAAAGCGCCACAGCAATACGCTGACTGTTCTTGACATGTTAGACGTGATTAGGTGTAATAATTGCGATAGAAAATAGAAGAAGTGGATTAGAAACATCAATCTAACTACAAAATGCGGAAAGTGCCTACGGCCCTGCCAGGAAAGTATCGTCGTTCGGTGACGTTTGCTGAGAAGCGAGGAGAAACGCTGCCACATTTCTTTTTTCATGTGCAGTGAACAGGCTTCTGTGGTCAGAGGACTACCGAGTTAAAGCGCGAGCAAAAGATCGCCGCTCACTTCAAAGTCACAAGACACGTCACCCTCTGGAATTTTATTGGTGATTCTTTCAACACAAGCAAGAATATTGTCGAAACCTTAACATGTACAGCTCCGCTGCATACACAGTACTTCACTTTCCATACAGACGTCCTGGTGGATATGACACCCAACCTGTCTACTTAAGTGCTTCCGCGTTGCAATCGGAGCCGATACGCACCATAGCATTGCTGTAGTGCGCAAGAATTTAGAAGCAGTAGTACATTTGATGATCTTGCACCTGAGAGATATATGGAGATGTGCTGCAAAGTAGGGTTTATATTTTGCTTCACTAAAGTAGCGATTCTTGACTCCAAGCCCAATGTAAGCTTTCCCAAATCTTAACCAACTTATAAGTGTGCATAGTTACACATTACCATGCGTCGGCAGGCCCACTCACGAGAGCAGTACCGCCCACCCACGCACACACATTCACAACTCACGAGAGAATGGTGAGTGAGGCTCGCAATCGTTTCAGGTTAGGGAGTGCGAGTGAGTGAGAGAGGCACTAGCGGTAAAATCCGTAACATTCGCGAAACCGCGCGCCTCTCATTGGGGGGCGCTCTCACCACTCGCGAGTGCAGGCACCACTCGCGGCTTGCCCCGCTCACCACTCCCCAGTACGAGCGCCCGTCGCGACAAGCAGCCCTCACCACTCGCCAGTGCGAGTTTTCTCTGTACTCGCAACGGCTGGTCCCTGGTCCCTTCTCACGACACCTTGAGCACTGCTCCCACTCACTACTGGCGACTGCATTCACATTACACGCGGAATGCACATTTATCGCGGTCAGCGCCACTCTTGCACACTTCCGCAACACTTGCGCCCTTGCACGCGCGATGCATATTTGATGCCTACCGCGGTCGGCACCATACTTGCGCCTGTGCTCGCAGCAGGCAAATCGTCGCAGGAGCATCTCGCTCTGGAAGTTTCCGCTTTCGTCAGGAGCCTCTCGCACTGGTGATTTGCCACTGGCGCTATCCAATTATAAGCATAGCCACTTGTTTATGCCGCGAATGTATTCAGGTTCAAAAATATGTCGTCACGGCACCCCTGCAATGGGGTAACATGGAACAAAATCTCAGTTGACGTAAGGATTTAGGAATATGATTACGGCGGATTCTGACACCGTAATGGAGTGATACATTTCCCGGTCATGACCCATGGAGGGACTGCTGCGTACATTCGCGGCAAGCTTTGTATCATGATCGTAGCGTTTCGTGTTGAAAATGGTGTGGCTACATTACCTTCGAGCGCTTCGATAAAAGGACCAGGTAGCATTGCGGTGTAGTGCTGTCGTTCCTGGTGTACATTAGTGACTTACTTACTGCGGCTGCCACAATTCAGACTGTTTTAAGGGGTAAATAGTCTAGCCCGTACTTGCTTGAAAACAGCATCATGACCCGTCGTGGTGGCTCATCAGTGGCTAAGGTGTTGTGCTGCTGAGCACGAGGACGCTGGTTCGATGGCGGCCGCTTTTCTGATGGAGGCGGTGAGCGAAAACGTCCGTGTGTACGAGATTTTGGCGCACGTTAGAGATTCCCAGGTCGCCAAAATTAATCCGGAGCCCTCCACTACGGAGCGCCTCCTTAGCTGCGTTGCGTCGCGCGTTAAACATTGCCAGCAATCAAAGAGGATCGCCGAGTTTCACGGATTCGCGTATCAGAAAGGCGAAGACGCGGATGGGTAGAGCGAATGGTGTGTGGCGAACGAAGTAGCCAGTTCTCGGCGCCTTGGCATCGTAAACATATGTGTTTTGTGATTCGTCGTTAAGACGGTGTTCGTTTTATCATTACTCGCAGTTGTGGGTGAGTGTCTAAGGCGTTTTCCTGCTGATCTCGGTGATGCGGGATTGATCCAGACCGCCGTGAGTGCTTTTCAGGTGGAGGTGAAAGGCGAAAATGCCTGTATGTTTTGTTTTCGGCGCACGATAAATACCCCTATGTTGTCATAAATTTATCTAGAGCCTTCCAGTATGGTGGCTCTTATAGCTAAGTTGTTGGTTCGGTGCTTAAGACCCTGTAAAAAGAACTTGAATCTTTTCCTCAAACCTTCCTTGGGCGCAGCCCCGGCGTCACACTTCCTTTTTGGACAGTTGCAGTGATTGCCTTGATGAACGTTAATTGTTGCCGCCCTGTTGGTCGGGGCAGAAAACGTTCGCGCTGGTTGGCCCTCACTCGCACCGGTTTTTTATCCGCTATACACCCGCTCCAAAGATCAGCCGAAATTTTCATAAACAAATATTTTGCTGTGCTAGCCTAACCATAGAGACATTTCGTAAATGGTACCCCAACCTCTGCCGCCTCGATGTCCCTTCTGCGCGCATCTCACACCAGCCAATCTCCAGCACCTTATTTGGGACTGTTCGAAATTTTCGCGTTACAGAACCTTCAACCTACTTCCAAATGCCTCCTCATACATCGACCCTCTTGCACTGGAACCGCCCACGCTGATTTTAATTGTGCACTACTCTCTAGAAAGCGGTCTGCCGCGAGCAGTTTAGAGCCGTGAGCCTCCTCTCTCACCCCGCCCTCTCCCCACGCGGCCTCTCCCGGCTTCTCAAGGAGCCCAGCAGTTTCGGTTTCAACTGCACGTTTTCAAGCCACAAACATCCCAACTTCTATTGCATCGTCTTCTTGCTGAAGGCTTTCTCTCTCTCTCTCTCCCTTTCGCCACAAACATCCCAACTACTACTAATTGATTGATTGTAGTGTTTTTCCCGCTTCTCCAACATGACCTATCGTCTTCTTGCTGCAAGCGGCCGCCGCGGCAAAGGCTCGTGCTCTAGCGCAACAGCTAAGCCACGGAGCCTCGCTCCCTTTCTATCCCTTCGTGAATTTGCAGCGACCCCCGCCTCCTCGTACGAGGTATTGTTTTTTGCTGCTTGAGTTCGGTAAAAAAATCAAGGGCATGACGTAGTAATTCGGGCTCCCCAAGTTTGCTTTTTCACTCCGCGTGGATACTCGGCCACTCCGTTCCCTAATTGATTGATTGTAGTGTTTAACGCGCCGATTCTCGTGCGCTTGCTGCTGCAACGCAGGTGATGAGCCACCCGTAAGAAGCACGCAGTTACACAACGAGGGCCCCGGAATATTGCCGGCTTTATTTGCCAAAGCAGGATAGCCCACAAAAACGACCAGCGGTGGCGGCCGCGGCTGCTCCCCTAGGAATCTTTGCCAAAAAAAAAACCACCTGCACCGCAAATGACCCCGACGAACTCGTAGCGGACACGCGGGTCGAGATGGCAACCAACAACAAAAAATAATTTTTTTTGAAATTTCTTTACCCTTCTCGCCTCCATCAGAAAAGTGGCCGCCGAGGCATATATTTATTTTGGAATCGAAGCCGCCTCCCCTCACCTTTCGACTCTTCCTTCTTTTTCTTGCCTTCTACTCGTGCTCAATAGCGCAACGACTATGTTAAATAGCTTGAAGGTAGCACTGAGCCATCACGGTTTATAGGGGAAAAACTTTCCAGCTTTCACTCTTTCACAACTGGTTTCCGTCGTTTGTGTGGTCTTTGTTTTTGTTTTTTTATGTTGCTTTCGAAAAGCGTTCATAGCTGAAACTGAAGGAAAACCGGCAAACAGCCGCTGCTTGGCCTTAGTGATGTAATTCGAGCCCTCGAAGAACATCACGACCGCGAAAGGGAAAAATATTTTGACCGAGTTTACAAGATATGTGATCGGCATAGAGCAGTGATTTTTGGCGGAGGTACTTTTCCACCCCCTAATATAAGTACTGGGTGCGTTGGGTGACTATGTTCTGCAAGCCTTTAGGATTTGAAAGAAATTGAAAAGAGTGTACAGGCTCCCTTTAAGTGAGCGATTGCAGCCGATTTCCTTCTTCGCTGAAACAGTAACTACATCATTTTTGAAGTAAGTTGTAGCTTCGTTTGTACTTTTTGGAAGTGGTAATCATTAGTCATCACCTTGAAGGTGCGTACTCTGTAACGTGTATTTCTCGTTTCGAGCAAGTGTAGCCACGATTATGGCGAACGCTGAAGTTCTTTTTTTTTGCCACTGTTGGCCAATCTCCTCATGTGGGTGTTATTGTCTTAAAAGAAATCGTGCGCCGGAGTCGCTGGGCGGCCTTTGCGAGGACCCACACACGTTCTCTCGGCATTTTCCAAGCCTTCAAGAGGAGGGCGGCAGCGGGGCACGCGATCACATGCACGGCATCGTCATTTTCTGAGTATCTCTTACTGCGTTCAGGAAACATTACCATTTGTTTAACAGATTCGCTGTTATTAAACGGGCTATGTACGCGTGCCAGGCTGGAGCACAGAACCACGGGAGTTTGTAGGTACTTGTGTATGTAATCAGTTCAAAAATCATTTCTGTGTACCGACATAACACCATCGAAACATTGATTTGAAATTATTCGTCAAGAAAAGAAACAAGCTGCACTGTCGAAGCTTTCTTCCGGTACCATACGTGCTCAAATGGTCTTTCATCGATGTTGATTCAGCCCCTAAAAAGAAATCACGAACCTGTGTACACGCAACGAGAGGAGCGGCTGGCACACCAGCCGAAGATAACATCGGCCTATCGGCCTTCACCGCTGGGTTGGGCTTTATGGCTATTCAAAGGCTACTCAGTGACGACACCATAAGCAAGATGATTTGCAAAAACATGCAGCCTTTTCAGGTGCGAAGTACCTTCGGGGCTCGGGCAGTGGGCGTCTCCCGTCGTCACGGTAAATCAGGTTATCGAATGATGGTAAAGCAACAGATGCAAAATGCACAAAACCAATTCAAAATGAACTAACACCGTCGTCACAGTAATTCAGGTTGTCAAACGATGGTAAGAAACATAGTCATAATGGAGAAATCCAATTCAAAATGAACTGACAAGATTTTAAAGTAATTTACAATATAAGAAAATTCAGGATTTTCTGCATTATAAGCAAAAATTTGTTAAATTTGGTTGCTGGATTAGTTTCTAACGACATGTTTTGTACTGTAAAGCATACTTCTTATGCATGTGGCAGTGTCACATGAAGACAATTACGGCTCCTCTGTCTCTATCCTCATTATTGCGTAAATCCGGTATAACTCAACAGAGGGCGCCTTCGCCTCTCGCAGAGCCCGTGGACTGCTTATTGTATATAATGAATGTACATTAGTATATAGTTGAAACAAAATCATTTTCTGTCTTCCATTTCCCATACGCAGCGATTTTGCTCTGGAAAACACACCGCGCACACTGCAAGATTCGTCCCTCTTGAGGTTTCACTTTAGTGGAGATGGACCGCGGTATTTGTAAATTTGTTTTTTTAAGCGAATGCCTTGCCGTTCTATAGACATGCAAGGATTCACATAAATCGTAACGGCAAGTTTGGGATTATTATACGCCGACCCTTAATCAAAGTAGCTGCTTTTTATTATTTAAAATTCTTGTTGTCCCCCTGCGATGGAAGTTGAATCTCGGGATGACTTCAGAGAGAAGTTCTTTTCCACGAAACCCTGCCCAGCTGCGTACACCAACATCATCTTCGGCGGGAGCGGAGTACGTCTTCATTGCACTAGACGTGAGGACGTCACGGTCTACGCAGCGATTCCTGGCTATCGAAGCAGTATTCGTGGACAGCAATTTTACGGCTGACACCTCCTCAGCTTGTTGCAGTGGGACATCGCTGACAAGTGAAATATTTATTTCAGTACAATTTCGCCTCCGGTAACTGCGTTAACAGTGGAACTGTGTAAGCTTGAGCTCGCTTGTGTTCTGGTCAGAAAAAAAATACCAAAAAGGACGCAAGCCATGTTTTTCTGGTGAGGAGGGTTGCTGCGAAAGCAAAGCGCGTCAGAAAAAGTGCAGGGTACGTGTTTGCCGCCCGGCCTGGCCTCCCTGCAGGGCTTACGTGTGGTGCGGAGCTTCAAACCGCGTGTGAGAGGTAGACTCACAGCCGGATCAAGCTCTTCTCGATAACGCGCAGCAATGAGCATGTCCTATATCGCAGTCTTAATGAAGAGAGCGAGATTTATAACGCTAGTAGCACAGCACCTAGATCTCATGTACACGATAGATGCAGTGGCCATACCAGTTATGGCATCAATGACTCTGCAATGGACACCTGGGTTCTGCCAGCCTGCGCTCATGCCGCCCTTTGTCGATGTCCAGACAATCGAAGATTGGCTATCCCACCACTTCCAGGGCTACATAACTTACCACCACACGTTAATCGCTTCATATCACGGAGCAATGTTATGCTGGAAATGGCGTCTTCCGCAAACTCAAAACGTGCTCTTCCTCCATTCCAGGAACCCCGTGTGAATTCGGACCTACATAAACAGCTGCGGGCCGACATAACACACAGAAAACCGTGCTGCTGCAGGAATGATTACATTCCCCTTTCATTAGCTTAGCCGTCACATGCGCAACGTCGCCAAAGAAAGTGCGGACGCTGACACCCTTTTTGCACTTTCCCCGGTTTTTCGGATTCTGGTTTTTCCCCCATTCTTCCATTTCCTTGCGGTCAGATAGACAAGCTATGGCAGAGCTTGTTGAAATTACTACCTTTCTTTTACAGTTTCGTCTTCCTTACTTCGGGTTTTCTCCACGTGTGCGGTCCGGAGTGCGTATAAAAAAACCTGGGTGCGTATCTGGCTAGCTTCCCCTCGAATATAGTCAAAATATAAGTCTTTCTGCCGCGGTTGCCACGTGACTGCCTCTACTGCCTCAACTCCCATCACTCACGCTATTTTCTTTCCCTTCAATAATATTATTGCTTCAAAAATATTTGCAGTTATTATTATTCTGCGGTACTCCCAGCTTTGGCATCCTTGCTCTCGGATAAACGCGTCTTTTTTGCAATTTGGGTTTCTGCTTGGAATGATATGCGGCTTAACCAGCGGATTAGCGCTGGTGTTTCTCTCTTATCACTACAACTTTTTTTATTACAGTGTTTTTTTTTTTCCTTGTTGTTGTGTTCACACTAAATTAACCTGTATTTCGTAGTAATATTGCTGCTCCTCTCTGCTAATTACGACCGTTTGGTTAGAAAGAGGCTCCAAGTCTTCATTGGGCTAAACACCGTGGAGTTGGATGGTCGTCCGAGCCCTTTTAGAAGTTTGGAACCGTCTTGCTTTAACAGGTTTTCTTTAAAGCCTTCACACAAGAAAGGTGACTAAATCAGCCAACGGACACATCGAAAATATATGTAGTCCGAAATAGGACGAAACGAATTCCACATTGTTGATTTATCTTTCAAACGGGGGGTCCTGGGGCCAACCAATCCACAATAAAGGTGCGTTTAATGTGCTTTGGTTACTTTGCTAAGTGGATTCCACCATCCTCTGACTGTAGTTACTGTGAAGGCCATTTTGTATTTTTTAAGGCGAGAGAATCAGTTACTATATAGGGAAAAAATCCCGCTTTTTTAAACATCGATTGAACTCAATAGTGTTTGCGGTGTAATGAATGAAACAAGTATATAAGTTCGAAGGGAAGTTGTGTAAATTTAGTGGTGAGTGGTATTCAGATCAAGGACATTTTGTAAATTCTTTCTTGCAAAGTTAAATAAAATCTGACCAGTTGTGGATATTACGTATGACCAATTGGTTTTTCTCTTTTCTTGACGGGAAAGGAGCGTAAACAGCTGCGGCGTATGCAATTCGCAATCCTTTCCGACGTGCTAGATGCCTTTTCCAAACGATAATAGGAATAAAGAAGTCCTGCGCTGCCTTTTTACCATTTGGTATTATGCGCTATTAGAAAACACTCTCGAAGGTTTTTTTGTTTTCCTAAATTTCATTACGTTTTTACCGAATGGACTTGCCGAGGCGAGTGAGCTTAGAATGTTTGTTTTATTTGGGCGGCCTTTGTTGTATGTAAACGCCTCCCTTTTCAATCCCGCTGCGTATAACTTTGAACTGTCTTGTTTGGCCATGGCGAGCACAGTGGGGGCAAAAGTTTGCTGTAATACGTGTAAATACGTTTGACGGGCAACAATAAAAGTCATAGTGGACACCTTATTGGTTCTCGCCGGACTGTTGTCATGGAACTGAAACTATAATGAATCTTAGGACCGTGTTCTGCGTGGGTTCTGTTAACTGCAGCTACTTAAGCCGCTGAACTAGCATATAAAATGAGACCGGAGTTTCTCCACTGAATTTATAACGGTGCTTAAAAAAAACCTACGGGGTATAAAGAAGGCAAACACAATTGTTTATTTACAGTGATTACTAATATAGATGAAGTAATTGTAGTGGTGTGCCAACGATGATAATATTGGATGGAGGAGTCATTTTGACATTGCGAAAAAATACGAAGTCTTTTCCTTTAAAAGTTTATTGGTTGTCTCCTATGTCTGACAAAGCGCTTTCTTCGCTGTCAATGCTTGTTGTTCTGGCATCTTCGCGGGCCTCGGTGTCATAACTGGTGCCGAGCATCCTGGTTGTTCTAATCTGAGATGCTGCCCTCGCAGTCGTGTACAAATCTATGGTAGTCGAACCGGTGGTGACAGAATATTTGGTTGATACACCGGTGTTGCGGAGGCTGCAACAGAAGCAAAGGAAGTTTTAATTCATCTTTATTTCTTGTGTAATATTAGAAAGAGCAAAGAAGAGGAAAACTGATCACGCCATTTCTGTCTAAAAAAGTATACTCTTCACTAGAAAACGTTTTCTATAACTGACGGAAAACACACCATGCTCCTGGTCCTCGATCAGAGAGAGGGAGGGCTAGTTATTCTTTGTAAGAGACGTAGTGCGTTTCAATATTCTTTTACTTTTTTAACTGTCGAACATGTTCTAGTCAATGTACATTGTAAAGCCCCGTTTCTCAGGAACGACGGCTGTGTGTTTCAATATACAGCCATGGTTATTTCCGATTCGAAAATACATCTTCTCAATTGTCCTTACACTACATATTATGAAAAGACCCACGCGTCATACTCTGTGGAGTCCGGAGTGATCCAGGTCGTCGACGTAGCCAGCTTCTGCTGTGCCTCCCTGAACGGAGACTATCATCGCCATGAATCCACGACGCACAATGACAGGTTACAGCCGCCTGTGGTGAAGAGGCGAAGGCGGCGGTCAGTGATACCTCCCTTACGTCGTTCAGCCGAGGAGCTGTTTCCTATCCGGGTCAAAGAAATAGCACTCCGTGGACAAAACTGGTCAATATATTCTACGATTGTTCACGCAGTCATACGAAGTAAACGCTGAAGTTTAAGTATTGCAGGTGCACTGTATGGTAGTTCCAGCAGTCTCTTCTCCCAGAAACACCAGAACTCTGTTCAAAACGAACTCGATATTGGCTCGAGGATCAACCCAACGCCGAAATTGATCTCGAACAATAACTGTTACTTGTTACAGAAAAAACTGCAATTGCGGCGACTAAAAGTGGGCTCAGATCGTTTCGTGGCCTGTCTGTTTCACATGCCTTAAATTCGTTATTACTAACATTTGTGCCCCTTCCGTACCAAGCCACACAAGGAGCACGAACACAGAGTTGAAATTTGTAAAACTAGAACAAAATAGCCTCTAGGTGCGCTGCAAAGCTACAGAAAAATATATACGAACGAGTGCAATACGAAGCTTCAATGATAAAATATATTCAAGCTAAGTGGTTAAACTTCGTGCAAGCTGATGTTAGCAGGAAGCCCTCTTGGGTTCCCTATCGAAATCTAAGCTGGTGGAATTTGTTACAACGAGCAGGTGGATTCCCTTCCGCGCAAATTCGTTAGCCATCTTGCGCAAGCTGGCGCGATTCACTGGAACCTACTGGTATGTTTTTCCAGCTTGCAACCTTTGTACGCGAGGGCGCCTAAAGCTTCTTGTTATTGCAAGGAATAAATTTTATTTTGATCGCGACAGTCACGGCAAATGAGTAATCTTATTTAGGAGCAAAAAGCAAAATCTAATAATAATTGAGGTCTTGGCATAAATATGCTTAACGTTTTATTTTTGCTCCCCAATGTTTGCGAGCATAAACTGCCACCGTATTTAGTAAGTATGTAAACACTTTGTCAATGTAAACGCCTCGTTCTAATGCTTTCAAATTGCTGCATGTATGTTCGACAATTGCTCAACTCTTCGCTAAGCTATATACTCTCCACATCACTACGATTGTGTTGCCACATTTTGTCCCAAAAAGCGTCGACTAACAACCGAATAATTGTGAAATAGGAGCTTGGAAGGGTTCCGTAGTACAAAAGCGAGCCGCGCATAATGTTTAGCTACAGCCCTAATGGCTACAGCCCTGATTGGAGTTTGGCTACAGCTCTAACTGGAGTGTGGCTACAGCCCTAAAAGGCGTAATGCTACAATTTCATGATTGCTGTTAGATGAATATCCTAGACGCAAGGAAGATATAGTGGACAACCGTCGTTCGCTTCTAAAAAATAACAACAAGACCAGGAATCCGTTATTAAAATAACAGCGCAATCAGAATCCAAACAAAATATTGCAGCTATTTTGCTCACCTCTATTCTTCTCTGGATTTGTGAAGAGTTCCCATAAATAAACGTAGACCCTTTAAAAATAAAACACGCAACCTATTTCACTGCGTTCCGCACATCGTGGTGACGCCATTTCAAGTCTTTGTAAGCGATCTCACTGTCTTGGATCGAACATTAACTTCAGTAACCTACATTGCCAAAATTCCCGTTTCAGGAAAACGTTACCAGGGGAGAAAAGAAACACAGCTGGAATTTTTTAGTAGAAAATAAACAGATATTGAACCCGAAACAAAAGGGGGTAACAAGAAATTGTTAATACAAAAGGCTTCATACTTAGGCAGCGGTACTTTTTCCAAGAGCAGCAAGTTGATTTTATGCTATTTCAATCTCAAGCTTCGTTATTCATTACAAGTAAAGGAAAGAGAACCTGAGAGGCTCGCCATTGGGAACCTAAGGCTCGCCATTGAGGATCGCCACAATAATTTAAAAAATACATTGAACAGTTTACGTTCCTGAATTCCGCGAGCAGTAATCAACTGCGGCCCCATACTACTTGCGGCATGAATAGTCCCTTGCGCTATAAGAAAGGCGGATTTTGAAAGACGACATGGTTTTTTTTCTAGGGCAAACGCTGAACATTTTACAGGCCTGCCTCTCACTCCCTCGCTATTGCAAACATGGCCATTTGATAGCCAGGCTAAATTTTGGCAGTGTACCGCGTGAGATTAGAACCCATGTGTCAACAGGTTAAGGCCTTGCAGGAAATCACAGGTGCTTTTCTTAACGTCAACCAAGAGCGCGCTGGAGCCACTGGATACGCTTCCTTATACTGTACCCAGCTTATTGGTCGCAAAGTAACTCTCGCGAACATAATCCAGAAAAAAAGATTGCCTTTACGAGAAATTCAGCTGTCATTTGAAAATATATTCGGTTTGATTTGTGGTACACGAAACAGCCAGCACTGTCTAGTCTTCGTGAGTTTGGTAGGTGCTCATGTCTCAGTTTTCAAAAATTAAATGGGGTTATACGCGGTCATGGCCGGAACGCCTGTATTCTCAACGTATCTTTGAGCCGTGCGCGTATTACAGTTTGCTACTTCACGGATGAATGGAGCACAAATTCGTTTGTAAAGTTTTTGTGTTAAAGAAAACTGAGCGGTATTATTAGGCTCATTTGTAGTCGGGCTTGCAGTGGAATAATGTGAGACCAGTACAATTCCACATCTTAGAGTACCATAGTTCTCAAAACTTCATTGTTACACCTTTGTTCTAGGTTTCGATGTTGACGAAAGTTATATTTCGAACCCGCTTTTTCAGCTTCTTGGTGAAAGTGATCCATTACTCCAATAAAAATATTGAAAATACTGGCAGATGAAGCAAAGAATACCATCCGATTTCTTGATCAAGCGCGAAGCTATCCATACAGGTCGGGACTGAAGTGGCAGTTAGGTTCCGAATGTTTACTGAAGAGAGCATCAGAGTGGTTTCTTGGGCGAGTTGGTCATTCATCGTGTAAGTAAGCGCGAAATTAACACGGACGAACGAAGTGAACGGGACGTGGCGCCGTGTCCCGTTCACGTCGTTCGTCCTTGTTCATTTCGCGCTTACTTACACGATGAAGAGAGCAGCCAACTAATATTTTTAAACTCATTTTGTATAATCGTCTTACTGTGCCGGGAGAAGTTGGCGGGCAAAGCGGAGCTGCGGCTGGCGCTGGTGCTTGCATTCCTCGGGGCAAATGGCACCCTTCAAACACCAAAAGAGATTCCAACTGTAGGTACGAAGATTCTCGGTGCGACTGCTGAAAAAAAAACATGGTATAAATATGCTGATAAAGTTTTAAAGACCCTTTCAGGTAAGAAAAACACAAACATTTTGCGGATTTGGTCATTCAATTGCGTAGAGTTCTCGCTGAAGTGGCAATTTTACGGCGTAAACTCTTCTTTCGGATAGGGACATGTTTCATGCGGTGTTTCAGACGCACATGTATTGTGATGATAGTTGTAGTGTCAGTGGCTGTACAGCTATTCGGATTATCTCAAATTTCGGCTTACTTGAAGGAGCACCATCTTAATATGATTCACCGCCTTTGGGGGAATGCAATATTATTAACCTGGACATCTTTAACTCATAGGAAAATATTCCGTTCTGGAAGTATTCATTTTCCGCCATGATCACAAAAAGTACCACCACTGCCTAAATATGAAACTACCAAGTTGGTATTGGGCACAGAGCTTTACAAACCATCAAACACAAATGTAGTATTAATATACGAAGCGGTAGTATTCATGCATTGACATCACTCACGGGGCTGTAGCAGAAGCGGAGTTTTTGTTGGCAGATATAGTACCAATGGGGGTGCAACAGTCTGTTGTATTGGTTGTGCTTCTAGATTTAGTCGTGCTGATTTAATGGCTCCTAGGTTGTATATAAAGGAATGGTAGTATTGGCTTTCATAACTGCAAAAAACTCTGCAGCCAACACATTTCACGTGGTGTTCACAAAACTAGCGACAGTAGTTGTCGGATCGGCTGGTGGTGGCTTTTGTAGTAGTAGTAATACTACTAGTAGCAGCAGTAGGAATATTAGGACTAAAAGCCATGTTGATATCAGTAGTGGACATTGTATTTGCGGTGGCAAAGAAAGAATTTACGGGAGCAGCGGCCACACTACTCCTGGTATAAACACTAGAAGTGGTACTGAATGTACTGGTAATACTGTAAACATGATGAGGTAGATGACAACCATAGTGCGCATTGCGGCGTTAGTATAAGTAACACGCGTAGTGGCGGCAGAAGTTCAAGCGTTTTAATATAATAGCGACAGCAGTTGCGACAGCTTTATGTATTACCGCCCACGTTACCGGTAGTGTTATCCGTGTTGCAATATTTATATTTTATTCGTCTTGCGATTAGGCCAGATACCTAAATAAAAATAACCCCTAGTACGCCCGTGGGAAATCGGTTAAAAAAGTTGAAAATAATTTGGTTCGTTTGCTTTGAAGTGTACTCATGACAATGACAATGTTTGTGTAGAGGTCTTTGAGGAAACGTCGAGGGTAACCGTAGTTACAGAACCAAAGAAAAGCAATTTTTGCTGGGAATTTGGCGTGGCGACAATAAAACACGGAGTTTCATGTAGTTGCTGTGATACGTCTTAAAGCTGAAGGGGGGAAATGAAAAGCCACCGTGGAAGAATCAGTTGCGATGTTCGAATAAGTCGAGTTGGGTTTTTTGGTGAAGTTACCGGAAACCATGCGGAGACGAACAATTCGGCCAAACTACGTGAAGGTTATTATGACACTGTTTACACTAGCCATACGCAATACTTCGTGTCGTTACAGTTCAAAGGAACTATAAAGGAGACTTTACATTCCGCTTACAGTACTGATTGGGAGCGCCTGGATGAGCGTTTTGTTAGTGAAGGGGTTGAACGTCTGTGTGAACGATCGATGGGACCAAAGCGAGTTTCGTCGCAAGCGTAGACAAGCTAGAGACCAAACCACGCCTTGTGGCTTTCTCTCTAAAAGGGCGTGGGTAATGTCAATCGTTGTGCAAGGTCATTTTATGGCAGTAGCCTGAAGCTGTTAGAGGCGTTTTCAATATTTTAAATATGGCAATCGCGCTTGCTTTAGGCACTGCCTGCTATGTTCTCGCGAGAGGACCGCGCCGCCATACACAAAGGCAGGGAGCTTTCATAGACGAAGGGGACACACCGTAATGAGGCAGGAGGCTGGTAAATGTTGAAAAATAAGTTGACGCGTTTCCTAGTTTTGAAAGAATCGGAGCACGTATTACGTATCACACAATGTAGAGAGAACCACCGCATGTTTACGTAAAGGCAAACGTCCAGGAGGAAGAGGTTGGATCCGAACGTAATTATCAATGGACTCGCGTGGTTCATACTGTCCTCTTTATCACAATGTCGGGCTTCAGGCTTCAGACACCACCAAACTCAAGCGATTGAGGTTGGTGGTGCCTCTACTTCGGATCACAATCACTCTTCAGATTTGTGGTAAACATAATAAAGGAACTTGTTAAGCTTGAAGTGAGCATTTTAAGCTGAGCAGTCGAAGTCTACGTACTTGGGTACGTATCTCAACATGTGGTAACCCACCGTATTGCGCGACTGAGGTTCTTCCATGGTCGGAAGGACGTTTCCTTGCGCTCATTTTACTCGATTACCCTGAACTCGACTGGAGAAGCGTGCGGTGGTCGAAGGCTAGTGTGGTTGCTACATATATCTTTCTTTTGCAAGCACAAGTCGCCGCGCTCTTGGTCTTCCCTTGGAAAACGTGTCGGTAGCGTTTACACAGGCATAAGACGAAATCTTTTTGCTAAAAGGCTTTTGTTACGGGCCGAGTGCTATTGCATAATTCCTCTGTAAGATGACGGTGCGTAAGAATTCGTTTAGTAATTGTCATGAAAGAGTTACTTCCTGCAGGTGCAGCCAGATCGTCGATTTGAGGTTTGGCGGTTCTTGTGCCACTAAGACAATTTGCTTATAAGTCAACGTCAGTTATTTTATGACTGCTACGGGCCATTATTAGGCAATAATACACAATGAACAACACGGAAAATATACTGGGTACATGTACGCCGATTTTTTTCTCCTACCCGCCGCGGTGACTCAGTGGCTAAGACTTAGCGCAACTGAGCACGAGGACGCGGGTTTGATTCACGGCCGCAGCGGCCGCTTTTCTGATGAAGGCGAAAAGCAAAACTCCCGTGTGTACGAGATTTGGGCGTGTGTTAAAGATGCCCAGGTTGTCAAAATTAATCTGGCGCCCTCCACTACGGCGCCCCTCATCGCCTACGCTACGTCGGCGCGACCCTACAATCAATCATCATATGTCGATAGAGAGTGCCTTAAGACTCACCAAAACGGCCTGAACGCTCAAATCTTTTTTTTAAGGAGAACGCACTGTATACCGCGCTGTGCTTTATGTGGTTGTGTGTTACCGGGCAAGTGGCAAACTGCCCTGTGGAACCAGAACCACACCTTAGTGTAAGCAAGAATCAGCTTTTGAAACATAACCCCTCTCGTGAAAACACAGCCTGCGTTTCGGCCGCTCCTGTTTCATAAGTCGTCTGCTTGTCTCAGTGAAAGCCGATGTCATTTCAACCGAGTGTCATCACACAGTCCCTCTCAAAGATTATTTTCTTGTATATTTATATCACGGTTGCCCGACATATGTCACTCTACTTTGTTATCGAGGGTGTCGTACGCTCATGTTAGCACGCTGACATAACATTAAGCAGGAAGTTGGTTGGATCCAGTTCACTTTTTGCTACAACGTCGTGTTTTTATTTGGCCCCCAATATGCTAAACCATTGTGCGGCATATTTGGTAACAAACTCGTTAAACATTTGCAACCGCTCGGTTCACAACAACGCGATCGGCTCAGCGGGGCGGAACATTTGGTATTTATGGAATAAAAAACGCTGAAAGCTCGAGCGCCCTTGATGGAACGAATATTCAGAGATAATTCATAATTTGAAAATGCATAAATCTGTAGTGTAACTGCTAAATATAAGAATTATTTGCTAGCAATGCCAGTCAGTAAACCATTGGTGGACGTATACACGAGCTTCTGATGTGTGGCCTATGAAATTATGGAGATGGTACCGTCAGCTTTATAAAAATAAGCAGTATTCTACGAGACATAACACGTGGACCGTATCAAGGTATGCATTCTGAATTTAGCAGAGGGCATAGCTACTGCTAAATGTTGTACAAAGAATTTGTACACAATTTTTCCACGGTTCATTTTGTTTTGAAGTAATACTACAGATTATAAAATTGGCAATGATTGTGAATTACGCCAGTACAGGGGGATGGGCTCAAATGCACCAATGTTTACAAAGAGAAGTAAAATATAAACAAACGTGTTCACGGTAAACTTGTTCACGCTCATGACTTGTTCACTGTAAAACTGCTAAAAATTGGCAGTTACTCTGTGGAATGCAGACGAACTGCTTAATAATTGTAACCTCAATATTGCACCAGCTCGAACCGCTACGATTATGAAACTGATAGTACTACCGTAACGATTATGTATCAACCGAATATGTAACTTGGTGCTTCTTTGCACGAGATTCCTAAAAATGAGAGGGGCACTGCAGCTTGAGTAAGAAAACGGTGGGTCACGCACGTACATTGTACATCGGAGACTTGTAACGGGCTTTGAACGTTTGACAGCGCGACCACGAGCCTTCAACGCGTCAGTCTCACCACTTCATCAGCACAATCACCTGTCTGTACAATGCGCACTAGATCACTCACCGTTAAAGGACCAGAAGTGCAGGGCCTTGGTTTGGCGAATCGATAAGAACACAACAGGAACTTCTTCTTCTCTACTTCTTTTGAAGTATTGTGGGGCGGAAAAAAATTGAACGCGATGAATTTAAAGCAATGATGATGATAGTCAAGAACCGATTTTTAGTGCCAAGTACGTATGTTTTGGTTCAATGAAGAAGGACAATGTCAGCAATAATGTAGGTGTACTGCAAACCCACCATGAAAATAACGTTATGATAGTCATAGTTACGGTATGGTCAAGGCGAAATGAAAAGGGCTTTGCCTATAGCCGTATTGTTTCGTGCCACACACTCAACAACGCGCAGCCGAGCAGCAGCCATCAGTAACCCGTTTGACCTTTTCTAACATGATCTCCAATTTACTATACGTGTCCTTCCAAGTCTGTAAATCGTACAAAAAGGAAACCCTAAATCAATACAGGCTGATGTTCTCGAAACCATGAACGGCCCTGTCCGGTTGATCATGAATATGACAACACCTTTTGTGGAAAATTCCGGTTCCGCGTTACCTTCAATATTAAATTTGGTGCCTCAAAAGGCTTCTTGAAATGTCCTGAGCACTTAGACATAGTAGTAGGGTGTATTGTATGCGAGAAAACTAAGTAATACACTTTGCAGTGTATTCGCAGAGTAGCGAGCAGGCATTGCATTTTGTGCAATGTCAGCGGTGTGGTATTTGTCGCTGAGGTCATTCATGAATATACAATCTGTGCTGGCAACAATCCATATCCTGAGAGATATATTTGGTGAGGATACTGATGCCAGAGGTGTCTTTCAGTTTTTATTGTTCAGTCTTATTCTATGTCTTACTACGACTTATAAGCATATCCAATCGCCCATGCTAGCCACGTAGGTATTTAGCGTAAAAATGCGAAAAAATGGCTGACGAATAATGTACTCCCCAAAGCTAAATAACTGCGCAGCATTAGCTGCACTCTTCTCGGTTACGGCGAACCGCTGTTACGTAACAGGATAACAGGAGGAGATGGCGGGGCGAGTGAACGCACCGGGGCGAACGCCACTCTGACCTTATCTCGCGGTGCGTCGCCGCCACCGAGCATGTTGTAAATCGTGTTGGAACCTCACGAGCAAATATCAGCGATGGTAAGCCTTTGCTTCGTCGGCGCAGAATGCATCTCAGGAAGTAAACGCCTCATCGTCGAACGCAAGACGCAAGACGGCACTTGCAATTATGGCGCCATTTCGCTGCCCGTCACCACTGCGCAGCATGTCTCAGTGCCTCCCCAACACACTTTCAGCATGCTTCGACGCCCACGAGTCTTGCGCCGGGTCGGCATAGCACCGTCCCTTTCACACTTTCGAGACACTTCGCGCCTCAGTTTTCTTTGTCTTCGGTTATCCCTTTATGAGCTCGGTAACGCAGACAACACCGCTGTGAAACTACAGTTGTGGGCACCAATCTGATGCACACTACAATTAAATATATACCTGAAATGCAGCCGTACGTAATGACGATATTGAACAGCAAAGATGTTTAAGCTCTTGATTGGGCCTTCTGTAGGGATAAAAAATGATACGAAAATGTGGAGCGCACGCGAGCGTGCGTCCCGTAAGAGCCCCTCGACGGCACGTACCTACGCGGGGTATTTGCGAAGAATAGTGAGAAAGGAGGGCGAATGCGCCTGCTACACAAAACAATAACTTAGATGCTTAAGAATTTGAAGGAAAAATGTGCATATACTACCAATCTAGAATTCAAAATATATTTTGAAGCAGAGGCTGAAGCCGCCTGGCGGAACGTACGAACGTGGAGTATTGGCCAGGAATCGGGCGCAAGGAGAGCTATTGCTCGCGCGACACAAAGCTGTGAATAATAAGCTTAAGCACTCGAACGAAGAAAGAGCTTCGTCGCAAGCGATTGAGAAAACAGCGTCGCCGACAAGAAGAGCGCTGTCTGCTCCTTACGTCACTCGCTCCATGTTGCTAGTGGTAACCACTTGTGCTGATAAGATCCTTGACCACCACGGCGGCCGTGGCAAAACTCTCTCCTAGCATCGGCCGAGCACATGGGGAATGGGGCGACCAAAGACGATCAGGAGGGCAGGTAAAAGAGGTCGCTCATCAGGAATCGCGCCGCACCTAGAGGCTAGAATGCAATCACCCAGAAGAACAAGAAGTGCAGGTCTCCTACGGTGAGGGAACATCGACTAAGACTTTGCGGCAGCGTACGATAAAGTATACGTGGACTCAAGAGGGCACTGTACCAATAAGGCTCTTATATAGTAATTTACTTTGCTTTTGGTTTGGCCTTCTGCTGATGAACGCCTAATGAATCTCAGTGACTCATGTAGTGCTCATCAACTTTTACTTAGTCAGGCGAACAACGCTGTGCTGTGACATCAGGCTTGCACTGTTGTGCAAGCTGGATTTGAATTTGTCCAACTGTGAAATTTGGGAAAACGTTTGGGAATCCAGCGGCTGTCTTTTAAGTGGATGGCAAATTTCCCATCAGGTAAACGTAGTTTACGTTAGGGATTTCGCCTACATGTGGTGCATTGCACGCTGTACTTACAATTTTAAACCTATTCCCTCTCACGCTACAGACGGCTAGCCTCCTCGTTAGCTTATTTGGTATGACGGCTCCGGTAAATAGGCGGTAGTCTTTTGTTTCATTCGTAATGGAGGACAAATAAAAAAAGAAGCTTTTTATATTCCACTGATGGCAAAGTTGTCCCAAACACACTCAAGCCCACTTTCCATGGCGCCCACAATTAATGTTGTTCAACTGATAGGTGTTAAAAAAGCGAAGCTTTTTTTGGTTACCCCAATGTCTTCAAAGCCAGAAATCAATGCCCACAATTCAAGTCGTTATGAGCGAAATGGCCTGCAGGAAAGCCAATGTATACAATGAGATTTTACAAAAAGACATCATTCGCCTGGAAAACAAATCCCATCATGGAATTGAACCTGGGTGCATTCCGCTATCAGGCCTAGAGCCTTGCGACTGATCCACTCTGGCACCTTCTAACCGCTTAGATTTTGGACTCTGTCTTTGCCTAAAGTTGCAGTGACAAAATCTTCGAGTTAGCCACATTTTTCTGAAGACATGGGCATCCAATTTTTTGTTTAACTGCTGAATTTCTGAGAGAGCTGCTTAGCTGCAATTTGAAGCAGACGGCTGCACATCAGGTGGATGTAAAACGTTCATAAACAGAAACTTATTCTACTTTAGGGATTTCTCTTAAATCCTGTCAATTAACAACTTTCCCTCACTTCTAGTTATTGATAATTTGGCTGGGTTACTAATAAGGCTATGTCCCTGCTTAGCTCATTCGGTATAGCTAGCAGCTGCCCTAGATAAGTGTTAGTCCTGGTTGGATTACTCCACCAGGGATTTTTTTTTGCAACTGTGAAGATTCTGAAACGAAGGCATACTGCAGCTTTTCAGGTGAATGTCGAATGTAGGTTCTGAAAATCTTGGTCCACTTTGGAGATCTGCCATAAATCTTGACAATTGTTACCTGTACTCACTTTGACTTGTTGATCAATTCGCTCTGGCTCTACAAACGACTAGCGTTCCTATTAGCTCAGTTGGTAGAGTGACTGCACCATATAGGCAGTGGCTCCGTGTTCCAATGCGAAATCAGAAAAATTAACTTGAAAGTTGCCGAGAAATCTCCCTAGCCTCTTTTTGTAGCCATAGTTCAGCATAGTTTGGCCATGATTCAGCTGTGTGGCAAAATGTTGTTTGAAGATAGATTCTCCATCTTTGAGATTTCCCCCAAATATTAATGATTACAAAAACGTGGTTTGCTGTTTATATATCCACGGAGAGTAATATTCTTACACCCCTCAATTATGTGCAGGATTCTTTTTTAACAGCATCATGACGCTTCGCTTTGAGTAGTTTGCTTCTTCTGTCTTACGCCCTTTTCCTGTAAACATTTAGGTGTTTATTGTTTAGTGTTTATTGTTTATTGGGTGGTGCCCACCAACAGCACTAGGCCTTCTTGGGTGGTGCACACAAAAAGGACAGGGGACACACAGATAAACAAACGGTAAAACATGGAGACTGGTTATGAAGTGCAAGGGGTCACAAAGTACATATTACCACCGCCACACGCGCGTGCTCGCAGGCTCGGCACACGCACTCACACACACGTAAGACACGCAACGCATGCGCTCAATGCACACACGCTATCACTACACACACACACACACACACACCACACACACACACCCACACACACACACACACACACACACCACACACACACACAGCAACACACACACACACACACACATACACTCATTTACAATTTAAGGAATTAAGATTACAATCAGGCTACATTAGCACGCGCTGAGACAGGGCTATGTGACAAGGTAATACTACAAAGTACATTGGCATAGCACGCTAAGTTCAGTACAATCCACCGTCGTAACTTACTGGTGAACATGGATACTGGAAATAAGTACATATAAAGCAAAATTTATATGTATGCACGGCACATACGCTCGTGAGTGCAAACAAACATACATACACGCATGCCGCACGCTTGTGCCATGTGAAGGTGAACAAGTGCAGGCAAATGCGCACGTTGCATGCATGCACACACACGTGCGGACACACATACATAGGTACACGGGAGTATGTGTACGGCAAACGGTGCAAGTGTAGAAAATGGGAAGGGAACGGAAAACACGAACACATGAGAACTTCTATACCATACTGAATGGGCAACAGCGGCTTCAAATGCATGAATTTTTCAGGGCGCGTTTAAAAGAGTTAACATTGCCGGAAAAGACGTACAAAGATGCACGAAAGTCATCATTATACACACGTTGCACACGGCACACTGGAGACAGCATCTCTGAGGTGGTCACATCAAAGCAAAGGTGGGGGCGGAGAGCTCGAATTGGTGCCCTTAGCCGAACAGAGCTCACTAATTTCGGGCTGTCGAATCTGGAGTTAATACACTTGAACAAAAACACTAAGTCGCGGTTTGTGCATCTAGATTGCAGTTCTTCGAGCTTCAGCCGCTTGATGACATCCTCGTAAGCGTATTTCTCGTGTAAGCTGTAGCGGCGAGAGAAGATGCGCGTGAACCTTTTCTGAACCCTTTCCAAGCGCAAAGACGACGACGCACTCATGCAGTTCCAGACTGCCGATGCAAACTCCAGCTTTGGGAGTACAAGGGCTTTGTACAAGAGCAAGGAAACACGAACCTCCTGAGAAGTCCCTTGTTGCACGAGAGATAGGCGCCAAAGTCCGAAGAGATGAGCGTGCGAGGTAGTTAACATGCGGTGTGAATCGTAGTTTCGAATCCATCAGAACGCCCAAATCACGTGTTTCGCTTACTCTTCTTATCGTCAGAGAGTCGAGGTGGTATGGGAAGGTTTAAAGGAGAGGTTTTTCGAGTGTATGTAATTGTAACGGTCTTCATGGATTCAAATCCTAAGTAGTTAGTTTTGCACCAGAGGGAGATTGCTTGTACGTCGCGTTGAAGCTGGGCGCAGTCCGCCTGTGATCCCACTGCGCGATAAAGTTTCATGTCGTCTGCAAACTGCAATAGAGATGAATGCTTTATGATTAACTGCACATCATTCACAAATAAGTTAAACAATAAAGGACCGAGAAATAGAGCCCTGGGGAATCCCCGGACGGTACAGTGAAGCTGCGAGACTTAGCACCAGCGTACTGAACAAAGTTTGTTCTCTGTTTGAGGTAGGTTGCACACCACTCGCAGAAAGCAGAAGCCAAGCCATAAGCAGACAGTTTGCGAATGAGCAAAATCATGGTTTACGCTGGTCGAAGGCCTTGCTGCAGTCGAAGTAGATGGCATTCATTTGTTGACGTGAAAGTGTGTACTCGCTGGCATCACTCAGAAAGCAGGCAAGGTTTGATTCGACGGACCGGGCAGGTATAACACCGTGCTGATTACTATGAATGAGGGGCCGGATTTTGGACAAGAGATAACTGTGTACTACTTTTTCGAAAACTCTTGAGAAAGAACAAGGAGAGATATTGGTCGATAGTTCCAGGCACGACGCATTTCCGGAACTTAGGGAGAGGAAAAACAACGCCGGGTTTCCAATTTGTCGGAAAGTGCCGCTCTTCAAGCGAGAGAGACAAAAAAATGTGGCAGAGCAACGGCGCGAAAATGGCAGAGCAGCCTTTTACAATGAGCATCGGATGTTATCATGGCCTGAGGATTTCTTCGAAGGTAGCCTGCGGATAGCAGCCGTGACATCCTCAACGGTTATGTTGGGCGTGTGTATGACATCACCTATCTGCGCGAGCCGAAGCGGGAAGCCGCTGTCGCGTGACGAGGAGTACGCGGGACAAGAAGTGTTTTGTGAATATTTCAACAATGCTGGCTGGGGTCGGAAACGATGGTGTCGCCATCCTGCAGAGTAATCCGCTCAGGGGCCTTTCTTGTGCGCGTGCTAAAGATCCGCCAGAAGTCGCTCGGGGATCGGGTAAGCGAAGATTCTGTGAAGTCCGAAAAATGTTTTTTGTCGCGAGCGAGCAGAACTTTCACAAGTGAGCGCTGTTCTTTGAAGTTAGTGTCGGCGGACGTGTCGTTTTTAGCTTTCCTTAGTTTGTGGAATTGACGCTACGCGCATCGCGCTGCGTAGTTCTTTGCTGAACCAGAAAGGGAATTGATGAGGGCTCTTAGATTTTTTTGGTATGTGATCGTCCATTATTTTGGACATTTTTGTCAGCGCTGCACCGCTGCGTCTGCATTATGCGATGTGTAGGACTGGCTCCCAATTCGTCTCCTGGAGCGTTATGTAGAGGGCATTAGAATCGCCACGGGGAAAATCAAAGAATGGGGTCTCCATGCACCGCTCATAGGCAACCGGTAGTAAAGCCGTGACAGTGAATGGCTCATGCCACGGGTCGACTGGAGCAAGGGATTCTCGAGCGTGTTTAAGGTCTAAGGAGGTCAAGTTGGAGAAGACGATGTCAAGGACATTTCCTGCGGGGTTAGGAGGAAGTGCAGCATATGCCAATCCAGCGAATGAGAGAAAAAGGTAAACAAGTGAGCGGCTTTGGATAGAATTGCCGACATTTTCCCCGGGATTCCACCACCGTCCGGGCACGTTGAAATCACCGAATAAAGAATGTTGTACTTTCCAGGGTCTATACTTTCTGAGAGGTGCTGAAAAACGGACGCAAATGCGGGGAAGACTAGAGTTGGATACATGTAATACACGCCAATGAGCAGGTTTTTTCCGCGGTTTGTCTTTGTTTTGACCCAAACGCATTCATTTCCCAATTCGAGATCAGCTCGGCGAAACGCAACCATGGACTTTCGCAGGGCGATTAAAGCTCCTCCACCGTACTTTTGACCGGTGCGTTCGTAGTCTCTGTCATGGCGAAAGACAGCGTACTCGTCCGGGAAGTAATCTGTAGAAGCAATTTGGTCTGGAAGCCACGTCTCAGTAATGCAGTATACGTCATGATCGAAAAGAACCACATTATCAAAGAACTGTTGCGCTTTTGTACGTAGGCCTCGTGTGTTTTGGTAGTAAAAAGAAATACCCATGGGACATTTACTTCGGAGGGCTTCAGCGCACGGTCTTCCCTCAGGGTGCCGTCAAAATTGTCGGAATAAGCACCGCTCGGCCACACTGACGACTTATTCACAAGATCAAAACACGCATCGCTTACCGCAACATGAAAGGAGGCGTAGCTCGGGTGCTTGGTTTTAGACGCGTGCAAACGACGCCTGCCATCTTTACAAAAACCGTGACGAGTTTCAGCACGGTTGGAACTGAGGTGTCGGGGTGAAGACGGGACACAAACAAGGCTTTCTTGAGGGGCTGGCGGGGCACGGTCTGAAGGTCGCTGTTTTCGTTTGCCCCAAAGGAAGCCCCGGGGAAGCTGGTTGCGGGGTTGCCTTTTGTTGAGGCCGCCGGGGCGAAGAGGGCTCCACGCGGAAGGGGGGCCGTTCAAGCAACTCGATATGGGCGACTGGCTGGTGGGTGAGGAGGAGGCCGGGACAGAGCTGCTGAGGGGGCTTTGTGTGGCAGGAGCGTCAAGCACTGCGGAGGGCTTTCGCGGTGACCCGCGGTGGCGGAGCTCCTCGCGCAAGAGACGCACCTCACTCTGAAGACACGCAATTGCGGCCGCCTGTATTTCCGATGCCTTCGTGGTTTCGCTTCGAAGGCGGGCGTGCTCCTCCCGTAGCTGGCTGAGCTCGTCCGTTAAAAATGAGATGCCTTCCACGGCGTTGACGAGAAGGTCATTCATCTTGCTCAGTTGGCTACCAACACAGCCGGGGTAGGGAAAGAATGCGTTGTGGTCGAGAGCAACGTTTTCTGCCGCCGGTCCGGTGTTCTCGTCGGGCTTGACGGGAGGTGCCGCTTTCCAACAAGCGTTGCAATGGAAAGGAAGATCGCCAGCGCGAAGAAGTTGGAGATCCTCGTCGGGCCAGGCAATGCACTTTGTGTGCGCGCACTTGCCACACGAAGCACAGCGAAAAGAGTGCTGCTTGGCTGTGACACGTTGCGAGCAGGCGACACAGTTGGCTCGACCCGCCATCTTGGCGGCTTTGATGCAGCGGCCGTCAGTGGCAGTGCACGATTTCGGCGCACGATAAAGATGGCGAACTACGGCGCGCCTCATCGCCTGCGTTGCGTCGGATAAAATACGGTCATCCGGAGTCAGCGATGGCGGAAGGGGAAATCGCACTCACTTGTTGCCTTGCATGCTTAGCAGTAGTTGCGAAGTGCTGTCGTCGGCTTTGGAGGGAGATGGATGGATATTTTTTGCTATTTTGTTTTACCCCCAAAGACCATTGGGAGGCGACTCCAGCCCAGAAACTTTCCCGACCCCGCCGGCAGAAAGTCTAGTCCCCGTCTTCAGGCCTGACGGTATGGGCCTCCCCGCCGAGGCTCATCACCGACCGACCACGATGGCGATCTCTGGAATACCAGCAGGAGCCATCGAGTACGACGATTCCAGTGGCCAAACAATCCATCTACCCAACCTATGGACCTAGGTGATCGCAGCGCGAACCCGCCAAGCTCTCCGCAAAGCGCGAGCCGAGAATTCAACAACGCCGAAAAGCAAGTCTGCAGCCAGGCGTCACGTGCCCCGCCTTTTTTACTCGCATTACATCACCCTCTATTTACCAAGAACGGACTTGCGAGAAGACATTGTACAAGATTTCCCTCAGCCGCAATTACTGGAACGCATCACCATCCAAGGGCAACCAGCGCATAATCTCGTCGTGGGCGGCACCCCAGATCCCGTTATCGCCACCGTTCTCTCACAAATAACAACAATCACTCTCGGGCGAACCAGGTTCGAAATCACTGCCTACATGAAGCCTCCTCCCGGGACTTCCCGACGAGTAATCCACGGCCTGCCCGAAGACATCGACAATGATACCTTACTCGAACCTACTGCTGCCATAAGGCCGACCTATTTCATGCAAGGTTACTGGGCCAGACATCTTCAGCCCTTCTGACCTTCAATGAAAGCAGCGTACCTTTCTACGAGAAAGTGGCGTGCGAACTCATCCGCTGCCGCCCATGCAGGCGGGTTGCGCAAGTGTCCCATCAGTGCGGGGAAGTGGGCCGCCGCCGGGACGTGTGCCCCCCACTCCGAGTCTACAAACTGTTTCAAGTGTGGTGCTGCTAGCCCGCCACGAGATCACAACTGTTTCACAAAGTGAAAACTCTTTGACCGACCCAACCCCACTGCCAGCAAAGAGTGCCCCAAAAGGCACCTTCCCACTCCGCCACCACAACGAGGCCGAAAGCAACAACCTGCCCAGCTCCAGGCCGATCTACAACAGCAGCAGCACACCAGGCACCCCCTCCTGCAGTCCCGAATCCTCCACTACCCACGGCCCAGGTGACATGGTCAGCGGCCGTACGCGGCACTCCCAATGCTCCCTCTCAACCTCTGCATCTTAACTAAGTCCCACAAACAACCCCTATCCCCATACATAACTGCTTTCCTAGACAAATTCTCCCAGCAACAAAAAATTTCAAGCACGCCCAGATGATCTCACAGAAAAAATAAACAAACTCACCTCCGCCCGCTCCCGGTTCTCCCGTTCCCGGAGCCCGAGCAGCTCGATGAGCATTTCAAAACTCTACTGGACACAATTACAAAACTTCCTGTCCAAAGTAACCTCCCCACTACACGCCGCAGTGGAAGCGCTTACAACACGTCAGCTGAAACAGAAAAAGGCAATCTCCGCCCTCTCACCAGCCACGACCCAATTACTAGCCTAATCACAAAAAGCGATGTCGAAACCATATGACGACGGCCACTCTCTGTGAACCCCATCTACTCTTTCGTAATTGTTTTTTGCCCCACCGCCGACCTTCAACATCTACCAATGAAGCCGCAGATCATACAAAAGCAAAAAGACTCATTTGGCCTCTACATCCACCAAAACCCCCCTGACATTGTAGCCCTACAAGAGGTAAACACCGCGAACACCCGCCTTCGAAACTTCGTCTCATTCTCGCAAGAACCACAACAAAGAATGGCCTTCATGGTAAACAAAAACAGTTCTGCTCAGACCCAAGATCGTCCTCAAGATATGGGCAACACCTTTGTGAAAATTATTCCCAGTCACTCTCCCCAACCAAGCATATACATTCTTAACATATACCGCGCACCATCCGCATCCCTCAAGGAAATCGACACCATCCTTTATGATGCGCGCAAGATCTTCAAGCAGGACCCCCTCCTCCTGGTTAGAGATTTCAACGCACCACACAACTGCTGGGCCTACGCACAAGCCCAAAAAAGGGCGCGGCTTTGCTACGAGGCACCCAGCACCCTGACGTTGTACTATACACAATTTTACCCAACCAACCAGACTGGGCACAATTGTGGCACAGGACCCGACAACCGACCTTACCTTTGCGACCAACAAAACAAACGTACAGTGAACTCGCCTGACGGACACATTAGGAAGCGACCACTACCTAATCTTTGTTACAATAACAGTCGCCCACTCTTCCACAAGGAGGGGGAAGGCTAGAGTCACCAACTGGCCCGAATTTTAAGCTGACCCCACTCTGCTCCCACCCATCGGCGAAGACATCCGGGCATGGACGGAAGCAGTCAACAAACTTGTACGCAAACACATGCAGAAAATAGCCCTCACGGACACAAGCCCTGTCATAAACCCGCATCTCCTCCACATCTGGAATGCCTGCCGAGGCCTCATCAAGAGATGGAAACGTCAGTGCCACAAGAAGAAAATAACGAAGCGCATAGCCCAGCTCACCCAACAAGCTCGATACTATGGCGAAACACTCGAACAGCAAAACTGGAGTTCTTTTTGTGACCAGTTGAAGGGCAGTGTCAGTATTAAACGCACGGGACATATATTGCGCCACCTCATCGACAACACCAAATCCCGATACAACACCAACACCAAGATCCATTGACTAATCAGAAACAGTGATCTTACACCCGCAGAACTACTTCAAGCTATCAAAATCCACCTCTTCGGTCGCCTTGCAGCGCATCCGTCTGCTATCTCCCGAATACACGGGGCAGCCCAATAGCGAATTGGAAGCTCCTTTCACAGAATGAGATATCCAGCAAGCACAAGCACGTCTCACCCGAAACACAACGCCGGGTAGAGACGGGAGCACCAATGGACTGCTCACAAACTTGGACCGTGACGCTCAAGTTTCGTTTCTAGAACTGTTCAATCATCATTGGGACCAGGGAACCTTGCCGGACGAGTGGAGATATTTTGACATTACTCTAATTCCAAAGCCCCACAAACCCATTTCCACAACGTGGCTTCGCCCCATTTCACTGATATAATGCATTGGAAAATTTTCGAGCACTTTGTGCACCAACGGTTTACAGCCTACCTATAAGAGCAAGAACTTTTCCACCTCACCATTTTTGGCTTTCATCAAAATCTCTCAACGCAGGATGTTATTATAAAACTAAAAGAGCATGCCATTGATCATCTCAGTCACTTGACACCCAAAACCGTACTGGCCCTAGATATAAAGGGGGCCTTTGACAATGCAATCAAGCAGCCATCCTTGAAAACATAACACCAACTGTGGTGCTAAAACGTACAACTTCGTCAGAACCTTTCTCACAAATCGGCCAGCAGCACTCCAACTCGGCACGATGCGTCACCCACTTTCAACACTTTTACCAAGGGGACATCCCAGAGGTAGGTTTTTTCGCCCCTAAAATTCAATATAGCCGTCTTTTCTCTCCCTTTACTGTGAAAGTCCATACCACACCTTCGGAAGGCATTTATGCTGATGATATAACCCTATCGACCACATAAGGCTCGAGCTTTCGCCAACAAGATGCCCTACAGAAAGCAGTCAACACCACCATCTCCTACCTCCAGTCAGGAGGGCTGACTTCTGAGGCCTCGAAATCAGCCCTTCTTGTTTTAAAGTCCCACAGCCAGGGTCGTCAACCTCCCCCAACGCCTGACCCGCAAGTAACCATTTCCGGTCAACGCATGCGTCAAGTCAAGACTAACAATATTGGGGGTCCCGTTCAACCACGATGGGTTCGGCGCGGCCCTTTTACCTCAACTGCAAACAACTATAGCCCAACTCACCCACCTCTATTTGGCATCAGCCACAAAAATTTTTGAATCGAAGAACAGGACACACGCCGCGACGTAAAAGCGCTACTCCTCAGCAGGTACACGTACGCCACGCCGTTCCCGGCACTCAAGCCTCAAGAACAAGCCAAATTGGATACCTCATTCGCAACACGTATAAAGCGGCAATGGGAATCCCTGCGTACACCAGCAATGAGAAACTGCTACAACTCGGCATAAATACCACCCTCTCAGAACTTTTAAAAGCACCGCCAACGGCGCAACTCAACCGATGGTCCCTAACACCACCAGGCAGGAGAGTACTCCAAGTTGTAGGGAGAGAACCCTCGATTCCAACAACGCCCTGCACCCAATCCAGCCAAGCATACGGTGCAAAATCCGGGTAGCCCCCATACCGCGCCACATGCACCCGATTTTCAACGAGGGCCGCAGAGAAGCTCGCGTTCGTCATCTTGCTAGAAAATACTCCGAAGAACATCAAGTTCTATACACGGACTTTGCGCAGCACCCCCGATCACGAACAACCACAATTGTTGCCCTTACTGCGCAAGGTTAGGTGGCTACAGCAGCATTGTATCGTAATTTATCGCACACTGCGGCGGAGGCCAGCGCGATTGCACATGATGCAACTACCCACCAGAAACAACCACATTCACCCTTCTCACCGATTCCGAACAGGCCTGCGGGCTGTATCAGTATGGCAGGGTACCGGCAAGCGCCCTTCGTCTCCTCCAGAGCTTGACAGAAGATCTTGAAATTGCAATCGTATGCACCCTAGGCCATTCGGGCATTGCCGGGATCGAGGCAGCTCACGCTGCCGCCCACGATACGCACTTCCGGGCATTCTCTTCCTTAAGGCAAGATGCTACGAGCTGCCCGGGCTCCACAATCCCCTCTGTAAAACCCCTCGATCCTACATTCAATGCCATGCTATTTCACTACCTGCTCTCCAGAAGGATCTATCCCCCCACGCTGCTGTCAGCAACCAAAAAACTTATATCTGGCACCGGCTACACACCAGGACTTACTTTACCCACACGGTTCTCTCCCACATTTCTCCATCACTCTTCCAACACGACTGCCACAATTGCAACCTCCCTCTCACTACCTACCACTTGGTGTAGTCTTGCCCTGGCAGCGCTAAACCCCTCCTCAAGCTACTACCTGAGCAGGGGGGGTTTGCGCTGACCAGCTCGACTCCGGAGCAACAACAAGCTCTGGTCAACCGGGCACTAGAATCAGCGGGGGGGGGGGGGGGGGGGGGGGCTTGCGGCTTCCTGGACTTGGGAGGCTGACCGCTTTCGCTCCTACTCGTTTCTCTTTGAGATAAATAAACGTTTATCTCTCTCTCCGCCGTAGCAAGGCCTACATATACTGCATTAAATAAATATGCCTCGCCAGGTTTTAAATAAAATTTGCAATTACTCCATGTGGCCGCCGCGGAAAATGCGTGGCTAAGAGTTTGTTCCTAAGCCGATGCCCGCGGGTTGGATACCGGAGGCAGCTCTTTTCGGTACGGAAGTGGAACACAACCATTATATGTCGATATTTCGGCCACGGATAAAAAAGCCCCATCGTTCAAAATTAACCCGAAGTCCTCCATGATGACGTACCTTATTGCAAAATTGTATCTTCGATGCCCAACTCCACTGAATTAAAAAATTCCTATATTGACCTAAAAGCCTGTCACCAAAACGTGATTTTTTGTAGAAGGCTTGCACATATTCGCTTGCTCTATCCTTCAATAGCTAGCTCCAATTGAAGGCGATGGATTTTGGTCTCGTTGTATGGAGTAGTATGACCCCATGCCCACGTTCTTTTCCTCTCTTTGTTGTTATTCTCCTTCAGCTTTTCTTTTCTAAAATGAACGTGTTTTACGACCGAATACATTAGGATCTCACCGGCTTCGTATGCATCACGGAAAGGACATCACCAGAAAAAGTTCTCTTGACATGACTCCGCCCGGATTTGAACCATGAACTCTCTCGCCACCACGTGAGATACATAGCGCTATGCCAACTGCGCTATCCATTCAAGCGTAAGTAGTTTTACGAACGAGCCTTATATCATTCCCACTATATTCGTTTTCAGGTGGTGCTGCCATCTACGAGAGGCGATGCGAAGTAGTTCATCATGACGCTAATCAGCGCAGACAGTAGGCGCATCGGTGCCTGCTTCTCTATACTCTTCCCCCTTCTTCTCAAAATAAAAGTTTACTACTACTACGAGTGCTTCGTGTACGCGGGACGCGGGTGAATTGAGGCCCCCTCCGCCCCTACTGCTTTCGGTTTCGGATTCAGTTCGGTTTGATTCGTATGGTTTTCAAGGGCTGTCGTTTCAGTAATCGTTTCAGTAAAGGCTGTCGTTTCAGCAATCCAGTGTGTAACGTTGATGCGTCTAATGGTGCCATAACGACGTAATATAAACAGTGTTGTAAAAGTTCAAATGGATGCACAATAAACATTTAAATGTTCCTGTTAAGGCACATTTTACTTTCGTATTTTACGGATTCCTAGGAAAGAGGCTTCCACCATATTTTAGATGCGAAGCATCTTATTTAAATGTTCCTGTTAAGGGACACTCAACTTTCGTGTTTTACCGATTTGTGAAGTGTCCTCCACAAACCTTCTGTATTTAGCAGCTGTGTAGGTGGACGGGCAATGTCGGCCCATTCTTTCGGAAAAGTGAACAAAATTCGATGAACCTAGGGCCATTTTTATAATCCAGGCGCCGCAAAGTATGCAATGCCTAAAATGTTCACTGGGCCTGGATGAACGCCACTGGCATCAGCAGTATTGTTACCTGGCGGAAAGACACAGGCGGTATTACCGTAGAGGGCGACCGTCCCGGGGAAGAGATGATATGAAAATTGACAATGAAAGAGTGAATTCCTTTGACAGATGAATGCTAATAGCTTGATAAACTATGGGCCCAAGAACCAGGGCACCCCAAGGGCAGCAGTAAGCGTGGAGTGCCATTGGAAG
Source organism: Haemaphysalis longicornis (assembly GCA_013339765.2). Lineage (NCBI taxonomy): Eukaryota > Metazoa > Arthropoda > Arachnida > Ixodida > Ixodidae > Haemaphysalis > Haemaphysalis longicornis. The sequence continues at coordinate 58,387,254 of CM023452.1, forward strand.
CACCCGGGAATGCTGGGCTGGGTGGAGCGGCAGTACAGTCTGTTCTGGCTTCGGTGGGTCATGTCCCGCCTGTCTCGGCGGGTCACCAGCTAAGCGACATAGGGCTAGGGACTTGAGCGCGTGCTTGCCCACCGGGATTTGACAATTCGATGCGTGCCAAGCACTTTTATCAGAACTCTCCGATAGCGTTGACGGCCGTTGCTGCAGGACCGAGATGGGGACGTACCCAGCATCATCCACCAAAATCGTACGTGGCATCAGAATATAGTTAGCAGGAACCATGTATGAAGGCAAGCGATCAATTTACAATTGTTGAAAAGGCCTTGACAGAGCGCGCGCCGGATGCACACAAAACAGTATTCGTCGTCGTCGGTAGTTCAACACCAAAGATGTATGCTTCAAAACCACTTCGTCGTAACATCGTAAGAATATTTCGGAATATGGTAATTCGACGATGGCCGACAGGACACTCCAAAGAGTTCAGCTGCAGTCCTGGGTTTTAAAAGAGCCCACGTATGAATGAAAGCTTTTGCAGGTTACTTTCCAAGGTGCGCGAGAAAAAAATCACATGGTCTAGGTGGTCAACTCCTGTGGCCCCTTGAAAGCCTTCAAACAAGGAATTCATTATTTGTTCGTAAATGGCGTGTTCATTTTGTTTCTTGAAAGACACATTCCAACTGACAAAAATCATTCGGGATTAAAAACCAGATTTCCCGCGTTACCTTTTGTCCACTGCGTTCTTCCAATGCCCCGAAGGAAGGTCGGTCGACGAAGAACAGTAAGGTCCGGGCATACCGTATACAGATTAGTCACTACGCTTGGAAAGAAATGTACGTCGTAGCACTTTTTTTACTCGTTCCCCGCATTCGGTCTACGTATTCGTTCATTCGGTCCAGCATTCGTTCCACGCTGTGAACAGTGACTCACCTTTTGGGTTTTGTCTGCACAGGGGGAAATTGTAACCCCTCCCATACTTGGACATGTATATGACGGATGGGCAATCCCTGGGCTGGAAGAGATAGAGGAACAATCCTCAGGCGTGTGCGTTGGGAGCGCCGTTCGTTCCAGTGAAGCTTCCCTGTCCTGTTCAGAAAATAAAACTCCCTTTTGCCATAACAATATGATTTTTCAGTGATGTATAAGTATTGAAAGAAGCGTACGGACGCGATGCTCTGTCTCGTTGCCCATTGTCTTCTCCGTCGACTGCTCTCTAGGAAAGCCTCGACCACGATGTCCCTTTGGCACTCATAACTTTCCGTAGCACTGCTGGACATGGTGACTTGCCCTCGCTACAGTGAGAGGACGCGTACTGCCACCCCATCATAGACTACCTCAATGGTCGTGTGTCACCTCCGACGAGCCGTGCACGTCGTCAACTCCCTAAGTTTCGACTCCTCCATGGTGTCCTTTACCGCGAAAATTACCATCCTTATGGCAACAAAGAGTCCCTGTAGTACCTGGTCCACTTCGACGTCGTATCCTCGAAGATTATTATGATGCGGCAACCGCTGGGAACACTGGCTTCGAAAAACATACCAGCGACTAGGTAGCCGCTACTTTTGGCCTGGCCTTTCTACAGCTGTGGCCAAGTACGTCCGCTCGTGCGCCTCCTGCCAGCACAGCAAACATTCGACTACTTTTCCGACCGGACTACTGCAGCCTCTTCCTTGTCCTTCGGCTCCCTTTGAGAGCGTGGGCATCGACCTGTATGGACCGCTACATGCGACCCAATGTTGATACCTATGTAATGTTACGGCCGTAGATCATTTGACTAGATACGCCGAAACTGCGCCCATTCGCTCTGGCACCGCCGCGGAAGTGACAGACTTCATCCTGCACAACAATATTTTGCGCCATGAAGCTCCGCGCGTCCTTCTGAGCGACCGCTGCAGGGTTTTTCTCTCAACCGTTGTTGAAGAGCTTCTGCGTGCTTCAAACACGGCGCACAAAACAACGTCCAGCTACCAACCCCAGACGAACGGTCTGACTGAGTGATTTCATCGAACACTGTCGGACATGCTCTCCATGTACATTAGTCCTGATCATCGCAACTGGAACGTTATCCTACCCTTTGTAACCTTGGCTTACAACTGCGCAATGCAAAAGGCTACCGGTTATTCACCATTCTTTCTCGTCTTTGGCCGCTCCCCATCGATTACTTTCGAATCCAGTTTTTTCTACGCTCGTGTCGCCTATGATGCACCATCTCATGAGCAGTACCTTTCGCCGTTCGCTCACTGCCGAGACTTCGCGCGACGTCGAACAGAAATTCAGCAGCACGAACGGAAAACCGGCTACGACGTGAACCATCGCTCTGTGCGGTTCCGGCCCGGCGATGAATTATTGCTAAAGCTAAGGACACTCGTTCGCGTCCCCGGACTGTGCGACAAGTTCCTCCACCGTTTTCTTGGCCCATACCAAATCTTAGAAGAGACTTCGTCTGTCAATTATCGCATCACGAAATTAAGTCTGCCTACAGACCGCTGTCGTCGTGGTACTGAAATCGTTCATGTAGCCCGGCTGAAGCACTTCAACCGCCATACCACCGACTGACTCGCGGCCAGGAGGCCGCTTCCGCTCGCGGAGGGGAAATTATGTGAGACCCAGTGACTACGCTCCCAGTACTTTGGGTTATGTTACCAGCGCTTCAACATAATCACCCACCATCATCAGTGCTAGCCCCGATGGACTCGGCATCATCATCACCTCTAAGTAATCATCATCACCGCTTGGTCTTCTTACTTGACCCTAGTGTTGAAATACGCGGCCACGCCAACCGTCGTCTCGCTGTGTTTAAATTCGTACGCGTAAATCAAATATGTTAGAGTGCATGATTCTAACATGGCTTATTGTACATCGGCATTGCACCCAGATTTAAAAGGAGCACGAAACGCCTTTGCGACGTTTTTGCAAATCTGGTGAGCGTTAACAACGTAGTCAACCAACACATGCAGTGCTTCGTACAGGGTCCTAAAGTACCTCAGCGAAAACTACTACGAATTTGCATAGCCTAACTAAAAATCGTGCTCAAAAGACTGCTGCCATCCTGTTCTTGGCGTTCTTCCACCACTCGATTTACGCCAAGAAATGGATGTACGGTTGTTGGCGGCTTTATTTTTGGCTTCAGTAATAAGCACCTGTGCGATGGAATCGTCTGCTAAAAAAATATACCCGGGTCGTGCAGAATGCTTATGTGCTGCGATGAGTAAATCCTATTGTGCCACTCGGCGCTGCAATAACTGTAGCTTTTATGCTGTTTTCAGATACGCAGGAAAGTATGAAAGCGGTATTTAGCCGCCTTGCAGAGTCCATTTAGGTAAGATGACCCCTCATTTGAAGCTCACACGAGGGTATTCTTTGATGGTGTAAACTCCAGTGTAGGGATTGGGCAATATTCCATGTTGTCGAATGTTCGACCGCATTGCTGAGTATTTGTTACTAGCTTCGATCGGAATGCAAGTTATCGAAATTTTCTAAATTATTAGCGGTTGCAAGCCGGCAGCTAAAATCCAAGCTTTTCGGTTGCTGCTTCCGAGATGTCACCGCTCGCACGTCCAAAGATCCCACCGAAGCGGTCTTTCAATCAAGCGTGTTCACTTGATGTCTTGCCAAAGGTTTGAATAGCTCTGAGCTTCCACCGCACTTTCACACTTTTTGTTCAAAGGCGGCACAAAAACAACACCGCTTCCGACAAGGCGGCCAAGCTCGTGCCCTTGTACGGCCTATTCAATAGGGAATTAGCCGACTAATATTCAAACGGGCGGCCTGTAACTTAGGCTTTGGTTGACCAACGCCGCGGATAGTCGCTACAACATTTTTTACGTCAGCTTCTAAGTGGCCCAAAAATGCTACAGCCAACTGCGTACTACTTTTCTTTATTGGCGAATACCAACAGCGTTTGAATATCAATGTTTTAATATTAACGGACGTATCCCTTTTGTAGTTACATTTTTTCCAATATCTAAATAGGATTTATTTAATTGAATCTAGTAAATAGGGCTCCTCACTCCGTAAGCTGCGAGCATTGGTGAATAAATCAATTGTTTCTTTTTACCATATATAACACCATGTCCCTGGTTAGGCTTCATTGGTTCAGTCGCTTCAGTCTACAGTCGCCTTTATTGAGAGGTAGCTGTGGTGCCTTACCCCACTACTGTCAGTCGCTGCAGTCGCCAGAGAAAATGGCGTCAACCACGCCTGTTTCTGGGTAGCGCGCTTTCAACAACCTTATATAAAACTTTTTTTTGAAAGAAGGTTCTAGAGGCGAAGCTCTGCGCGAGACCTCTGCACTAGATTTAAAGATGCCTACTGGTACGACGGTAACCCTCGCAACAAAATGAAAGGGACATCCATTCAATCAGAATGAATATATGAAATTGCATAAGCTATATTGACTGCCAAAAAAGTGTACCGAAGCTGTTGTCATCACAGCCGACCGTGGACAGTATGTTTAAGCAGCAACTTCAGCCTTCATAGACTAAAGCACAGAATATGACGAAGCCCATAGGAGCTGCGAACGCCCGCGGGCTGCAACCGTACCGCGTAGTCACGAAACCCAGCTAGATATACATGGTGCGCTGTGCGATTCCTGAATACGCCGTTCCTTCGCGGTAGTATTTCTTGGAGATGGTTGTTATGAGTTTGTGGGCGAAACAAAATCGACTTGACATTGAAAGCTTGAAAATTCTTGACATTGAAAATTCTTGACATTGAAAGCTTGCCTGAAAACCCTGCCGCACAGATGGGCGTTCTCTTCCGGTTACTGAAGGATGTTCATGCCCGCTCACTCCAAAGTTCTAAATTTCAGGCCGAGGTTGTGGCAGACATCAACAGTATTAAAACCGGACAAAAGTCTATTGAAACGAATGTCTCGAACATTCAACTAAGACTGGACGCCCTGGAGGAAACATCTCGTGCTGTGGATGGTCTTGGTGCGCAAATTACGGAATTGCAGTCCACTGCTGATTCTTTAGCCACACAAAATACCCTTTTGCAGTCGCGCATTGACGAACTCGAAGACCGTTCACGCCGTGACAACTTGTTGTTTTATGGGTTACCTGACTCAAAGGAAACCTGGCAACAAACTGAAACAAAATTGACTGCAATTTTAAATGAAGTGATACCCTCACTTCCCGCTGGTTCAATCGAACGGGCACATCGTATAGCAGTCTTTCGCCAAACAAATGTCGTCCGGTTATCGCGACGTTTGCGAACTTTAAAGTGAAAGAACAAATACTTTCGGCACGGAAGCTTTTCAAAGAGAAAAATATTGCATTATCCGAAGATTTTTGTCCAGCCACCCGCATTGCCCGGAAAAAAACTTACTGAATTCGCTAAAAATCAACCCGGTTCCCCTCCCTTTTTGGTGAGTCACAACAAGCTCACCATAAACAAAAAACGTTACACTTAAAACGCAAACACTGACAGTATTGAACATTTTCAGAGCAATGAAAACCCTGATATGCAAGAACCCGTCATTGCGCCTGCGCCTGTCCGTGATACTGCGGCATTGGGAAGCGATAGGGGTAGTTGACGGACATTAACACATCTCTCTGTGTTATTCACCAATGCGCGCAGCGTTGTTAATAAACAAGATTTACTGTCATCTGCATTAGATTCTTGCTCTGCGGCTGTTGTCGCAATCACTGAAACTTGGCTATCTAATAATATACAAAACCCCGAAATTTTCCACGACGCCTCCAGATTTAACATCTACTGATGCGACCGCACCGAGTCTCGAGGCGGTGGCGTACTTCTGGCTATTTCGAACGAACTTCTTTCTTCAAGCATTTCTGTGTGCAGCAATCTTGAAATCATCTGGCCTCGGTAACCATTGACCATCGCAAGTTTATCCTAGGTGTTTGCTATAGACCCCCCTCTTCGTTGCCGTGTTTCACAAATGAACTACATGACGTCCGCAATATTATCTGCACACAGTTTCCTTCTTCCTCCCCATCCTCATGGGAGATTTTAACTTCCCTAATATAAAATGGAGCACCACCCCTCCCACTGTAACGCCATACTCAACTGAAGCACAGGAATTCTTGGATTTGTGTTCTGTCTTTTCCCTCACTCAACTTGTTACCAACCCACTAGGCTGTCCTCGACCGCATCTAACACACTTGACCTAATTTTAACTACTACACCGGATCTCATGTCTGCTGTTACTTGCTCTCCTGGAATAAGTGATCACTTGCTGCTCAATTTTCACATTAAAACTACTGCTTCAGCGCACTCAAAAAAATGTAAAACCATCCTTGACTATAACAGAGCCATCTTCGACGCACTCAATAACGAACTTCACGAGTTTACAGATGTATTCTTGAGTACATTTGACAACTCTGTAGAAGTTAACTGGAACAGGTTTGAAGCTAAAGCTCAGGAACCCATCGATAAATACATGCCAAAACGAGTCATCACCACGCATGCTCAAGCACCATGGTACAACGTTCATATCAAGCGTCTGTCGAATAAGAAAAAACGTTTGTATCGCATCGCCAGACGCTCACCTTCTAACTCGCGTTGGGATGCGTACAAGATTGCTTCCAATGATTACATTTCGGCTATAAAAAACGCTAGACAGAATTTTTTATCTAATGTTCTTCCGTCAATGCTTTCTTCAGACTTAAAAACATTTTGGCGTACCATAAACCCTCCGTCCGATGACACCATCACCTTAAACGACACATCTGACGAACCAGTTCCCAGCAATCTCTGTGCTATGCTTCTCAACGAAACATTCGTAAAAAACTTTTCCGCAACGTCTACCGTTGCGAAGCCTCCAACTTAAGCACTCAGTTGCGCAGCTATGCCTCCAGTACAAATCGATGTTTCCGGTATCTCTAAACTTATCACTGCCTTAAATAATTCCTCATCTCCTGGATTTGATGGCCTTACCACAAAATTTTTGAAAAACACCGGTGTTTATTGTTCTATCATATTAACAAAAATATTTCAGCAATCATTGGACACGGGTACGCTTCCTAAGAAATGGAAAATAGGAAAGGTGATTCCAGTTTATAAATCCGGCAACAAAAATAATCCATTTAATTATCGCCCCATTTCTCTTACCAGTAACTGCTGCAAAATACTAGAGCATGTCATCTACAGTAATTTGGTTAATTATCTGGAATCCAACTCATTTTTCGCAGCAGCCCAACACGGTTTTCGCAAGACATACTCCTGTAAAACCCAACTAATTTATTTTACTCACAAAAAACATCAAATTTTAGATAGGTCTTCGCAGGCTGACTGCATTTTTTTAGATTTTTCAAAGGCATTCGATAAGGTTTCACACGGGCTACTGCTTCATACACTAAATCAACTAAACATTGACAGAAGTTTGTTGACGTGGATAGAATATTTTTTGACTGACCGTTCGCAGTTTGTTGTCGCTAATCAATCTTGCTCTCCATTCAGCCCTGTTTATTTAGGTGTACCACAGGGTTCGGTACTTGGGCCCCTCTTGTTTCTTATTTATAATAATGACTTGCCTTCTTTGTTAAAATCTAATGTCCTTTTATTTGCTGATGACTGTGTTATTTTTCGCGAAATAACCTCTGATAACGACACTACCATTTTGCAGTCTGATTTGAACTCTGTTGTTAATTGGTCTAAAACTTGGCTAATGGAACTCAACACTAACAAATGCAAGACAATGCGTGTTTCTCGTACTAAGACCAACCCTTCACAATATTCTCTTAACAATGTCCAATTAGAATCAGTTGCTTCCTACAAATACCTTGGCATTCACATTACCACGAACTTAACCTGGAACCTTCATATTGAGCATATTGTTAACCAGGCTAACCGCATGTTGGGTTACTTGCGCCGCAACTTCTTTACAGCTCCTTCATCACTCAAATTATTGCTTTACAAAACATTAGTTCGTACGAAACTGGAATATGCATGCTCAGTATGGGACCCATGTCACGGAAAACTTATAACTGCACTAGAACTTGTTCAAAATAATTCTGTTAGATTTATGCTAGCCAACTACCATCGAACCGCGAGCATTACTAGAATGAAATCTGATTTAGCCCTCCCATCTCTCTCCACTAGGCGTCTAATTTCACGACTAACTATTTTTTTTAAGCTGTATCACCACCCCGTTCTGCGTGACGAGCTTATACCTAGGCCACATTATCAATCCCGTCGCGTTGACCATGAGTGCAAAGTTGGAATTGATATATGCAAAACAATGCATTGTTTTCATTCCTTCTTGCCCCCGGGACAAGTCGTGACTTGAATCGCCTTCCTTTTTGACACTGCATCTATTAATGACGCTCACCAGTTTCGAAATGTTCTAGCTAACATTGTATAATCAGTTCTTCTAATGTTTGCTTTTGATGTGTCGCAGTTGCAATTTTTTAATTACATTGTGTTAATGATTTTATTGTATGTTGTATCTTAACGTCTTTGTGTTGTTTTTTTGTTGTTGTTTTTTATTTCTTTGCTCTCACACTACTCCCCTCAGTAATGCCTTTGGCCCTGAGGGTATCATAAATAAATAAATAAATAAATAAATAAATATTTATAAATAAATAAATAAACTGAACGAACTTCTGAACGATTTTGAGAACGATGTTTCCAGGTATGTCATTCTAACCACAGATTGGTGGACATTCAGTGGTGGTGAGAGCTACGTGTGTGCTACGTCAGACATTATGAAGCCCCATTCAGGCACCATGCGTACGCACTCGCCTGCAAAGCGATGCCGAATAAGCACATGGACATAAAAAAGTTCAGTTTATCTGAGACGCGACTAAAAGATTGGGGACTGGCGGCAACATCGAGATTGTTGTCTGTAGTGAGAATGGCAGAAACTTCGTTTAAGCGTCTGCCAAATTCAACTGATCGGGACTCTTCTGCTTTGCCCGCACTCTGGGGATCAACATAATTGATTTCAAAATATAAGTCAAGGTTTTCTCCGCTGTAGGTGACTACATGAGAAGCGCGCGTGCGCAGGCAGGCCTATAGACGTTTTAAAAAACATGCACATGGCCAGCAGGATATTGTCCATGATGTTCCCTCCATCTGAAAGAGCGAAAACAGAATGATGGTGACGGTGGTTGGCCGACATGCCCCAATATCACTCGAGCTTTGCGAGTCCGACTTAGACCACTTGATTCAAAACGAGTGGAAGATAATGGCATCAGTTGTCGAAGTATTGAGCCCCTGGACCAGAAAACGATGGACCTTTGCGCAAACACCTTTCTAACACTCTCACAAGGGAAATTGCCCAGCACAGAAGTGGTTGTGCATAAGCACGTCTTCGAAGGTGATGAAGAAGTACCGTTAGCAAGAAGCTTTCTGCAAAGCTCGGCAATGCGGTTTTCTTTCCTGAAAATTATACACCCTTCCGTCTAACGACGGCGACGCCTAAACGCGAAGATTTCTCGTAACAAATTCCTTGGTTGGCCAATCCCGCAAATCGAGAACGTGCTAAAGCATATGTACGCATCACACCAGCAACTATCGGCTGTGCACTCCTTACGCCTGACGTTACGGGTTGGGGTGTACCGATCGAATCGGGGCGTAATGCTTGGTGTTCGCTGCGACCAAGTCCAAATGCATAGACGCCGGTTTCATAGCGCGATTGACCCAGGTTCCATTCCTGCCAAGGGAGGTGTTTCTGTCTTTAACATCATCCACGATCTATTCATTAGCCTCGTCCGACAATTTAGGCTTTCCTGCAGGGCATATTGGTGTACATTGGCATCAGTGAGGACAATCTATCGTCCCTTTAAAAGAGCACCTGTTTTGGCCAAGGCCATGCTAGTTAACCCTCCATGCAAGGATATTTGTTGCAATGAAGATAGTAAAAAAATGCGCGCAAAAACCACACATGCAGCTTTTGCTGATGAAGGTTTCAGCGGTAGTAAGAGAGGGTATGGACGTCCCTGTGCTTCCTAGGTCTGAAAACCTTATGGAGTGGTGATTGAGCCATGGCCATCGGCTTTACCCAGCGCTGGTTAAGGTGGGACGAAAATACTTTTAAATTCCTGCCCCGGAGGTGCGGGATGATAGCCTTTTCTCGATAGCATGAAATGTGATCCGGTGACGGGAGTTGCTTCTCCAAGGGCATGCGAAAAAGAATACCGTGAAGGAAATGTGTGTGTTATTTAAGAATAAATACTCGACTGGTGATAGTTTCACGAAATGATGTTCCTACGCCTGTTCGTATCGGCATTTTGGACAGAATTGGTGAAATATTTCTTTGTAATTTGCAATTCCCACTAGTCGAACTATTCGATGCAAAATTATTCCACCAGATAACTATTTTCTTCCATTTCGCCTCAAACCTTAAATTCAATATTAACCCATCGCAACGTTTGTGTGGATAAAGGCAATATTCACGCAACAGAGGAATACAGGTTCATGAAACCTTCACGGGCATGGACTTTTGCTGGCTTAAGTCTACCCTACCTAATATCCCTTCAACTAGGTCTCATGCACGGGACCTTACGTGGTGGCTTGGCCCCCCGAACCCTTCCTGGAATCCGGAGCCAGAAGCTTGGGCAAGCGACCATAAGCCAATTTTGTTTGGCCTGCACGCGAAGAAGTTGCGAAAGCTTTGTCGCCAGGTGAGAATTTTTCACTGGGACAAAGTCTACTCTGATGAACGAGCTTTTTCGATAACTGCGGAGAACATCATTCCTACGCTGCAGCCCGTCCTCACAGACTGCAATATACATACAACAGTGAATGAGGATGAGCCGACGCCAGATATGCACCTCCTTAAAATTTTGTTCAGAGCGCCTCCGAGCAGAGCTTTATGCAATCGCCACCCGACGCAACTCTACGCTGGTTCCACGGCAAACCGTATCTCAGCGCAAGCTCGACGCTACGAGAAGCAGTTGTCGCGACACCAGTGGCACGACTGGAGCGCTGGTCTTTGCTCTGGTACTGAAAACAAGGCCTTATGGCGAACCTTCCGTGCCATAGAGCGGCCTGGCAGCGTGATTGACCTATCAGCTACATTCGTCTGGTTCTCAACATCAGCCCAGAAGAGTTTGCGGACGCAGCGCCTGTGAGTTTCTTTCCAAACTACCGACAACCTCCGGCCGCCCCTCCCTGTTGTGACGTATCGGCCGGCTCAGGAATAACCAACCCGTTTACGATGGCCGAGCCAATCGCGGCCATTGAAGAATCCAAGGCGCACTCTTCTCCAAGTTATGATGAAATCCCGTTTGAGCAATTCATTAACTTGGAGGGGGGAGGCCTTGGAAGCACTACTCTACTCGTTCAATGATGTATGGGCTAAAGGTGTCATTCTATTTGAGTGGAAACACTCAGTGGTAGAGCTAATCCCCAAGCAGGGAAACCTCCCACGGGTATTAGGGCACTTCGACCGATTTTTTTGACACGTACAATATGCAAGATATTTAACGGATAGTGGCCACTCGATTATCGTGGTGGCTGGAGCACCATGGAAACTACCATCCCGCCCTGATCGCATTTAGAGAGCAGCTGGGTACACAGGATGGCCTGTCTGTTCTGCCTGACGATATTTTGCATGTGTTACCCCACAACCACCTTGTGGGAATTGTGGTGGCTACCGAAATCGCCAAGGCTTATGATAACGTGGAGCACAAAACAATACATAGAAACACGGAGCTTTTGAGGGTTCCACTTTATGTCAACAAAGTGGTACACTCCTTCACGTGCTCAAGGATGTTTTCAATACGAGTGGGCGAAAAGCCTGTTAGCCTGTTTGAATCGAACCATGGGGTTCGATTAGCATGGAAGATACAAGACATCCCTTGTGTCAAATTTCTCATCTACGCGTACGAAGTCAGGCTGTTGTCTACAAACCGAGACATCGACTTGCAGTGTCGTCATCTGCAACGTGCCCTGGATGCTTTCCGTGCCTTTGCGCAATCAGCCGGCCTGGAAATTTCAGCTGAGAAGTCTGGCTATGTACAAGTGGCTAATAAGGCGGGGAGGAAGTAACCCTCCAAGGTTAACTGTAAACTTAAGATTGGTTTAGCTGCAATACCAGCCAAGGAAGAGCTGCGGGTGCTCGGAGTTCGGATGGCCCAGTCGGGCTTGGGTATGCATTGGCTCCGAAAAGTGCAGAAACACTCCTCGACGACCTTGCATTGATCGGCCGGATGGCAACGCGGAGTGCAGGAGCCCGCACGGAGGTGGCTCGCCGACTTGTACGCGTTGTTCTACAGCCGCGCTTACTCTACCAGCCACAGTTTCACATACTGACAGCCCAATAATGGGCGAGGCTTGAGGCTAACAACAGAGAGGCTATGTGCACCATCACGGCACTTCCTCGTCTCACTCCGATTTCTATCCTACAGGCGCACACCCTGGTCAATAATATCACCGAGCTTGCAAATCAGCGTGAAGAAGCAAGAAAGCTCAAACGTTTTTATATACCTGTGGTCGGAGCCCTACCTTCATATTTCTATAGGGAGCCTCCCATATTTTCAACCATAGACGACCGTCCACCACGGTGTTATACAGTAAAACCAACAAATAAGACATCGAAGCTTTGTCGCCGGGAACAGCCAGCGCCAACCTGAGATACCACCATTCTTAAAGGTTATTGTGTATTGTACACAGACGCATTCTTTCTCCCGCATAGCGGACGGACCGCTTTCGTCAGTTCCACACACTTAGGACTGAAAGGCTCGTGCTGTTATTCCACCGACACGCCAGACCCGCTGCTACTGGAGCTCCAGGCTGTATATGACGCAATCAAAGCTACAAGTGCAGTCCCTAACATCAAAGAGGCGCAGGTATACGCAGACTCGCTCAGTGCTGTGAAGTACCTGAAGCAAGTGAAAAAGACTCCTCTGATCTGCCAGCACATTCACAGCCTCCACATGACAGCACACGTAATGGTACGCGTACATTGGGTACAGGTGCACGGTCACAATTTTTTCAACCAATTAGCGGACAATCTTTCGCACTCTCTTGCCCCACCTGAATCTGAATCCGCTCCTAGCCCTCTTCCTAGAGATCCACACTCCCGCCTTTTAGCCATGAAATCTCTTCTAAGAAGGGACACACCTGCCCTAATTCCCCTGTGTGTTTGCTCCCTCGCGCCTAGTCTTTCCCGGGAGGAGGAAGTTTCTCTCAGGAGGCTCCGGGCAGGGATCGCCCTCACACCTTCAGTCACCTGGAGTTGGGGACCCGCACCAGAAGACCCAGGAACATGTCCCAAGTGTCCGGCTCCGGCTGCTGAAGTGATGTCAACCATCTGTTGTGGACGTGTAGAGGAACCAGAACAGCTCGGGACAGTGCCCTAAGAGTGGTTGGTCTTCGGTGGGATAAACCGGGGGAGTTCAACCGCTGGGTGCACGAAGATCGCTACTGCAGGTCGCCGCTGAACTTTTTACACAAGACCGGATTCCATGCCTACCTTTAAACTTGTACGGGGTCATCAATTTCCTGACTACCTGTGCTTTTGTACCCCTTCTATTTCTTCTACCTTATGCGTTATCTTTTCTTCATATGCCGCATGGTAAAAATGCCAATTAAAGGAATGCTACAATGAGGTTATTCTGTTCGGACCGATTTGTTCACCACTAGTCGTAGTCTCTGTGTCCGTATCATGCCACAAAATATGTATCCAAATATACTTGCTCCTAATATGTGCCATAACCCTGGCGAACAAGTTTTAAAGCGACAAGCTGCTATACGTTTTGTTCTTGGAAGGTAGCCTCTAGGTAAGTGTGTCCAATACCTCTAAGATCCATGCTGATTGCTCAATTTCCAGAGTCAGGTTGACTGAGGCGGTATCGTCGTTATATTCTTGGTGGTAACAAACATGTTTATTTCAGAAAGAATTCTTCAAAGACAACGAACGAATACTTATCTTAACCCGTGCAACGGCCCGGAACCCGTAGCGCCTGATATCCGGTGTTACCTCAGATTAAGCCCAGATTTCCAACTATATTCCTGCCTTATATCAAAGGCCTCTGAGGAGCTAAGGATCACCGTTTCCACAGTAAATAAATTAGCACACCGACCAGAAGGCATGCAATTCGGAGAACTGCCAAAAACATGGGCAAAATGCCTACATATCTGGAGATCTTTCCCTGTGCCCTTATAACCAACTGAACTCATCTACAGCGCCATCCTTTCCGACCACAATCTGCGTATTAGGATGTGATACCCTCCCTCTTACCGCTTCCAGTACAGGCACGAGGCACAACTGTGGCTCAAAATTACAACAAGAACTTGCCACAGCCACGCGATCCTCACCCAGATATCCCCTTTCATTATTGGTCCTCTATCCCAGCACTGTACCCTACCAATCCACACCTACCACTTAGCCAACACTTGCTCACATACCCCACTCTGTTCAGCCGAACCCGCAAGTGAGCAGTGGAAGCAGTGCTGACCAAAGCATCACCGGAGAAACAAATCCTGGGTGCTTGAACCCTGAACTTAGCGTACTCCCGCGGCCTCATGAACAGGGGAGGCTAGCACACCAGTATCTGCATTTTATTGCCAACAATTTATCCTATTCTTTTTCGTCCTCGGGTTGAACAAACATAAAAATTCCTTTTTCTCATTCTGCCCAGATTTTAGTAAACTGAGGATACATTAGTAGTAGAAACGTGTTAAAATGGTTGGAGGACATGTAAGCCGAAGCAGACCAAAACTAAGAGGGAGAGTTAAATGAATTTCTGATGACGAGTCGTGAACATAGGATGAACTTTTGTAATGGCCGCAGCCGTATCTCCGACACACAGCGTCTATGCCTGAACTGCCAATACCTTTTAGTACAATACTCAACAACGATGAGGGTCACAAAATACCCTGGGAAAACAGGTGCTAATACTGTCGACCTAGAAAAGCAGCCTAAGAACTGGCGGACCGCTTTTTTATAAGCGCAATGATGTATCTCCAAGTTTTCCGGTATCCATAATGATTACACCACCATTGTGTGCTTTGTTTGGTTGAAAATACTGCGAAAGTATTCCATTCGAATAAAATGGTTTACTTTAATTTGCAAAACTATGTGGTAAAAATGAAAGATAGGCTGCCTCGCCATAGAATTTACTCTTACCTAGGAGAAAGAAAAAAAACCAAAAGATGAAGGAAATTTCTTTTGAATCGTCACAGTAAGTAAATGTATTTTCGCCGGAGCCATCAAGCAGCTTTCCTAATTAAATCTTTCGTCTCATGAGAATGTTTACCAGTATACTGTCTAGCGATCGTTCCTCCAAGTTCTACTGCACACTCCGTGACAATACGTGTTAGATTGTGGCTAGATTCCTGTGTCATAAACTTTGCTTCCCAGTGAGAGTTGAATATCGGTTCTGCATTACGATCCTGAAATCTTTAACTTTCCGTCTTACTGTTATCTCATTGATCGGCTTCCTCTGTGCTAGCTTGTTACGGTTACCAAACGGTGGTCACTACACCTCACTCTTCGGCGCACACACATCCTGCACGACGCCAGAGTTATCGCATGATATGAAGTCAATTTCATTTTAGGCTATCTATTCTTCTCATGAATTTGCCAATTAACTTACATCCCTCAGTCTCCAGTGGCTGCGAAGTAACTGACCACAGCGGCGCTCAGGCCTTTGACGCAGCTGAGAGTGCTCAGAAACCCTGGACCTGGACAGGACCCCATTGGAATCTAAACATGGCAACGTTTACCACGAGATCGTTATCTAGCGAGGATGGTCTAGAGGTGTTATTCGAGCGATTAGACGGCATTAAATGGGATGTAATATGGCTTAGCGAGGTTAGGCAGGGAGGTTAAGCATTTGCAGTGCTGAAAAATGAACAAGTCTTATGTTACGTAGTGTAGTGGAGAGAAGAAAACTGGGAATAGCATTTCTAGCAATAAAAGCACAGCTGGCAACATAGACAAATAGTATAGCAATAACGAAATGGCCGCCGGTCTCGTAATAAGGCTTAATAAGAGGTACAAACTGAAGGTGGTGTAGGGCTACGCGCCTGGATCCAGCCAGGACGACCAACTAGTTAAACGCTTCTATGAAGGTGTGGAATCAGCCATGGCTAAAATAAAAACACAGTATATCCTCGTTATGGAAGAATTTAATGCTAAAGTAGGCAAGAAGCAGGCTGGACACAAGGCAGTTGAGAACTATTGGGAACTAGGTTGTCGAAATTACAGAGGGGATCTGCTACTCGAGTTCGCGGAAAGGAATAATCTACGCATCATCAATTCCTTCTTCTGAAAACAGGAGAGGCATAAGTGGACGGTCTGATTTAGCGGGCATGAAAAGCAGAAGAGGTCCTCGGAGCCTTGGACCAAGCGTACCACCTATGGTGACCTCGTCGAAAGCACGTGGTAGAAAGCCCGGTGTAGTGCCGCTAAACCACTTAAAAAGACGAATAAGCAATTAAGGTTTCCACAGTTTACCGGTATACTGAGAAGATATACACGTGAAGAGGATTCGGCCCTTTAGCCACCGTAGCTTCACGCTTTAGTAGGTTTTCCAATGAAGTATCATTTCCTATATGGTTCCTGATATTTTATGAACTGCAATGGAAGCAGTCGTCGATTCTTGTAGCTTGAGTGAATACGACTGCGGAGATTTGAACATAATTCCGACTAAGTCGTTAGTAAATTATATAAAAGAAAAGAAAGAAATAATTAAAGCGAGATCCCGTTTCCTGACATTATTTGCCCTTTTTACTCGACGAGTTGTAAAATACGCTGCATTTATGAAAGATTCCCATTTTACGTTATGGCCAAAATTAGAGATGACAATTCGACCAAAAATGGGAAAATCTCGTCCCGCGACGTCAGAGAAAGAATTGCTTTAATGAGGTGCCTCTCTCCCCCAGGGCACCGGAGAAAGGTAAAAAGGTAGGTGAAATATCCGTTCAGCCGATACTCCGTTTTCACACAGTCCTCTAATATTCGTGCAGAGGCTCACTGTTAATATGAAGTTCACAGTTAACTCGCTTTTTTACTTCTCACTAACACCTTCACACATATACCGGGCAGATGGAGCGTGTTTAGTGCACTCTAGGTTTAGTCGGACAATTTGCTGCACCATTTTGAAGGGACCATTCTCAACAGCGAATTTCTTAATGGTTTTAAGGGTTGGTGTATCTTCCCGCACCCGGCGTATGTGTTCGGATTTGGATGTAGGTGCCGGGCCAATGGCTGAAAGCTACGCACGGCCTCTGTCGCACGTGCGACAGAGCCAGATAAGATGATATAAATTTGGTGTGCCATCACAAGCACACTATGGGCAGTGGTGGAGCACGGAACGTTCAGGGGCTGTCCATTTGTAAATGACGTGAGGGGTTTAGGCCGCATTACCGTAGGCTTTGTTAGCGAATTAGGGAAATCCCTAATCGTGAAAGAAGGTTGCGAAGGTCGAGGACTCCGTTCGGTGTCGCATCTTGCAAGCACTGTCTGCTTAGTTTCTTTAGATGCCGAAGCCGGAGTTGCAAATCTTAGTGGAGGGAGGGGTTTGGTGCCTTGGGAATCGTGGGAGGTACTTGATGCGCTCTCTCACAGCAGCTTGTGCCAAAAGGCTACCATGTGCACTCATGGTGTGTCTCGGTGTCAAGGCGATGCGAATCAGGAAGCCTTCCTTGTTCTTCTAGATCACATACCGACGTCAGAGTGCGGGTCGCGTGCTATTACGCGAGAACACATGATTCAGCTCTCGAAGTGCGACGTGGGAGTGTGTGAATATTCTGAACTTCTTAACAGAGAGGGTCGAGGAATGTTCGCCTTTGCACCGGATTGCTCCCAAAATTCCCATGAGCTCCCCTTCTTCCATAAGCGCGTACGTATTAGACACGTGCGGAATCCATCTATCTAGGGGATAACTGTGGAGGTCCAGGCTATGGCCGCCGTTCTTCGGTCAACCGCAACGTCCGTGTAAATGCCTGCTTCATCTTCGACCTGTTCGTTGACGGTGGTTCGAACATACTGCTTTCGGGCAGCTTGATGATTTCTCCTAATTGGTCTGCGATGCGGGATGCTGATCGAAGGTCGCTACCGCGGAGGAATGGGCGGTAAAAAGATCATTTGGTTAAAATATATTTTAGTTGATCCCATTCGGTAAGCACCTGTCCCTGCGGAGAATGCTCCACATGTGTCAGGAATCGCAGCTTGGTTTCCTCTGCAAGGGTTTGAAGGAGCGGAAGGGGAACCACTTGATGAAGAATATCGACTCGAGTGAAGATAGAAAGGACACTAACCGCACAGAGGAGATGACGGTTTAGCTTCTGAAGGGAATTAACATGGGACGGATGCAGATCACACACCGGGAAGCCGCAGCATAACCGTCTATGTTGCACTGCACGAGCAAGCATGGTACAAGCCTGTTGATGTGCCCCACCAATATTATTGGACAACCGGGTTACCAGGTGTAAAATAGGGCGCCAGGGCTTCCTATGGTGGGATATCCATTTATTCGGGCTGCTGCAAGTGCTAATGAAAATACCCAGCAGACGAATAGTGCCATTATAAGATTCCATTACCGTGTCTCCTACTTGAAGATAGATGATCTGGTCCCTATTCGTTGCATGCGTACCGTCAGCGCTGAGCAGTTGCGTTTTTGCCGGGGATAACTGGATTTGGATGTGGGACAAGCTGTTTTCGAGGCTGAAGATCGCAGCTTGCAGTTAATACCGCAAGGGCTCTTTGAAGGGAAATTGTTGGCCTCGGTTCACACCATGACATCGTCCGAATTGAAAGCAAACCGGGCGGCAGTGTTTTGCTCCAGATTAGGAGCTACGCGATTCAGTGCAAGATTGAAATGTACAGGCCCCAAGATTGATCTGGAGGGACACCCCTATCAATATAGTAAGTGAAAGGCTGATGTGTGGGGGGGTTGAGACGAATAGGGCGGGGCTGGAGGAAGTTTCAAATCCAGGCTTGAGCATCCTGACTTGGAAAGGCAAGCGCGAGTTCTTGTAGAATGCTTGGTTGACTAACGTTGTGAAAGGCATCACGGATATCCAGTGAGAGGACATAGTCATGCAATTGCTCGCGGAATGTCCTATTAATGACACGCCTAAGCTGCCACAAGTAGTCATAAGTACCAGATGAGGACGAAACCTGTTGGTGGCAGAATAAAACCAGCCTTGTACGTCGAGATGATAAACATGTATATTTTTGATAATTCGTTCAATAAGCTTACGAATGACGGGAATTAGGGAAATATGGTGGAGGGGCTGGTGATTGCTAGAAGCCTTGCCAGATTTGGGAATAGGGAGGATGATCGTGACCAGGATAGACTGAGGGACCTCCCTGGAGTCCCATAGCTTGTTCAGCACTTGCCGTAAAACATCTAGGTGTTGTGGGGGGAGATTGCGGAGGTCCTGCTACTTGACAAGATCATGGCCGGGTGCCGACTTTGGCCTTCCGTGCAAAATGGCGATCTGTAATCCTCCTATGGTAATAGGGGAACCAAGTTCTTGAAGTGAGTAGTCAATGTCGATGACAGAATGAGCCAAGAGAGTGGAAGAAGCATCCACAGCGCGCGGAAAAAAAAGTGGCGATAAGGGTTTCTTCTACTTGATGGTAGTGAATTTGAAGACACATTCCATCCAGTATGGGAAGGCGGGTGTTCGCACGACCATTTGTACTGCAAAAAATAAAATGCTCCATAGTCGAGAGTCTTCGGTGTCGTGGCCATGTTCCTGGTAGAAATGGTGCCACTTTTCACTTTGAAGCATTATTTAGAATTCCCGAATAAATCGGTAATGATGGTGACTGCATCAAATGATGGTGACTGCAACTGCATCAAATGATGGTGACGTTTGCATTGTGTTCTATAACGCTTGGAAGGCGTCCAGTCTTCCGAAGAAGCTGAAACATGAGCGAATGCAGGCGGCCAACTTCAGCGGTACCGGTCATTATTTCAGTGGCGAGCCAAAGAGTCTTGTTCAAGGATGCGGCGAAATCATCCAAGGTTGAATTGGGGCCAACCATTATTCGCACGCGAAAAGAGTTTCAGTTTACGGGAAGGTATGTCGTCCTCGTTCTTAATTTCTAAGCGTTGTTTTGAAGCAGAATCGGATAGTGATCACTTCCAAATGTACTGTCCGGTGTGCACCATGTCTTCACTGCTCCGGGGATGGTTATGGTCAAGTCCGGTGTTGTATCGTTCTGGGAATGGTGGAGGCCAATTCCGGGTGAGAACTCTATGTTCCTTTCGGAGTTGCAAGTGCCCGAATGTGATAGTTTGATTTAAGAGCCGGCCCCGGCGGTTCGAGGAGGAATAACGCCAGTGGGTATTTTGGGCATTAAAATAACCCCTTATAATGATGGGGCCTGAAAAAATAAGAGAGAGGAGATGGGGTAGCCAATCATACAGAGTGAAAGGGATGGCGCACGATTTCGGTTTGTAATACGCCGACGCAATCAACATAGGTTAACCACCCTGGGGTGTAATACGTGGAATGATGACTTCCCTGGTTTCATTGCAAGCACCGTCCCAGCGGTGTTGTACTGCTTGGCAGAAATAATGCACTAAGATCGCAGCCTGTCACGGGTTTTTTGATTGTGGCATCGAGTATAATGAGGTATAGCTGAACCCATAAACGTGGTGTAGTTGGATACTCGTGTTTCATGGAGTAAGAGGGCGAGAGGACGCAGAGTTCACACCTGGAATGTTAGGAGCGGCCCGGACTGTAGACAGCTACGGCAGTCCCTAAAATGCACCGATTTGGGCAGTGTATGGAAGGCATATTGGGTGCTTAATGCTTCTTCCTTTTCGATTTACTCGGAGAGGGTGTTAGGAGACATGGGGCTTAAATTCTTTGCTTCACTATCTCCATGAACTGGTGAAGGTATTGTTTAATTGAGATAAACTCTCCTTGGAGGGCGACTATCTAACTTAAAGCTAATTGCCACTACTTGTTTTTTTCGAACTTGCGCCTGGTTGCTATATTCTTTCTTGAGTTGCCAAGGGACACCTCGCCGCTCTCAGGGACGGAAGGGTTGCACAGCAATGCACGCCGCTTTCACTCACAAGACATTCGTTACTAAAACTTCCGTACGACAGCTTGCAGTTTTTATCTGGAGTACTAAGACGTTTTTCCGGTAAAAAACATTTACTAATTATTTCCGTGACAATTTGCTCCTCTGAATAAGCGAATGTAGTAATCCTCTAAAAATTCAACTACTTAGAGACGGATGAGAAGCCGGATTTCTTACCGATCGCTTGGCCCTGACCAGACTGCATACGTAAGAGGCTCTATTTTAGTCTGCAACATTTAGGCATTATAAATGCCGGGCACTCCACGATGGCATAGCACCTGCACTCCATCTTGGTCCTGAGTGTGCTCTTTTCATGCAAACAGGGTTTACACGGGTACGATCTACAGGATAAAAACGGTGTGCCCTCAACCGCTGCTTGTTATTTAAATATAACCTCACAGGTATCTGAAATATCGTTATTTTGCAGGCCCGGCAGGCTATCAGGTGAGTGGGATTGGCAGAGTCAATAACAGCATTGTAACAACCGTTCTAACTATTTTTATGCATACCATACGAGTCCACCGACAAGAAAATGAGGACGAGATGTAAAAAAAACCATATCAATAAAACTGGCATATCTAGGAACATATACAAGGAATACACAAATTAGGTGTCACACAGTGCAATAAACCAATGGACGGTGTGTCAAGCTAGTAGTTCAGTTCAGTTTAAGTCAGTTTCAGTTATATTCGTAAACGAAAGTATACAATGTGTGAAAAAATATTATACAGAAAGGGGTCCGGAGTTGGCACTGTAATGGGACCCCTTGTAATTACGAGTAGAAGAGAAAAAAAAAACTTATCAGCAGTATTAGCGAAAGCTACGAACAGTGTTATTCTGAGAACGCAGTAATTATTACAACAAAAACTATACAAGAAAAGAAAAGAAGAAAGTACACAGTAAACTACTGTATACAATAGTTAGCGGTAAAATCACATTAATATAATAAACATGGCAAACACTGGGAATACGGTGGGAAAGCATTTCAATACAATACATACTGCATACACGATGTAAATGATTCTGGTACTCTAACAGTTCAAAATGTACAGAGACGAAGTTAAAATGCGTATGATTGTTCAGATATGTATGATCGCAGTAATGATTTGAAGCGTGGAAGCGATAGCGCAGTTTTTACAGTGACGGGTAAAGTGTTCCAAAATTTAATGATAGCGAATCGCACAGTCTGTGAGCCGGTAATTTGTGCGCACTTTTGGCAGCAAGAAGTTATTCTGCAGTGCAAACCGCGTAACATTGGGTTAGTTAAATGATCGATGCCAATCACATAGGAGAAACTAGGAGTTTTAATTAAGCGATATGCGGTGATTCCCAAGTTGTACTTGATGAGTTCGTCTATGCGTAAAAGATTCAGCTGCAAGAAAAAGGGTGTAACGTGAACATTGTAGGAACTGCGTGTGATCATTCGGACAGCTTGATTTTGTAGATGCTGCAGAGGAGTTACATGAGAGCGGTAAGTTAATCCCCAGGACACCATACTTGTAATTGAAGTGACTGTGGATGAAGGCGTAGTAGTACAGGGTGATGAGACTTTGTGGTGAAAAGTAATGGCGGGCTTTTATTAGTGCCCTGATACCATATGCAGCCTTGTTTTTTAGCGAGTTAATGTGAAAAGTGAATTTGAGGAACGGGTCTAATTCAACACCTAAAAAGCTGCAGTGTTGTGATGGGTAGATGGCATGTGTGTTAACGTAAACAGGAGAAAGGGTACACCGGGCTCTGTTAGGGAGCTGAATACCATATAATGTGTTTTTCTGTGGATTAATGCCATAATTGTTTTCTTCGCACCAGTCGATTAGATTTTTAAGGTGAGTATTGAGCTGTGAGGTTAGTATATCTAGGTTTACATCAGAAGCGAAACAGTGGTGTCATCAGCATATAAGAGGGCAATTATTGATAGATGATAAACAGTTGGGAAGATCATTACTTATAAACCAAGGAATAAAATTGGCCCCCACAATAGATCCTTGCGGAACGCAATGTTATTAACTGGTTGTAGGTGAAAGCACTCCAGATATACTAACTGTCTGCTCCCGATCAAGTAAGTAACTGCGAAGTAACTGTAATGGAGGTCCAGTAATGCCATAAAATGTTAATTTCTGAAAAAGTATGTTGTAAGTAGTAAGTGAAGTCAAGTGAAGGAGACTTTATTGATCGGCGGCAACAGACATAATGTCACCACTACACCCGGACGGAGCCACTCGTCGATCCTGGTGGCATTTTACTAAGTAACACTTTCGCTACTCACTGCGGGGGTGGGCGCCCTTGTCCCCGAAGGGAGGGTGTCGGCCCGCAGCATTCTCTCCTGTTCTACCGTTCGAGAGCCATTACGACCTGCTGAATGGCTGAGAGATCAATGTCCTTGTCGTAACTGGGTATAGCGTCTTGTAACTACGGCGGAAGCTCGGTCCGCATACCTGGGTGAATCAAACACAAGGAGGATGCCGTGTTCCTTCGAGGAGGCTGTAGGGACTGAAGATCAGCGCCCATCATTACAGAAGCGAGAGCTGTTACAGCCGCTTGGGAGTTTCCTCACGGCTTTGCTACTATCGCCAGAGTCGGCACAACCACTGTTGCAAGGCACATAGTTATAGCTTACGACGATGAAAATACAGCTCACATACTACCTCGAGTTTCTCTGAAGAAGAGTCAAGTCATCCAAACTTTTAGACGATGTCATTTAATGGTCGAAACGTTTCAGGACCCCGGCGCCAGTACTTGTGTAAAGAAACACGGAAAACTGCGATTTGGCGTGAATTAACGGCACTTCAACAAAGTAACCAGGAAAGACGTCTATGTTCTTCCCCAGATTGATGTCACTCTCGACAAACTGCGCCGTTCCCGTTATTTCTGGTCAATCGACCTAAAAAGGGCTATTGGGAAATCGAGGTTCTGGAGAAGGCAGCATTTATCGAACCAGATTGCCTTCAGAAACTGAAATTGATGCTTTTTGGGCTATGTTGTACGCCGGCAGCATTTTAGCGGGTCATGGACCCCCGTTTAGCAGGCTTGAATTGGCACATGTGCTTTGTTTACCTTGATGATACGTTCTTTTTTTGGCTCTTTTTCACGCGCACTTCCGCCGAACTGTAACTTGTACTTCCAGCTGTAAAGAATGTTGTCTTGAAGCTCCACCCTAAGAACTGCCGATTTGGTACGACCAGCTGGAATTTATTGGTCACGTGGTGAGCATTGCTGCAGTGCGTGCTGACCACGAAGAAACCCTGGCTGGGAGGACTTTTCCGACCCCATATCGCAAAAATGCTTTCAGGAGGTTCTTGGACCTGTGCTCCTCTTACTGCCGTTTCAGCAGGAACTTTTGTAACATTCCTTGTGCCCGACTCACGTTACGAAAGAAAACGTCGTGTTTCAATGCTCCTTTCAATGCTTCAAAGGAGGCCTTTGAAGCATTGAAGGAAACATTACTAACGGCACCGGTTCTAGAACACTTCGACTAGAACGCTGCGACTGTAAATCATATTGCTGCTAGAAACAGGGAGATTGGTTCGGTACTGATTCACAAGCAAAATGGTACTGATCGAGTAATAATACCCTGTGTGAACCGCGTGATCTCCATGGCGGAATGCAAATACACGAAAACAGAAAACTGGGGCTCCGCAGTAATTTGGGCCACCACATAATTTCGACCGTACTTTTAAGGAGGGCCTTTTTGCGCACTCAGTGAGCACCTCTCATTGTGCTGGCTCACGAATATCAAAAACCCGTGTTGTCGTCTATCTCGCTGTAGCCTTAGACTGCAAGAATTCGATGTCACTATAACGTACAATTCTCGGAGTAGGCACAGTGGTGCCGACTGCCTCTCCCGCGCACCAATGGATACTGCCCAGTTTATAAACAACAAAATTGACGGCTCCTTTTGGGGTGGTCAGCGTTGAAGACATGGTGACACGCCAGCGGAGTGACCTTGAGCTCCGACAGGTGATTGCCTCCTGAGACAGCCAAATGATTGCAATCGCTATAGCCCTTAAACGAGTCTTGCAGCCTGTGTCTTTCTGATAAAATATTTTGTATAAACAGAGCATTCGCACTCTTCGTGTGGATTTCGTCCTCTTAGAGCGCGCGCCTGAGTTGTGCAAGGGCATCTCCAAATCTTACATGAAGGGCGTTCACTTAGGACAAGCACCATTCATTTTATCGGTTTAGGCTCACAGTGCACTGTCTTGTACTAGAAACAGGTTTTATGATTGGTGTTAAAGAACTTGAGCGTATTGAAATTTCTGTACGTAGATGTAATTTTTAAAACTCATCATTAGAGATCATGATTTGTTCCTCAGGTAAATCGTTTTATTCACTTTATATGGCGCACCCACAAAGGCATCCTTGGGTGTCCAGATGCAAACAGCAATGTCAACCAAGGCTGCGAGCCCCTCATGACTGACGCTTATTATACGAGCAAGCTATTTAAACCAAACCATTTATTTTAATATCTATTATGGTTATGAAAACTTGTTCGATACTTTCCCGCTTTTTTAATGTAATGAAGTTCGTTTAAATGAAAATATTTGAATATGGGAAACTTTGTATTCATGAACGCTATGTTTGAAAACCTACTGCAAACCACAAGGCACAATTTTTGGACTGCTAAATATTGAACAAAGCCACTTTCTTCTTACGCAAACATACACAATTGCTTTTTACAAAACTGAAAATTTATTATTTTTCAGAAGCATTCCACTCCAACTTGTCTTGAAAAAGAAAAATGAATTGAAACGATTCGCCTGTTAGTTTCCTATCGTTCACTTTACCTTTGTGACCCTCTCGTGCGTGCAAAACAATTATGGACTATGTTTCAAGTAGTACTATACCTAACTATTGGTTTGTATTACCTATCTCCACTAACTATAGTATTTGAACACAACCGAGCCGGATCAGAATTGCCTATTACGTGCTTTCAGAAGGACAAAGGGAATTAACGCCTTCTTAAACCCATTTTGGTTGTGTCTTTGGGATACAGGCACAAGAAAAGTGCACTTACAGTTTCCAATTCACGTATTTCGTATGCTGAATCCCCGCAATGCTAGGCTCTAAGTACGACTTCGGTGATCCGTCGAGGTGCAGTTCTCAGATCTCGTGGGTAGTTGTGTACGCGAGTAAAGTAGTTGATGAAAGATGATTTCCAACGTTCGGCGCAGCTTAGTATAGCGTATTCTCGTCGCTGGTAATTATCCGTAATTATCAGTGCACCGGGTTACATACTGCATTGAAATGTATATTCAATGTTAATGGCGTGGGTGTCAGGACTGTCATGCTACACAATAAAATAAAGGAAGTTATCATTACGTAAAAGTCTCTCATCTTGTACCTTTTTCGCAGTATACCCTCTCAAGGAAGCCACTCACCTGAATCGTAACGTGCTATGCACAAAAAAATGCAGATTATATCGGAACAAGGCGAGAGTGTTTGCGATGACGCTAAATCATCAAACCTCTCTTTACTAGCGTAGAACACGGCTTCAAGTCAAGGTGACCGTGCAGCCTAACAGGCAAATCTGTTGACCGCTTTAAAACATTCTAAAGGTGCATATCATAACAGTTTACACCCAAAAACCCTTTTCGCGGATTTGTTTCGGAACATGAGCGCATAACTGAAAGTAACATTTTTGTTCGTCGATATAAACGTGGGATAAGGGCAGCTGGCGAACATTGATTTCTTTTGATGGAGACTTCGTTGAATTTCGCGCAAGCTACGATTGTGCCGTGGCAGTATGCCAGAACTAGAAGAGCGGGAGGAGGTCAATGGTGGTGAACGTCACACTCCACAAAAGCGGAACTGTAGGAGCTATTTCCACAAATGCAAACACATAAGCGGCCTGTACTTTGCAGTTAATTTTGGAACACGAGTTTTCTAAAATAAACTCTAAGAAAACAAACCTACCGCTATTCTGAACTGGGTGATAATTAACTATCTGTGTTTAGTTATTTTGGCAGTAAATATTCATATGCAAAGGAGACTGCGACGACGTTTGATCTGACCATGCAACTGACTCTCAAAAAGCAGATTTGGTAGTCCTATATAAAGCCCTCGCAGTTTTTTCGCCGACATCAAAGCCGCAGCAGGGAACGTTTATTACCTTAGTCTAAAGAAACTACCCCAAATCATGACAGTGGCTTACGGAAACATACACAACTGTATTGAAGAAATGCGGAAAGGGAATGGGAGGTATTCATAAGTGGCGGAAACCATCAACATAACCACCGGCATCCTAATGAAGAGCTTCATTAGGAGTGATGCGTATATCCGAATGTTATTTCAGTGAATCGGTAGCCTGTTGGACTACAGGAGTTAAGTGACCTTGACTAAGATGATACCCAAAAGCCTCCCAACACATTTAATTAACCCACAGCCAATACCTGGACAACCTTTTGGAGAGGTACTTATACAATTGTAGACTATGTTACAGATATTTTTCAAAATCGACAAGCCAATTTGTTTCTGAAGATATGTTAACAAAATATGCCAATATTGGCAATGTAGTCCAAATTTCTTTATTCTCCATTTCATGAAGTAATCTAAACAGACGAGTTCCTTAGGTGCACCAAACATATATGCAAGTATGACATGTGGTGTCTTATACACTCACGACCATCGATGTTACAATGTTATAAGGTGGTTTTGAGCTGTATATAAACCTAACTGTCACAGCGATTGTGGGCTTTTTATGGGACACCACTTTTTACTTAGCCTAATGTATGCATTGCCAATGTACTCTGAGTTCTCGTAATACTATCTGCTTCCCACCCTTTCGCTCTTTATTCCAAGGCAATTGTTTGCTTTCTGTAAGCATTCCTATATGATGCAAATAACAATCTCGTTCGGTATGTTTAAAGGGCAGTCGCAGTATCAGTACTAATGTACATTATGCATTGTATATAAGGTACTGAATAATCTCGTGGACCCAACACAGCGTGTATCAATAAATAATAAAACTGGGTACGTCAGCAGCGTTTTTAAAAATTTGTACGTATACCTGTTTTTGCTAAGCTGTTTGCACATATACATCATAGTCATGCTTTCGGGTAATTGTAAGCGGATGATGTATTCCAACTTAAAACCTTCCCAGAACGCTTTTTTTAATACACCACTAGCTCGAGACTACAAAAGTTAATGTTGCCTGAGCCGATCCACGCATTACAGTCATTGTGCAAGGTTACGCAACAAACAATATGAGTACATTTAGATACGACATGATTTGTGTATATACCTACTTTAGGTTTGGAACTTATTTATTATTTAAAAGCTTATGTTTTCTTGTATTTCCAAGGACAATGAGTTATTTATGTTATTGATGGCGGGGAAGGTGCACAAAATCATAGCTAGTCATAGACACTTCACAGCCATTGCATCTGAAGGCAAAAGCTAGAACAATTACTTCATTATACATAGGGCTTGAAAATTCCAGTAAATTGCTCGTATACAATCCATCTCAAATCCCTCTATGCAAGAGCGGATGACCGGGTTGGCAAGGAAGTACCCAATGGACCATCATGACCGTCTGAACCGGGCCCCGCAGGGAGCAACAGCCTGACTGCTGACTGATCCCTCACTGCTCCACCGGGCAGGTCCCCTGACAGCAGCATGAGCTGTTGATGAAACATTTTATTGATTTGTTCTCGATCGATTACGGCATCTTTGAATGATCTTTCCTAAATTTTGAAATTCATAACCCTTACAAGAACTGCGCGTTTTTCTATAGCCGAAGAGAATACACTCTGTCGTTATTGAGAATTAACATAGGCAAAATATTTTTTACTGATCTAGATCTCTCACTGCACTTATCAAAATTACAAATTCAACCCTCAAATTTTAAGCGCGCTTCTGCCACTGACAAATAAAAGGTGCACTTTTTTAACAAACAGGAATGACTGATTGATTGATTGATGGATTGATTGAAATATTTTGACGGTACTATTCCAATTCGGTCAACCAGACTGAAACCCATTATGAAATTGCACTTTGCTTTTGTAATCAACAATTTGAAATAAAATAATGTACGTCATAGAAGTCTAGGTGAATACTTTTACTACAACGGCTGCCATTCACAACATGGAAGATAAAGTGGACGTGAACACACCTATCGTGCGGTACAACGCAGAAACACTGCTGCTTGCTGCATTCTGCTGCTTGCTACTGCTGCTGCTGCTGCTGCAGCTGCCGCTGCTTCTTGCTGCTGCTGGTGCTGCTGCTGCTGCTGCCTTTATATTGTGTCTTTAATTTGCTTATGAGCAAACATACTTGAAGGTTCTTCGATGCCGTTTTTGTTCAGTACCTTCAATTGCTACTTTGGCTGTTGGGGCCAGACAAAACCTCGAACGTAAGCTAAGCTTGATCTGCTGGGCTTGTGACGAGTCCCCATCATATGGTTTTTTGGCATGAGGACGTCTCTACGGACTTTCCTAGCTTTCCTAGACGTTTATTTTCTTTTTCTCAGTTGATATTCATCAGTTTTCATTCTTCAGCTCGAAGTGCATAGAAAGAATGTCATGGAAATAAACGACCGCAAAATTTGAAACATGCTGGATCGAGTGGGCTTAAGCAACGAAGGACACCAAAAATATTAAAAGCTTTCGCAAATTCTGCACGTAGAAAGAAAAGCGAAATTCCCTGTCGCACTATAACTTCTTTTAATAATATCTAATAAACCCACGCCTTTCCGTTTGCACAACACATCCACAATTATGTTGAGTTTGAGTCAACAATTATGTTGAGCGCTTGAAATTGAGTACTGTAGACTGAAATAGACAAAATATGCTTCTGGCGTTCTTTTTATATTGCTACAGGTGAAACTTGAACACACCCCAGGCTGTCCAAGCCAGGAGAATGTATTTTGTTTAAAAAATTCTCATTCAGGCTGTGATTATCTCATTTATCGTAGGGAGCCTTTTTACAACCCATTCCTGGTTTCTGGGTCCCACCTGTATAGTTCCAAGGAGACGTATTTATGTACAGTACAATAAAGCTTTGATCGATTGATTAACTGATTGATTCATTGATTGAAATATTTTGAGAGTACTGTTGTATTGCCGAAGGCATATGTTTGGCTGCCGCCGTAATGGGCATGCGTGCGGGATATTTGATTGGACGGGCCGGCCACATACGCCATCTATGATCACTTGATGAAGTCGTCGTGTGCGCGCTGGCGCCCCGGTGCGCTCGGGGAGACTACAGCACCGCTGTGATGAAATATTCCTTGTTCCCAGCCAGCAAGGCTGTGCCTCGTGATATAAACGTTATGATGAATAGCACCGTATCTCCGATATAACAACTGGCTAAGAAAATGTCCAGAAAACGTGAACCTACCCAGAGTGGGAAGATGACAACGCCTCTAGAAAAGCTTTCGGAATTACAGCCAGACGACGCCAATTTCGACGTGTTTTATCGAAACTTTCGAGATCCTAGCGACGGCCAACGACATTGCAGCAGACAAAAAGGTTGAAGACTTCATGACCCCCTGTTGGGGAATTGCCCTACGTTTCACTCCGAATCTTGCTGCTGCTACATAGCTGCCAAAATTATCTCCCTTTCACACCAAGCGCTTCCCATTTCGTCGCCTGCATTGCCTCATGAATACAACATCCTTTTTGTTTGAATTTGTTTACTTTCTAATGTGTTTACAGTCACCCGCAATCTAATATCAGAGCACGCATTTCCACATCCAGTTTTGGTTTTCTCGTTCGGACGCCGGACCTCCAACGTGCTTCAAGCATTTATTTTGTTTCGATCACTTTTCGCACTCTTTGCCCTCTATTTTCCTTTACACTTTAAAAGGGTATTGAACGCGTATAGAAATAAAATTTAAACACCTGCGCCATCATTTAGGTAGTTATATTTTCTGGCAACAATAAAATAGAGGTAGAAAGCTGCTGCATGGTTACGAGTAAATGATAATGGCTGGCATTTGCTTATGTTTAGTGGCATCAGCCATTTATCACGCCTTGCAGCAATGTAGTCAAGGTCGCTTTGAAGTTCCGAAGCATAGCCTTGTTTGTTTATGATGATGTATGGAAACGTTCATCACCAAAAAGCCGAAAATTAGATGTTCTATGCAGGCAACTCATTCATGTAGATGAGAACGATATGGGGTGATAAGCCGGCTCCTTGCGGGTCTGATAAGCCTGCGCTTCCCGTGTCTACTTTCCAGAGGGTTGGTTCAAAGTTGTTGGCAGACGTAAACTGCATGCTCCATGTTAGAAGGTGCTTAACCCAACTTAATGTGTTAGCAGGGAGACCAAGAGAGCTTAGCTTGCGAATTGGGGGATTGTGAGGTACACGGTCTAAATCTCTGGCGAAGTCAAGGAAGACAGCATCTACCTGAAGGTTATTATCTATGAATCGAAGCAAGTAATGGCTACATTCGGCGTGCTGTGTATCACAAGAATAAGGCTTGCAGAAACCTTGTTGGTATGAATTGAAGAAGCTAACTAATTCGAGCTGGTTCATGGTACTAGAGGCTATAATATGTTAAAGAAGTTTTGAATAAATGCATATCAAAGAGATTGGGCTGTAGTTAGCAGAAATTGACAGGTTGCCTGACTTGAAAACTGGTGATATCTGGGCTTTCGTCCAATCGTCCGGAACTGTACCTGTTTGAATGAATTGTGTAAATATTAAAGAGAGTAGAAGGATAGAGTCTTCAAGAGCGTTTTTTAAGACGTTTGGCCGTAGTGCCTCCTCAGCCAGCAGATGACGAAGCTTTAAGGTTCCGAATTAGGTCGGAAATTCCGCCAGGGCCAATTTCAAAAGTTGGTAAAGCAGGGGTGAAGCGATCAGAGGCGGCGACGAGGAAGCTTTGTCAATAGCGGAAGTAAATATTAAGGTAAAGTAGTCATTCAAAACGGATAAGCAATCGTCACTAATAATTGGGCTGCCGCCAAAACTAACGAGATCGATTCGGGTCGTCCTTGATTTAAGGAAAGCAATCGCCAAAATTTGTTAGGGTTAGACTTTAAAATAGACAGTAAATCCACGGAGAAATTTTTTTAGATGCAAATCATCTCTTGCTCTCGGCTCTGTCGTCAGTCCGTCGTCCGTCTGCACCTCTCCCCCTCTCCCCACCAGCTGTTCGATAGCACGCGCCCTTCTCCTCTCTCCCTCTCTCCACGCCAGCTGTGCGATAGCGTGCATGCGCGACTCCTCTCTCATCTCGTCATCTCCACTCAATCTGCTCTTTATAATAAACCCGGTCCGCGCGCCTCTCCCTCAGTTGCTGCTTCGGTTGAGTCACGCTGCGCCGTCCGGAGTTGCGTCATTTTCCGTTATTTGGATGCCCAATCTTGTGAACGTTTGGGAACCTCCGAGATGCTTCGCATTACTCAGAGTTCCCTCGCGGGAAGGTGGTGTAATTTTTTTTTGGCTTCAGCCACTTTTTCAATAAACTGGTCTGCGGACTGGCGGTTTTTTGCCTGAGCTACAGCAGTGTTTTGTATATTCGCATAGTGCTACACGCGCTTTTTTCTGTTCAGAAGACACGTTAAGCGTTTAGTAAACCACTTACTGAGTGAATCGGTTTTAACAAAAATTGTTCGAATGAAATGATTTTTTTACTCTCATAAGTTACCATTAACGGTGCGATCTTGGTAGGTATGAAGGAATTTTTCATAGAATAGGGCTAGATCACAATTTGTGACGGCGTAGGTGACTCTTTTGTATTCGATGATCTCTTTAGTTTCAGGCGATTGTTTTCGTAATGGAAAGAATAGGCAAATGAGCAAAAAACTGTGATCATTGAAACCAGGTGATGGAGTTACGGTAGATACGTCAGTGGGGTTCGTGGAGAGGAAACGGTTGAGCGTGTGATGGCATTTAGTGGGACATGAAATCACATGATGCAAGTTAAAGTCAAGTGTAAGCTGGATGAATTGGTTTGACTCATTAGTTGGGGAAGTACATGGAGAGAAAATATAATTGAAGGATAATTAAACTCCTCGAACAAAAACACACGTGCATCGGGAATTTTTCTTTGACGGTAGTTACGGCATGCATGAGCAAGGAACAGAAGAAAGTGTCGCTACCGGGAGGCCAATACCTTGTTCCAAATGCAGTCGAAACATTGCGATGCCAGGCAGTCGTAGCATAATATAAAAGAAGAAGAGAGGGTGTTGCATACAGTAATGAGTAACCCTTCACCCCAGCGGTCCGACTGGTTGCGGCGATATAAGGTAAAGTTCAGATGGTACATGAGAGCTAGTTGCTGGGCTTGTTGGTGCATATCAAGTTGAGAAGAAACCAGCTCAACATAGAAAACAAAGGACTAAGTGGTAACAAATAAGTAAAAGGAACACTGCTGGCACTATTCCACCAGTATCGCTGTGACGTCGTTATAAACACATAGTCATTACCTTTCAATGTTCAGCTGGTTTCTTCAAAACTCATGATGATTCGGGAGTGCTTCCTTATCACCAATGTTAGCATTTATCCAGGTGTCAGTTCGGAGTACAACGTCAGCATCACCGTCTTGGATTAGGCTTCGGAGATGATCACGTTTAGGAAGTATGCTGCGACAATCTGTGAAGGGCACATGTAAGGGTTGGTATGATAGAATGCGAAAGCGTGATAAGATCGGTGAAGGAGAGCCAGGTAACTGATAGGAATGTGTGGTAGTGGATACGTTTTTAAATATTTTACTATGTGTCTGTTCGGCTGGAAGCTCTTGGGTGCATACTACAATTCTATCAGAAGCGGATTCAAAGGAAACCCAGCGTTTGCCAAACAGCAGCCTCTCAACAAGCTTTACTTTAAAAGCACATTTTGTGGGACCAATGTACTTCAGTAGCTTAGAGCGAGCCGGGCTAGTGGCAGCAGCGAAATCTTCTCTTATGGCGTAGTTAGTAGGTTTCAACTTTGGTCCACAAGATAGGATACCATCTTTTGCTTTGAAGTTAGTATATTTAACAATACTGGGTTGTTTTTTTTCTTGGCGGACAAGGTACCGACGCGGTCGGCTCTCTCAATGTTGTTAGGAAGCAGCGGCAATCTGAGCCGGGTTGCACAAAATGCTTTAACGTTCCTTCAGATTGTTCACATGTTTGTTTGGGATCGTCATCGATACCAATTAAAAGAAGGTTTTTCATACAAATACGCCTGCTAACATCGACATTAGAGGCTTTAGCGTGGCAAGTTCCTGTTTAGGCTGGCCTGTTTCAGCATGCGTTGAAGTATTAAAGATCACGCATGTTTTGTTTCAACTGCTGTCATGCATTGTTCTAACGAGGGTAAAACATTAGAATTGAGGTAACATACTTCTTTAAGCTTGCTTAGCTCCGTGCGTAGTTATAATTGATTGTCTCATGCTGCTTAATTCCGTTAAAGTAATTGGGACGCCAGCTTGGGAGAAGACATATTTATTCTTGTAGTAAAAGACAAACAATCGTGTCGCAGCACAAGCTGAAATTTACAGCGTGCGTAGGATTGATGGGGCAGAACACCAACAGCAGAAAACGTTCACTGGAGCAATACTCTTGTTAATGGTCAGTTTAACTAACGTGGACGGTTAATAGTGCATTGAACATCTTGTTGCATTTGGAGTTATGCCCCATGCTGTGTTGTGCCCCATGAAATATTTTGGACCTCTATGAAGCTTCACCATCAAAATATAGTCCTTGGGGTTGGCTACCGATCTCCTTCTTCCTCAATGGCTATTATGAACGAGCTACAATACGCAATCAACTCAATTTCTGGACGTTTCCCTTCCTCATGTCTTTTTCTACTGGGTGACGTGAACTTTTGTAACGTATGTTGGAGCACGCAACTGCACATCACCTAGCCATTTTCGTCTAAAGCAAGTCATTTTGTAGATTTCTGCTCTGATTTTTTTTTGGGCCAGTTTATAACACAACCGACTAGCACAATAAAGAATTCAGCAAATATTTTGGACCTTACATTACCGAACCGACCTGATTTTCTTCATCTGTCCCTTATTCCCATGGGCAGGGCGGTCATTAGTTGCTGACGTTTCACATTAACGCAATATCTTCGAAAACAGCAAAAGAGCAAACATATTTGCGAGTACAAGAACGCTAACTTCGAAGCTATCAGCCTTTACCGAAACTGTCAGCCTTTACCGACTCATTCTTGCTGCACTTTGGTAAGCGGTCTGTTTAATGTAGTTGGTATTTATTTTCGAGTAAAATTTACCAACTAATGGATAAACACATTCCAAATCACGTAGTTACATCTTCTCCCCACGCACCATGGTTCAACTCGCATATCAAGCGCCTGTGTAACCGTGAGAAGAGCTTTTACCAATTAGTCAGAAATTACCTTACCAGAAGCCGCTGGATATTTATGGCGCTGGTTCTGAAGCTTACGTCCGTAAAATCTAAAATGCCAAAAAATCTTTCTTATCTAAAGTACCGCCGTCTATGCTAAGGACTAACATTAAGAATTTTTTCCTCGTCGTAAATTCACCCGCTCGTGAAGACATTACCTGGACGTAGCCTTCAACAATTCTGTGCATTTTATTATGTGCGCATCTATTAAACGACACCTTTGGAAACACTTTTCTACCACTACTGTCGATAAGATTCGGGCCATCAACATTTCGATTATATTTTCATGTCTCAAATGACTGTCGGTCTTCTTGGCATTTCCAAATTAATTGAAGGTTGAAGATTTACAGAATATTTCATCTTCTGGTTTTCACCTAATTACTGCAAAGTTTTTGAAAAGTACTAATGCGTATTGCTCGATACTACTAACCAAACTTTACCTATTCCAAGCAATCACTCGATACATGTATGTTTCTAGCTGCGCGGGAAATGGGGAAGGTTGTTCTCTGTACAAAACTGGAAATAAAACTGATCCCGCCAATTGCCGCCCAATTTTTCTCACCTGCACAAGTAAAATGTTCGAACATGTTAGTTGTTCTAATCTGCTTAATTTTTTTTTATTCAAACTCATTTTTCACGTCGGCACAGCAAGGTTTATGGAAATCATACACTTGTGAAACAAAACTGGTAATATTTGCACACCGATCCCATAACATTGTTGATATTATACATATCATGAATTTTCGTGAGAATTCAGCTAATATTGTATAATAAGGAGCAATCTAATGTTCTTAGGTTTTGATACTCACTGAACTGTGTTTTTTTTTGCTGTGTAACCGATTCCCCCTCTGCAATGCCTTTCTCCCTGAAGGGTACAATAAATAAATAAAACAAATAAAGATTGCAAGCAAAAATCCTGTGTCCCCCTTTTCCATTTAAAAGATCCTTACGTGGATTCCTGTTCGGTTTTCGGCGTTAGCCAGCGCCACCTATGTCAACTCTACGTAAACATCCGGACGCAGACACCGTTAGGAGAACCAGAGTTGAAGCGTGAACTGAATCCTACTACACATGCCATTAATAGGACTTTCACGATGTATATCGCGTTTTATTACCAAACAACATGCTTACTTTGCATAAGAAACCTCCTAGTTATTACCGCATGTATGAAAATAGTGTAAGAGTGAAAAAATAGTCTTTGTTGTAAAATATTGGGTGATTCAGGTAAGTTTAGCTCAGCGCATCAACTCCTGGTGGTGTGTCTTCTGGGCAGCACGTGCACAAAGGCGCATCTAAAATACTTAGTGAATACGACGCATGGTGGGCAAAGTACACCAGACTTCAAGTGCAGACGCGAGCTCTTTGTGCAATCAAAAACCAACTCTCTGCTACACCACATTATAATGCAAAGTATAACGGCTGTCCGCAAAATGAGACTGCCTCATGTGGAGCAACGAAAGAAAACCGATGGCCAGAGACCATTGTGAAGATTAGATCGGTATGATTTATCTAGTCTGAAAAGCAGCAGAGGAAGTTTGAGACTTGTACCAAACTACAACCCCCGCTGACCCCGTGGAGAGCTGTAGCACTTGGAACAGGACCCTGGTGGAGCGCAGCCCAACCACTTCAAAAGACGAATAAACGTTTTAACCGTTCCCAGGTATGCTTAGAAGAAATGCACGCGAAGAGGATTTGGCACTTCAGCCACCGCCGCTTCATGCTTTAGTGGCTCTCAAAAATGTAATAATCTAAGGTCCCTGCTGTTTTATGAACTGGTTTGGTCATCCTCCAGAACGAATTTTGATACATCGTTCTTATATTCGGCTTCACAAATTCCCCATACAAAGTTTTTTTCTAAGCAGTAACAAATTTTTAGGCAGTTTGAAGCTTGCGCCACAAGTTCTCCAGGACGTATAATTTTCTGCTTGAGGATAAGCCCTTGGGAAATTGCAAACAAATAGAATAGGCATTTTATGTGTACACAAGGAAGTGCGAAATCACAACTCACTCAGGTTTTCCAGAGCTCAGCTGAATAACTAGTTTCATGGTGCCCTAGAAACAGGTGTGTATATGTAAGGAGCCGTCACTTGAATTTCCCCAGCTTAAAAAGCCATCTACCGACAATTTATAAAATGAACCTTATCCAGTGCTAGCACCAGCACCACACAGAAAAATGCAGTCATGTGAAGCATTATGAGCCACTACGTGGAAAGAAAGATAACTTTCATTTCATTTCATAATTTGCTCCTTAAAGGCCCGAGGGCATTACATAACGGGGAGCTTGCGCCAAGGTATAAAAATATACACAGTGAAAACAACAACAACAACCTGAACACAATAGAAATGAACATCAGTTAGGAAAAGCGAAACTATTGCGAAGGTGCTGTATTGGGGATAATAAACAAATGAAAAAAAAAATGCACAACAAAATTTGCACGATCGATACGGGAGGAGTTTCACGTGAATACTGAAAGGTTCGTCATTTGAAGTTTTTTGCGAAACATGTTGTGGTCAGGGCACGAAGATATGTCATTGGGTAGTGAATTTCAAACTCCCATTCCGTGAGGAAAGAAAGTACTACTCATTGATAATGTACGACACTTCATTCTAGCAATTGGGTGACTGTGGTGAAGACGGGTATAAGCTCTTGGTGGGGGCGTTAATAAAGCATGTCGTGATTGTGAAGAGTAGTAAAAGGTGTGCAGAAGGCACGAACGAGCGATAATGCGACGTGTAGCGAGGGTGGGGAGGTTGGTGGACAGTTTGAGTGGCGTCACACTGACTTTTTGCGAGTACTTTGATGTTATAAAGCGGGTGGCAGGGTTTTGAATCGATTCCAAATTATGGGAAAGATATGATTGTGAGGGGTTCCAAATTGAGGATGCATATTCTAACCTTGGTCGAACGAACGTATGATATGCATGTTTTTAAATATCGGCGGAGGCGGATTTAAGGTTGGGACGTAGGTACCCAAGTGTGCATGAAGCGTCTGAGCAGATGGATTTAATATGGGACACCCATGGCAACGATGACGTTAGATGAACACCAAGGTATTTTTACTGAGTGGAAGGAGTTACTGATACTAATTTCATTGTGTACATGTGTCGAACAATACAGTGTTTTCGGAAAAATAACAAGACTGCATTTTTAGAGGTGTAATGGCATGAGGGATATGTCGCACCATGTAGAAATTGTGTTGAGATCGTGTTGCAAGGAGTTGTTGTCGGATGGAGAGCGGATGGGGTTATATATGACTTAGGTATCAGGGAATAATCGTAGTTTTGTTGTATTATTGGTGGGTAAATCGTTTATATAGATGAGGAACAACAATGGCAATAGGCTTGCACCTTGCAGGACTCCCGAAGTCACACTGGTGAAGGATTTGCGCTGGTAGTTAGCAGTAGTTTATTGCATGCGGCCTTGTAAAAAGTGTGCGTTCCAGCGTAGTATAATGATGGGAATTGCAAGAGAGGAGAGGTTAAATAAGAGAAGATTATATGGAACCCTGTGAAATGCCTTAGAAAAATCCAGAAATAATACATCGAGTTGAACATTCTCTTCCATTTAGTAACGAATGTCATTTGTAAATTCTGGTAACTGCGTTTCGTAGAAAAAATACTTCCGAAAACCGTGGTGATGTGGATAAAAGAAGTAATTGTTTCCAGGGAATCCATGAAGGCAGATGCCATTATACGCTCGCGCAATTTCCAGGGGACACTTGTGAGCGAATCGGACGATATTTGGCGGGGATGGCTCGATTCCCCGTTTTAAAAAGCGGCACAACCTACGCAACCCTTCAATCACTGGGAATGATGCCAGATTCTAATGATTGCGAAAATTTCTAGAAAATATCTGACTGAAAAAAATAGCGTTTTTCAAAAATTTACTGTTAATTTGATCACATCCGGCAGAAGAGGACAAAAGTCCTTTGATGAGATTAAAAATGCCTTCGCAGCTAATGTGGATAGCAGGCATTGTGGTTACCAAAGTGTTCAAAATGGGGGCAGAAATAGTAGCGTTACTAGGAGTAAAATTGGAACAAAAATAGTCATTTAAGGCATCTGCACACTTATCGTCATTTAGTGGCTTGTTGCCTTGATCTGTAAGCTCTATTGGATTAGAGCCGGGCTTATTGCTAATCATGCGCCAAAACTTGTTGGGGTTAGATTGAAGAATATTTAACAGGTCTGTAGGGAAGAATTTTGATTTAGCTTCACCTAACTCTTCAATGTGCTGTTTAGAACATAAGTGGTACCTGTGCCAGTTCTCAGAATGATTACTTTGTTCTGCTCGTTGGTACAGAAGTTTCCTACGGTTTAGGAGTGATTCAAATGTTAATTTTACACCAAGGGTTGTTTAAATCAGTCGTGACAAGAATATTCGGCGTGTATTTCTTTTTTAAGTATAGCAGGGCGTTTTTGAAATTTCCCAGTTAGCGTTGACAGAGTGGTTTACGTAGAAATTTTTAAAGTCTTGAAAGAAATGCTCTAGCTGCCGGTTAAATTCCTCAAAATTGCCTTTTCTGTAGTCGCAGATTAACTTCTTTGACGGTGATCTTTTATGTAGAGGCAGTGAAATGCAAATATGGATAAGATTGTGGTCGCTCAATCCTCCAAGAGCACTAACGCTTTGAACGCTATCAGGGCAGGATATTAGCAGTTGGTCAAGCGTATTATCTCCGCTTGTAGGGGACGTTATCATTTCGTTAAGATTAACTTTCCAGAAAGTTAAAATATCCGTATGGAAAACAGGTGCTTATGGAAACTTTTATCTAACGCGAGTAAGTGTCGAACACAGACAGGTGCAGAAAGTGGAGGGGTTATCCGGTGGGTGGTAACAGATGCAAAAAAGTGATTTCACATTGTTGTTGTACAAAGCAGCCATGTTAGTTCCAAGTCACCGCCATGAATGATGAGGGAAGAAGAGAAAGAGTTTTTTATGGCGATTAGGCCCCGCCACCACGTCGATTGCTGCGGTCACGATGACAAAGTGTCAACTTGAGATTGCCGGGAAATATTTTGCTATCATTTATGGCCTCGTGCAGCCAAGTTTCTGTTAATAGGAATACATATGCTGTGACGTCTTCATTGAAGCTGTGAACTGCATCACGTTTTGGAATAACGCTGCGCACGTTAGTAAAGCGGATGTTAATGGTCATAGAAGATAGGGCCAGCTGACGGAAAGGGGGCAGTGAAAGATATTTCTTAGCGTGTCATTTGCCATCACCTGAAGCACTTTCTGGTGAAGACGATAGTGTACTTTGATTAGAGCTTTCTACGACCGTAGTTGAAACAGAGTAATAAGAATAACATTTCGAGTGAACGAGGAGCATATCAAGTTGCAGTTTGAAGGCGCACTTTTTAGGACGAACAAATTTCATTAGCTCAGCTCATGCGAGTCGTGTTGCCGCTTCAAAGTATTCTCTAATGGCAAAATCTTTTCCCTTGAGTTTTCGTCCACACACAAGCATGCTTTCTTTTCTTTTGAAATGGGCAACGCTTATGATTACAGGACGCTTTTTGTTGTTGGAATATCTGCCCAGGCGATGAGCCCGTTCAATGTCATTTGAGTTCAGCTGGAGTTCCAACTTGTTGCACAAAAGGTGTAGAACCATTCCTTCCGATTCCTTCCAGGTTTTTTTCGCAGTCGTTAAGTCCTTAGAAAAGAAGCTTATTGCCGAGCATGCGGTTATTCCAGTAGATGTGAGCGGCTTTCAAAACCTCGAGTGCCTGTTTTATTTTGGAAGTTTTAGTTAGTTGAGTAGTGGACGTTGGCACGGCCTGTTTTAATTCTAGCATAGTGATCATGTTACTCAGTGAAGATATCGGCTGTTCATGGGCAGTTTCAGCTGCCTTGACTTGAAATAGTTCTGCAGGAATATCTGCTTGCCCCTCTTCCAGTTTTTTGACAGCAGCAACCAGCGAGGCGATGTCAGGCTTAGGAGACCCAGCGTTGACCTATACGTCGCCGGACAGTAACGCAACAACTCTGACAGCAACAACAGAAATTCTAGCATATTGATCTCGTTACTCAGTGATTATATCAGCTGTTCATGGGCAGTTTAAGCTGCCTTGACTTGAAATAGTTCTGCACAAATATCTGCTTGCCCGTCTTATAGTTTTTTGACAGCAGCAACCAGCGAGGCGATGTCAGGCTTAGGAGGCCCACGGTTGACCTCTACGTCGCCAGACAGTAAGAGCAATAACTCAGACGGCAACAACAGCAACAGCAACAACAAAAAGACAGCAACAACTGAGACACCAAGTAACAAAAACAAAAAGGAATTAAAATGCTTACCAGAGATGGAGTAATTTACGCAGAGTAATTTGAGAGCAATTTATTAGTCATTACGTTGACTAGTATACAGCTCATTTGAGAAACATGCGAAACTACTGTAGTCATACATCGCAAGTCCTGTGCCTTATTTTATCCATTGTATGTCATATTTATTCTTAAGGGAGACGTGAAGGCAAACCAAAAGTTTGTCTTATTTGAAAGATTAACTGTTTCATAGTACCACAAGTGCTTTCCCGGAAGCAAACGATGCTTTACCCACTGAGAAAAAAGGCAATTTATGGCAATTTTTAAAATCTCCCACTAAATTGTGCCTTTCGGGACGTGGAAAATGGCGTCATATGAGCCGCTACATGAAACAGATACTTAAATGTCGACTCCATATAGCACCCACACGCGGGAATCAAACAGAAACCGGAAGTGGTGCCAAACCAGAGACGGCGGCCATTTTAAAAATACTACTAAAACCTAGTCCACCCGCAGCCCTAGTCCGAATCTGCCTGATCCCGATACAAAAGCTCTAGCCTAGGAGCTCGGGCTCGCATATAACATCTTCACACCACTTGAACGCTCAATGCTTCAAAGTGCACGAGCGGCAGTTGTGGAATACACGGATGGACCGGAAAGAGACCATTCCGCGATACCCTCAACAGACGAACACCCAGCCCTCGGCACCGGTGCCTCGTCAGACCCGTCACGACGGACAAATAAAAACTGATGCGTATGTGCCCTATTTTATTACGGTTAGTAATAGTTCAATTTCAGTATTAGTATAGCTTATGCCAGTTGGCCGGTGTCGCGTATGGAAAGCCGTTTGCGCGAGCTCTCTGCTCCGACCAGAAAAATACGAGCGTCAATGCGGTGTGTGTAAGGTATTTTTTTCCCAGCTCAGAGCGCTTTGATGGTGATTGGACGAAGTAGGTTACCAGCGGCGGCATGTCCCAGGAGTGTGCTAACGTAAGGGTCCCTGCCGTAATCACTTCGCCGGAAATAAAGCGAGCACACTAGTACTTTTTTTAACTCCCTTTCTCCTCCGTTTGCAAAGTTTACAAAAGTTCACTTGCTTCGCCGAGGTTCGTCGTTGGGCAGGGCATGAAAGGAGATCTCTTCACCGCCGGGGATGTCGCACACCCTCGATGACTTCTTGGTACTAGATGGGCATTTCAGGACGCAGCAACGAAATGTCATTGTAAAGTACTCGAACAAACTGAAGTATTCAGTGGTCGTAAACTGAAAACGAGCTCGTAACTACCTCAACAAGCTAACACCACTCAGAAACTTCTGCCACGAGTGGCACTGTCTCGTCGCGGCTTGTTGTTCCTTACTCCCCTCGTTTCCAATTTTACCTTTGCTGGTTGGCGATATGACGCCAACCTCCTCTCAAGGGATTAAGATACCAAGCAACGTCGCGTCTGTGCGTGCTAGAACGGTTCGTTGGCCCCGAGGAGCCTTGAACCCCAAACCTCGTCTGCGCGACGGCGAGATGTCCAGCTGGGCCGGCGGTAGTTTCGTACGCATTGGCGTACATGTCTGGGTGTTCGTTCGGAACATCAACCGTTTAGTCCACCGTTCCTACACTGTAAACGCAAA
The DNA here is from genome assembly GCA_013339765.2 of Haemaphysalis longicornis. Lineage (NCBI taxonomy): Eukaryota > Metazoa > Arthropoda > Arachnida > Ixodida > Ixodidae > Haemaphysalis > Haemaphysalis longicornis. Next base: position 58,430,403 of record CM023452.1, read on the forward strand.
CTAGCCGGAAATGGAGTTTTAATCAAGTAATGTGCCCTAAAAAGTACTTATAGCAAAAAATTCACTCCCTAGGCATGGTCTAAAAAAGTGGACAAACCTCCAGGGTAGTACCGTTGACCAACCGTGTACCAAAAGGGAGGATTTAGAACCACATAACACGATTTGTGAGATGGCGTTCGGGTTCCTTGTATACAACCACGTCCACAATAAACTCCCCATCTGGGATAATCATCTCAAGCGGGCGGTCGCCATGTTAGTCTTGTGTTGTTTCCGTGCGTCGGCACTTCAACCTCGGACTAATGCTGATTAGAACGAGAAAGCAGGACGCGACGGCTGCATGCAGCTACAAAACCGATACCGTACGTATACCCGTATTGATGCTTCAGCCATCGCGATCACAAGCAGACAGCGCAGCCGTGTTGTTTCAATCTGTTTATTTTGGCGGTAGGTGTTGTCAAACTCTGCTGCTAACAAAGAGACAGTTCTCGCCGTTGCAAACAATTGCAATGTTCATCTGCTTCGCTTGCTTGCGCATATATAGACAATTGAAATTCTCGTGCCACCGCGCCAACGCACCCGACTGCAGCGACTCAACTTGCCCTGGCGGCACGACTTGCTGCCCGGATGTAAACAACCTCCGTGCTATCAATGCAGCGCGGCCGGTGACTTGGTGCGGCCGGAGCTTCTAGCGCCTCGCCTTGGGCCATCATTTTTTCTTATTTGACAATGGCTAGTAGTGCCATTTGGTGAAAACATTTTTATGTGCCCCTGTCACAGGACGAACGGCCGCTAACAACATTTGGATACGGCGACAGCTCTGGACAGCTCGCTGGTAAGTGGTCTGACATCAGTCGATGCGTTTGTCAAACGTTTGGATAGGGTTAACTGCAAAGTACCCGTGCTGCACACAGCACGTACACGCACGGGTAAAGAAAAAAGCGCACACTAGTTTTATTGTCTTGTTTGTGGCTTTTGGGGTATGCATTCGCCTTATTTTGTAGGCCGGTTTTTAACAGGGCATTCGAGATGAAATCGTTTGTCGCGCGCGGCGTCGTTTCAAAGCAACGTGACGGTTACTGAGGTAGCCGAATCGCCTCCGACAGCGGTGCCTCGTGGGGCCCGGTCGGTGAATATTGTGGGACTCTGTCTCTCGTATGCATCGAACTGCTCGTGTTCGTTTTAGTTAACTGCTCTTCTTTGTAATATCTTTTTGTTAACGCTCCTGATGGCTTTCCTGTCCAAATATGTCTTTGTATTGTTTTCGTTGAACGCTCTGACTCATTCTTAGCGCTCTGGTCGGCGACAGCCGCAGATCAGATGGCCACCCCTTTCGAAAACTGTGCCCTGTAGATTCGGCGGGGTTGTTTACTCGCTTGAGTCGACTCTTCACATCTAACAGCGTACCCTATTAAGGAAACGGTGACATGCGTAAAAGATGCTATGAGCCTATCGAACTATTAAAATGCATATAGTGTGGACCACGACGGCGACGTGGTTCGAAACCGAAATGTTTTTATTCCCTTTCGGATGATAATGAGGCGTCCGTATACAATCGGGGCCCGTCAGTCGCCAGCTAAGGCCACGTAATTAAAAACACAAATTCATGCCCTTATGGAAGAGAACCGAGTTTGCCGTAGCATGACACAAGTCTGCCGGGCATAAAAAAGGATATCATTTTTTAGAAGAACAATGCACACACTCTTCTTTTGTTTGTAATAACTTTGTCATAATCAATAGTAAGACCATACACAAAAATTACTCGATTCATCTGACACTCGATTTTGACACGGAGCTTGCAGCTCCAAAAATTGCACTGTGGTTTTGCATGACGGAAACTTCTACAATCACGGTAAATTAACTAAAGCCGGTGTGTGTGGCATGCAGCGTTGGTAAGTGTGCGAGAATAGAGTTTCCATTTCAGCTGTTTGTTTTTGTTCCCATGCAATCACAGGTAATTTGGTGCCATGAACGAGGTTTACGTTAGCTAACAAGGCTGTAGTAACGGTTGCGGCTACAAATGACCTAATGCACCAATCATGCTTGTCAGCTCGGTGACACAGAATATTAAGGTGTCAGAATACGGATGACTGAGTCGCCTAGTTTATTACTACTGTAAAAAAAGAAAGTGTTTTCTGACCCAGTGAAGGACTTTCCTGTATGACTAGCTGTGTTATGACAGGTGGCCCTACTTCATGAGACAAGCCGTAACTAATTAGATTTGGATGTAACACCAGGACGGAAATAGGTGGAGGTATCTGCAAGTATAACTGAAACAGTGGATGACTGTCCGGCATGAATTCATTATTGGCTGACACGATTTTCTTCTGCAGATCCTGATACATGATAGAGTTGAATGACTTCATAGATCTTAAGCAGGATAGGCTGTGCTGTACAAGGCAAGGCTGCATTCGGAAACCAAGTTGGCCCCTCCAGCAGAAGTGAGTATTGCCACGGCTTGCAACAGCCGTCCAGCTCGCAAAAGCTGCACTTTTTCTATGAAAGTATGCCACCATGGTAGGGGAGAGGCAGTGTAAGGGTTTGCATCTTTAACTGTGTGCGCACTCACTTGAATAGATGCAAGCTGGCATCTTTAAGCAAGAAACAGCAGTTAATAAAATCATGCAATACCAAAGTGTTTTTCAGTCAAAAACAAAAACTACTCTATCAACCTACAGAGACTTGCATTTTATCTTCACTGTCATTTAAAGTTGTGCTCGAGTATGTTGTCCGGAAGTAGTATCATTTTTATTGCTGCAAAAGCCACGACGGTTAATGTACTAGCACTTGGTTTTATGAAGCCTTTGCATTAATAATTTAGGTACTGGAATTCGCAGGGAACCAGGCCTTACAATTTTATTACTGTACCGAATTATTAAGTTCATTTAACCATAGTGTCTGTTTTGAATTTTACGTGTGGGGCATTTTTTTGCTTTTTTGCTTTTTCAGGCCGATGTTCCTCTGACTCCCTGCCTGCATTCCGTGAACGGGGAAGTTAGCCTCCACATCGATGGCCAGCGTGTCTTGACTGCATCATCTTTACTGGGAGGACTGTGTAGTCTTTTTGCATCGTTCTGGGTTTTCAACCTTCAATATCCCAAGACGCCACACAGAGCTCTAACGTTTGTGGAACATGCCTTTTTGGACCTCGCCTGCACCGAACCACGTGTGAAGGATTTAGAACTAATTAACTTTTATCGCATCAATATCGCTCACTAATATTTGTTTTCAATCCTGTAATCATTGGATAGTAATCAAAAAGAATTCCGTATTATATTTCTGACTTTTTCTTTTTTCTTTTTTTACTGAAAAGGGGATATTTGATGGGCCGTTCTGTATGCTGATAATACAGCTATCTTTCAGTGAAGCAATAATATTAACAAACTAATTTAACTTGAAACAATTGTCTAAATAATATTGGCAACTGGTGCGAAATGAATCAACTAAAAATTATCCGAAAACCACAAATTTCATGGCTTTTTGTTCTCATTCTAAAGAAGCTGTCGCGATACCACCCATTCTGTTCTATATCATTAAAATTAACCCGTCAGACTCGGTCACGTTTCTTGGCGCATTTGTGTCATTATCAAAACCCACTGGTATTTTCCGCAGCATATTTTTCGTTCTTTATATTACTCATTTATCCATAGCCATCTCACAGCAGTCTGTCTCCTACATCATTTATCTCTTGTGCGTTTACCACCTACAAAATGCTTGTTACCTTTCAATATCAAAATCGTTGCACAGCTCTCGCTCATTTCACCCCAAATTGAAAAATTGTTTTGTTGTAAACCACTGCAACCATTTTTTCTTCACTTTGTGTACTTAGTACTGATGCGTACTGATAAGGTCTGATAAATACTGAAGCGTTCTCGATCCTCTAGTATTATATAATGATTTCACTTACCATGCGGTTGTGTTTGTGCCTGTCTATTTTTCAAGTATTTCCAGTTCTTGTATTATTATTGTTTCTATAATTTGTTCAACTAGCAGACAGCTCTCGCTCATTTCACCACCTACTGAATTTTTTTTGTTGTAAACCACTGCAGCCATTCTTTTCACTGTACTGAGCGCTGATGCGTACTGATAAGTTCTAATAAGTACTGACGCGTTCTCGATCCGCTAGTATTCTATAATGATTTCACTTACCATGCGGTTGTGTTTGTGCCTATCTTTGTTTTTCGCGTATTTCTAGTTCTTGTAGTAATATTGTTTGTACGGTTTGTTCAACTAGCCTCGTATTGCTGTCTTCAATTCCTAACTGGCGTGTTATTTAGCAATGTACCATTTCTGATTTCCAATATGAGGTCGCCATGAGTATTTATTTCGGAACCTCCTTGTGTACACCAAGTACCATGTAAACTTGTCTGCGAAATTTCGTTTGAAATAAACCTGAAATCGAGAAAAACCACGTGGAATCAGTACTCCCGCAGGGAACTAGAAATTCTCCCTTGTGGCCTTGAAAATCTCCTTTCGGAAGGCCTACAAAACTCCCCAAGCTTTCGTCAAACTCCATTCAAAAGAAGTAAATGCTTCCCTTGAACCTCCTAAAAACGCCCCTAAACTAACATAAGTACTTCCAAAGGGAGCCATAATAGCCTCTTATTCAACCACCTAAAAATTCCATAAACATCACTTAAAAACGCCCTTCAGGAAGTAAAGAATACTCAATTTTGACCTTCTTAAATTCTCCCGAATATTTCTTAACACTCCCTAAATACCTCCTTTCTATACCCTAAAAACGCCCTGTTTTGAGGAGGTAAACAAAACCTCCCTGTTCCATGAAGTAAAAAAACTTCTACAAGGAGGACCACTGGAGGACAGGCGAAAAAGAACCTCTAGGGAGTATATGGAAGAAAAAAAGTTTAGAGTGTAGCGTCACAAAAGGAATGTGTACTATGTTTCACGGGCACATAGCTCACTGTGCAAACTGGCAAGCCCAGACTAATTTGGGTTCTTTTGCCGGCCTCCGCCAATCGCAGAGCATTCTAGTAAGACATCTTGTTCTGTTTCAGGAAATAAGCTAGTGGGTCGCATGGTAATTTCCTTTTTTCCTTATTATGTAGCTTATTTGAGCAACGCTTGCGTTAAAAGTGGTGTCAGTATGGTTCTAACGAGGCTTTCGAATGAACCAAACCTCCTGTGTTTTCTCTTCATGGCTCCTTTAAGGCCCAAAGATTCCGCATGCTGAACCAGAGACTGTAGACCGTTCATGCCACGATATAACGTGGGGCTCAGGACACACTTGCAAAATGTATAGAGAAAATGACGCCGCGCCTTCAGTTGCAATTATATCACAGACAATTATCGCGCATAAAAGGGAACCTAGAACAATATGCCCCCACTTACGTGACGTTACCTACGAAACCCTTTCCGCCATGTACAAATGTGCTCTCATTTACAGACCATTTCATTTAAAACAAGGCTCCCTCGTGGAAACCAAAAAACCTCTTATTTTGGCAAAGCACGTGCTTTGGTGGGTGTTCCTATACTCTTCATCATTACCAGGAATCACCATCTTAGATTTTTGTTCCCATATAGAAGGGATGTGGAAGCGGATCCTTGTGCAATTCCCATTGATCTTCAAGTGATGTCTTCATGATGGCGACAGAGTGGCATCTCCATGATGCGACAGCCCCTCTTTTTACGTGCGATGGCCCGAAGGGATATGAGTTATCGTTCAAGTGGTTCGCGAGAAGGGACACTTGTAATACATTCATTGTGAAATAGCAGACCAAACTTGAAATAACGTAGAGCCCTCGCTAACAAGAGAAGATTTATCAATGTGCTGTTTTAAATCAGTGTTTTTGTTGCGGCCCACCAAAACGACCTATTTAATAGTCTAGCTATACCTGTTGTGAAAAAGTAATCCTCTGGCTGCGGAGATTGGTAAATAAACACATAACGTACATGCTTCAACAATCTCATAGAAAGAGTCGCTAAGAATTACACAAAATTCCTTACTCAGCGTAAAAACTTACAACACCACCTTAAAAAAAGCCTTGCAATTTTACAGGATTTTAGGGCGCTTTTTCTTGGTGCAGGCCTGGTTGTCACCATAAAAAGAAATTCTTAAATAGGTGTGTTTTCGTTTGGCTTTTTTATACCGTTGTTGCGACCAAAATCAGACACCATTTCCCCATATGCCACACTCGGTGGTGTGTCAACTGTCAGCTGAAGTCTCGAAGACGAACAGTAATGCTGATAAGTCATAGCACAGGCACCCACCTCCAGGCACACGTTTCCAAGACGCAGGTACCAAAGAAACTGCAGCACCCTGCCCACACACGTCTCTGTGCAGCCTGCCAGCACAGACGGTTACCCGATTCACATCAACTTCTATATGCTAAATAAACAGCAAACATCCTGGGACCTGCACGCTGCCTCTTACATACCAACATCCCGTACAGGAGCTTCACTGCTGCAACCATCGTCTTAAAGACCAGAATCACGTGTTATAGCCATTTACACTGCCATAAAACGAGAAGAAATCATAATAGTGAAGGCACTATGGTGAAATTGTTCAGCTGTCTTAAAATGACCATGAACAAATTTAAGTTCTCAAGAAACGAAAAAAAATCACAAAATAAATGGAGATATGCTGAAAGGGTTTATTTTAAAAACATTGTGCAGCACTCACTGATCCACTTTTTTTGCAGTGCACAACGTGGCTGTTCTTTAAAATTCTTAAAATTTGAATAAACTTGATTTAGTTTCGAACATAAGCATGGGGACAAAGTAATCATTACCGGACGCCTGCAATGATAAATTAACTAAACAATAATTCGTACTTTTCATGTGACTGAATAGGTCCCTATTACGTTTCTTTTTAAATTTGAAGGGAGTTACTTCACCAATTACAGGGTAGTAGTTACCCCTCCTTCAGGGTTTTTGGTTCGTCGACGGCGGCGATGGAGTACCCTTCCGCTGCGGGTACTGGGCGGGGGGGGGTGGTTAGGCATGAGACAAGGGAACAGCGACTGCAGGATTCGATGAGCAAAAGAAGAAAAGTTTATTTACGGTTATTTACAAGTCTTGATTACAGAAAGTGGTGATTAAGCATGGCTGTCTTAGCGATCGACCCTTTTAGTTGCTGCTGCTGATGATGATGGTGGTTGGTGTTTCATGGCGCAAGGCCAACGAGGGCAAAGGGCGCCAGAAAAGAAGTTGTGTAGTGAAGCGAGGTGATTACCACAAAAAGGTAGGTATAAAAACATGTAAATTGGACATAGTAAAATCAATTAAAGGTAATGGAGATGGCTGGTGTATAGGGCCAGATTTGATTATGCGTGATATGAGATAAGGTTTAAAAGCTTAACATCTGACAAATAATCAAACACACGTTTCATAGAAACACTGGCATCGTCACCTAGAAACAGCGATGGATGTAGTGTGATATGTTGCCTGTAGAGTTCTCTGAAGTGTTTGTGTCGTGTTGTGTGAAGTGCCTTGCATGTTATTAGTATGTGGACTACGGATAGGCCCTCCCCGCACCTGCTACACAGGGGTCTTGGAGATCCCGTCAGCAGGTGGGAATGTGTTGCATGCGTGTGTCTTATCCGTAAACGAGCCAGGGTAACTTCGTTGTGTCTGTTGTGAGTATCAGTGGTGTATGCTCCCACGAGTGGCTTTATAATGTGTAGTTTGTTGTCAGTGTGTTGATTCCAGTGTGCTTGCCATGTTGTGCGAAGGTGTTGTCTTATGTGTGATTCGAGTTCGGTGTAGGGTATTGTTGTTATGTCAACGGTCGTTGTAAGGGCAGGAGCGGCCGCCAGCCGGTCTGCGGTCTCAATACCTGGAATTACAGAGTGCTCTGGCACCCAGCACACGGTCACCTCAAGGTGTAACGCATGCACAGACATAAGAGTACTAATGAGAGCACTGACCACATGGTTTTTAGACTTCTGCGAGGATAATGTACGCACAACACTTAAAGAATCAGTATAAATTACAGATTTCGGAATTAGACTTAGAACAATATGTTGAACTACAAGAAGTATGCCATAGACCTCTGCCGTAAAGATACTTGTATTTCTATTCATAGTTCTACAGACATTAAAGGTGCCACCATGCGCAGCACAAGAAACAGTTGTGGCAGTTTTTGAAGCATCCGTGTGAAATTCAGCACACTTATATTTGTGCTGCAGGGACAAGAAATGTTGCACGATCGCGCTTCTAGGCACTCTGTTTTTCTCGACACTTGTAAAAGATACATCACATGATATCGGGCAAAGCTGCCACGGTACTAGAAGTTCAGTAGCGGAGGTTTTGATGGTGGCTGAGAACATGACATCAAGTTGCGACGCTTCTTCTCTTACTCTGAAAGCGAAGGGAGCAGAGACTGATGGACGATTAGTAAGAAGTTGAGATATGGATATATCATAAAAAACTGATGTAAAAGGATGGTCAGGCATTGATGAGATTTTAAAAGCAGAAAGCAGGTCCGTGTAGGCTCGCTGACGTTCTAGGCTCCATTTGTTGCACTCTACATACAGACTTTCGACTGGACTAGTCCGAAAGGCACCACATGACAAGCGGAGCCCTAGATGAAGAACAGGGTCCAGCATTCTGAGGGATGTTTTAGTGGCTGACCCATATACAGCGCTACCATAGTCCAGTGGTGAGCATATCAAGCTGGTAAAGACACGTAAAAGAAGTTGTTTGTCAGCACCAAAAGAAATGTGCGACAGAACCTTCAGGATCGTCATTGTTTTTAAGCATTTATGTTTTAGTTGTTTTATGTGTGGGATAAATGTGAGCTTTTCGTCAAAGATTATACCTAAAAGCTTGTGTTCTTTCTTGACAGGAATCGAGACACCATTGAGATGAATGTCTGGATCTGGCCGGATGCCACGCCTCTTGGAAAACAAGACACAAGTGCACTTCCCTGGATTAAATTTAAAACCGTTGCTGTCTGCCCAACCAGCTAGCTTGTTAACACCAAGCTGGACTTGGTGCTCGCAGATAGACAGATTACAAGAATTAAAAAATAAATGAACGTCGTCTACATAAACGGAGCAGGAAATCGACGGTGGCAACGCCTTCCTGAGGGAATTCATTTTTACAATAAAAAGGGTGCAACTTAAAACTCCACCTTGTGGCACTCCATTTTCCTGCCCATGCACCCTAGAGAGTGCAGTTCCAAGTCACACGCGAAATGTCCTTTCGGACATGTAACTAGAAAGCGTGTTCATCATGTTACCCGTTATGCCAAAAGACTTTAGATCGATGAGGATGCCGTACCGCCAAGCAGTATCATACGCCTTTTCAAGATTAAAGAAGACTGTCATACAGTACTGCTTGTGGAGGAAAGCATCTTTGATATAAGACTCTAACGTTGGTAGATCTCCCTGCCCTGAAGCCCGCCTGGCAGCTCTCGAGAAGACCATTGTACTCTAAAAAGTACACAAGTCTCCTGTTTATCATCTTCTCGAATAGCTTACACAGGCAGCTTGTCAGGACAATGGGGCGATAACTGGCAGGAGAGGAAGGGTCCTTCCCTTCCTTTAGGACAGCCACTACTATGGCCTCCCTCCAAGAGTGTGGAATGTGCCCCAAATGCCATATTTTATTGTAGAGGTGAAGAAGTGTTTCAACCGTGTCTGCATGTACGTGTTGTATCATTGTGTACGAAATCCTGTCTGCACCTAGAGCTGAAGGTTTACAAGTACCGAGTGCGACCTTCAGCTCATGAAGTGAAAAGGGGGTGTTATAGGATGAGTTCGACTTATTAGTGTCTCGCAAGGACTTCTCACGTGATACTTTGTGTTTAATGAAAGTGTTGGTGTAGTGTGCTGAGCTGGACACGTGTTCGAAGTGTTGTGCAAGCATGTCGGCCTGGTCTTCGAGTGTGTCCCCTGTTGTGCTAACCAGGGGCAGGCTGTGTGTCTGTTGTCCTTTTAGCCTGCGTATTCGTGTCCAGATTTTGTGAGTGTCGGTGTATGAGTTGATGGAAGTGAGGAAGGCGCGCCAACTCTCCCTTTTCGCCTCACGACGCACACGTTTCCCAAGAGCCTTTGCCCGTTTAAAGGAAATGAGATTATCTGGCGTGGGGTACTGGCGAAGAACACCCCACGCCTTGTTCTGGGCTTCCCGCACCCGCCTACAGTCCTCGTTCCACCAGGGCCTCCTTGGAAGTGCGGGACGCACTGGAGGCCTGGGGCATGGACTTTTCGGCGGCGTCGAGTATGTGTGCCGCGAAGAGTTTGGCTGCTTCCTCCACGTGTAGGTGTTTTATGGTTGTGTGGTGTAGTGTAGATGTTTCTGTGAATGTACTCCAGTTTTCTTTTGATTCATTAAACCTGTTATGGGAAGATGGACTGCTCGGGCCTATACCTATATACGTTAATAAAGTGGGGAAATGGTCACTACCATATGGGTCTGTGCCCACACCGCACTCAAGACATGGAAAGAGAACTGCGGAACCAATCGCCAAGTCAAGATGAGAGTATGTATTGTGTCCTAAGTTATGGTATGTAGGCTGTTTTTTTTTGAAAAGGCATGCTCCGGAGGATGTAAGAAACGTCTCTATCAGGCGACCTCGGGCATCCGTTCTGGAGGAGCCCCAAAGAGAGTTGTGCGCATTAAGGTCGCCTGTTAGTATGTATGGTTCGGGCAGCTCGTCGACCAGCGCCTCGAAATCAGAGCTCGAAAGTGCATGATCAGGAGGAATGTAGATGGAGCATACCGTTATCAACATATTATATATTATCGTACGGATCGCTACAGCCTCGAGGACAGTGTTTAAAGAGAGAGAGTGGCATGCTAATGATTTCCGGGTGATAATGGCCACACCTCCTGAAGAGTGGGTGCAGCCAACCTTTGTCTTTTCTGAATACCATGTACCTATTTAAGAAATTTGTTTAGAATTCAGGTGCGTTTCCTCCAGACACATGATACTTGGCTGACTGGCATGTAGAATCTTATACACATCGTCAAGATTTTTAAGGAGGCCTCTGCAGTTGCATTGAATGATGTTTTCTGTTCCCAGTATTTAAATTTAAGAATGACTGGAGTGTGTGTTCGTGTGTGTTCATGTGTCGTCTTTCGGGGCTGTTACTCTTGGATTAGGCTTTTTAGGCCTTTTTATGGCTTGGCCGTCGGAGGCCGCTCCTTGCGCTGCGTTGCAGGCAGGAACGGCCCGAGATCCATTTCGTCGTCGGATGTCCGAGGGGTACCCGACAAACCGGGCCCCCGGACTTGGCCCCCCTTCGGGAGCCCTTCATTTTAGCCGCCACCGCCGCGGTCGTTGGGGACGCCAAAAGTGGCACGGGCGGTGCGGTGCGGTGGCGGTGGGAGCCGGTGCGGGGCCCGTGTTGTCCATCACCTCGGTACCCTCCAATGCACTGGAGGACGGGGAGACAGAGGCGGGAGCGGCACCGGTCCCGACAGAAGTGGCTTGCGCCACAACCGCTGCTGCCTCAGCAAGCGGCGTGGTGCCGGGTTGGGCTTCGTGAGGCAACCCAGCGGGGGGCGGGGGCGGTACCATGTCAGACTCGCTGAACTGGGTCCCTGTGGACACCAGACGCCGCTTCGCCCCCCGGCGAGCCGCGTCAGCGTACCTCCCCAGGGGGAAAGAGGCGAACCTCTTTCGCGCCTCCGGGAAGGTGATGTTCTCAGTTACCTTGATGTTGACTATCTTTTTTTCGAGTTGGAACTTTTCACACTTGCGGGAGTACGCGCCATGCGGCCCGCCGCAGTTCACACAAGACTGGGTATCGGATGGACAATTGTCGGTTGGATGATCACGCGCCGCGCATTGCGCGCACGTCGTTCGGCCACGGCAAGAGTTTGTACCATGCCCGAACCGCTGGCACTTAAAACAGCGCCGCGGGTTCGGGATGTACGGACGGATGGAGGAACGGATAAAACCTGCATGTATGTGTTGTGGAAGAACTGCGCGGTCAAAAGTCAAGATAATGTGCTTGGTGGGAATCTCCTTGTCGTCTCTGCGGATAGTGATGCGTCTCACGGCAGTCACGCCCTGATCCTTCAAGCCGGCAAGGAGATCCGCATCCGTTTCGTTCAAGAGATCTGTCTCGGATTTCACACCCTGCGAGCTGTTGAGGCTCCGATGGGGTGTGACCCTGATGTCGAGATCAGCCAGTCTAGTCTGAGCTAGAAGCTTTGCTGCTTACATACCAACTTACATACCAACTTACATACCAACATCGCCTTACATACCAACATCGACCAACAAGAAGCTTACATACCAACATCGCCTACAGGAGCTTCACGTCTGTAGCCGTCGTCTTAAAGACGAGAATCACGTGTGATAGCCATTTACACTGCCATAAAACGTGAAGAAATCATAATAGTGAAGGCACTATGGTGAAATTGTTCAGCTGTCTTAAAATGACCAGAAACAAATTTAAAATTTAAGTTCTCAAGAAAAGAGAAAAATCACAAAATAAACGGAGATACGCTAAAAAGGGTTTATTTTAAAAACATTGTGCAGCACTCACTGAACCACTTTTTTTGCAGTGCACAACGTGGCTGTTATCTTTAAAATTCTTAAAATTTGAATAAACTTGACTTGGTTTCGAACATAAGCATGGGGCAAAAGTAATCATTACCGGACGCCTGCAATGATAAATTAACCAAAAAATAATTCGTACATTTCATGTGACTGAATAGGTCCCTATTACGTTTCTTTTTAAATTTGAAGGGAGTTACTTCACCAATTACAGGGTAGTAGTTACCCCTCCTTCAGGGTTTTTGGTTCGTCGACGGCGGCTATGGAGTACCCTTCCGCTGCGGGTACTGGGCGTGGGGGGGGGGGTGGTTATGAATGAGACAAGGGAACAGCGACTGCAGGATTCGATGAGCAAAAAAATAAAAGTTTATTTACGGTTATTTACAAGTCTTGATTACAGAAAGGGGTGATTAAGCATGGCTGTCTTAGCGATCGACCCTTTTAGTTGCGCCCGAGGTATGAGACCTTAGCGGTCGACTGTGGGTTACGCCCTAGACAGCAAGATTTCGACGGGCACTAAGCACTGAGGCTCGCTGGTCCTTGACGACATCAAATGTTACAGCCAAGTCTCTTGCTGGCCGTTATGTATGGGAGTGAAATCCGTCGTGTCCATTGTAAGCCGGACAGCATACCTCATTGGTAAGGGGACATCTCGAGCCCACCAATGGTGGCGCCAAACGCCGCCCTCCCTAACTTCGCGCAATTCCCTTTTCTCTCCAGAAGTAACGGACGCAGGAAGACGCGTACACGTGCTCAGGGCAGCTTTCCCACGGTCAGGACGGCTATTAGGCACCACGCCACTTTCAAAAGCAGCCGCCAGGGCTTACACACTCAAAGAGTAACCCGCTGGTCCCGAAACGCGCAACTCCAAAACCGCGTGTTTATTGCTTTAATTGGGCGCGTCCTTTCGACGCATCCGAATACGGGAGCCGGGATATTCTGAACTAGACCGGAGGCCACAATGAGAAGCAGGTGTACACAAAGGGCACGTCATTACGAGGCTTCCAAAACAGGAGCCCCGCTCCCTCCTAGAAAAACCATTTACGGCAGCGGCTATTGAGAGAATCGAGGCGGCAATACGCGGGGCCTCTCAGCTGGCGCTTCTTATCTCTAATTTGACGCAACAAACGCAAGCCCTTCAAATGATTCATTAGCCGCCATAGAAAACATAGAATACACGTAAACAGCCCGTCAGGAAATGCAAATCCCTCCCGTACGCTATAAAGAAAATTGAACACCGCCCAACAAAAACATAGGCCCAAAGAAAACAAGTAAACCTTTACCTGAACACTCCGAGTTGCCGTCCAGGTGTGCTGAAGTATTGGTCCAACGTGCGGACATCGTGGTAGTACAAGGGCCATGTTGTGCTCCCAGTCACTAAGGGACTCACCGCAGCGTCCGATGCTCACGCTAACAAGGTCTATGTAACAGCTAACCTGGCTTCCTGATATGTGAATCACAGCTAAGGAAAAATTTACCTGCGCTGAAACACGGTCTCCTAGGATGCGGAAGCCGCGTTTTTTCTGTATCTCCACATGCAACGGAGGTGACTTAAAAGGCCACTAAAAAGAGATGATCCGATGCTTTGACCTCTTATATACTTTATTACATATGCATCCGAGAGGTTGTATTATACGTTCGTGGAGTTTTACAGGCTACAACAAAACGTTTACATGACAGATTTGGTAGAAGTAACCTATAACCGCTGAAGTAACCTATAAACTGCTTTCACCATCACGACTGTAACGCTTAAAAGGGACTTTGATAAATACGACATAAAATTGTTGAGTTGTAGCCTATAGGCAATGGGTTTCCTTTAGTAGTTACATTATAGGTTACCGGGACTTCATGCCGGATCGCGGTAATTACCGACGAACTCCGCCCGGAGCGGCATGTTGCAGAACCATTAAAAACAATCCTTGCCACTAAAATGGTGCAGTCTTTAGCAATATTTGTTACAGTCCGAAATAGTCATCATTGCCAAAATATTGTTGTTTTAACATTCCAAAAACAGATGCAGGTGCCCTTTACTTCGAAATGAGAAAAAGAAGGGTCTTGATTTGTTTAATGCAGGTGTCAAAAATGAGGCAGGAAGCACTAGGTTTCTTGTTTCAAAGATAACGGAAAACCACAAGCCACAAGTACCTTAGTTGTGGGCTGCGTGCATCGGAGAGCAAGACGTTCTTAATTGCGAACCAACAGTCAACCCACCTGCCAGAAAATGCGCAGATTTCACGGGTTGAGGGCATTAACTGCGCAGTTCCCGCGCAGTTGATGCACCCTGCTGGTTGTAATAATTAAACAAATTAAACAATTTAACAAATTAAACAAAACTTGTATGGGAGAGACCTCCATCGCAAATCAGAACCCTAGACGGGGGTTGATGTGGTTTCACTCAAGGCAAAGGACGAGGCAACAATAAAAACTTCATGACAGAGTCGTTTGCTGGGTGTTCATGGCACCCAGCCCTAACGTGGTTCACAGCCCCGGTGGTGACATCCCTTCTCGTCGTCGGAACCTTGTTATCGCGCCTGGATTACAGCACACACAGAGTGAGGCACACATGAGGAGGAGTCAGAAATACGCTTAGGTAAAAAGAAATTTTACCTTGGAGGAGTTTTATATACATGATGGTAGTCAGTTCTGCACGACACTAAACGGTCTGATAAAATCTCCTTCAGGATAACACATGGAGCAATCGGTATATAAAAAAAAACCACCCATATATATATATATATATATATATATATATATATATATATATATATAGTGCCACATGCCCTTACAACCTTCGAAAGAATCGGCATAGCAGCAACTGACTACAACACAAAAAAACAGATAACGCGGCCTCCTTCCCCGTTTCAAGACAGTTTTTAAAGCTAAGAAAAGTCACCGAAAAGCGCATACGGTCTGAATTGCACGTTTCCGCTCTTGCACAGTACTTGACGGCCGCGGTCGCTCCCAGGGGCCTTAGGATTAGAATAAAACCTGCTACTACCGAACTCTCCCCGTCCAACATGAATAAGTGGAAACAGGTACTGGATAAAGCATCTTTACAATTACCTGAAATAATCCTCAATCACTACGAAACTACGGCCCATTCTCTCCGAAAGACAGAGGAACTACTTAGTCACGAACTAAGCAAAAGAGATTTGAACCTTTTAAGCAACTACGAATCTAAGACGGCCTTCGCCCTATCCCGAACAAAAGACCGAAAGTTTAACCGAGATAAGATTTCTAACACTGGCCACATGCGTAAGAACCTAACAAGCTCCGGCACTAGTAACTGCCCCAACTCTGACAATACGGCCGATAATGTCACTACGACTGTAATAAATGCTTCGACTACTGCACCCAAAACAGTTCACTTAAACCCCTGTACTAATATTTTTTCCCTCGCCTACCGTCACAAAAGAAAACCATACCGGGAAGTAATGAACCTTTCAAGTATAACCCTCTCCCCAGCTCAGATGAACGTCTTGTCAAGGCCTAAACTTTTCCCGCGCTACTGGTAGTTTTGATGATTTCATCAACTTTTTAAGGACTTAGATAACTTCGCCGGAAACATGAGGCTACGAGAATACTTCTACGATCACCCCGCGACGGAAGAAGCCCGCAGAACCCTACCTAGCTATAAGCACTGGACCCCTCCCACACAGCGTGATAGTTGCCTTGAAATGTACATCAAAGCTGTCCAACGCGATGTGCGAAAAGCATACAAAACACAAATTTCTTTCCACCACAACAAGACTACACAACGAAAAGAAAGCCCTAGAGAAACTCGCAAGCTGTCCCGACATAATTATTAAAGGGACACTGAAGTGAAGTTGTCAAGCTCCCGTTTTTGCTTGCACTGCGTAGACTGGCTCAAATTAGCACACTTTTCATCGTTATATTATCCGTTGACAAATCGGTAATTATTTTTACAAAGCTGCGAAGAAGAAAAAACTACCATGCGCGGGTTTGCGGCGGCCGCACCAACTAAGGCTGTGACGTTGGGAGGAGGGGCGCCGTGATTGGACGATGCCCAAGGTTAGCAATCACGCCAGTTTCGGTTTCCGTTTCGGTTCTGTAAAACATAACCAATGGCGTTGTTGGATGGGCATTCTCAATATCTCAGTAATCATCGTACCGCGCTTCTGCCATGTTGTCGACTGTAAAATGCACAAGATAAGCCTCCCAGGACGGCTTGTAGTCGTAGCATTCACTAGCCGAGACCTACGTGGTGCATGAACGCCCTCCGCGTACCCGCAGACGCCCAAATGTCATGCTCTTTTCCCCCATATTTGGAGCTTGCCTCCCTCATGCCTGTATCGTAAAAAGCGTGTTCGCACCAGGCCAAGGGTCTGTTCATTCTGGCCTGTTGCCCACTGCCTGCAAGCAGTCGTTGCTTATGGCAACAGCACGCCAACGAGAACTCGCTAGTGCGCCAGTGCCAGCCTGCGTGCGTTTTGTGAACTAGTTCGTGTAGCCATGAACGTTGCGGCCCAAAAAAAGGTGAACTCAATATAGAAAACATTGGCGGAAAACAAAAAAGTGAACTTACAAAAAAAAAAAAAACCACGTACCCGCGGGGATTCGAACTCGTGACTTGCAAAACATTTGCGGTGACATACCCAGCACCCAAGACCACTGAGCCACGGAGCGGGACGCGGAAGCTTTGCTAATATAGGGTAATATTGTACAACCAGTTTAACACTTTATTTAGTTTTGGCATTTCAAGCAGCTTAGGTGACTATTTGTTGTACTGCGATCGTGCAGTAAGCGTCGCCCGAGTTTCCTCCACAGTAGCTCACGTCTAAGCAATTGCATTTCGTAGACGGAAAAAGCGTTCGCAGATGCGTAGTCGTGCTGCTGACCGCTGTGCTTGTTCGCCCAGCGCAAAAAAGTGCTTCCCGCGCCCTAGTTTTACGCTGTACGGTACAAATATCAGTTGATTTTATTTCCTTAGTACCTATATTGACTTCGCTGACTCTTCTCCCGCCTTCAAGAGGCCTTATATTTCCTACTGGCGTACCAGTCAGCGAAGCGTCGCATGTGCGCTTGTGCAAGCGCTTGTGTGAAGCGACCCGGAGCTAGATACAGTGTACAAAACAAACCTAGTAAAGAAAGGCACATTCTTCCATTCACAAACGTGTCCTGGCTTCGTTTCAACTAAGCGAACGAATTGCGACCAAGCATTTTTTTTAACCTCCTTGATTGCGGACGACCCGCCGGCGGCCGGCGGACGAAACGCTGGGCCGACTGACTCTGTCGGCCGGGGAGCCGTGCAGTAGCGCAGCCGTGGCGCAGCCAATTGCCACTCATCCCCTCCTGACGTCACAACGAAAACGCCACAGAAAATAGGCGAGCGTAAAGAGAGGAGGACAGCATTTTCTAATTAGTTTTTCTACTAAATAAAATCGCGTAAACGCGCCTAGAGTGGTCGAAACATGGCCTGGGGACTCCGGACTACAATTTGCGCTAGTAATCCCGCAATGTTTACATATCACTTCAGTGTCCCTTTAAACCTGCCGACAAGGAAGGCGCAATCGTAATCCTTGACAAAACCGACTATGTTCACGAGGCCAATAAGCAACTATCAGTATCGACGTTCTATAAAGCACTACCAAATGATACCACTCAAGATTATAAGCAAACTGTCAAAGATAAACTTGCTGAGCTTGTTAAAAATAAAACAATAAATGAAACCATGGCTCGTTCCCTGATCCCCTTAAGCCCAGTAGTAGGTAAATTCTATCTTCTCTCAAAGATTCACAAGGTGAACACCCAGGGCGCCCCATTGTTTCTGGCATTGACACTGTTACCGAAAACCTCTCGCGCTATGTGGATAATCTCATTTGCGACAGTCCGCCCAGCCTTCCCTCCTTCATTAAGGATAGCAATGACTTTCTCTCAGACATCTCAAAAATTGAAATTCCTGATAACTGCCTTCTAGTCACCCTTGATGTTGCGTCACTGTATACTAACATCCCCCATGAAGATGGCATCGCCGCTGTATCCCTTGCGTATGAGCAGTCATCGTGCGACAAACCTATCGATTCTTCTGCTCTCCAAACATTTTACGCTTATTATTGAACTTAACAATTTTGAGTTCGACGGAGTTCATTACGTGCAAGTCAGCGGAACGTCAATGGGAACTCGAATCGGACCTAACTACGCTAATATCTTTATGGCTCACCCCGAATCAAACTTTCTTGACACCCAAAATTTAAAGCCAATGTACTATAAAAGGTATATTGATGACATATTCATGATCTGGCAACACGGTGAGGCGGAGCTCCTCACCTTCATTGAGGCTTTAACTTAGCCCATCCTAGTATTTCCCTTGCTCATTCCTATTCGGAACACAGTGTAAACTTTCTGGACGTCACCGTTACTACCTTCCAAGGTCGGATTCAAACTAAACTGTATAGAAAACCGACAGACACGCGGCAGTATTTGCACTTCCGAAGTAGCCATGTCAGGCACTGCAAGACAGCAATACCTTACAGCCAAGCCCACCGATTTAGGAGAATTTGCTCAAACCAAACCGACTTTGACTCAAACTGTGGAGAACTCAAGACCGCCCTCCTGAATAAAAAATACCCGGAAAAAGTTATCGATGACGCCATTGTGCGAGCCAACCAATTAGACCGTAACGAAATCTGTAAGAAAAAAGCCTCGAACGGGAAACCGCAAACTAACCTAGTTTTAACCCACTCGTCCTCCGCTCCAAGATTGTCAACCATGCTAAAAAACATCACAATATCCTAATGCAAAGTGACCGCTTAAAAAGCATATTCCCCGAACCACCGCGCGTTGTCTACCGGCGTAATAAGAATTTAGGTGACTTTCTTACTAACTCTCGTTTCAACCGACCGGCAACTAATGGCTGCATGCCCTGCAATAAACCCCGATTTAAAGTATGCCCACACATGACCACTACACAGCGCGTCACCAGCACGGCTTCAGACTACTACGTAAATATAAAAGGTAACTTTAACTGTGACTCCGCTAATGTCGTATATCTTCTAGAGTGCACTGTTTGTAGGCAACAATATATCGGCGAAACTGAAACGCCCTTCCGAATACGGTTCAATAATCACCGCTCTCATGCAAAAAGCTGCCCTTATTTGCCCCTGTCGAGACATGTGAACAGTCCCGGGCATGCATTTGAACATCTCAAAGCAACGATTTTAGAATCCGCCTTCAAAACGCACCACGACCGCGAGGTTCGGGAATCTTATCTCATTTATAAGTTTGGGTCAGCCACACTTGGAATTAATGAAAGTTACGGAAAACTAACGTGCTTATCTCTCGAATAAAATTAGCGGCTTCATAATTTTTATAACTATGTTCATTATTCCTACCCTCGAGTTTCCCATCAGAATTCGCAGAAACTCTCCTAATACAGCAGCTTTATTAGCCTAATGCGACTCAACAATGCCATTTCTCCTGGGGAAGGAGGCCTCGTTCTCACCACTACTTAAGAATGTTTAACTCTTTGTGATCTATTCATGTTTAACCTTTTGTGACCCTACCTATTTCCTGTTCAGTTGCTAGCTTCTGTGAAATGCTCTTTTGTGCCCCCTATCTATTCTCTTCATCCGCGGGGGGCACACCCATCTTCGCTTCCGCCCCAACCAGTCTCCCCAGCCACTGAATACCTTAATGTATACTCTTGCCTTTCTTTTCGAACCGCGGTTGTCCAGTTTCCCCCATTGTCTGAACTTGCAGCCCGGGCGGCATACGGTGCCCCGTCATGGTGCAACCTTGAACGCTGCATTGTTAACACGACCCCTTTTTCTCGCTCTCGCTCCTCCCCCTTTTTTATTTTTTTTTATTTTTGTTTTGTTGTTGTTCTAACATAGGCGTAGCCCGACTGTATGCACACTCTCCATTTCCGAAACATTTTTCGCTCCTTCTCACACTTTTCTGCAAACCTATATAAGAAATGGGTTAAAATGTTTGCGACAGCAAAATCATGTAACTTTACGCTAAAGAAGGCAAGTCCCATTGCCGCTACGTAAGTAAACCTTGTTTGTTATTGTTCTTGCTGTGTATCCGACTCTTTACTTATACTCTTTCTGCGCGCTTTGTGAGTTTATCTTTCTCTAGGTGGATAGTGCCGACCTATGTTTCTGTATTTCCTCAACGAGCCCTCATTTCCTTACTATATTATTCTGCGAAAGCCTAGCGAGGTCTCGGTTCTGGCAGCCTTGATGCCTAGGTAGCATAAGAGGGCTTCCCGCCAGTTACCCGCTCATGACAGGCTGTAGACGTTTGAGTCACACCCCGGGGGTTGAAAAGAAGGTCCCCTTCTCCCCGTGTAGTCAGAGTGGCGCTGGCTACCACCCTCAAGCGTCAGATAGACTTCTAGTAAATATAAATAGCCCAGAAAGTGAAGGAGAACACAGTCGCCCAGATAGCCGAATTGGTAAGGCTCGAGATCTAATCGAAGGCGAGTCGGTCCCCACTCTGGGCGCGTGTTTTTCTTTCTTTCTTCTTTCTTCCTTATATTAAAAAAATCTTAACTTCATTAACCGTTGTAAAAAATAGAGCCTAACCACACCCGTATGCCTCCTTTGGCGTTGTAGACTGCCGACCTATGTTTCTGTATTTCCTCAACGAGCCCCTCATTTCCTTACTATATTATTCTGCGAAAGCCTAGCGAGGGTCTCGGTTCTGGCAGCCTTGATGACTAGGTAGCATAAGAGGGCTTCCCGCCAGTTACCCGCTCATGACAGGCTGTAGATGTTTGTGTCACACCCCGGGGGTTGAAAAGAAGGTCCCCTTGTCCCCGTGTAGTCAGAGTGGCGCTGGCTACCACCCTCAAGCGTCAGATACACTTCTAGTAAATATAAATAGTCCAGAAAGTGAAGGAGAACACAGTCGCCCAGATAGCCGAATTGGTAAGGCATTCCAGATCTAATCGAAAGGCGTGGGTTCGGTCCCCAATCTGGGCGCGTGTTTTTCTTTCTTTCTTCCTTATATTAAAAAAAATCTTAACTTCATTAACCGTAGTAACAAATAGAGACTAACCACACCCCTATGCCTCCTTTGGCGTTGTAGACTGCCGACCTATGTTTCTGTATTTCCTCAACGAGCCCCTCATTTCGTTACTATATTATTCTGCGAAAGCCTAGCGAGGGTCTCGGTTCTGGCAGCCTTGATACCTAGGTAGCATAAGAGGGCTTCCCGCCAGTTACCCGCTCATGACAGGCTGTAGACGTTTGAGTCACACCCCGGGGGTTGAAAAGAAGGTCCCCTTCTCCCCGTGTAGTCAGAGTGGCGCTGGGTACCACCCTCAAGCGTCAGATACACTTCTAGTAAATATGAATAGTCCAGAAAGTGAAGGAGAACACAGTCGCCCAGATAGCCGAATTGGTAAGGCATTCGAGATCTAATCGAAAGGCGTGGGTTCGGTCCCCACTCTGGGCGCGTGTTTTTCTTTCTTTCTTTCTTCCTTATATTAAAAAAATCTTAACTTCATTAACCGTAGTAAAAAATAGAGCCTAACCACACCCCTATGCCTCCTTTGGCGTTGTAGACTGCCGACCTATGTTTATGTACACACACACACACACATATATATATATATATATATATATATATATATATATATATAGGTATATTTATATATATATATATATATATAGATAGATATTTATATATATCTATATATATATGTATATGTAGATATATATATATATATATATATATATATATATATAGAAATAAGGGTTGGCAGTCGAGAAAACCTCGGAAAGCAAAGGGGAGGATGTGGTAGATCATTGAAACAGATTAAGAATTTGGAAAGAAAAAAGAAAGTGAAGAAAAAATGCCCGCCAGGTGGATCCGAACCCACGACCTCCAGAATACCGGTCTGGTGCGATAACCACTACGCTACCGGCGGGGCGATTTTCCCCTTCACTTTCTGGGGTATTTATGTTAGGTATGTTTGTTTCCTGTGCTTGGGGGTGGTAGCCAGCGCCATTCGGACTAATCGGGGTGAAGGGGACCTTCTTTTTAACCCCCGGGTCGTGACTCGAGTGTCTACGACATGTCCAGAGTGGTCGACCAGCTTTGAACCCTCTTAAGCTCCCTTTGGCACCAAGACTGCCAGAACAGAGGCCCTCGCTATGCATGTAGCGAATCAGAATAGGAAATGAGGGGCTCGTTGAAAATAACACAGACATAAGGGTTGGCAGTCGAGAAAACCTCGGACAGCAAAGGGGAGGATGTGGTAGATCATTGAAACAGATTAAGAATTTGGAAAGAAAGCAAGAAAGTGAAGAAAAAATGCCCGCCAGGTGGGATCCGAACCCACGACCTCCAGAATACCGGTCTGGTGCGATAACCACTACGCTACCGGCGGGGCGATTTTCCCATTCACTTTCTGGGGTATTTATGTTAGGTATGTTTGTTTCCTGTGCTTGGGGGTGGTAGCCAGCGCCATTCGGACTAATCGGGGTGAAGGGGACCTTCTTTTTAACCCCCGGGTCGTGACTCGAGTGTCTACGACATGTCCAGAGTGGTCGACCAGCTTTGAACCCTCTTAAGCTCCCTTTGGCAACAAGACTGCCAGAACAGAGGCCCTCGCTATGCATGTAGCGAATCAGAATAGGAAATGAGGGGCTCGTTGAAAATAACACAGAAATAAGGGTTGGCAGTCGAGAAAACCTCGGAAAGCAAAGGGGAGGATGTGGTAGATCATTGAAACAGATTAAGAATTTGGAAAGAAAGAAAGAAAGTGAAAAAAAAATGCCCGCCAGGTGGGATCCGAACCCACGACCTCCAGAATACCGGTCTGGTGCGATAACCACTACGCTACCGGCGGGGCGATTTTCCCATTCACTTTCTGGGGTATTTATGTTAGGTATGTTTGTTTCCTGTGCTTGGGGGTGGTAGCCAGCGCCATTCGGACTAATCGGGGTGAAGGGGACCTTCTTTTTAACCCCCGGGTCGTGACTCGAGTGTCTACGACATGTCCAGAGACATGTCTCTGGAAGGCGTTTGTTATTGATTGCAAATGTACTAGCCGCAACACAGGATATCCACAGACTGCCCTGCTGACCACCGCCCAATATCTCACAATCATCGATTCTGGCGTAGAGGGAAAGTCACGCATAATTCCGAACAGCAACTGT
Organism: Haemaphysalis longicornis; assembly: GCA_013339765.2. Taxonomy (NCBI): domain Eukaryota; kingdom Metazoa; phylum Arthropoda; class Arachnida; order Ixodida; family Ixodidae; genus Haemaphysalis; species Haemaphysalis longicornis. The sequence continues at coordinate 58,454,007 of CM023452.1, forward strand.
GGCCTGGCTACCCAGCCCAGATTATTTTGTATTACTTGTAAAGTTACCTACAGACAATCCAAGTGTCGTTATACGGCCTTGGATCCAACCACATTAAAAACCGTACATGTGACTTGGATCAATTCCGCCTTACAGTTTTAACGTCATTTTGGTTAAATCTTGATTCCACTCCGTATTGCCAAGGAATGGGGCTGTGATAAATGTAACGATCCTTCTGTATCCGTTTCTTTTCGCGCTCACCATAGTAAGCCAACAATAATTTCAAAAGTACCATTTCCACGGACAATGCGTATTATTTAAGAGGGGTTAACATAACACCAAGAAATTACGCAGTGACGAATCACTGTTATAGGTGGGTTCAATTTCGAGCCCAAGTGATTATAAAATAAGGTATGACTTCTTTACCCGTGCTTCGTGTATGTGTCACTTTTCTCTTTTCCTTTCTGTTTTTAGAGAAATATTCGTGTTGTCCTGTACTACGCAACTGCCACCCCCTTCACCTGCCACAAAACAGGCAGTAGCTGACTCTTGTTCCATTTTGGCGAAATTCCGGCTTACGACTATGGTAAAGCATTTTTTCTCGTCAGGCGACCCGGGTTCTATTGCCGCAAGAACACCACTTTTACTAGTGAAGGTGTCTTGAAAATTGTTATTTTTCCTTTGAGCAGTCAAAATAGCAAGAAATTGCCCAGAGCTCCGTGAAAGCAAGCACGTCAGAGCGTTTGTCACGGCGACCGCGCGGCAGGTAAAAAAACAAAAAGCAATGCGAGCGCTCGTGTGTGTGTGCCTCGGGCCTGCTGCCCAGTGTCCCGGCAACGCGCTTGTCCTGCCACCGATACGAACATTGTGTGATTGACCAGGGTTACGTTGACCGCCCGTCCGTTGAAAAACCATGAAAATGACCAGCCTTCGTGTGTGCCTGTCTTGTGGTTGGTCAGTGTTTCAATCACAGGTAACCACTCTGGAGGCTCGAGCTGAGCCCTCCACACTTCAATAATCTTACGCATTGAATCACCGAAATATGCTCTGACCATTTAGCTTCAACCACCCTATGGCGTATGGCCATGCGGGATTTCCAAATTGCATGTAGGGCCAGGACCATCATGAGGTCGTAAGGTATTTCTACTCTCAATCGGTAAAACCCTAATGCCGTGAGCGTCCAGGGGGAAATCTTTTTTGAGGGTCCGCTGAAGCACGTCCCAAAATGAGGCCCGACCCAGCAGTCCAAAAACACGTGTTCTACAGTCTCGGGTTTTCTGCACGGGTAGCAGTCAGCCCCACCTGGCAAAAACATTCCATTTTTCTTCTGCCACGTTTTCACATCAAGGACGCCCGAGTGAAGTTTAAAGAAAAACGTCTTAACCCATCGGCCAATCGCCATCCGTTTCACACGCGTAAGCACATCCTGTCCTGGCCCTACACGGCACAGCGATCTATACAAAGGAACGGAAAGTACGGAATCAACGAGGTCATTATACAATCTTTTACGCATGACAGCAGATAAGTACTCTAGCGTGAAGCGTGCACGCAAAAACTTGGTGGCTTGTACCACCTCACGGAAGTAGCCTTTCAGTGCGCGAATAGGAAAAGAAGCTGTCGTTACAACAAAATCTGGAAGCGCTCTGGCCAACTTCACCTGACACAGTGCGTAAAAAGGGGTCCTTCACATCACGAAGAAACAAAAAACGATTTACCACTTGACGGAAAAACAGATGCGATAATGACAGACCACCAAGACGCACGCGCCGAAACATGTTCGTGCAGCTGGTTCTCTCCCCATGACGACTCCTAAATCAACACAGCAAGAACTCGGTGCAAAGCCTCTACGTGTACCCGCGAACAATGCAACACCTGTAGAACGTACCACAGTTTGCTAATTAAAAACACATTACCCACTGAGGCCCTCGCAAATATAAAAGTCCGCTACCCTTCCATTTCTCGGCATTTTCACGAAGTTCAACTGCTTGACTGCGCCAATAAGGGTCGCTGTCTACATAGGTCTCGAGGGGCACTCTCAAGTACTTCACCGGCGTCGTCTGCCAGCTGATACACTCGAAAACACTAGGCGTGCTGTCGCAGTGGCCATGCCAGAAGCCTAGACATTTTGGCAATTAACACCACTAGCACCGTACTTACAAAACATTTTCAAGGTGTTTACAGCAATGCTTATGCTTCTCCTATAAACAAAAAAAGGAGCAATGTCGTCAGCATAGGCTAACACCCGCAATTTACATGACTGAAATTTAAACCTTTGACGTCTTCGCTCCTGATTACACTTACACAAAAGGCTTCAATGTACAACCAAAAAGCAACGGAGACAATAGGCAACCCTGACGAACGGCACCTTGAACAGGAACGGGTGTGCCGATTCTTTTGTTAATAACCGGCCTAGTAGAACACCCAGTGTACGCCATGCGCACACCATTAAGAATAACAGAACCAACATTCACGTGTTCCAACATATTTAACAAATCTTCGAGCGACACCTGATCGAAGCCTTTACCCATGTCTACCTGGAGCATTGCAAAAGTCCCTTCCATAGCGTCACAACCCTCTAGAACACTTCGGGCAGTAAGAATATTTGTAACTATCGACCGCCCTTAGAACCCGCACGTTTGATGCGGCCCTACCACCACGTCCTTTATGACAGTCTGTAAGCGGCTAGCCAATATTTTCATTAAACCCTTATAATCTACATTTGTCAGACAAATAGGACGGTACCCAGGGATCTGCCTGAGTTTCGCAACCTCCCCCGATTTCGGTATAAACACAGTGTGCGAAACGAGAAAAGAAGGTGGCAGCACACCTTTGTGGTTCGCGTCAGAGTAAGCTTTACATAATACCAAGCTGATGTCACCCTTAAACGCCTTGTAGAAAGCGGCGCTCAGGCTATCAGGGCCCGACGTCATCCCTGGGCTCAACTCGTCGATAGCTCTGCGTATCTCTTCTACCGTAATATCTCTTTCGAGATCCGCCCTAACTTCCACGTCGAAGCACGGTAACAAAGACGTAAACTCTTCCCTAAACTTGACAGCATCAACTGGATGACGGGAGAACAAATTTTCGTAAAAGTCACAAAAACAATGCTCGATATTATCCTGGTTCATGTAAACCACGCCTGAGGCTTCAATTTCCACTATCGGATTTCTGCGAGCATACTTTTTTTCCGCGCTGAGCGCTCTTTTAGTCGGCGCTTCCCCATGCTAGAATCGTTCACCTCTTGCGCGAACAAGAGCACGTTGACATTTCTCTTTATTTATTACATTGAGCTGCGCTTTTAATCCTCGATAGTCATCCTTCAACGCCCCAGGCGATTCGCACTCTTCCTTAACGAAAACGTCCATGGTACTTCGTAACCAGGCTTCTCTCCGTTTCTCGTCGTATTTGATTGCGGATGATCTTTCGAGGGCCTTAACTTAACTTCTTGTCTGAAAAGCTCCCAAATTAGGGTAAAGTTAACGTTCTCTTCTCCACCGAAGAACGTCCGTGCGCATGCGTTAACTGCCTCAGTGAAATGTTCATCCTGGAGCAGCTTGTTATTAAGCTTCCAAAAGCCCCAACAGAACGCGTTGCCTGGTTTTGCAATCCTACCAACGGTTACGGTCACAAGGCAGTGATCGCTGAAGGAAACGGGGGAGACTCTGTAGCTATCACACATCGGCAGAATCTCTGCCGAAACATACACTGTGTCGAGGCGCGAATGACTGTTGCCCTGGAAGTGTGTATAGCGAATGGTGCCGCTACTTGCAAGGCTATCGCCCACATCTTCTAGCGCAAAGGCAGCGATGATATCAGTTACAACTCTCGAACTTGCATCGCGGAAACTTGTCTGGCTACTTTTGTCTTGCACGGAACACACGCAAATAAAGTCGCCAATTAAAATGACAAGCCTCTCCGTATCGCGATAGCCGCGAACATCCTAAAAAAACCCTTCCTTTCCGTTGCCTTTGTGGGCGCGTACACACAAATACAGCGCCATTCACTTGACGAAAAAACAAAATCACACGCAACAAAACGCCCACATTCAGACGCGGCGACGGTCTCTAGGGTTGCCCCCAAACTCCGTCGTACCAGCAGGGCAACGCCCGCAGACATCCAGCCCACGTGAGTGACGTATACGTCGTACCTCGACGCAAACGGGCGCACCATACGATCTGTCTGCTCGTCCCTCTCAACCTTCGTTTCTTGTACCGCCACTATATCAAGGTCTTTTTCGGTCACTAAACGATACAACTGATTCTGCTGTCCACTGTCGGCAAGCCCCCTGACGTTAAGCGTGGCAATATGAATTGGCGTGTTTAAATACACCAGGTTGAGAGGGAACACAGACCCCAAAACAGTTACGCTGGTACTTTGAAAAATAAAAAAATACAATACGGTAAAACTACGAAAAACAACTTCCCTCACCGAAAAAAAAATTGAGCCAACTTGATCCCGTCGAGAGAGCTTCACGTGACGCTCGTACATACAAAACACCACAAACCCCCGCCCTGGCAAGAAGAACAAAACCCTTCGACACCCAACACACCTCAAAAACCGCGCCATGACCGCAAGAAAAACCATTTAAACACCCGGCGCAGAACCAAAAACCCCTTAAATACTACTAATGAGCTTAAGCCCGTCGCTAGAACACGCCCTGCACTTTCCTTGATCTACGACGGTACACAAAAACAAATTAAAAGTACTTGTTGCAGTCCGAACGCAAAGTCAAGGATGGCGCTCTTACGAATTCTTTGACGCCGTAGGTCCTCTGTCGTAGGGCATGTTAGGCTTCGGCTTGAAGCTCGAGCGCCGCAACGTAGGTCCCACACTCACTGACCCCACCGGTGCGGAGCCGTCTCCCCTTCCCCGTTGCCCGAGAGTGTCTTGACGCGGCCGCTTGGCCACAGACTGGTCCTGGTCGCCAGTTTCCAAGTCGACGCCCTGTTGGGGGGCGGGGGTTTCCAACGCCGGAAACTGACCCGCCACGCTCACCGGGTTCTCACCGTCTCCGTCGTACGTCAGCTGGTCTCCGTCGTTAGCACTTTGCGCAGGTTGCACTACGACGGCGTCCGGCAACTTCACATCAGCGCTCTTTTCAGGCGGCGCGTCTACCGTTACCGGGTCTCCGCTGCCTCCTGCTGCAGCCGCCTCCGCTCCTCCTGGTCCATGATGTGCTCCAATTGATCCACATCCCCCACCGGTCCAGCCACCTTCGCGTACGTCCGCACGCACTCGTTTGCTTCGTGACCGAAGCGGCGGCAGAGAGTGCAGCGCGGCTCCTTAGAGTCACGCCTCATGTGCCCCGTGCCAGAGCAGCGAAGGCACTGCGGGGCCCTGCCGGGCACGACGACGAGCGCCTGCTCGCCTGCGACACGGAGCTGGTGGGGCAGGTCCTCAGCCCTCACGCCCGCGTTGAGCTCGAGGGTCATGGACCGCGTCATCGAATCCTTGTCCATCACTCCTTGCACTCGCCAACGTTCCCTGGAGACGTCGGTGACCCTCTCGAAATGGGCCAGAGCGACATGCACATCCTCTTCAGTCACATTGCACATCAGCCAGTGTAGCTTCAGACGCTACGTCTTGGTTGGCCGGATCAAAGACGAGGCACCGGCGGCTTTTCCCTTTGACATCCTTCGCTTCTAAAATTTTCTTCACGCCTTGCTCCGAATTGAATGTCACCGCCCATACATGACTCATCTGGAACGCCCACAAGGTGACCACTTCGGGGAGAAATCCCATACCAGCCAAAATATCACGGAAATCCTCGACGGGATATGGCTGGGCACACATATCGCCGTGGAAAAACCAGTATTAAAAACGATCCGACCTGTAGGCAGTGTTTGGCAGCGATGCTCGGTATTTCTTGTCGTCTTCAGCAAACATCCTGTTTCCGCGGCCAGCATTGGCAGCATTAACCGCTCCTAAGGAGCCCTGCATCCTGCATCCGTTCACGGTAGTGGCAGGAGGCAGAATCATTTGGACTAAAATGGTGAGTTAGTTTCCGAGAGTCAAACGGCTTACTCCTTCCCCTATAACTGTGCGGAGTACCTTAGGACCCCGTAATGTCTGTCCGCGTCCATTCATGCGCACACCACGATCAAGTGAAAATCAAACGAAATTCTTTAGGCCTTGAGTTGATTGATTGATTGATTGTGGGGTTTAACGCGCCGACGCAACGCAGGCGATGAGGCGCGCCGTAGTGGAGGGCTCCGGATTAATTTTGACCACCTGGGGATCTTTATCGTGCGCCGAAATCTCGTACACACGGGCGTTTTTGCTTTTCGCCTCCATCAGAAAAGCGGCCGCCGCGGCCGGGAATCGAACCCGCGACCTCGTGCTCAGCAGCGCAACGCTAGGCCTTGAGTTGCAGTTTCATTTAGGGAACAATCATGGTGCAACTCACGGCTGAAATCGAATGTTGTTCGGGGCGCAAATCGGATGTCACTCGGTGCGCAACTTCGATGTCATTTCGCCATCATCACCCTGGCCATCATCCACAGAGCGGAGATGCTGAAATTTTTATTATCTCTCTTTTCACAGGTAGCCTTTTGAATAGCATTTGTTTCGACGCCAACGACGACCATGATTACGAGTACGATCACTATCCGCGTTCGCTGAGGTAAATAAACATTAGGCTAAAAGTTTGTCTTTGAAGACTTGAAACAAATCTGTTGTGGGTATTCTTCTTTTTGTGCATCCAATTCTTGTAATGCTACAAATTGAAGTCCATTCCCTCTACGCTCCAACAAATGTGGAGCTGTAATCATGCACCGACAAAGTTTTCAATCGCCGTCAGGGACTCATTTAGAAGCAGCGCAATTACTCCGCAAAGGTCGCACAGCGGCGGAATCCAATCTCGACCAGCTTCTGAGTGAAGCTCATGCAAGGAGAGGGGCACCCTCTTTTTCGCCCACAGTATATGCCGAACGAATTCCTGTGAGCGTTTTAACGCACGCGCGTCGATAAGCTCATGAACACGACGTATTAAAACCTGTGGCCATGAAAAGTGGAAGTTGTATCGTTTTACTCTCATACTATATTCTACTCTCTCGAACACTTCAAGTTAAGCCTGAATGCTGAAGTTAAGCCTCAATGATAAGCGGCTCGTTCACTTGGGATCCACTGTAGATATTTGACAGGCAACGGTGATCTGGTATTGCGCGGCTCGAGGTGTCATGCTGTTTCATCCCAGTGCTCACTACCGCCATTTACTGAGTCCTGGGGCGGAGTTTAAAACTTTGAAAGTTTTTCTCCTGGCGCTTTTGTAGTCAGAAAAGACGCAATATTCACCTCAGCCCACTCAATGCTCTTTTGGAGCCCTTCATTCCCGTTCCTTGAAGGGGGGAAGTCTAAACAATATGCAGGTTCGAGGTGAAACAAGTTATACCCCTCGATAGAGCAGAAAAACTCGTACACGTACACGCAGAGTACGATTGAACGTTAGATTGTGGGAAAGCATGACTTCAATATGCAAATAGCGTGAATTGTGTGCGTCGATTCTGCGCGTTAGCATCTGAGGCAGCTTGGCTTCAACATGCAATATAGCATGGACTGTGTACGTGACTAAGGCGGCCCTTTTTTATACTGTGTTTGTTCCTGCAACAAGGGAAAAGGTGATGTCACGTTGCGAAGAGCTCTTGTTGCACGATTACTGTAGCGACTTCTGTTTTAATCCTTTGGTGTCTTCTTAGCGTCTTCTTGTCGTTCAAGAGGCCACAAGGGAAGAATATTTATATTTACCTTAACAACATGTGGGTTAGAGCTTGTTGATTATTTATGATAAGACTATGAAGCACTAAATATTTCGATGGTGAACGTGTAGTATGGAGATGGCGCATGTCTGAGCCCTTTACGTCCGCTGTTTAAATATATGGCGCTTAAGGTCTTATCGCACTTTCCATTTACGTTCTTCTCGGATACAGTACCCGTTGATGTAGGCCAACTAGGGGATGTTGTATTACCTTTTTTCAAAGAGGGCGGGCACAGACCTAACAGATACGTTAGCAGACGCGGCGTAGAATATTTCACGGTATCCCTCTATGAATATGAGAAAATATTATTTGCTAGACTTTTTTATTACACAATATGTTGGTGTTGTCAGTTGGTCTGCGGTTAGGTGGGAGTACAAGACACATAAGCATACCTATATAAGTAAGCTCACAGTAACATAAAATAAGGCGGACCCTTAAATGATGTGTCGGTAATAGAAAACCCCCAAAATTTAAGCAAACAAAAAATGACTGAAATACAGTCAGGATTAATGGCGCGGCATCGTGTTCTTTCTACAGCAGAGCTATTTGGGCTTCCTTTTGCCCGTGCGGCGTTTTAAAAGGAAATTCCGCCTTTTGAAGCAATATGCGAGAACGCTACACCAACAGTAGGAGGAAAAGTGGCGAGGAGGTAAGGAGCCAACAAGCCTGTGTTGGGAGTGCGCACATTAAAAAAACTGAAAAAGACTCCTGTCCTCGTAATCAGACTTCGGTGTGTCGTGTTATAAAAACGACGTTTATTCGATTGCGGTATTGTCGCAATCGGAGCGCACAGCATTTGCATTGGTTTTGTACCACGGGCACAAGCTTTAGAATTTGCTTGAGTGAGGTACAATTTAGTTTCGGACTTGGAAAGTTTGAAGTCTGGTCTTAAGGAGGGTAGATAAAAAACTTCGAATTGACTCAGTTTATATGGAGACAGCCTAACTTAGTATAGAAAAATCTAGGAAGAGCCATGCTAAAGATATTGAATACCACGACCTCCACTATTTCCTCAGTATTCGCATCTGAATTGCAGATGTAGCAAATTTTCGAATATATTTTTCCCAGGGTTGTGTACCACCCCCCGCAAACGATTCTTGCTCCTTCTCTATATTGCATTAACAACGCCGTAGCGTATGCCTTAATCTATTTAGTTCCCATTCAACGCGATACCAACCCGCCCTCTGTCGACATTAACCAGAGAAGGCGAAGTACAGTTAAACCAATAATATGGCTTGTTCTGCGCTTTCAAGACTTATAACAAAAACACTAACTCTAACACAGGTTCTTTAGCAACACGAAGAGGCGGAAAGAGCAAAATTAGATCCCCGTGCTATCCTGGAAGGTATTCAGTCTGCAGGACAGGTAACTGGCGAAGGGCTGGGGAATTGAACAAAATGGCGATTTGTTCGGGCAGAACTATGAAAAGCTTCCGTCTAAAGGTACCTGTGAGCCTCCACACTAAAGCACACCAAAAAAAACATACTTGCGTGGGAAACTTTTCGGGGACCGGCCCCCCAACCATGAGCTAGTCGGTGAAAAGTCATGCAAGGAACCCCGGTAACAAACGGGCCTACGGGATCGAGACTGATGCGCACCTCAATCACCAACTGCACCATAAGTGCCAAAGTGCGGAAGTTCTGCCTTGAAATGCAGAAAAATATGTGGCAAATAAAATGACTTTGGAGATTATGCTTGAGTTATTGTTTCCCAATTTGACAACCTGATAGCCGATAGTAAGGTATGACGTAAACGAAGCGACCACGATGTGCACCCGTGGCCACCTCCACTCAAGTCCCGGGTGTGCCATTGTTTGGAATCTTGGCATGTTCCACCTTCTTTGGAGTGCTAGGATCACAAGGAGATCTAGCAGAAGCAAAGGCGTTTGTTGGTGGTACCCTACGGCCACTTATACGGCCCCGAACTGCCACTAAAGGGACAAGCAGCTCACAATGCGGTTTCGCCACAGGTGCTTCCATAGTCAGACGCACATAACGACTCCAATGTTCCATTGTACTATAAGGTCTCGCTCCATCTCATTCAATAAATAATGCTACCGTTAATACGCACCCTCTAGCATTTGAGGTAGGCTATTTCCCGAAATTAAAGACGGTAAGAATTAGTAATATTTACGCATTACTGTGTTTATGTGGTCTAGCAGTTACACTGATTTCGGGAATGGGCTTTCTTGAACGATATGGGAAATATTCAAAACTAAATCCCTTGCAGCAAAACGTTGAGTGCCTGATATTATCCTATATTTGTCTCGCTTAACCCTACTCCCAAATCAGTGACGTCGGGAAGGAATGGAGACGCTAGTAACAAGAGATTTTCAGGAAGTGCATACCAAACTGTACACAGCGTCAAAGTGAACTTGCGTAGAGAAAAGTGCAGCACTTAGCCTTAGTATCTACTCTAATATCCATTAAATTTGTTGGAACATTTTCTAGTTGTAGCAGTGTTATCATCGATCATTTAAAAATTAAGGCAACAGAAGTTTTACCAAAACAGACACACAGTTTTGCATAAACACCCACGCAAAATAAAACCATGTAGAGCTCGGAAATTCAGCTCATAAATTCCACATCTGGTTTTGAGAACTATATATAAAGACAAAAATATTTTTAGTGCTGCATATAGTGATACCTCCTAAGTGTGCTTGCACATTTTTAGGTTCGAAGCCCCTTAGGAGCTAGGGCTGTCGGATTGTCATGTCGTGATTTGTTGTGGTCGCCGTTGTAGTAGCGGTATTAAAACACCGGGTCACTCCTTTACGCCTCGAGCTATATCATCGTCGTCGTCTCATGTTATTGTCGACGTAGTGACGATACAATCGTTAACGCTTCGCTCTAGAACAAAACGTGTTCTGAAAGAACACACCGTAACATTCGTTTGGCAACGCCTCATGTCAGAGCGCTTCGTGCTTCAAATGCACGAGACTTTTACAGCAAAGCTGTATAACTCTTTTTCGGCCCGCCATATACCGCCTTCATAGAAGAGGATGCCATCGATCTTGCCATAGAGCATGCTGCTCTCACAACCTCCACCGAACACCGCACTTACATCTTCGAGGATTCGCAATCCGCAATCCCAAATTGTTCACACTACACCGTCAACCCATTTTCTTGTAATATAGCGACAGAAATTCTCAACAGACATGCTTCTCACCTCTTTGTCCTGGTATGGGTACCTGGTCCCGCTAAGATGGACGGCAACGCAAGAGTAAACGCGCTTTCCTGATATCTATCCCCCGGACCGTCTATGCTCTGGCCAACCTCATGCCGTCCTCCTTCCACCTGTGTTCACGATCGCGCGACCCGTAAATTCCTTTACTTTTCTATCGCCTCGCCCGCCATGTCTAGCCTTCCCCAGACCAGCGCCTCAATCGCGCCCAAATCGTTCTTCTCGGCCAGGTACATACCCGCTCCTTCCCATCTCATCGCATTCTACATCGCATACGTAAGTGCTCTGGTCCCCCAACCTGCCCTTCTTGCGGCGCCTACCCCTCTGTCCACACTCCTAATGGGACTGCTACCGAACGAAGCTTCGCCCCTCCCTCCCTCGCATGAGCTCATGGCACACTTCGCTAGATCCCCCGGCCGGTGCAGACGTTCGGGCCGCCCAAGAGGCTCTCTCCCTTCATATACAGATCTCCGAGGACATTCTGGACTACTATGTAGACAGTGACGCCTCAAGATGTATCGTTTAGCTGACATAGACTTAGGTAGGTGACTCGTCAACATATATTTTCTCTCTCTCTCTCTCTTCATCTCTACCCATCCAACGGATTTATCTTCGTGGGCAAAAGCGACAAGGCCCCAAGATTACAATTATAGACTGCAAGCTTCTCCTCCCATGTATCACGTTATGGGGATGTCTCGAGATTTTTAGGGTTGTTTTCAAGGCTTTTATCGCAGTATATGAGCTCGAAAATTAGTGGATTTTTTTCCGGTAATTTATCTCTATACGTGGGTTGGAGCGATTGCGATTTGGGAGCCGTTCTGGAGTGTTTATGAACATGAACTGGATGTCGCATGATGAGGGAGTTTTCGCGGGATCCACTCTCGACCACCGGATCATGACATACTTTTAGAGGACTTGTTAAAAGATATCTTGTATGCTGATTAAGAGTGCTAGATTTGGGAACAGCAGCCTAGTGGCCATAGTCGGTGATTACATTGCTGATGTTTTGGGACGAAAGATGAAGTTATTTACTGGTTCTGTGTAGGTGAAATTCTGCTGACGATTTCTCACCCGTTCATATGACCCTGTCAAGCACACACACAATGCTGGTAAATTGATTTGGCACCTAGCGCAGAAAGCTTCAGCCAATGCGAATATCCGAAACAGTGTACAGCGCCGTGGCAACTAAGATATTCTTGACGTCGATACTGAGTAATAATGTGGGATGCAGTTTCATCTTCAAAAAGTTCTCTTACTACGACGTTTACAGCTTCGCTAGCCATCCACCTTTAGAAGACGGCATGGCCACATTTCTTGTAGGAAACGTGGTGTTTATATAGCGGTGTTCTGGTGAGGGATATCAACACAATGGCAAACGAAAATCATAGAAACACATATCAGATGACGAAATCATTGTGCCATACTGTTTTGAGATGGTTTAAGTTGAACTGAGTGACGCAAGTGGGACCCTAGGTAAACCTAGAAAAGCTGGATCAGTGGTAGAAGTAGCATTTTGAAATCATGTCTTGGCTTCTATTGCAATCTGATGAGATCGAAAGCAGTGGGTGCAGCGTTATGAGGTGGGTGTGTCTATATTATCTCTAGGGCAATGTCAGTAGAGACGGCGTTGTTCCATCAAAGCAAGTAATCGTGCCACGAAAAAAGCCGAAATTTTAATGTAAATTTCTATTTCTGTGCACAAAAAAGCAAAAAATAAAATGTTTTTACCACGTCAGTAAACGCTTTTATTAATTATTCTATATAAAAAAAATTGTGCCTTTGATGTGCTATGAACACGTTTAAAAAATTAGCACAATATGAAAATTGTTAACAAAAAACCTTACATGTTTCTCTCATAATTTCTACGCTTATTTTTGAAAAACAAACTACAATATTTTGTTAAAGTGACGAAAGAATAACTATTTTAAAGGGTGTCATGATCTTTCGGTAGCAGATGTAATTGAATTGTGTAATAGGTCTTGACGTTTGCGTTGTACACAAGGAAGAGGTTCGCTAAGCATGCACAACCAGGGAATTTGGTAAGGGAACAATCCTGTTTCAGTCTCTCTCACCCCTTCCATTTGGGACGACCCGCTCAACCCAGGGAGGCGTAATTTTTCTAGCATGGAAGTGAGAAGTGAATGGTCGTTTTCGCAAAACTACATACGAATAACGAGTTTCCTACCTGATGGCAACCTAAACGAAGTATGTTTAACATTATAGCATGCCTGGAGCCTCGGAATTGTCTCTGGCTCGGAATTGTCTCTGGCGCCACTCTCACTACACGGGGAGAAGGGTCCCCTTCTCCCCGTGTTGTCAGAGTGGCGCTGGCTACCACCATCAAGTGTTAGATACACTTCCAGTAAATAGAAATAGCCCAGAAAGTGAAGGAGAACACAGTCGCCCAGATAGCCGAATCGGTAAGGCATTCGAGATCTAATCGAAAGGCGTGGGTTCGGTCCCCACTCTGGGCGCGTGTTTTTCTTTCTTTGTTTCTTCCGTATGTTAAAAAAATGGTAACTTCATTACCCGTAGTAAAAAAAGAGCCTAACCACACCCCTATGCCTCCTTTTACGTTGTTGACTGCCGACCTATCTTTCTATATATATATATATATATATATATATATATATATTTAGGTATATACGTATATTTATCTATTGTGCTCGTTCCCCTATCGTAAGAATGGAAGAATGGGAAGGAATAAATAGAAGGCACGACATTATGCCTTCCAAGTATGCAACCATTCAATGACTCATTAAGCTTTCAGCCCCAATGAAATTTTACGTGCGAAGGTAGACGCACCTCTACAGAAATGTCAGCCGGTAATGGAATTGGTAATGACACCTGGGAGATTGGAGGAGAGGGGCAGGAATCAACGTAACCGCAGGGCGGGTGGGGCAGAGCCGCCTCGGAAACACGGGAGAGGGCTCAATGCACAGAACCTCTCGCATCCCCCGTAGTCTCCGGTTATGGGCCTCGTCTGCCGTAAAAACATCGTTGACGGTATGACCCTCACTCAACTGAGGGACCAATCAAAGGCATCATCAATGTCAACTAATTCAGCAAGCTGAAGGTTTTGGGTACCCCATCAAAGGTATTTTCCATCGTCGTCCTCATCTTCTGGCGCTGTAGAATGTCGAAGTAAACATGTTTCGGGAGGAAAAAATCCCCTGTGAAAGCGTGATAGAAAGGGTGAATTAAGGACGGCGAATTGTGACTCATGTTTTGGTGCATTCGTCTAATTTAGGCGTTGTGCAGGAAATTTCCGCCGGAATAGCTAATTTTTGCGATAAGATTGCACCGTACGTTCTCGAAGGGAGGTGTAGAAACGCCGAATTATCCGAATGTACCGGTTTGGGGGGGGGGGGAAGAATCGACGAGGGTTTACAGAAACTTAATTAAATCGTAACGTGCCATTAAGCGATTCTTCGTTTGGACCGTAGTTTATTCTGGAGTGGGTGTTCGCCCTTTCAAATGGCAGTTTCTCCTCCGACTTGCTTCTAACGTGTTCTAATCATACCTCAGAAAAACTGGACCCACCCACTCACACTGACTCAGAAAAATATATTCATCGCAAGCACTCACACTCACCACTCACCCTCATAACTCGTACTCACTCGCGCTGCGCTCACTATCACCTCTCGCCCTCACCACTCGAACTCACTCGTACTCCCGCTCACCACTATCTTTTACCACTTGTACTCACTCGCAATCACTACTCGTCGTCGCTACTCGTAATCACTCGCACGTGAGTGTGCGCAGCAGTCTATCCAAATGATATTCACAAATAAATACGCCACCAGAGAGATAATTTCATGGTGTTTTATAGAAGGAGGGTAATGACGACATATTACCGAAGCTAAAAGCAATCCGGCCAATAACAATTCTCATATCGAGAAGCTCCTGTGACGAATAGCCAGCATCGAATACACGAGCAAAAGTGGCGCTCACCGCGATGCGTCCCGCACATCCTGCGACTAGCGTGCAAGCGGGGGTCGGGGCTCAGCACTCGTGAGGTGCGGATAGCGCTAAGCACTCGCGAATGGTGAGTGCACTCGTACTCGGGAGGGGTGAGTGGGGCTCGCCGCGAGTTGCACTCCCACTAGAGAGTAATAGGAGGGCTCACCGCCAGTAGCGCTCACACACTCGCACTCGTTTGACAAAAACGATAACGAATCCCACCCACCACTCACTTGTGAGTGGTGAGTAAGGTGGGTGTGAGTGCACGCACGAGTCAGCCACGGACCTGTTATTTTATCTGCCTTTCAAAATATTACTAACGGGGTATCCCGACATCGATCTACCACGAGGAAGGCATGGCCCTCATTCCATTATTCGAAAACCTGCATACGACGATTCATATTCCTAAGCAAGAATATTTCACCTGCGTTGTTCAACTCTTTTCTCTCTTTGTAACAGTTTACCATTTGCACATTGTTCCATCATTTCGCTGGAAGTGTGCAAATACAACTCCTAGACATATATTTCTGCGGCTGTTTCGCCATTTACCATAGCTCCTCCTTAAAGCATTCAAACCCTTTCGTCCCTATTGTTTCTTTTTATGCGCATGTCAAAACCTCCCATTTTGCTGAATTTTGCCTTCCTCGTGCGCACTTCTTTGAGGACAATTGTCTATTATCTGTGGGGTTTCTAGGACTCGAAGGTCAGTGTCATCAAAAGTTTGCATTCATATTTCCTCTCTTTGACGTGTGTTTTGTGTTTCCAAGCACTAAGCAGAGCTCCTATAACCCTGCATACCATGTCGCCGAATATATATACTATAGGGCTTTTATGTTTGCTTGCCGCTTTGCACCTACACAATATATATCTCAATGCCGGTATTCTCTTACGATATTCTTACTTTTACAGTATGCATTTTCATCCGTTTTGTCCCCGTTCTCAAGTGTGTCTACAGGCTTTTAGAATAACCCTTTGCCGATCCCTCCCCTACTTCCTACTTGAAACGAAATGTCGGTTTCATTTTGGACATCTATCTTCGTTCCATCCTGGACCTGGTCGGTTCTCCTCGTTATTCACGCCTCCAGAAACGGTTCGTGCCATGAATTGCAGTTGCCATCAGAAGGAACTGGAACACGAAAGTGGCCGAGTCGCATAGCAGTGCTTTGTTACAGGCCTCGCCT
The DNA here is from genome assembly GCA_013339765.2 of Haemaphysalis longicornis. NCBI lineage: Eukaryota > Metazoa > Arthropoda > Arachnida > Ixodida > Ixodidae > Haemaphysalis > Haemaphysalis longicornis. Next base: position 58,470,067 of record CM023452.1, read on the forward strand.
TAAAGGAAAAAAGATGAACACGCATGCGCACTTGTCACATGCGCTAGCCCTTGTATACCTCTAAAACTATTTCTTTTAACGTGGTTAAGACCACTGTTCGCATCTTATCTCAGCGATGGGGCTGATAGCAGATACACATCTGCCAGCGTTAGCGGCACACATCAGGCAAACGGGAACTTCTTTCTAAGCGGCGTTATTACAGGGGTACTCAAGTATACTTTTTTTCTTTTCAAATATTTTTTAGGTAAGATAAGATAAGATCTTTATTTTTCCAGAAGAAACTGGAAGGTCATCCGGGCTAAAAGCTGCTAAAAGACAGCTTGACAGTGGCCCGAAAACCCTCACTTGGCAGGGTTCAAGAAAGGAAAAAAAAATCACTCATAACGAAAGCAATTGAAAGAGTACATCCTTCGTACGTAGTTCCCAATAAGCTGAATTCGAGCAGTTATACAAGAATTATGGTTTCCAAATTCTCAATTCATACAAATTAACGCAAAAAGACAGTTCTATGCACAGGAAGGCACGAAACAACAGCAATAGCACATAAATACAAAACACCAGCAATGATTGAAACAGTGATGGAAACTACAAGTTTACGAAGTATTGCCGCAACTGTTTGCGGGAAAAGCAATGCGTATGACTATGTTCATTTAGAATGGTGGGAATGTTGAAGTGCAGAGCCTGATATTTATAATTAGTGCGGAACCGCGGCACTACCCATTGTTCTGTGCTGCGCGTGCGTGAATCGGCATCCCTTGCTGTAAGGGATGAGAGTGATATTAAAATGCTTTTTAGTGCGTTTGATGCGAAAGCTATCACCGGCATCGCCTTCGCCACTATGCGGCAAGAAAATGTTCTAAGCCAGATTAAAAAACGAGTTTGACTCGCCGTACTCATAAACTTAAATTAAGTAGAACCTTTCCCTTTGGGCACTCTGGGGTGGCTTAACGCGTTTCAAGAACCAAACCTATGCTCGAGGACGCCTTTTCAGGAAATTATCAGACCAAAAAGTTAGCGATACAAAGGTAGCTGCCGACCTGTCTTAAGTGCGCCTTTTCCCGATCAACATTGCAGACTACTATGATAGCTTGGCTCAGATGTTTAATTTTGCGCATCGTTCGCGAGAAACTGATAAAGCTGTAAATATAAAAGCCCTTTCTGCAAGCAAAAACGATCCACGCCCACGCCTGCCGCCCTGACGTGGCCGTGTACACCCACACACCGGCGCTGCCGGCGCACGATGCGGCCAGTGCCGGCACCGCGGTGCTGCCTCCGCGCGTAGAACGACGCCGACAGGTGCAACTGCAGTTTTTCGCCGTTGGTTCGAATGGAACCAATCGGGCAAACCAAGTTGCCCATGCGAGAAAAGGGACGATACTGTGGTGAAAATTCACGCAATAGATTGTCATGCGGGGTAGTAGTGCAAGCGGCGATCAGTATTCTGCCGCGATGTTAAGCCTCGAGTGGTTCACACGTACGGATACAGAGGGAGCGGACTGATCCGAGCGCTTTGAACCTGGCGCCTCAAAAGCTTTCTTCCCTATTGGCGCAAAGGTTAAGTCCCGCCCACACGCCGTGTGTGGATTGCAGTATCGCACGCTAGCGTCGTTCGCAGGAGCCTAGCGTGTCTCGAAATTGGCGCCTTTGATAAGTGCGCCTTAAGGAAGGTTTGTAAAGCGCAAGGCGGCCTTTTCTCATTCTGATCCTTTTCCGACACTTACGAAAGGCTCCTTTATGGCATAAGATAAGTATCCTTTCAGATTTCGGGGGTGAGACGTATAGATGGGGTATTAATTTCAGCAGGCTGGAGGTGTTTTCTAATCCTTTCGGTTACCCCCGAAGTAGGTACACGGTGCTCCATTAAGGTAGGTCGACACTTTCAAAAACGCATTTTTTGAAAAAAAATGGCTTTTTTTAAATTTCGCATTTTCAACATCCCTGTCTATTGAAGAATATTTAGAAAAAAATTGTGCTGTTATCTTAATCGGTTAAAAAGTTATGATCATTTTTCAACCCTGCCGAGACGCATCCGAAACCGAAACTGAAGGTTTCCGATTCCGCAGTATCTGCCATATCGTCCTAAATGTTTCTTCGTATATACGTTACGTAATGCTAATTTATTTAGCTACATTCTAAGCTTTTGGACACATTTCGGGATATTCTACATTTGATTTATTTCAAAATTTTCACTAAGGGGCAATGGGTGGCACACTCGTGTTCACGTTGCGCGCATTTGCATTGCCTTGCGTTCGTGTCTGGTTGTCCGTGTTTTTTCGTATGTAGTTTTAAGCTCACGGATTTAGTCCTAGCCTCGCAAGGAGACAGTTATAGTACTTTATAGTCTGCAGTTACAGTTATAGTACGAGGACGGCATGCCTGACCACTGACTGTCACCGTATGACGAAGGCTGCATGTGAGTCAACTGTAAGACTCGAAACAGGCAAAAAAAAATATGTGCGCCTCAGCTCGGCCAAATGGAGTTCGTGCCGGTTACAAGGAGGGTGCAAGCTATAAGCCTGACGGATTTTAAGTGCATGACTGTTTCTTATAATACGTACAATGGGTCTAAACCTTCAAAGCCATTTTTCTCAAAACTTGATTTTTTGCAACCATTAGTTACGCGAACAGTGATAACTTTGCTTCTAGAAATTATTTCCTTACGAAACTTTGTGTGCTGTTTATTTATATAGAGAGCTATGCAATCAAGCAGAATGACTGAAAAATATTGGTAAGTTTTTATATTATGGCCAGTGGTGGGAAACCCAAACGTGCCAGATAGCAAATTTTTTAGTCTTTTTATGATTAGGCAACTTAGCATAAAGATGTGATATTCATGGAGGTTAGTTGCAAAGGTTATTGTCTTTATTATGTTCCTGCCAAGTCGTGTTTGAATCGCACCTACCATTTTGAACTTGTGACTGTTCGCGCAACACGCATATTTTGGCGCATTTTAATTTATATTAATTTTTTGTTAGACATTTTTAGCAATTTTATCTATTTAAAGTTTCTAACTGTATAAGCTTTACAAGCCAAAAATATAATTGTAACGTTTGGGCTACACCTGTGAATTTTTTTTCGAAGGTGGTGACCTACCTTACGGTTTGGCCACAGCTCTCGTGTTGCAATGACTCCTGACGGCACCTCTACAAGCGATGGCTGTTGTGATTTCGGTTCATCGTGGCACAACTACAAGCGAAAAAAAAAACTCTACAGAAAGTTTGCACACTAACCTCCATCGGAGTAAATATTATTTGGGTTTAAGATAGGCCCAGCATTTTTTCCACTTATTTGCTTATATTATATAGAGACTTAACGCACGTATCTGTCAGTTCAGTATTGAATATCTTGGACACAAATGTTTTAATTCAAAGAAAGGTAAATCCATAATAAACTTACTATAAACAAATACACTACTCGAGCATTCAAACATGAATTTAATGTGGTTTTGGGAATTCAGTGAAGTGTTCTCTGAGGTACAACTATAACGTTTTGTGTAATAACTTAACAAATACGCGGTTCACTATTTGCGAAATCGTATAAAGAGGCACCGGCACGATGTTGAAGCTTTCAAAATATACAGTAATGTTACTAGAACAATAGGAGCTAAACAACAATTAGCCGCGTCACAAACAATCCCCTTATCGACATTAAAAAGTTCCTTCTCGAATGATATTTATGATGCTGTAATGCGTGGAGGGGGTTAAGGTATTCAGAAACACAAGAGGGAAGGATGGGCAATTCCAATCAGGCGGATTCATCTGTCAGATGACGTAGCTTGCTGCGTTACACAAAAGATAACACGGGGCTCGCAAGGCGGCAAGCACGTTTTTCTCTAGTATGCATACGTAGAAATATGTCGAACAGTTGACAATTCCTGTTTTATCGTGTTTGGTATTATTTACACCATGTGTGGGATAATATAGTCTCATGAAAAGGTTTAAATCGCCGCACTCAAATTTTTTTGTGCATTCAAGAGTACTTTCAGATTTAAATCCTAAAATACAGTGATATCCAATAGATGCGGCAAGCAAGGTTTTATGGTGACCCATAAAAACCTATTTTGAAGTAATCGTTTCGACCGAGAACACAGTTTCCACTCCCGCAAGCAAAGCTTCAAGTATTGGGACACCGAGGGGTGAGGGCGTTGCTCAACATTTATTTACGTTAATTTCTTATAGCCTGGAGGCTTAAGTGAAGTGACGAGGGACAACCATACTTTCAATTTAGAAGTAGCTTCGGTGATTACAGACAAGTTACAATGCCCACAGCCCTATTTTGGATGCTATGCAGCCACTCATTACCTAATGTTTCAAATTTATATCCAACACTCGGCGATGTGTACCACAAGGTATGACAGTGCGATCAACGCCTAACTAATGACCTATACTCCATTTCTGCTATGCGCAGTGGTTGGCTCCTGTGGCCCATCCGGAACGTGGACACCAGAAAGATATTTTAAATATGGCCTTGGCAGCAAGTCATCTCCTTGGTGTCGCGAAGAAGCCACGCCCTCCGAAAGGATGGTGTCCTGATATCAGCCCCAGTGCTCAAGAATAAACGTTTATTGCTTTTCTTTTTAAATACACACCTTACTTTTAACCTTTAGTGTCACCGCCTTATTTTGCGTGTTTTGAGGGCCTGTTCTCCTCCAAATGAACCCTCGCAACAAAAAGATGAGGAGCCATTCGCTTCCGCTGCCATTTCATGTGCGAGCCATCTCCACCAACTAGATCATTGGCTGATCCCAAACAGTTTGTAACCGGCTTCACCATGTGTCAGGCGGTCAGCATTGCATGGACGTTCTTTGAAGGGTCAGAAGGATGGTCGAAGCTAGTTTCCTATGCGCATAAGCGGAAGTTCAACTCAGCGCCAAAGAATCTTGCCATAGCGAAGTTTGAAGCCCCTCCATCAGAAGCAACGGACACAACATCAACTCCCGCTGCTTCCGGTCTTAGAAGGCACTCCTTAGGGAGCGCTGCCCTGTCAGTCCGCGAAAGTGTATCAATAAAGAAGTACCCCAGTGGCAGCTTCAACCTCACAATCAGGGCCTATAACTTGAACACACACACATTGGTAGCATTGGGAAGGATCTGATTAGACACCTCCCCTCGGATGTCAACGTAGCCGACGACTCTGTTGCCGACAAGCTGCACAATTTTCTTTGTGCACTGTTTATTCACTATCAGTGATGCACCAGTCGTTCATTATGCCCCTGAGCCACATTTTCCAAAAACGTAAACGCTTCTCGTATGAATCCCGGTTTACAACTTACTGACTTATACAACTCCCGCACTGTTCGCTGTAAGGACAGGGCGTTGTCCAGCTTTGTCCCAAGATATTGGTACGCAAGCTGGAGAGTAGAAATGTAGCGCCAAGGCGAAGGCACTCAGCTCAGCAGGATATTATTTTTTCTTTTTTTTTTCTCAGCATAACTGCACAGCAGCTGGTGAATGTCTGGCGAAAAGGTGTATTCGAATACTTTTAAGCCCTTGTACGAAATGAGCTATTTATCTTTGAGATCCTTGAAGAGCTTCTTAGACGCATCATAGTGTTTTGTCGGCCTTCGCTTGGTCCGCTGGAGAGCCCTTAGTTTTTTCTTTAGTTGCTGAGCATGGCCTTCCGACTCTTCTACCTTCTGCTTTTAGAACTATTTCGTTGGTGACGCCAGCTCAGGATATGTTTCCAGTGCTTCCATCGCCGGTACAAGTGGCGCAACTGTCCGGGGCCTGGGAGGTTCTTGTTTTCGTTTTTTGTGTACTAAGTAACAGAAAGAAATGAGCATTCTAGTATTTATATTTCTGAAGCAGCCCCTGCTTCGGAGCCTACGTGCGGTTCGAGCTGTATTTAAACCGTGAGTTCCTACAAACAAGATACGTGCATGGTGCTGCTACACTGTGAGAATATTTCAGTATCCAATAACTTGCCGGTCGGAGAGGTGCGGTGGGAACGCCGCTAAGAGGGTAGATACGCTACCTAGGCGCAGTCCAGTCGTTTGTCCTGTTCTGTGAATGCAGTCACCTTAAAAGTGGTCTTATCATAGTCGGTCGCCATCCTTGGGCTTCCAGGTACGTCGCTTAACAGCCCGTTCCCACGCCGAACCACGCGCGTCTACTGTGGGAAGCTTGCGACAAGGGCAAATGAGCATATGTTACATATGGTTTCGAAAGAGCGATAAATCATGCGTTTAGCATTATCATCACACGTCAATGTCTCAGTCACATTGACGTTTTTTTCATTTTTCAAATCCAGAAGGTCACTCAGTTGTATGCACGACTACGCAGACCAAGGACGGTCGCATGGAAGTGGCGTGCTATTGATAAGAAAACTACGGGCAGCCGGTTACTTAATCACATTCACGACCTCGGAAACCGCGCACGTTCGTACGTGAGCAACCTGCTATTCATAAGAGTATAATGTGGACGAACAAAGCGGGAAAGCATTGCTGTGCATCACACTTCTAGGAAACGGCGCCTGCGATAAACGTCAGGGTATTGGGTAAGGCCGGGTGGACATGAAATATAGACAAGACTGGCTTTGTTATTGACTGTAACTGAGCATTAGGCTTCATTTAAATTAGCGGGGAAAATAATTTGCCTCCCACATAATATGCATACATTTGATTTCGTGTAGTCTAGCGAATGTTGCACGACCAGAAGTACGAGCGAGAACATGCGCGTACATAGATTAGCGCGTACGGTATGCTCAGTAAGCGGACGACCTGTCCTACGGCGAATTTTCCTTTTACATCACGCACAAACGGTTTGCACGTGTGCACTCATAACGGAATAATACTAGTAATATCATCGAGAGCCAAAACAAGCAAAAAACCTTCATCACAGCAAGCCGGCCTAGTTGGAAATGATTCATGATTGGACTTCCGCAAAACAAACGAAGACGAGGAAGGAACGACACGGACGAGTCCTTGTCGTTCCTTCCTCGTCCCCGTTTGTTTTGCGCAAGTCCAATCAACAAAAACCTTCAGTACTCATTGCTGAAAGGTGATCCCCGACGTCTTCGTCGAGCGATTAGAGCAGGCGAATGCGACGCATGAGCAGACCATTTCTGCTTTCTACACCGTTGGAGAGTCCGTCGCCGAGCGGCGATCGAAGGAACACGAGTTTTGCTCTTGGGCAATAGAGAACTCAGAAGAACACCACATAGGGCCGAAAAAGTGTCACTGTTTCTTCTTTAAGGGGCGAAGCTCCTTAAGGCGTGGGTCTGTCCATCCTCGACGTATGTATGTAGCCACCTCTAGTTTAGTTCTTGGATTTTTTACTAGATGGCGTGGCTACCTCTAGTTTAGTTCTTGAATTGTTTACTAGATGGCGGTACTTGCATATGATGAAAAGATGCGCTTGGATTGTTTACTAGATGGCGTGGCTACCTCTAGTTTATTTCTTGGATTGTTTACTAGATGGCGGGGAGCGTTGTAATAAAATCCGTTCGCTGTTGGCGCATGGTCGGAGTCGCCCGATGGATAAGGCTGCAGATGTGCGAGCCCGCGAGGCAGAAGCGCTCCGTGAAGCTGCGCGACGCCGCCGCCAAGATCCTGGCGTACGAGAGCGGGAGGCCGAAGCGTGTCGTCTGGCTGCGCGACGACGCCGCCAAGATCCCAGGGTTGGAGAACGAGAGGCCCAAGCGTCACGGCAACGGCGCGAGGACCCTGCCGTACGCGAAGCGGCACGGCTGCGGCGCGAAGAGGATCTCCAAAACGTCAGAGAACGGGAAGCGGTGAGAAAGCGCGCGTATCGGCAGGCAGACCCCGATGCAGTGAGAGCTCGTGAGGCGTCTGCAAAACGCATCAGGCGAGCTCAGCCCCAAGGTGCCGACGCGCGGTTTAAGCGAGACTTTCTAGGCGTTACGTTCTGACACAAATGTAGTGGGCGAACTTTCACTGAAGAGTCACGGTTTTACCGATGATTTCCCCTCAGGAGCTTCGCCAACTCATCATCATTCACCCCGTGGATATGCTGTGAATTTTTTTTATCAGTTGTTTGCGTGCAAGAATCTAAATAATTACCTGATCTGTGCGCCCACCCACCCACGCACAAGCGATGAGCGTAGCGCCTAATTGGGAACATGAAGAGAGAAGCATAACCGAAATCTCATGCGTGGAAATGAAAGCGCTGAAGAAAAGCTCGGTGCGATTGAAGCTAGCCGCATGAGAGAATTAACTTGCAAAACAAAAGAGAACAAAACAAAACTGAGAAAACGGAAGCAAAAATTAAACGTAAAACGTAACCCCCCGCAGAAGATACAAGATGCGATGGATGCAACGTGTCTGGCACGACGGAGCGAGTTTTCTGCCCACCGAAAGTTGGCGGCCGTCTTCGCCAGATTTCGAGTGCCATATCCACTGGAGAAGTTTTATACAACCTCCTTGGGTCCGTCCGTGGGTCGTGTTCCACAGGGTGGTGTCCTGAGCATGGTTTAGCAGCTGTCTCTCGAACGGAAAAATCGGGGCAGGCGTGTACGCCCGTTTTAAGAAATTGTCTTGACCGCCGTGTATAGTTCTGTGCAGGGGTGCTCGAGTGGCGTCTCCGTGGCATGCGCTATCCACAACGTAATCCGGTTGCTTTTCTTTGGTACTCCACATGAACACACGCACGTGTAAAACCGGGGATTGGCACCGTGAGTTCCTACAAGGGGGACATTTGCGTTTTTTTTATGTTTTATTGATTGCATTTCCCAAGAATAAATATGTTACGTCTAAAATCACCCAGTTTTGAAAATTGATATTAACATTGTATATTTGAAACGTTAGAGTTTAAATAACGCTGTATTACTGGACAACTGCTCGGTTAACATCATATAAAGATATTGGCCTTGGAAAATGGCTACGCGCTAGAGGTGTTGCACTACGTATATAAATTACTATATGTGTGCCTAACGTACTATATTTGTGCCTAACCTAATGTGGAGGTTAAAGCGCCACTCGTTATTACAAACCGAAGCATCCACAGTGTATCTTTGATCACAGCCGTGATACGGCCTTTACGCGCTTTTGCCTTCCCGACTGGCTCTTGGCCCCATGAGGAATTTCACTCATCCCACGGTGGTGCGTTCGTCGAGTCTCGACGCGGTGGCCGCAGCGCTTCCCTTAACGCGGCTACTCTGACCTCATCTGTCACTCCATCCGCCACATCTAGCGACGTGGCATACAGTCGCCAAAGTTCACAGTCGCTGAGACTGGCCTGTGATAAGAGATACGCGCAGTGCCCGCAGGAAAAGACAACGTCACGGCGCTCAAGATAGCGACTGAGCTCCGGCGGGACGTAGAACTTATCCAAGCGGCTGCGGGACTGTCCCCTGTCCCACGTAGCACTTAACCTATCGCCATGCAGCGGCACCGACCTGTCGTGGAGTTGGAACTGGCTTACAAGAGCCTTTAATGCCCGCGTGCCTGCATAAGGTTTACCCTGTCCAGGACAGCACACATCTCGTTGGAGTCTGAGGACATAGTTAAAGTCCCCTACTAACAAGGGGAAGTAGGGCTTCCACATTATTGCCTTTAAAGATGTAAAAAGCTCTGTGGAGTTGGAGTGCGGCGCCGGTGAATAAACAGCCCCGGCTATCAGACGAAGATCGAGGAGCAGAAAATGTACTGTAAGCACCCGCCCGTCAAAGCCCAACTTGCCTTGAGCCTTGTGTCGCAGGCTCTCCAGCACTAAAACAACTCCTGCACCCAAAGCCGCACGATCAGTCAATACGAAAAATGCGACCACTGGAAAACGATCCCGAAATTCCAACACATACCGCGGTGAGCGGAAATTACATTCGTTCATGAAGAGAACGTCATTTTGGGCACGTGCTTAATGGATATTCTCTCGCTGTTTGTCCAATGTGCGAATACCCTAGGTATTCAGGAAAAGACAATGCGCCAGCATGTTGATGGTATGAATGCGCTATGTAATCTTGTCACTCCCACCGGCATTTCGCTGCCCTCAAAGGACCATCAACACACAATTTATTTGTGCCTTCCGTGTCACCTGAGTTCGCGGAGGGAGTCAGACTACGCTTGGATTCGTCGGGCCAACCCATGAGGGAAGGGGAGCGCTGTAGGTCGGCGACCTGGCTGATAGGGCTGACGAGACGGGGATCCTTGATCTTGACAGTAGGGAGAACACTGGTACTGGGCGGACGAAGGCCAGCTGGAGGCGGCTTGGGTGCGAGACTAAAACGGTTTGCCGCGGTCTTGACGCTCGTGCCGGGCCTGCGTGTCTCATTCCGGCGACTGCGTGAGCCGCTGGAAGTTCCAGAAAGAACGATGCTTGTGACCGGCGCACGCACTTACTTGCGCTGAGGCGGCTCTGCGATCTGGCTGAACTGGGTACACCTGAGACTCGTGAAGAGCGAGGTGTCGGTCGAAGACGGTGAAGTGGCCTCCCCAGGAGGTGCAATCGCCTCCTCTGAAGGCGACGCGGAGCAATCGAGATCCATCTCTTGGCTGTCGCTAAGAGATTCCTCGATCGTTGCGGCGGCCCCCACAGCAGTGCTCCCGCTTGACGCCTCAGCCTGCCAGCTGAAAGAGGCCCGGGGTAGATCGAGAAAATAGCTTGTGCTTTCGAGAACTTCAATACTCCCGCTTGACGCCTCTTCCGGCTGGCTGGATGGGCACGGAGTAGTCAGTAAATTCGCTATCAATCCGCTTAAGCATGACGAGAGGACTGAGAGTTTGGCTGAGGGCAGTGGCTGTAGCTTCTTATGCTCATCTCATGATATCAACTATCACAGATAATTTACTACCAACATTGTTCACGTCACCATACCATGCAATATTTTGAAAGAAATGCACACCGACCGATTTGAAGCTTTTTACTCTTTCAATTGCAATGTTTAACTGCAATTTGGGCAACTCAACGGGTGTGTGGTGGGGTTAAATTAAACAGCCTTCGTTTTATTTGTTAGTCCTAAGCAGTTAATTAGAGCAAATGAATTAATTTCCGTCAGCATACAATTCGCTCTACCCATTAAATCAACGCAAGAGTGGCCTAAACCTAAACTAGTATCATCAGCATATATTTTATATTGCACTGTTTTATAAATTCGGACAACTTTGTTGACGCAAAGTATAAATAAATACGGTCCTAGAATGCTTCCCTGCAGGAAACCGGTTTATTATGAGTTCGATTGTAGACGTTTGCCCTCGATGGAAACAGATAGAGTGCGGAATCGCAAGCAGGAACTAATCCACTTGTGCGTAATTTCCCTTACGTCATATTGATCCAGTTTTTGAGGCAGAATTTTATGATTAATGAGGTCGAAAGCTTTTGACAAATCTATCCCTTTACGGCCCAGCCCACACAAACGTGTGGGTCAACAAATTCATTTACTAAGTGGCACCTGTTTGGGTTTTGGTTTCACAGAACCGGGTAGTCGCTGCGAACGCTTCCGAGACTTATTTGGTTTCGGCAGTTCACTCATTTCGCCACCAGGGGGCGAGAAATCGCGCATTAAAAACGGCGTCCCAGCCGGCGCGATCACGCTAGCCGCCTTCAAGATGAAAACTGATATTTCTTCTTGCTATTCTCGTATTTTTGAATAACAAGCATAAGACACGACTTGCAGGAATTCGAAGAACACGATCGGGTAAAAAATACACCCGTTCCCTTCTTGTGCGTTACGTCATCACGCATAAGAAACGCACCCACACTGTGGGTCTGGGCTTTCGTCGTCACGAAAATTTCGCTGGGCGGTACAAGGTTGCGGGCGTGTGCACTGTTGCGCTAGGGATAAATAATTTTTTCTTGCTTTCTTGGTGTCTCTTTATTCGCGGTTTTGTGCTGGCTCGTTGGGAATGTTTTGTGGCCCCTTAGCATTGAACTAGTTCCGTAATTACTTGTGATAATAATAGTAATATAATTATTACTTACATTAATTACAACTTCAATATTATTTATTTTCGCAAAATCCTATTTATATTATACATACTCCTGAAATCAATATAAAACTTGTAAATAATGCGTAAAAATGAAGTTTTTCTGCGCCTGATGCCGTTTTTTAGTGTATTTTTACTGTCCGCAGGTCATACGAATAGAAGCCAAGCCCACACATATGTGTGGGTTGGTTTTCTGTGTGAATACTCTGAGCTTTCCATTTTCACTTGTAGAAGCAGCATTAAGAAGGGGTAAATACGCAAAGTTTAATTACGTGTGGCCATTTTTTCTAAAATCTTTTTGTTGGGCAGGAAAGGACTAGGAAGAACCCAAGTACTATATTTTTGCTTCAAAAATTGTCTAGAATAATTTCCATGAGGGAAACTTAAGCGCAAAAGTTTTTCACAGGGACGAGAAAGGGAACGACACAGGCTGTGAAAAACTTTTGCGCTTAAGTTTCACTCATGGAAATTGCGAACCAACTAGCTCGTCTCTCCATTTTGCTTTAGAATAATTTGCCTCTGGGCTAGCGGCGCATTGCCTGTAGACCTGCTCTTACGGAACCCATAATGTACAGAATAAGTCAAGTTCAAGAGGTTAGGTAAAGAGATAAGGCGTGACAAAATTATTTTTCTAATACTTTTGAAAACAATGGCAAAACGGATAGCAGACGGTAGTTAGGCTTGTCATTTATATTACCTTTTTATGCACAGCAGTTATTTTGCCTTTCTGCATATTAGGGGGAAAACACGTGTTGATGGACCCATATTAAAAATAGGGGTAATGAGGGGGGTAGTATATCACCGACGAATTTCACAGGTTTTTTTTTTAATATTGTTAGCGTCGATGACTCTACCATTGGTTTACAAGCGCATTCTCAGACACTGGCTCTAAAATAATGGTTGCGGTTATTCGGTACGACATATATCCTAAATCGTTGCGGATAGCGGAACTGTCACAAACTGATACATATAAGTGATTAAACGCATTGACTTATTTATAACCCTCAAATTTGACGCCATTATGAATGATTTTGGTTAGAGTCTCTGACGCATTCCTAGATATTGTTTTAAGTACCTTCTAAACCTTTTCTTTGTGTCCTTCTGTTAATCTAAATTAGTTAGCAAAATATACTCCTTTTTACTACACGGAGGTGTTTGGAAAAAAAATTTGTATACTTCTTAAATTCTTTGACGGCTTCGGGGGATGTACTCACTATAAACGCTTTAAACAATTGGTCCCATTTTGTAATAAGCTTGAGGCATTCCTTATTAATGTAGTCTTTCCGACTTTTTTTGCATGTTTGAAACATCTTGACGGGGAAACAACCAAAGTATAGTTCCGCGATCATTTTCATAAATAAACCGTATGCTGAGTTGGATTCACTCGCAGCGAATACATCGTTCCACACAACAGTCTCTAAAAGACTGTAGTGCTTAAGATAAATGAATCTCTAAGGGGAATTCCCAACGCAGGCGTTTAGGTGGGTTGATGAATTGTCTCACAAGCAAATACAAGCAGGTGGTCGCTAATGTCGTAGATTAGAGAGCCAGCTTTAATAAGAGAGTGATAAAAATTGGTCATAAATAGGTCTAAAAGTGTTGGTGATGGGAGAGTGAGTCGCGTGGGGAACGTTTTACAGTTTTGACACGCGTGAGTGTTTAACAACAATTTGAGGCCCAATTCAGTAGTGCGGTTGGCTGACGTATCAATGTTGAAGCCACTTCCAAGTATAATTGTGTACTTTCTTCAAAGAAAATATTCTAAAAGGCAGTCAAAAAACGATAAAAACGTACGTAGAGTATTTGTCAAAATTTTGTTGGCCACGGCGACTGTCGCCGCAGCAGGCGCACTTCGGAGCAGGGGCGCTGCGCAAGCCGCTGTCGGCTGTTTACGATGCTGAAGACAGTCAGGAGCACTTTCGGGCTTCCTTTCGTACTTTCGTAGTATGGCTGGTGCGGTAGGTTCAACGGGAATGGGCAGGTTTCTCACCGACGGCGCACTTTGCTTCAGTGCTGGCACTCTGCGCAGCCCTTTTTGTGCCACACACACTGCGAAAGCAAGAGCAAAAGTTCTCGCTCTCTTTAGCCGCGCAACCAGCCGACTGAAGCAACTGCAGAGCCTCTGCTCGGCAGCGCGCCTGCTCCGGCCACGGTCGCCGTGGCTCACGCAATTTTTACAAGGACGGTACGTCACATGAAGGATGACGGTAACAAACACAAATAACTGAACTACCACATCTAACATGCGATTCATAGAAAGAAGTGATACCGAACAATACAGGTACCAGATCAGAATTCATTGAGTTTGAAATTAGCACTTTCACGGCAACGCCTCTACTGTCTGTACGATTCGTGTAGTAAATTGTGCGAAACCTCCGACATCGCGTTGTTATCAATCGTGGAAAACTACACCGTACGACAGTTATTTTTCCATCAGAATAACTGCCGTTGTAGAATACTTGGCATTGAGAATAAAAAAAGCGGTCCCTGATTCACAAAGCTGATTTACATATTCGTACGATATCGGAAAGCAGCTTTGGTTAGCCGGCGCCTCGGGTTTGACATCGGTTTCTTCGAAGGGACTAAAGCGCAGGCGGCCGGAGATGAATTACTTTTTTTACTATGCATTACGTGCAAACAGCTTTGTGAATATCGTCCTAATATTTTGCCCTTTTGCTGCACATCGAGAATCAAATTATAAAACCGAGTTAAAATTATAAGCCAACTTCCGCAGCTAAATGATGCAATAAACCACGAAATAAAATGATTTTCTACCGGTGTTTTCTACTTTCACCAGAGACATGTGCTGTTGCAAACATTTTACTTTTAAGTAAACTAAATCATGCACTCTACAAAAGTAAATACTTCAATTGGGAATTGAAACGAACAAGTTTATCGTTTAACAGAGGGGAAGTTGTGTTAGCTTTCGCGCTTCGCCAAGACGATGGCCGATAGTTGCGCGGATGTATTTGTTAACACGACCAAGGCGCATTTTGGTTAAAGTGTAATGAAGAACAAGCCGGTAATGTCTTTCGTCATTAACAAAATAATACTATAGCGAAGAGCTGGTTTTCTCGCCGAGCATACACGTTCACGAGTGACCAGGCGATTATGGTCCATAAGACGCTGTGGAGCGCAACCGCATAATAATTTAATAGGGGTTCCCATTTTCATTACCGGTAGTTAGGTACTGGGCACTCTTAGCGTTCAAAGGATTCTCCGAGTGGTGTTATTTTAACGACATTATGGAAATGTGTCCACATTCTGCAGTCTTAGCCACTGAGTGAGAACGGCGTGTAGCAAATTATATAGATGATAGGACTGACGCATAATGCATTCACATGAAGACTGCAGGTTTTTTTTGGAAATATTTCTAGTTTTCGCCAGTACAAGCATTGCCGATTCGTAACATGCCTTAGCATGTTACGCAGGTACTCAGGTACTCAGATTGTTTCCTGTGTCTCTGCAAAGGCATTGTAGCCCACGCCTTAATATTTATATACTGAAGACGATCTCGTTCGACTCAACGGACAGGTTTAGTATGTTCAGACGAGAATGGGCCCAGTTCCCTACGTCAAGGAAGTTCCACCTGTCTACTTCGCAGCCCATTTTTTATATGACGTAGTACGCGGTAAAAAAATGTACACTTTGGAAGTTTTTCTGTGTGTGTACAAGTCACTACACTGAAGGGAAGCAAATCCTGTCGAAGACTTTTGACTGAATGTTATCCACTGCGAATTTGATGTGGGTATGGGCAGCTAGCCCATGTCTTGATAAAATTTCAGGGGAGTCTCACCGCTATAGGTTTTCGAAAGCGGTGCTCCTCTCTTTATTGTTCTCGCTAGCACGCCCAACGGTCACGCCCAACGGTGAACCAAGTATCAGTAACAAATTTGGATTAAGGGCGCATAGGAGAGCGACTAATGAAAAACTGAAAAACTGGGAGACTTCATTCCCTTTTAAATGATGAAGCTAAGAGTACACATTTTGAGGAACTGTAAGGAGAAATTGATGCTGGTACGGGTGAAGGTAAAGTGTTTAGCTAATTTTAAATATATATGTTTAGTGCAAAAGCGTTCATACTGAAGAATGCAACAAATCGGGCTTTATTTATAGCATATAAATGTAAGAATCAAATTTCAATATTTATGTGCGAATGCACTTCTTAAGCGAGCCTGAATCGTCCGCCGCCGTCGTCCGCATAGCAACAGCTGCGGGTGCGCGCGCTCCTCGTCTTCCTCCTCGTCTTCCCTAGCAACGGGGGGAGATGGGCGCGCGCTACTCTGCTCCTCCTCTCTCCGCTCAGTGACTGCGGGTGTTGGGCGCCTCCTCTCCACTTCGGGCGGGAGAGCTCTCGCTCGCGTAGCGGGCGCTCCGCATTCCGACGCGTGAGGGCGCTCGTGTAGCCTCGCCGTAACGGCGGGCGCTACTCTCCTCCTCCTATCTCCGCTCAGTGACTGCGGGTGTTGGGCGCCTCCTCTCCACTCCAAGATCACGATATCCACCGTAATCGCGCAATCAACAACCGTGCATTCGCACTTACACACTCTCCCCCTCGGGGAAGTGCGAGGGAATTTTTTTCTTTTTGTCTCTGAATATTAACGAACTGAAGTTTTGAAGCCACTCACGCTGTTGAAGCGCAAGGTGTATCACTCCACGGGGGTTGTTTTCCTGTGGCAAATAATGGTTGTCCTACCAGGACATGAAATATAAACGAAACGAAGAAAAACAGTAGAGCGAAGGAATAGGTCGTAAGCAAACTTCACCAGCATCATCAGCTCTCCCGACATGCCTGCAAGGAGTAGGAGACACATTTCACGAACGTTAAAGCGCAAATCGTTGGCTGATAGCCAAGCTAACCGCGTCCAACTTTAATCGTACTAAGCATTTCGAGGTAACGTACAGAAACTGAGCGTTTCATGAATTGAGTCAGACGGTAATCGTTTCTCGTTCCGAATCTTAAGAAGTGCTTACAAGTACTCGGACTTAGCGTTAGGACGTACTTCGTGATTTCATTGCGGGAGGTGCGAGATGAAAGGTGAAGTTTCTAGATATTTTTTACGTGACATTCTGCTGGCGATGCCTCACGATTCATTCCTGTCCAGCACAACCATAACGCAAGTAAATCAATTTGGCACTTTCCCAGTGGATGCTATTCACTGCGAATTTTCGAAGCAGGTAATATCATAGTGATCACAACGCCATCATTGACGTCAATACTAAGGGATAATGAGGGAAGCAGTAACGTCTTTAAAGGAGCCATGAAGAGAAAATACAACTTTCTTTAATTTGAAAGAACTAGGATTCAATATCTCACTCAGCTCCATTAGAGCCCCAAAGATGTTTTTTAACGAAAAAAAAGCAAAAAGTATTTAAAAACTTTCAAATTTTGCGCCACAGTGACGTGTTATGAGCAAGAATGACGTCATACGGGCCAACAATAAAACATAATTTTCAGTGGGTTAACTGCACGTTAGCATTCAAGTGATGCGGTCAAATGGAACTAGAGGCCCCGTTACAGATGTCCAGTCATGTGTCGTCGCGACAAGTCAGTTAGGCGGCTGCCAATCGCACAAACAAGGTTCCGTGACGTCATAGAAAAGTTGCGAGAAATTGGCTAGGGGGTCGCGACTGCTTCAAACGTTTTCTTTAATATCTCCGGTATTTGTTCGATGATTGCGGTGATATTGGTATCATTGTTATCGGGACTAAGCAGTCTTTCTAATAAACCCAACATGTATTTTGTCTTCATGGCTCCTTTAAAGAGTTCTCTTACCACGGGACTTTGGAAAGCGGGAAGGTAATGTTTCTAGTAGAAAATGTTGCGTCTATATCGCGGAGTTCTGGTGAGAGGTATCAAAAAAAGAAACAAAAACCAGTACGAATAAATATAAGAGCCATAGCGTATTGCATAAGGCGATTTAACTTCAATTGGATGAAGCAATGTGAGCCTAGAGAAACCTACAAAGGCGGTTGATTTGTAGAAGTAACATTTGAAATCATGCCATGTCTTCTATGGCAATCTAAGAAGACGCAAACAGTAGGTGCAGCGTTATCATGTGGGTGTTTGTGGTTTCATCGCTCGGGCACTGTCAGCAGTGACCGCACTCTTCTATTCTCCCTGGCAGAAAATAGTACCGTCCAAGCATTCCTAGTTTATAATAACGAAATATTAATGGTTTCATGCTTATTAAAGCAAAAATTTATATACACACAATTAAAAGGAATTGTTTATATTTGTGGTAAAATCACATTTTATCAAAAAGGCTTTACGTACACAGACATGCTATAATAAATTTTGTAAGAATTTCAGAACTTTACATTGTGATTTTAAAATACTGTTGTAACCTCCCAATGTATCGTACGCAAAAATCTAAAACACCAACTTCAGTACTACTCTCAAATTGCGGTAGTTAAGAATCGGTTTGGCTTACGCAATATCCAGTCCCAAAAATCAAAGATGCACAATGTAGGTTTTGCCAGCTCGCTATTGATGAATGGAGCTCTCCCAAGCAGGCTCTACCAGGCGACTCGGTGAGCAAGCGGTTCGACTTCCGTCTCTCCCACCCCCACCACTTCCACAAAGGAAGGCGTTTTATTCGACCTCTAAAGTAAAAAGTGTCTCGTCGCTTCCGTGCTAGCCAAACAAACAGAAAAAGAACAACGAGTTTCCGAACTTGTAGGTATGTTTAACATTGTAGCACACATGGAGCATCATAATTGTATAGACGTAGCCATGGGCACAAAGGAAGAATAACAAAGATGGTACAATTATGGTCCTCCATGTGTGCGTTTGCGTCGTCATGTACGCTTTGACTCCTTTTTCTTGATAGGCGCTCTGCGCTTCCTCGGCTCCATTCGCTACATTTTGTTTCCTTTACTTAACTTTATTTCGAGTTTTTTCCTTGCATTTCCTTGAGTGTGATTTTTATTTAACTTTTGTTTTCGCTCTATGGCTGCTTTCCCGATATCTCACATTCACTTCACTGCATTGTGATCATCCCCATCTGGCGTAGGAAGCAGTGCCGCTAGCAGAGATGACCTGTCCAGCCCACATTAAAGAGATCTCTCTGTCTCCCTCCCTCCTCCCGCCCCCCCCCCTCTCTCTCTCATCTCGTCTCTCTCATCTCTCTCTCTCTCTCTCTCTCTCTCTCTCTCTCTATCTAGCATAATTGTACGCGGTCGGCTGGCGACACACTTAACCGCTTGATATCGATACCCAGTATCGTATTATTGGTTAATGCTGCCGCGCTGCGCTAATCCGGCCTCCGAGCACTAACCGCGCCCCCCGCTGAAGCAGCCAAACCGCTTGTCTAAGCGACAAGAGCGGTGTGGTCTATTTGGCCAGAGAAGGCTAAGGAGTGAATGCACTGTAGTATTGTTGGAAACGGCGCTACTCAAGGCTTGAATTAAAAACATCAAATTGAAACTTTTTCCCCAGAAAAAAAAATGCGATCACCATTCTTTTATCTTTTAATGCCAACAAGTCAGGTGTTGCAATTGTATATCTGTCGAAGGGACGTAACTGAGATGATAAAGGGGTATATATACCTTTCTTTTCGCCGGAATTATGAAGGATCGCGATCACGTTTCCCTGTACTGCTTAAAGCAAACTAATTAAAAATCAACACAAAAAAGTCAAAAGCTATCTTGTTCACACCAAAAAATAAACGTGTATCCGTTACGGAAGACCTTTATCTAGCTAATTCTAAGATCGATCTAGTAGAGGCAACACAAAGTTTTGGGTGTGGTGCTTTCACGTCACATGAGCTGGGATGCACACATTCAAATGTTGACCAAACAACTATCTTCTGCTGTCGGTGTACTTTATCGGTGCCGGGACTTGTTCCCACTCAGTATCAAACTTCAAATTCACCACTGTATTTTTAGATCACGTTTAAACTATTGCACATTGGTTTGGGGCACTACAACAAAAAATAATATTACCACCCTAATGTTGTTAGAGAAGAAGGCGGTTCGCTGCTTAACAACGTACACTACCTTCATCCCACTCGAGCACTTTTTTGCACAGCATAAATTAATAAAGATCGATAATCTATACGATTACCGCCTGCTTTTCCAATTCTACTTTTCTGATGCTCTCAATCAGCAGTTCCTGAAACGATTATCTTGCCTAATAATCCGGACCCAGAATTACTCAACTCGCAAACCTGATATGTGGCTAGTAGCATTTCCCCGAACTAATTACTTTTTCCAAGCATTGGCACATAACATTCCGTCCATTTTAAACAGAAACAGCGTGGGAATTTTCAGGGCAGAACTTTTACGCGACATGCCTTCGTGATGCTTATGTCAATAAGTATAATGTTGTGTACAGAGTTTTATTCGCATATTTTGTCGGTCTGTTTGTTGAATGCTTTAGTAAGTGTAAAGTACGGGAAACGTTTTGCCTGCGATTGCCTGCTCCCCTTCTGTTGTAAATTCAATGATGCTTTACCCAGATGTTTGTTTTTTAAATAGACTTGGTATATCACATGATTGTACAAATCTTGTTTTTAATTATCACTGTACGATGCATATCATTGAAGTGTATATTGGGCCCCCTGGCCCCGTCAAGCTGCGTCTAGCAGCTTTTATGCCAGGGTGACCTTCAACATTGTATTGAAAATAAAATTTGATTTGATTTGATTTGACATTTTTCAAACTAACCTCATAGGAAGCAATATCCGGCTTTTTTGTCAGTGCAATAAACGTGATTAGAGCCGAAAAATTTTACGCGTGCTTGCGAACGCTCTGAGCAAGCGAAACTCTTTTTACTTGGAAATATAATTTTTACTAAACAAATCACGCGACACGCACACTTGCCTTACATTTTTCATTCCTATCAAACGAAAAAATGATCTTTCGCAAATCCTTCCCCATTTGCACTTGAGCGTCCAATATTGTATTTGCAATACTTGGGCTAGGCCAACACCAGATCCACCCCTTAGACCTATCCAAACCTTTGCGACCTAATTAGAGCTGGTCACGCGAGAATAAACTTTGTGCGACTTTTTTCTCACTCGCTAAGTCAACCAAAATCAGCCTTGGTCGTGGTAACAAATACATCCGCACAAATATCGGCCGTCGTCTTCGCGAAGTGCGAAAGCTAACACAACATCCCTCTGATAAATCATAAAATTGATTTTTTCTATTCCCTATTTAAGTATTTATTTTGTAGAGCGCTAGATTTAGTTTACTTTAAAGTTAAATGTTTTCAACAGCACATGTCTCAGGTGAAAGTAGAAAACAGCGGTAGATAATAATATATTTTTGTGTTTTAATGCATCATTTAGCTGCAGAATCTGGCTTATAGTATTAGAACAGTTTTATAATTTTATTCTCGATGTGCAGCAAAAGGGCAAAATAATGGGATGATATTCACGAAGCTGTTTGCACGTCATGCATAGTAAAAATGGTGATTCATCTCCGCCCGCCTGCGCTTTTTCGCTTCGAAGAAACCGATGTGGCAGCCGAGGCCCGAGGCTAACCATAGCTGATTTCCGATGTCGCACGAGCAACTAGCTTTGTAAATCATAGACCGCTTTTTTATTCTCAATGCCAAGGATTGATACAACGGCAGTTATTCTGATGAAAAAATAACTGTCGCAGGGAGTACTTTATTCAGTTTTGGTTCAAAAATGCCACTGTCATGAGCCGCTTGAGCCGCGCTCGTTCATGTTTGAAACGTGCATTTCGCAGTTTTTTTGTGTGTGCTATTATGTGACATTATTTTTGCGTTGTCGAAAATTGGAGTGCGGTTGGCCTTTAATCTGGTTTCTAATAGTGGCAATCAACTAGTCTTAAATGCACATTTCAGTGATAAGACGCATAAGCCGAAACTGTGTGCTACATTGGTGATGACCGACGTCTAATAACAGACACACCTGCACGTACATTTTCTACCAAAACACAAAAGAAGCCAATGAGGCACACACTACATAGTGCGGTACGTCACACAGTATTGGTAGGCTCCAAGGTATCTGGCTGCTTTCTTTAGCCTTGGCAACACGCGGCTTCTTTCGTAATTGGATGTAATAGGTTTTCTTTAGTTTTTAGTCATTTTACTTTACATGGCCCGTTCGCTACCATTTTTTAAGGGGGCGTTTGCGCAACGACAAATGGCCGAGACCGTTTTCTTCGTATATAACCTTTCTCTTTGTGAGCTGATTTTCTCAAATGCAATCTTCTGCACATGCACGGACTCAACCCATGTCTGCGATTTGCCATAGAAGCTTCTTTCCTTTAGGGTACCTCATTCGCGAAAACATGTTTGGACCATGTGGTGTTTATAATGAGTGAACATTGAATTTTGTCGCAGTTATTTTTCAGGTACCGTCATTTGTGTAAATTTTCATACAATTTTTGCATGAAACCTAGGAATTTCAACCATTTATTCCCAGTCACAAATTGCAGAATGGATGCTAAGAATTATTGCTACTCTATTTTTGGTTCTCGTGTTGCACAGAAGCAGCAAAACCGCTTACGCAGACACAGTGCTCTGAGACTCTGCCGAAAAGTGGGCACATGGACATTCCATTTCGCAGGAACTGTGGTCGCTCTGCCTGAGAAGCCTAAACCATGACACGCACATGCGGAGTACGCATTGAATATGACGAACACCGTAGTTATGCCGAACTGCGTATCTTGTATTTCGGGTTGAAATGTTTCCGAGGCTGCGGAGTGCTTGCACTTTTCAAAATGTGCCTACAAAACAAGAGCGTTGATATGATAGTGTGTGGGGTTGGTGTTTGTTTTCAAGTAAGATCTGAGATATGTTTTTCTCTTTTGTCTCCCCCAAGTACGTTGAATAAGTATCTCATGGGCATACTGATTTCCTAGCGCGTGCTCCCACTTTTCTGTGAAACCATACCTACACGTCAGTTCACTTCGAAGCTAGTTTTACCCTTGTAGCTGGCGGTATGCGTAGGTTATGAAGAATGGACAAATTCGCTTTTACCTCTAAGATATTACCCAAAGCTACAGCGCCAAACCTTTAAAGGGACACTTTAAAGGGACACTGAAACATTGCGGGATTAGGAGCGTAAATTGCAGTCCGGAATCCCTAGGCCCTGTTTCGACCACTCTGAGTGGGTTTACGCGAATTTATTTAGTAGAGAAATCATTTCGATAACGCTGTCCTCCTCTCTGCACCCTCGCCAAATATATGTGACGTTTTCGTGTGACGTCGGAAGGAGATGAGCTGGCAATTGGCTACGATACTGCACGGCTCCCCGGCCTTCAGACAGAGTCAGTCGGCCCAGCGTTCCGTCCGCCGGCCGCCGACGGGTCGTCGCAATTCGTTACCTCAATTGAAACGAACACAGGACAAGTTTTTTTAATGGAAGAACGTGCCTTTTTTTACTTTGTTAGTTAGTACGCTGTATCTAGCTCCAAGTCAAGGTCGCTTCTCACAAGCGCTACACAAGCCCACATGCGACGCTTCGCTGACTGGTACGCCAGTATTAAAAATATAAATCCTTTTGAAGGTGGGAGAACAGTCAGCGAAGTCAATATAAGTACTAAGGAAACAAAATCAACTGATACTTTTACCGTACAGCGTAAAACTATGGCGCGGGAAGCACTTTCTTGCGATGGGCGAACAAGCTCAGTGGTCTTGAGCACGACTACGCATCTGCGAACGCTTTTCCGTCTAAGAAATGAAATTGCTAGACGTAAAATATTGTGGAAAGTTGGGGGACGCTTACTGCACAAGCGCAATACATCAAATAGTCACCCAAGCTGCTTGAAATGCTAAAACTATATAAAATTGTAAACTGGTTATACATTATATACCTTATATTTCCAAGGACGGCAGCGCTCGCTCGTGGCCGAGTGGTTTGGAGCGATAGGTATGTCATTGTAATTTTTTTTGCAAGTCACGAGTTTGAATCTTTGCGGATACATTCTTTTTTTTAGAAGTTAGCTTTTCGTTTTCCGCCGATGTTTTCTATACTGAGTTTACCTTTTTTTTGGGCCGCAACGTTCATTGATCCACGAACCACTTCACCGAACGCGCGCAGGCTGACACTGGCGCGCTAGCGATTTCTCGTTGGCGTGGTGTTGCCATAACCACCGTCTGCTTGCGGGCAGTGGTCACAGGCCAGAATGAACAGACCCTTGGCCTGGCGCGACCGCGCTTTTTACGATACAGGCATGAGTGATGCAAGCCTCAAATATGGAGGAACACCGCATGGCATTGAGCGTCTGCGGGGACGCGGAGGGCTCACATCCAGTGCGTAGGTCTCGGCTAGTGATTGCTACGATTCCAAGCCGTCCTGGGAGGCTTAGCGTATGCATTTTACAGGCGAAACATGGTTGAAGCGGGGTACGATGATTACTGAGATATTGAGAGTGTCCATCCAACGATGCCGTCGGATGTCAAGCATGTTGTTTTACAGAAACGAAACCGAAACTTCTTTGGTTGCTAACCTTGGGCATCGTCAAATCACGGTGCGTCTCCTCCCGTCATGACAGCCTTTAGTTGGTGCGGCCGCTGCAAACCGAGCGTGGTAGTTATTCTTCTTCCGCGCTTTGTAAAATAATTACGACTTGTCAACCGGATAAACGAGCACAAGTGTACTAATTTGAGCCAGTCTACGCAGTGCAAGCAAAAACGGGAGCTTGACAAATTTACTTCAGTGTCTCTTTAACGGATACATATACGGCTTTAAAGAAAGGTATACTGACACAACTAAAAACCTTAAAAACATGATCTGGAGTCTTGGGTTCTTAGTTTTTGCTACGGCTGTGCAATCAACCAAGTTTTTCGGCCTTGTTTGCACTGGCCTGAGTTGATTTGGGAAGTGAAATTCGAACTCTAACCGAACAATAAATTCTCTTGCCTCCATCCTAAGAGGAGGACGGAGGGGTCTTTGAGGTATTAAAAATGTCTGGTCTAAAAAAAGATACATTTCCAGATTCTAGTGATGAACTAACCTTTTCAGCTTAGTAAACACGCATTGCCTAGTTTCACCATAAAAAATGAAACATTCATGGGGCAATGTGACGTAGCAGGAAAGCCTACTAACATGAATCCTAGAGGCAGTACAAATTGGCATGAAAGCAGGAAAGAAAAAAAACCCCTTCTATTGGCCTAAGATTGATTAACCACTATTTCGGGGAAATGTCCTCCAGATATCTCAGCCAGCGCTTGTGGCGAAATATTTCTTGCAGCTGCAAGAGCCACATTGAAACGAAGCATGGTTGTGCACAGTACAAAGTTTGTGTGCTCACTTCTCACTATTAGAATTTGTGATGGTTATTACACTTATTCGAATATAGTGTACTGAAGTGACACAAGAAGCGAGAAAAATTACAACGATCTTACGCCCGGAAGAACTATGATTCACGATAACGAAGGAAGGGAAAGTACACCGCGATGTACCTAACGCACTTTGAAAGAAGATCTTGTGAACCGTAGTATATTTGCAATGATACCATTAGGAACATTCAAGGAATTTCTCAAACCTTATTTAAAATGTGCATTGTATGTGCATATGCACTGAGTATGTGCATTGTACGGTGCGCCATGCCTTTACGATGTGCCTTATTTTATTTTTTAATTAGTTGGTTTTCTTACTTTATTAAAGTTTCATCCTTGTATAAATGATTGTGTATTGCCAGTTGCCCCTCCTGCTTGGGCCAGAAAATCTGGCTTGCAGTAGTCAAAATAAATAAATAAATAAATAAAAGTATGGTTCAGAAGAAGCCTAAAATTTGGCCACCTTTGCAATTGAGATTCAAGGACAGAAGAAACCGTAGAACTGGTGGTTTTTCTCCACCAAATAGAGCTAAATAAGAGTCCACAATACACACCCCTGAAGTCCAGAGCCCAAACTGCGCAATACCGGGTCCAATGTCTACTTAAACACCCCGGAAGTCCAAAGACAATGCCCGCGCTACGAACCCTAACGAACGGTGGTCAGCAGTATGCAATGATTGTGCAATCCTATGCATCCCAGTTTTCTATCGGGAGGGTCCCAGGCTCACTTTCTAATACGGGAAACTTCTTTCTTTACAATTGGCTGCACATGGCATTGTTCCGTACCATGGCTAACAAGTAGTACTGGGGCCGTATAGCTGGAACTTGGGTTATGTGGCCGGTTTCATGGTTTCGATCCGGATTTCGATTAGTGGACTCGTCTAATCCCATTTGTTTTCTTTATGCGGGAACTCCTTAAACCTCGTCGTGGGCTCCGTGCTCTCCGCCACTTTCTCTCCATTTTTGTCTTGGCATTTGTGTTTTCTGGAAACTGCCGACGATGACAGTTTTCTGTGAACGACTCGCACGGACTGGGCTCAAGCTGAAACCACTCTGCCATTTAAACGTTACGCAACGCTCTCTACACTACAACTCCTCAGGCTGTTTTAAATCTTTGTGAGTGTTGGGAAAAACGGCACTAAATAGTGCTTTCTCAGTACTAGCACATTTCATTCCAGAAGTGACAACGCGGTACACGCAGCTCGATCGAGGCATACAGTTCATAATGAGTTTACACCGGCGCTTTCCCGCCAAATTGCCGTGTGGGTGCTGCGCACTTGGTCTCCAAATTAATTAAACCAATAAACTGAGACACATTGCGTAGGGAGCCCGCAGCCCTACTTCAAACCAAACCAATTTTTTGCCTTCCTATAATTCCCTTGCTATCCTTCCTATAAGTTGTTTTGTATGCCTTATAGTCATGTTCCCAGTTCTTCATGCGAGATGGCCCTTGCGCTGTTGGTGAGCTCTTAAAATGAATAAATAATTAAATTGTAACTGCTACGTGAGCCACAGCTAATTTTATTTCCTTTTTGTATCTCTATTTTAAAAGGTTTAAGCAGTCCCAAGTCAATCACCATGCGTTGTAAGCCAATGAAATTACATTACGGAGAATGCAAGGAAGCAAGACACCATGGAAGCAAGACACCATGGAAGCAAGACACCATGCAACAGGAAGTCGATGAAGCGATCACATATCATAAGCCCAGGGTTCTACCATTAGAAGCATCTTTGCACTCAGGGCCCGCACGAGACTGAGGCTGTGTTGTGGGAAAGGAAAGTCAAAGGTCCGGGAGTGGCAAAGTGACAAATAGATTGCAATACGTAAGGACGGTAATAACTTCAGCATGCTGAGAGGGGTGGAATAGAGGGGGATCGGAATACTTCTTTTTTGCAACACCCTTTCTGCCTGAACACCCGAAACACAATCTTACAACTTTATTCAACCAATTCTTCAGGTTAAGACCCGCAAAACTGTGGGCATACTATTTCCCCACTATGGATCCGGATCAACCTTCCTACATGAGGTAAATCAGGATGTAGAGCAGCCCTTCCACCCCATATGCCGCAAGGGGGAAACATTTTCACAGAATTTGACATATGTAGCAACGTACAGGTCCTCCAAATAGGCACCATCACTTATGGGGCATTGTTTGTTTTCCTGAAACGTTAAGAAATAAACAAACCTGACTAAATCTGCAAAACTGCTCTTGGACTCCCCCCCGACACATCCAAGAAAAGCCTCATGCAGCTTCCTATCAGCTTCCTCTCAGCTTTTATAAAAGCCGAGCAAGCATGCCAACTATTCGG
The DNA here is from genome assembly GCA_013339765.2 of Haemaphysalis longicornis. NCBI lineage: Eukaryota > Metazoa > Arthropoda > Arachnida > Ixodida > Ixodidae > Haemaphysalis > Haemaphysalis longicornis. The sequence goes on from CM023452.1 coordinate 58,497,519, forward strand.
GCCTCGCCCTCACACCCACGAACATAAATGTAGTTCAGAACCTTGGAAAACCCACCGAAACCCAAATGACTTCCAGGAAACACCATCACTGAAGATGCGCAGAAACATCTGAGTGGCACCTGTTCCCAGCAAGTAAATTTCAATCTTAAACAATGGACACACAACGATAGGCTTTGACAGCTCTCTTTGAATAACGCGGATAAAAAGCAAGCAAGGTACACGGACAACAGCCCGTGTTTAAAACGCCATGTACGCCTCTCGTAGTGCACACCTGAAATGAGACATCGCCACCGCGACCTCTTACTTTACCTGTGACATGGTACCTCAGCTGCAATGGCCATGGCTTACGCCACAGCTAGTCATTGCAATGAACCGTACTCACAAAAAAGACACATTCTCAGCCTGAATAAAATCAATATCAACCTGGAATGGCACTTCTGGGATCTCCCTATCCTAACAAGGCTTCCATATGCCAATAAAAAAAAAACGTCGACAGGCCATTTCTTACTTAGGCTTCCTTTCTAACTTGGAAGCATATGCTGCCTCCTGGGACATTCAGATGTCGGCATTTCCAAATTGTGGACAGGAAACCCAGAGTGGCAGGGAACCATCAGCCACTGGTGTAGCAGCGCCGATTGATCTCTAGTAAAACCTGGATAGACTCAAACTACGGACACATTAAAAAAAATGTATCCTGCTTCACAGCCGTGGCTATCAAACCACCTAGAATACAAACTTCGAATACTTTAAACGGGAACATTTATCAATCACAATTCTCTTTAAGATATCACCATCCCTTTTCTCACCGGACACTCCGCAGTGAGCGTCACTCTTTACGACGTAGCACCTTGCATTCGCTGGCCCATAAAAAACCAATCGCATGAGAAACCCATTCGTTCAGCAGTGGGAGGCTGCGGTGACGAGCTAAATGCCGGAAGTTCAAGGAGCCCTGGTGCAACAAGTCTAGCATTCGGTGCAGACTCACGGCATCACGAAGATAGGAGGATGACCACATCCCTAACCAAATATCCTCTCCCTTAACTAAATGTTCACTTCTCCCATCTTTTTTCTGGTCTTGTAATTGTCGTGTGGTCATTGCACGTGTCCGTGAGTGCGTGTTCGTTTGGGCAACCGTACCTTGTGTGCTTATGCGTGTGATTGTGCTTGTATGCATAACGGTGTTCGTGTATGTGCACGACCTGCGTGTGTACTTGTAAATGGATGCTTCTGTGTGTGTGCGTGTGGGGATGTTCTGCATACTTTTGAGAAATTGAGGGAAACTGCGAAGATTATCCCTTACACCTGTCACGCGCAAACGAAATCGCTTATAAAGCAAATGAGTTAGCTGTTAACGAAATTCGCCTTTCCCGTAGGATATGCACGGCAGTATTGTTGTGCTGTGATAGTAGAGCAGAGAAGAATAATAGAAATGGGACCCCACAAAAAACACATATCCGTTTTAAGTAATAAATAGTAAAATCACCTTGCTAGAAAGCACACATAAGACGATACTACTACACAAATAATCGGTATTGGGGAAACAGGGAATGCTGCGAAGCTGCTTGCTGAGTGTGTTGAATGGATAGATTGCTGTATTTTTGCAATACAAAACGCGGCATTCCAGATAGTCCTACAAAGCCCTAGTTTTTGCAAACCCTAGTGCCAATCTATGTCATGGGGTGTTCAGCCGCAGCGTCTGCATGTTTATCGCTGGAAAGAGAACCGCTGATTCTCCAGTCTGGAGCACCCGTTGTCGTTCTGACCAGGAACTAGGAGTTTTCGCGTTCACAGATGATTACAGAGAAAGATCAACAGGTAGCATGCTGTTTGAAGCAGTAAAGATTGTTGAAAATTGAGTAATTATGATTTACTCTCAGTCGTCTGGCAAATGGAAAATTCGGAACCTATGCAGTGCGACCCACGGGACCACTTCACTTGTTACTGTGAGCGTAGGATTACCGTGGATAAGATTACAGTCTCAATAATGGAATGCGCTCAATTCACTTCTCCTTTACCGGAATTTCTGAGCTAGTTAAATATTTTGTAAGCATCTAGCAGGAGCAAAGGTCAGTTGACCTCGAGACATAGCATAGGCTCTTATGCTTCACAAGGCGCCGAAAGCTGATGTGTCAGGCTGGTGCGAAAATATATTTGTACAGTCAGTTTAGAGTACTGACGGAAAGGTTGTGATCGGATGTTTTTATAGAAAAGAATAAGCAATAAATTCAGTATCCCACGAGTCGTATGGAATTTATTTATTTTATTTATTTGTTTATTAATTTATTTATGCCTTAATTTATTTATATTTATTTATATATCATCATAGTGCCACCAGCACCATCCCAAGGCATTAAAGTAGGGAGGAAAAAGTATAAATGCGTACATAAAAACAGGCAAATATACAATTTAAAGCATAATTAAAACCAAAACCCAGCATGGTCATGAAAAATACATTTAAAATACACAAAAATATATCATCAGCCATATTTGAAACATCACTGAACGGGTCTTTCTGTTCACTATTAGTTTTAGAGAAAAAAAGGCTGTTGAAAAATTCTGTTCCGCAATGCATTTCTTTTGTATTACTGTAGAGGTCTGTCATTAGCGAATCATTGCCTGGACTAACTGTTATAACGTTTCTTTATCCCTGTTTTGTTAAGAAATATATTGTGTAAGCATTTTAGCCTGACGACTTTCCTACGATGCTGAAGCGAATCCCAACGTAGGCTGTGTTTATTTGAAGACACAGTGAAGTTCTTTGAGTATTGTTTAAGAACAAAGCGAGTATCAAAGTTTTTTGACTGTTTGTAGGAAATATTGACATTTGGTGGTAGAGGAGCCGGGGTAAACCCCCTTCATGATGAGTACCCCCTGAAGGCCCTGTAAGCCAAGCCCGATACTGAGTCCGGGCCGGCGAGCCTTCCTCGAAGAGCCCGGTGTTCACACCAGTCGACGTCTGCAAGGCCAAGCACCGGAATTCGGGAAGTTGACCGTGAAGCCCAAAACGACACAGGTTACACGTGCAGTTAGCATGACGTCGCAGTCGCAGCAGACTGACGCGTTCTCTCCTCCGAATATGTTCTGGCCGATCGCGCCCCGTCATCCTGCCCCATTCTATGGCGAAGACTTCGAGGACTTCGAAGACTTCGAAGTCCTCGAAGTCTTCGCCATAGAATGGGGAAGTCTTCGCCATAGAATAGGAAGAATGAGGAAGTCTTCGAAGTCTTCGAAGACTTCGAAGACTTCGAAGACTTCGAACCCGCCCACGAAGGACTTCGAAGACTTCGAAGACTTCGTGGGCGGGTTCCGTCGTGAGTCCCGCGCGTCGGAAACAGTTACGGCAAGTTTCGGGCGGCAGGTCGCTCCGTGCAAGGCGCAATGTCTCAGTCGCGGCCAATCCACATCTCAATCACCGCTCCGAGACCATGCGTTTCGACGGCCATTCTAGGCGCGCGGACTTTGTTATATCGGATGTGAACTTCGTTATAAGGAATATGTTTCCCATGTATTTCCGTAACTGAAATATTTTTGTTGGATATATAGCATATTTCGCTCTACCCGGGTTTGTTATAGCCGGGTTTGACTGTACTTCTAACGATCAAGGCTATAAAGAAGATTTAATGTGTCTAAACTCAAAGCTGCAGCCCAGACCCCGTGAGGACAAGCGCTTGCCCGAGCGTTCTCGTCTTCTTTTCTGCCTCGCTGATGGTGATAGTCGCGCCATTTCTTCCCTGACTTGACGGCGATGATAGTAGCGGAAATATATAGTTGATTTTAAACGTGGATCCTCCACCATACAACCAAACCCGAGTAAGGGACGAACTTTGGATTGTGCGACAAATGTTTAGTTTTCACTTGAAGATGTTTCGCATTACGACGTAGGAAGCCTAAATCACGCGAAGCTTTTGCAAACAAAATTTTCCTGAAAGTGGCGAGACGCATCCGACGTAAGGTAAACACAACGATATTTTTGTTGAGATGTTTGGTGAGGAGATGTGCAATTATTGGTATACGAACAAACATCAAGCGTTTTTTTTGTGTGAAGCACATTTGCACAGCCTTTTTCACGTTTTTGCTGAATTTCCAGAGTTTGAAACTAATAAAATGGCCAACTCAGATAATGTTGAAACACCGGGAAGTCATCCAAGTGATTATTAAATTTTGATAGTACATAATCTTCGCCAAATACTTATATTTTAGAGGAAATGCGGGTACAATTATACATAATGGAAATTACAAGCAGTAGTGGGCACAGAATGAAACCTGCGGTACTTCCATTTACCATCCACATCTTCTGCCTGCTGACCATTTACAACAACACACTGTTTAGGGCAGTTACCCTACTCTGGTATGCAACAAGCGAATTCAGGGTTGATATTATCTCATACCATTTTTTGTAGGGGAAGTGAATGAAGAATAACGTGAAGCGCTCTCACTAAATAAAGAAATACACAGTCGACTGAAAAACCTTGAATCTGTGTAAAGCTTGAGTTTGGGCTAGTTGGCTGTACATTACGTGAAAAAAAAAACAGCGCAGAGACGTGGACGAAAGGAAGAATAAAGAAAGAAAAAAGGTCGTGCAGGCGCTGTAATGCCTTTTACCTTTCTTTTGTTCGCATCCCTGCGCTTTTATTTTGGATGTAGCGAGATCTGATACACCGGCAATATCGCGAGTTATGTCTGTTAATGGCGTCACACAAGCAAGACCAACTGGAAAAGTAGGCTATTGCGGGTTAATCATGGAGAACTGGTTTGGATGAGTATGCGAGTAAAAACCACTTGTTCGAAGAGTTTAGATACCATACTCGTAAAACAGGCTTTCATTTAGTAGGAGGCTGCGTGGTCCCGATTTGTGCAATGCCACAACGGTTTTAATTCTACAACAAATTGGGTTGAACTCATTTTAATGAATGGGAAAAAGAGTTCCAAAATATTTTGATAACCCTGCTGCGTATGATGATAACAGCACTGTACATAATTCATGAGGCCTGTTGGCAGTGGAACCTTTTAAACGCAAATGCAGCCGCTCAATTCCCCGTATAACAAACTTAGTATCACCCATGGGTTCACCCAAAGGAAACAGAAACTGAAGTTATCAGTGCCAGGCTACCGTTAAATAAAAGCGCCCCTAAATTACGTATTGAAGCATGTAGCTTTTTCGCCACTAGCAGACATTATCACACTATTGGATTCATTAGCCTGAATCGACACGCGGTCCTATCTATTTGATTTGGTAAAGCGCATTCAAAACGTGCATAACGTGTTCGTCAAACAATAGAAACCGAGTTTTCGGCTTTCCTAACGGCTTTTTTTTAACTCATTCGTCAGGCTTCCAATTTTACTTTATTACACGTTTCAATTTGCTTTGTAGGCCACATGAATACTCTCCTTTTTGCTATGGGCACGACGGACTGCTTTACTGTACCATGGTCTATTTTTACTTTAGCGTGACGTCAGTACTCACGATGCTACGTGCTAATCATGCAGTTCAAATATTTACATTTGAGAATTTTATATTTCAGAATTTTACATTTCAGAAATTTAGATTTGTGAACGTTCAAATGTTGCATGTAAGAGTGCAATCAGTTTGGGGAAGTGTTTTGAAAACGTCATCATACATGTCAAGTGAGTGAGAAATTTCAACAGAGCAAGCTTTCTGATAGTAGGAAATGCGTCGATTATCGGTGTCTGTCATTAGGGCGTACTAAATTGATATCTCCTGTGTATTCACTTATGCCGTGAATCGCATGCTGCCAGCAATCTCCAGTCAAAATATTTGTCAAAAATAATCCAGAATGTTGGGGCCACGCGTAAGTTGAGACACCAGTTGGGAGACCAAAAATTAGCTACACGTTTTAGATTTCTCGATGTCTAGTGTGGTTCGCCCTCCTTGTAACGTAGCTATGTGGGACAAATTTACGCACTGTGAATAAAGTTGCCTTTTATTATGGGGTTATCAGCCGGATTGAACCGAATTTCCTTAATGAATTCGCTAAGAATTTGATCTCAACTACCCGATGGACGGTTGAATGATGATACTGGTAAGTGTACGCCATTTCTGTGGCTAATTTAGCACCAGACGGTTTACAGAATCTTCTGTTATCTTCAAGCCCTCGAGAGTTTATTTCATGTTTTACAAGAATGAACCCCATAGTGGTACCGGTCTTTGCGATAACAGAGATAATTTTGAGCACATAGTTAATTATCGTTAAAGTCAGATTCTAACCGTGACTTTGAACCTAGTACGACTCATGAATTTGTCAAGCATTTTCATGTTAATAAAGCTGGTAAGCTAATCTGCTGTGTTTTTATGATTTGGCAATTGACGACCAAAAAACTCATGTCTCGTTTTTTTCAGTTACTCTTTTTAGGTTCATCGTGGCACTAATCCTCTTGGTGCATAGTAAATATACTTGGTTTAGTTGAAATACATTTTCTCTTATACAAAATTTACCTCGTCGAATTACTTCCTTTGTCTTGGCATATTCTCAAAGCTCCCTCCCTTATTTCTAAAGGGTTCTGACTATTCTGTAGAACGCTGCTTCTTTCGTCTGCGAATATTTGCGGTTTTTTTTGCTTTCAACTTGCGCGACACCGTTTTTTTTTGTGGTTATGGATGGGGATCCCCCGGAGAAACCGTGCGACTTTGATCCAACGGCGGGTGGAGCCTTGAGGAAGCCCGCGAGCCTCCCATCCGACTCGGACAATGAGCAGCGCCTAGTGACAGTGATTCAGACGATGGCATCCAACTCTACTTCTGAAAAAGGAGGAAAAGGCGGCTCCTCACGTCATCATCGCGGTCGAGCACCTAAACGATGAGGCGCATGCTTTCTCGCCCTGTGGACACGATACTGTTCATGCCAGAGGCCAGTACGGGTAAATTGAGGATGCTGAACAAGGAAGTGGTTTCGCGTTCCTCCAGGCCGATGTGCCTGGAGAACCCAAAGGACGTAATGATCCATTCCTGAAGAAACATTTTGCCTATCAACGTGGAGAATCTAAGTGCACTAGACGTTTTGAGGAAGATCACGTCTTTACAGAACAAAAAAGTGCGAGCCCATGACACAATGTATGGAGACACGACGGTAGGCTTTCATTTACGACGTCGATGCATCCATTCCTGAGAAGGACTTGCCTATACTAATCAAAGCTGCGGATGGAGGCATTGTCATGAGACAAGTGGGCCGCATTGACACGTCCAGATGCTTAAAGATAATTTTCAAAGGCGATTGCCTTTCCACCTATATTAAGGAGGGTCATTTCCGTCAGCCTCTCCGACCTTATTTGCCCAAACCCCTTCAGTGCCACAAGTGCTTAAAGATTAGCCACGTAGCTGCAGTCTGCAGGAGCTCCACTGTGTGCGCCGAAGCTGCTAGGCCCCACAAAGCTAGTGACTGCAATTAATGTGCCCTCAAGTGCGCCAACTGTGAGGACCCTCACTACGCCTCATCGCAGAAGCCCACGTATGAAGAGGGAACTCGGTGTCTTAAAGCAATGGTGAGGGACCACGCCACGCAGGAGGAGGCTGCAGCGACGGTACGAGAGTGGCTCCGCCACCGGTCTCGACGCCGGAGGGCTTCACATAAGCCTGGTCATTTTCCAACCAACGCCTTTACGCAAGTGGCTCCTCCAGCAGGGCAATTACTACCACCACCACTGCCCCCGCCCCAGCCGCCTCTGCCGCCCCTGGTCCAGCAGGGTTCGCCGAGCAGCCATCGCAACCAGGTACAACAGCCCTTGTCGGGTGACTCGTGGCCCCCACCGCACCGATTGTAACCACCGCCTCCGCCACAACGCTCAGTGCAGAAGAAACCCATGTGATCTCCCGCCCCGACTTCAGTCCCATATCGGCAGGTCGTAGCGGTCCTGAGGTCCCTTATGAATGCCATCCGCACTGTGCTAACTATCATAAACAGCCTATCTGCGCTGAGTGCACTTAATGTGCTGGATGTACGGAATCTAGTACTCGTAAGCATCGATTGAGCAAATGCCGTAGCCGCAGTGCGCCCTTCACCGAGTGCAGACGTCAAGGATGCTTCCATTTTTTTTCAGTGAAACTCCGGAGGACTGCCATCACGCATCTCCGACCTTCGCCAATTTCTGTTCATGAAATTCATTCCCGTCCTTGTCATCTGTGAGCCAAACCTGCATAAACCTATTAGACTATCTGGCTATGAACTTTGTCAATCAACCAGAGACAGGGAGCACAGAAAAGTCGTAGTTTTCATCAGACGTGAGGTCACCAACGTACACCAGCCGTGAAAGCTTACAGGGGTAATGAGTACGTCTGCCTGTCCATCAGGAAAGGTGACCTCACGTTCACACTGGTGGGATCGTATGTACACCCGGCATCTCGCTTCAATCTCACGAGGCTGTCGGACATCTTAAGGGCAACACTGCTCCGTGGGTTATTACGGGCGATTTTAATGCACACCACTTGCTGTAAGGAGCTCAAGCACTAGCAGCAATGTCCGGAACCTGGTGTCGTTTGCGTCACACAATTGCCTATGCTTACTGAAAGATGAAAGTACGAATTTTCTACGTTGCACCAACTGCGGCAGTTGCTTGGAACTAACGTTTCTGTTGCGATACTTGTCCAGACCTATACAATGGTTTGCAGGCATAGAAACTCATGGAAGTGACCACGATCCAACCTATTGAAAGAATAATGGCCTACGAAATCGCATGGATACCAATTTGATTTGGGTGACCGATTGGCCCCAACTTAAGTCCCGAATGGATGGTTTTTGCGGGAGTAATGAGTCTGGAGCTGTGGAGTCTTCTATTGGACGCACGCTGGTTGCTTGCAAACGTTCCGTCCGCCAGTCCCTAAAAATAACAGAGTTCGACATAGAGCTGGAATGCCCCAGAGCTATCCGTCGGCACGCCAAACGAAGGTAAGAAACCTCTTCAGGTAAGTGTAAGAAACCTCTTCAAGATTTAAGAAATGCAGAAGGACACCGAACAATATTCAACGCTGCAATATCCAAGTGCAAAAACAACGTTGCAAGTCCTTTTGTGGATCGATGGACCCCCGAAAGCCTTTGTCTATAAATATTGTCTATAATGATGACACGGAGGTTAATGACCTCCGTGAAATAGCGCTCCAAATTCAAGGCTTTGGTTCTTCACCGAGAAGGCCGGAGAGCTCGAGTAACAGAAGACATCTGTGTTCGGCCCCACGAACCTACCTTGGCCTACCACGGTGCACGTCTCCAGCTGTAAACATTGCTGTGGCCCGTGATCACTCTTTGTCCACATATGTGGCGATTGGTCTACTCAGGGCGCATTTGAGGCCTTTAATCAGACTCCCTGATCATTAACTTGGGAGTATGCCATCGGAACGACCCCATGCATCTTTCGCAAAGGCTCTAGCTGTCAACATCCCTAACATGCCATTGAACTATACGCCTGCGATGAAACCGTTGCTTCCACTTTAGTGTACCATGGAGCCACGAGCATGCCTTACTATTCCAGGCTTAACGAAGAAGCGAGATAGTCCGACGCTAGCACTACAGCAGCTAACTCTCATCAATCTACATGAGTGATACAGCGACCGCACCCATATTTCCACCAATGGCTCGGTCACAAATCTGGTTCTGCCGACGCCGTGGTTATACCACGATTGTCGATGACCACAGAATTCAAGGTAGCCCATCCCACCCCTTCCACGGCTACACAACTTACCGCCATCCGTTGCGCCCTCCACACCATTGAGCAAGCCTCAGACACAAGAGGGGTGATCTTCTGTGACTCCAAGCTTGCGCTCCAATCGCTCCAGTCGGCACTGTGCCGTGCAACTCATGAACAGCTGCTGGCCGAGATGAGACTACTGTTTGTCCATGCTGCTCAAGCGAGTCATGACATTGTTTCCAGTGGCTTACCAGTCACTGCGGCATTGTCGGCAATAAAAGTGGGCACGCTGCCGCCCGCTTGGCACAGGAAAAGTCGAAGAACATATGTATTCCATTATTCAGTACGGACGCCGCTAGGACTGTCCGCAAAGTTTCCCGAGAGAACACGAAAGCCGAATGGGCTACCTCAGAGTTCACGACCTCTCGTATTAACGCCCTGGACCCGCATCTTCAGCGTCCTCCCTCTTCGATTAGTCCTCCCACATACTGATGCAACCATTCTTTGCTGTCTCTGCCTTGGAGTCGCCTTCACAAATGCTTACTGCCATGGCAGACAGTAAGACGTGTGAAGTATGGGACATACCGGAAAGCATACGCCATCTTCTGTGTGAATGTCTAAGTTTTTCATCGGAAAGAAGGCAACTCTTCTTCACTTTACGGAAGCTCAATTCTGGGCTGCGGTTCTCTGAGGAGGAAATCCTGCGCCACAGCTCTACACCGTCAACTTCGCACAAGGCGACAAAAGAGCTCCTGTGCTTCGTAAAAACAATGAACTTGCACAGAAGACTGTAGCACAAAAGCCTACTGTCTATTAAATCAATGTACTCCATCATCTACAGTGTCGTAACGCTGGCCACACCTCTTTCAGCACTCTCCATGCGATCCTCTTCTTTTACAGTTTTAATCTTTTTTTCCATTGTTCCCCTTCCCCGGGTGTAGGATAGCAAACTACGCCACAGCCTTCTTGACATTCCTGCCTTTCCATTACCTTTCTTTAATCCTTCCTGAAACGTTTTCGGAGATGGTAATAAAACTGCCTTTCAACTTTCATTGAAGTGCATTCCTTCCTTTGTACACAACAAAATTACCAATTACATGGCAGTGGTTAGCAGGCGTAAATTTACCCAGACCGTGTGCTCGTTCAATTTGCATATCGTAAATTGATACGACGGGCTTGCAGAGATGTGGTAGGCGTCGCTCGTTCGACTTGTATGGTGCGTTCTTCTCGCCGTCGTATATTACATAGACAACGAAGTTACATCGTCCGGTTAGCTTTTCTATACCATCTAGTTCACTCTGGAAAACGGAGCTTTGCGTGTCGCAACTGAAGCATTTTTGTGAACTCTTCTACACTAGTCTGTAGTTCCTGCTTTTCGCGAATGTGTTAGTCTAGTCTAATTATGCGATCGTTTACGGCCTGATGAGCAAAGTTCTTCTCGACCGGATATGAGACAATTGCCGACAGTTTTGTTTCGATTTCATCCGGCCCTTCAATTAATTTTGGCAGAGGAGCCGCATTGACCTTGGTTTAGCTTCATTGTCACCGCACACAAGCAGTAAAACGAAATAGAATGCTTCCCGATGCTTTCATTCCCACTGTTGCTCAGTAGAAACACCACCAGAAACATTTTGTTTCTAGCAATAAGTACTCGTTTCCACTTTCGTCACCACTTTTGACAGTCAGAGTGCAAAAAATACTATTAAACAAGAAGCAAAGACGATCTTAGGATATTTAGTGATAAAAACCCGACTCGTTTACTCCTGTCGAATCGTGACTCGACGTGTTCTCTACAGGACGGAAAATGTGTACAATTTTGTTCTGATTACTGCGGAAAATACACGAATATAATGGTTCTGGTTTATACCTTAACAATTCAAGGAGCTGGGTCATTCTTACTTACGTGGCATATCTTTAACAATAATTTAATTATAAAAATTAGCTGTTGGTCAGGAGCATTATTGGGCATAAGAGGATCCTTTATCACTGGGTAAGTGACCTATGTGAGTGACCGAAAATACTTTCTCTTAAAGTACACCGATACTCATCCAGACAACAGCCTGCGGCGTATTGTTTTCAAGAAAAAGAAGATCAGGATGAGTTACGGTATAAAGTTCTTAGAATGGCATATACCAACTCTTTTACACTATCATTCCGACATAATAGTCCTTGTTATAGGTTGTAGGTGTTTATAATTATTTAAAAAGTGAATTAAGATTTTCTTTTTGAATTTATTATTACTTACATTTACCTCATTTGCAACCTTCTTGCACTCTTTCCATCGGTTTGTGTATTGTTTATTTGGATAGTAAAATATGCACCCCCTTTTGTTTGCTAGATACAATGTATGTATCAGTGTAATCCTGCTTCTTCTTGTGTCAAATGTTGGCTATTGTATAACGCTGTATTGCAATCTTATTACTTCGTTTTTTCTTTATTTTCTTGCATTACCTTATGTCAAACGTTTTCAAGCTTAAAACACCGTCTGTGCTGGCAGTGTTGCCGCGAGCCACACGTCAAGTCAGGCGACATTTACGTCACCTTTAGCCTCGGCAACATGTACACCATTCTGCAAAATAAAAAGAAAACTTCAAACTTCAAACTGTCTGGTTCTTGGTATATGGGGAAATTTTAACACTATTTCAGCAGCAAAACAAACCCATCACGTTTTGTTTCTACCATGATATGCTTAAAAGTAAATATGGTTGTATCTTTTTCTCAGTGTCGCCAGATTCATGCTTACCTGGGCTTACCGTGAAAACAAATTAAAAAATGACTTGCCTGCCATGTCGCGAAATACTACAAGTAGAATTTTCTAGCTACCCTGATAATCCCCTATACAATTTCCCGCAAGATAAAGGATTTATTTGCAAATGCCGCTTGTAATAGATTGATATCAGCGATGAAAAATCACTAGAAGAACGAATTGAAATGGGGCCTCGAGTGTAAACTTTGCGTATTAATGCAACTTAGGGAAGGAAGGGAAACAAAGCAAAAACTTCAAGAAGCAACGCTGCCCCTCAGTGACAGGGCTAAAATAAAACCTGCCGGCCCGTCCTGACGACGTGCACTGCCACTACCATCCCCTAGGTTTTTGGACAAATAAGATTTATACATGCGAAGTATCTAATCGTTGTACTCTGGAGAAGAGTTCTTGCTAAAATACCACAGTATAAGAAATGCGAGTTCCTTTGGGTTCAAGTCATGTGGTGGTTATCATTGATGCCACATTGTTGTACTAATTTTGAAAAGTTGAACATCGAATTCCCAATTGCTAATTAAATAATAAAACAGTTTCGATGCAGTTCATCATCTGAAACAATGTTGATGAAAATCTGGACTCACTCATGTTCGCAGTCACTTTTTAAGGTGCGTCCAGTGAACTATAAGAAATGCGAGGCCCAGATGTCTACCTGCAAACTGCAACTGATTTCAGGTGTTTCATGTAAACTAAGGCCACAAATTCCCGCTGGCTATGAGGAGCGATATCCTGGTGTTTCCATTCCAAAGAACCTACTTTTCTCCTGAGGGCTTATTGGTGACACTACAGGTTTTCCCGCTGAATTTAATCCAATCGCCACACAATTTAATCCAAGCGCCAGCCAATTTAATCCAAGTGCCATCTAATTTAATTCAAACGCCATCCAATTTAATCCATGTGCCAGCGAATTTAATCCAAGTGCCAACCAATTTAATCCAGCTGTCAGAAGGTTGTTAAGGCTGTTTTGTGCGGAATCAGCGCAGCTTTGGGGGCGTTGGTGTGCGTGGTGCGATGAAAACGGGATGTTCCTTGATGTTTTATGTGCAAAATGTCGTATGCGCGCAGCTTAATGGACACTTAGTAACACCCGCAGACCAGGAGAGTGGTCTCGTTTGATACGTTGGTGGCGTGCAGTGATCGTCTGCGAGATCGTCAGAAGTATCGTGTGCTCGCGTATTGTTACCCCAGCAGATTTGCCAGCGTATTTTTACGCGAGCAGATGACACTTCTGTCACCAGTATGCGATATTTCTTCATCTCGCAGACGATATTATAATTCGGAAATATTGCTTAACTTTGCAGAAAAGCATTTGAAAATCAGAATGCAAAGGGCGTTCAAGTAACGTGTCTTTAACAAGGGAGCTTCTGAAGGCATTATTACGCGAAGATCAGACGATACTTCTGGCGTGTGTTATCGACGACGCTCTCGCAGACAATCAGCTCACAGCAACGGTCGGCGCGCATATGATATTTTTCACGTAAGGCATCAAGGAACACCAAGTTTTTATCACGCCACGCGCATCCAAGCCCGCAAAGTTGTGCCTAATTCCGCACAAAACAGCCCTTAACAACTCTCTGACAACTGGATTAAATTGGTTGGCACTTGGATTAAATTAGCTGGCATCTGGATTAAATAAAATGGCGTTTGGATTAAATTAGATGGCACTTCGATTAAATTGGCTGGCGCTTGGATTAAATTGTATGGCGATTAGATTAAATTGAGCGGAAAAACCTGTAGTTACCCCTACGGCCAAATAGAAATTTCAGTCACCATGCAAGCAATACTTCCAGTAACCACTTTACCGAAAGTGCATCAAAGCATTTGAAAGTTGTAGTATATGTTATGTCGGTTTTTATGTTATATACAAGCATCTGTTCATTATATTTGAAAAGTCAAAAGTTAAAAGAGTTGCGCCCTTTTTACTACAATACACTACGTAAACTTATAACAACGCGTTTTATAAAGTGGAATTTTCAAATTTCTTTTTTCTAAACAAATCCGAAGTTCAGAGGTTCTAACACACTTTGCCTTTCATTTTCTACTGCGCTTGCTACTCGCAGAACAAATGGTGTTCACTAAATATTTATGGTGACAACAATCGTTGTTAAAGCTTCGCATCTGGACGTAGTACGCTAATCACCAATTATCATGGTAGTACTGTTCGCATGGAGGCATAAGAATAAACCTAATTTAGGCAGCGCACACAAGAACAGCAAAAATATTTCAAGGGAAAAATGACATTGTTTCGAGTGCTTTTATCATTGAACATTTCCTTGCATTGCAATTTTTTTAACATCAAGTTTTTCACACCTATAATAGTTGATCCGTACCAAAGCTCTATACCAGATCTTTCTGGCTCTTCCAGGGCGTTTCCGTTTCGGTATGACTGGTGCGCCGCACCGGCTTAATTTCCGGGGTTTGCGGAAGGTGCAGCCGCTGCCGCAGGTGACCTACTGTGCTGAATACTCACTCTCCGAACCGTGCTTAACATGGCTGAGTGGCATGTGATAGGGTATCTTAGTAAACCACCACATCGAATGTCAGTGGAGCAGGTATTCAGCGTAAGTGAGAGCTTTCACGATGGTTGCCTGTACTGCGAACAACGCAGAATAGAGGGCGCACTTATTTCATGCGGCGATCCTACTGAAATGAACGCCACCGATGCTATTTTTTGCCCTTAAATTTTTCTTCAACTATTGATGTACTCAACTTTAACAGAGGCAATTTATTTTTCAAGCTAATCTTTTCAAAATCAACTTGTCCGGGAATTATTGCGTCGCTGTCAACTCGAATAACCAGCAGAGTAGGCGGAAGGTCTATGTGAAACAGGGTATTTTAGGTAGCAGAGACACTACACGTGTCTGAAAATAAGCGATTTAGTGCACCAGAATTTTCTACGCTTTCTCACTGCAACTGCACCCGTGGCGGTGGGGCGCCCCGGCCCTGATAGCGGCCGGGGCGCCACATGTTGGCCGAGGGGAAAAGCAGGCAGGTTCAGTCCCGGGCGCAGCGGATCTTTAATTGACGGGAAAAACAAAACCCCTGTGAGCCGTGATTCGGGCGCGCATTTGGGGCCAGCAGGCGCTGCAAATTGAGCAAAACCTTACACTGCAACGCCGTTTATGTTTACGCCAGTTTCAATGATTTCTATAAGTGAAACATTGAAATACTCTTTACTGACTGCAATTTCCATTGCACTAAAGTTGTCTACGCCTCAAACCTACAATCATTGTGTTCTCTTGTGGTCCTGACTCAGTGAAGTCCCCGTTATATTGACGCATTTACTGTTTGTCGGAAACCTCTATTCCATGCAGTACAGTTCTTTTCATCATATTAAGGAATCATGAACATCAACCGAAACACCTCTGCGCCCGTGAGGCCATGACGAGCGTTTAACATACATCGCTAATTTGAGAGAAAGCGTGAACACAGAGGAGGGACTGCAAAATGAAAGACAGAAATTATGGTAGGGCACTTCGGTACTTCGGTTCACCACGTAGGGCTTGACAGGGAAAACTTTACATCACACGGTATGATCCCGATGAAAACAACGCCTTTGTGGGACCCAAACCAGTAGTCACCGGTTGTTTTAAAAACGAATAAATAATATGGCATTCAGTTTCACTTGTGTACTGCGAAACTATGGATTGGCGACCCGCTCATGAACAGCTTCTAACATATTTTAAATAAGGTAAGGCGCCCCAACAACTCCTATGTGAAGCAGTCGAATGCGACTGCAATGACCTGTGGGAGAAGCTGTGGCGGCGGCTCTTCTGGCAGCCCTCTGAGAATGCCGGTATGGTGGCCCACTGATTGCGACAAAATGGCGGCACATTGAAGGTGGGAAAATATGTGTGGAAATACATAAGTTAGTTCATTTTACCTACCTTTGAAAGTGTTTTGAGCGCGCCCTGATTTGCTAAAAACACGCGATTAGGCATAACGGGAGCGCAGACAAGGCATGGTGCCGGTTTCTGCGGACGTTATTTACCATACGCGCAGCGGAACTGCACCTGCCCTACGACTGAGACGGAAGCGAAATGGAGACTGCTACCGCATTAGCTAAAAAGTCGCCCAGTGTTGTAATGAGGTATTTTTCGTTTCGGGTTTAAGTTTCCAACCTCACTGTGTTGCTGTAATTTCCTTAGCGATATCCCATTATTAGAGCGACTAAATGATAATATTATTAACATCTTAATTACGACACAACATACTTTGCAAACATCGACCTAAAAGCGTATTGTTATAATTTTACAACGAATGTTTCGGTGGAGAACTGTAAATCTAACTAGAGAAACTATGATTACGCTGCATTGTAATTCTTTTTTGGTCTCGTCTCTTGAAACTAGTCAACAGTCTCGTACGGAATAAAAACAACTATCCTTTACCAACTTTTCCCCAAATTGCTTCTGACTTCGGGTTACGGTAGACATTTTTTCGAAGCGTTATGGTTCCAGTTGTCTGGATACAGGCAACCAAGCTGCAGGGCGCAGAACACAATAGCTACATGCGCGCCCTGAGCCCAATTCTATTTTATACGTGCGCGGATATCTTTCCTTCTCCCATACCCCACGTATATCAATCAATAATTATTTATTTGGCATTACTTGTGCTAAAAAACCCGAATCAGAGTCAAAAAGGCTGTGATGATTTGGCTTGAAGGGGTCCTGGGCCCACACGTGAGGTGTTTGTTTACCGTCAAAAATATAAGGGTGGTCAGCTCGAGGATTACGGGAAACAAATCAAATATCTTCAAGTGTACTGTAAAAAACCCACCAGGGGACGACATCTCATTTGAGTGAAAGGGGCAAGTACAATATTATAACACTAATCAAAGCATAGACTTTTCATCAGTATCTGAGCAATCCCCAAACACCGGCGAATTTTTCCGGTACATCTCGTCCAAATAAAAATAATGCTGACGTCCCAATGCATGTGATGAGATGAACTAGTTTGGCATATCTCCGTGTTATTTGCCTTTCGTCCACACGTAGTTCCTGAATCCCCGGTAAAAAACATCACCATTAAGACTTAAAATAATGCAAATAACGTACCTGTAATTCTTAAACCTGGCGTGGTAAATCAACCAGGAGCGAAACAACATAACGAAATATCCGTCGCAAACAAGTAGCAATGTTTTATAAGTTTTGGATGACAGGTCAGCGAAGACTTGTTCATACTAATGAGGGAAGACAAAACCTCAAATTGTTAAATTAGTTTGAGAAATTTTACGTCTAAAATAAGAAAACAGTGTAGTTGTGGGAGATTTTTACAAATACCCTGAAAGGGACAGATCCTTTGTGAAGAAAAATGAAATTCCTGATTTTTGGGCAGAAATGTCCTTTGAAGCTTTAATTAAAGGAATGTCTGGTAGAAAGAGAGAAAAGGCGGGAACTAGGAAAGGGGCTAAAATCTTATGGAGGTAGTCTTGAAGAGACATCATTGTTAAATTATGTTAGGCCGCTGTTTAGGCATAAGTGTTAATGTCGCAGGTACCATCGTGTGACACTGAGTAGGGGGGGGGGAGTAAAAGTATGGTCTGTGGTTCTCTTTAAACGGAGTGAATGATAGTATGCTAGCAAATTTTGGGTAGTGCCAAATAAGGTGGTTGATATGAGCGGACGATCGAATGATACCGAGTACTACCGATAGAAGGGCGAAAGAGCGCACGTATTATTACTGAGTATAGTGGCTGATCGCAATACCTTATCGCTATGAACAGTGACTCTCAATCTAAAAATAAAAATCGATTTTTTTTTATTTTCCTTTTTTGTTTTTCGCTCCATGTTTTGTGCAAGGATAGACTTTGAACCCATATTCCCCATGTTCTAGTGGGAAGTTTACATCTATTTCTTTTAAGAGTAAGCCACAAGAAAACCTTCATCTCGTCATCCGGGGATTATGTGTTTTTACTAGATGTATTGCTTTAAAATATATTCCTGGCATGGCTGCCGTAGTGTGGGTACGCCATTTACCAAAAACCCTGCAAGGGAGCTTTTCGCGCCGCGGTGGTCATTACGAAGGCGATCCTCAAAAGCGAAACAAGAAAAACAAACCTTTAAGTTTGATACGGTTCGCACATTTTCTCCTGCGTATCTAAGTTCGACCCTTACGGAAGGATTCAAGAATATCGAAATCGTTTTAAAGATATTTTTCGCTTCACCGCCTTGGATTCACGCCCTCGTAGCCTTGACCGTTGGAACATATTGGGGAACCCGTTATGCCCATGGGAAGGTGTCTTTTCTGTATAGATGAGAAAAGCTAAACTGGGTAGAGTGAAATATTTTCGTAAAAATACAAATCCTGAGAGGTATTTTACGCCTAAGCTATTCTCGGTTTCGTTAGTAAAAGTATTACCCTTATATAAATTTGGAAGTTTTATTTCAGTTCACAGCACATTCATTTTAAACTTTATGTTGGAGCGAAATGGTGCTATATATACTGAAATTGAAGAAACTATTCAAGAAGCCGAGAAAAAAACAAATTCTCAACAAGAATGCGAAGGGTGCCACAGTGAGCTGTCGAAAGAGAAACTCTGGTTCAGTAGACTTCAGAAGTCATTGCTCAAGACAAAAAATTTTGAGGTACTCCAATGACATTTGTGTCTGGAGCTCTGTCCATAACAGGCGTACCTTAAGCGACATTCTTAATATTCTGTGCAAAGGGGCAACAATCCAAATAATTGTTCCCTCCTTTTCGGTTCATTCCACATTCAGTGCCATTGATTGATAGGTATCGATGAAGGCACCCGGCTCTTGAAAAGTTCCAAAACGCAGAGAAACAGATATTGTAGCGCGTACAGAACAAAAGTTTTTAACGCGTGTCCACCCTATTGAGCCCGGCGGTTTGATAGCCTTGTGGCAGGTAAGCGTAATTTAGCAAGCTCATTGTTATTAAAAATAATGGCATTCGAAACATCACTATACTAGAGCGCCCGTGTTTGTTTCTTTCTCGTCTCCCGTGCCGTGTCTTAGCGATGTTTTTTTTTTATTTCAGTACGAAACACCACTTTTATGCTCGCGATTGGAACGGTAAACTGAGCGTGTAGTTTCTGATCAAAACATTATCCTTCTACTGGCAAAGGAGCAAGTGTTCGGTATTTGTAAGGAGAAAACAGGCGCGGTGTCTGCCCAAAAAACCTAATTTTCAATTTGTGTAGTTTTTTCACGTCTGGTGTCTTTTTAGAAGATAAATATTTTTTCACAATCTAAAATGCATACAAAGCAAAAATTTAGTCATCACAGGAATATCAAGGCCGTAAGCGCAACAACCGATTTCTTGTCATTTTGTGGTATTCCGATATCGGTGGGAAATGTGCAGCGATACTATTTATCTGCAGGGATGTCTAATGTTATGAACTCTAAATGTCAGGCTTTTGCTAGACCAGATTGTGGGAGGTAACATTAGGAAAGGTGGTTAAAAGGTAACTACACGCACGGACTCGAAATGCCAACTGGGTTTTCTCGCTCGGGATGTTCGCACGCAATCTAAGGGCAGTGAGGTTCCCAGCTGGGAATATTCCCCGTTTCGGGGAATTTCAGGCTGCTGGAGTGAAAAGGAAAATTAATGCCAATAAACTGGACGAAGCGTTATTTATCACCCTGTTTTCCTTTAAGCAGTTCTCTAAACACCTCGTCGAATTTATTTTAAAATATCTGCCGCCGTGTTCACGGAAGCCAGAAGCATCCATGACCATTTTAAATCCAGTACATAAAACAGGAGGGAGGATAGAGGACCAATATTTCACCAGGACGAGCCAGCAAAGCTTGAAGCGGTGGAGGCTGTAAGGCAGAAGCCGGTTCGCATATGTTCCTGCGCAATATGCGAAAACGTATTTCGGGAGCGCCTTAGCTGGTGTTCTGTTTACGAGATATGGCTCCTGCAGTTCCGGAGATGAGCTAAAATTACCACAATTACCCAAGAATGTATTGTTCTTATTCATAAGTGCAGTTTTAATTTAAAGCTTTAATATCCAAAGTAAGCATGTTGTGTAGTACAAATTGTGACGAATGATACTGAGTGGAAGATATAGTCGAATTTCATTCACGCTTACTCTGATTCTCTGAATGGCTTTTGCGGCCGGGAGGCTAAGTAAAGTAGATATAGCTGGCGCCGGATAACACCAAAAACCGAACAGAAAACGATGGTATTATCTATTTGGTACAAAAAGAGAACGCAGAGAAATCTGCAGATAATTTTGAAGAAACCTGCAAGGAAAAATGCTAAAAGTAGGGAATCTCTCCACCCAGAATTGGGAATGCTTCTCCCAAGTACGCAATGTGATTATGTTGAGGTTAGGGAGAACTCATGACTCGTTAGTACAAGACAGGCGCAAGGTATTGCGACGCGGGTTTGACAGAGGAGAATAACCAACGTTTATGCTGGGCAGGATATAATGGTAATGCGGTAGTCTAACCAGGAAAGATACACTTAAAATATACAAGCGAGAAATCAACACACCCAAACTAGCCTACAGAGTGATTATTAGTCCCCTACACAAAACGATTCAAGGTTCTCGCGTCACGAAAGAGTCTCACGTTGTCTATGCAGGGAATGTCATTGAAGAACTTCACGGTGTGAGCGACGCAGAAGTCTCCTGAAGTAACAGCCCGGATCAGGGCTGCAGCAGCTGGCGATGTGACCGAAGATCAGGAAGAGAAGATGGTGTGGCTCTGTCAGCAGAAAAGCAGACGCACTGGAGACAGGCCCACGGCATGGCGTTGCTAGTGGTGACGTGGTGTCTTGACGTTCTATACCAACGGTCGAAGAATACGTGGGTCCTGGCCGTCCTGACGACCGGCTTCCGGAACCATCGAGCCCAGCAGGCAGTCAATCTTGAGAGCCCACGTCGTCTTCATCCTCTTCATCTTTCTTGTTCCGGCCGCTGCGTGCAATCCACAATGACACCTAACGGCAGCATCTTGCACTGGTCCTTTTCCTTTTGATTTTGGGCACCTCACCATACGCAACATCACTGTCGACGAGCGTGAGAGACTTCTCTGTTGGGTGCCATCTTCCGGTTTAGTAGACGTTTCTGGAAAGATTTTTCCAATGGAGCCTCCGCGCAGTCTGCAACTTTTCCAAGGCTAACAAAAAGGTTTTGGTAAGTGTGCAGATTCTACCACTGAGGGGTTATCTTGGGTACACTAAGAGAAATCCTAATCGGGAACCGTTCGAGGTTCTAGGCGCCGCTTACACAAAACGCTTGTAAAGTAGCAGCTTCGAGCATGTTATTGTTTGGCAACTAGTCCATCTTCACAAAGAGTTCAGTTGTAGCGCCGCCTCCCCGGTAAAAGAAATGCTACATCCCTTGCGTTAAAAATTCTTCGCACTACTCTAACTGCCGACCTGCATACACTCCCAATGGGTTGTTTCCTACATGGGGCGGGAATCAGGAGAAAATCCATCTTTGTGGTAGAAGCGCTTCAGCCCTATGCGGTGGATCAGATCTGAAGGTGCTGCTCAACAAAACCGTGTCCAGGCAACGAGAGATTCTTGCTCTGCGCCCTGCTATGACGTATATTCTAAATCAAGAAGATTATCAACAGGTAATTTTCACGGACTCGCGATAGGTGCATGAAAAGGTTACCTTGTTTCAGCGCGAAAAACTGCGGAAGGCAATACATTTCCTCAATTCTATGGTGCCTAGCAGGGTTCACGTCGGTGTGCGGCAGTCGCTACATAGCCGCATCGGGGCGATTAAAATGTGGTCGTAGACCGAACAGTTCGCGCCGCCCATAGCCAGTATAGCTTCATTATACCGATTCCGTCCACTTGAACGGATGCCTTAACACTTGCTTTTGCCATGGCACTGCAATGACGACAGTCAACAAGGACGGACATTATAAAAAAATTAAACTGCTCTAAAAATAGAATCTGCTCGTAGTGAACGGATGCCATTTAGTCGCGGAATGGGGGAAGCACTATTACGCTGTTTACGTATCTGTATAGCCTCTACCAACGGCTGGAAATCTCAGCATAAACGAAAACAAGTGATACAAGAAAGACAGCACTGACACAATGCTGATTATAAACAGAGGTGACCCAATGCTGAAAGGAAGAATAAATAAGAAGCGTTGCAGAATGTTCTGAAAGCCCCCCACTGCCTCGTCCCAACGCAAACGTTCATAGGAAAATTCCCAAGAAAGTACTAGAGTTATTTTGTTCATTACACTTAAGTTATGCTGACGGACATTTCAACTTGCTGGTTGATAGCTACTGCCGGGATGATTGTGTGTGCGAGGGGTTTGTATTTTTGTTAAAAAAGTTGAGTTCATTGCGGGATGTG
Source organism: Haemaphysalis longicornis (assembly GCA_013339765.2). Classification (NCBI taxonomy): domain Eukaryota; kingdom Metazoa; phylum Arthropoda; class Arachnida; order Ixodida; family Ixodidae; genus Haemaphysalis; species Haemaphysalis longicornis. Next base: position 58,520,201 of record CM023452.1, read on the forward strand.
GGGCGACCGTCTGTTTCGGCAGTGAAACGGAAGGTGGCCGGATGATGCTGTCTGATATGAGGACGCGTTTTGTCGTGCTCTGTCTCACGATTGGGTTTAAGATGTATAATAATCCCCATCCAAACAGAGAGCTATATACGACTTAGGTCTTACAATGCGTGTATCGTGTTTGATGTTTCCTGGTGCACGTCTCCCTTACGCGTCGACTGATTTGATACTCCTTTTTGGAGGCACAGCATACTTAAATCACACCTCTGCTTGGCGCAATTTTCCCTAGCTTTTCGTGTGCTTCCATGTACATAGCGATGATCTTTCATATCAGCTTTTCTGTGATCCACGCCTGGTGCTTTGGCTTTCTCCATTTTGCCTGTAGTAGTGGGATTTCAAAGAATGACGTGAAGATGGTTTTCGCGTGGCCTGCGTTATGAAACTTGGTTATCTATTAGTCGAAGCTGGTTGTCACCCCGTGGAAGCAGGACATCTCTGTTGCGGTGTGCAAAATCTAAGGTACTATGGGTAATTTCACATCATTGCGGTGATCGGGTCATGCGGGTGGAAGCCCTGACTGCAGAGCCTGCTCACATGTCTGCTGACGCCAGTAGACATGTACTTTGTTGAAGCGCAAACTCAGGTAAAAAAACCTGACGTGGCCATGTTCCGGCATGTCAATCCATGGAAGATTTTTCTAGTCGAACAGACTTTAGGGTCTAAAACCAAATTATATTACGAAAGCACAAAATGACTGTTCCGGGCTTTCGTTCCCGAGTCCAATTGGTGCAGGAGTACACTTCCTCTAAGTAGAGCAGGATCAAATCGAGGGCCACAAGGTATCCTGCGCTTATCTTTGCTTGTTCCACAAAAATTTTGTTTTTATGAAAACCGGATGTATATTGTAGTTATACATTCAGGTATATATCCATACAGCAGTTATGTGTTTGCGTTATTCTAGTCTCTAGGAATACGGTGAAATTTTATTGTTGCATAAGCTTTTATTAGATACAGAACGGCCGCTGTCTTCTAGCGCAGACAGTACATCGTTTACCTATGAAATGCAAGGTGATGTGATTCCTTTGTATGCCGTTTTTTCTTCTGTCCGCTTTACCTCTCTACTTAATATTTTGTCGGAACAGATGGAAGTTCGTCATTATCATCCTGTTTCTGCGCTCTCTTTCCTTTTGTATGCTTGAGCAGAGTAATGTAGTTAGTGCAAAGGTAGCTCTCAGATTTTATAGAGATTGCCTATGTAGCGTCCGTGTAACACATATTTTTCTTCCTTTACGCGGCACTCAGTTTTCTCGTATGTGTTGTGGGGTTGCAACTTTTGGTTGGGTACGACGTGTTTTGTCATCGAACCTGAAATGGATTTCTTGTTTATGCTTGTACTAGGTACTGCACATGTCTTACAATATTTGTACTCACATAGATGCGCTGCCAGTTGAAACCATCCTAAGTGGTGGCCTAGTCAAGTGAAAAATCAGTATTCATTACTTTCACATCACGGAGAGTTTATGTCACTGTATTCACGTTGCAAATAAACTTGCTATCTCTCTATCTAGGTATTTGTTGAGCATCTCCGGAAAGAGCCACGAGACAAGAAACCTTCATTCGCAATTGGAGTCACACATTTTATTTAATCTTTTGACGCAGTATGCGCGTTGCTGTGGCATGGTTGATAGAGATATGTTTGTCCTAGACGTCCACAGAAAAGTCTGAAATATCTCGAGCCTGGTCGCGTTCCTGGTATGTAAAATTGTCGAGGCGTAGGTATCATCAAAAGAGGGGACACATGCGTCAGCTTAGCTTCGTGGCATTGACAGAAATAAGTATGAACATGGTGTGGGATTAAACTGTTGACTGACGTCGTCGTATGCCGGAGCGTGGGACTTTCTGACGACTGGGCAATGTTTCGCTTATTATGTGCGGTTTATCGCTAATAAACTGAGTTGATATCTAGGTTTGTGTCCGTGTTTCTTTTTTAGCCGTTTTGTTTCTGCTCACTGTCACATGTTCACACCATGTAAACATGATTGATTGCGTGTTTAACGTACGGCAAAGATTATGAAGCGCCACGTAGTGGTGCGCTCCGGATTACTTTGTGCCGCCTGGGGATCTTTAACATGCATGATATCTCAACCACAGGGGGTTTAGGTTTCCCCCTACATCTGAAGAGCGGCCGCCGCACCCTAGAGTAGTCAATACGAACCAACTCGAAAATTACAAGCACTTGATGCTGCGATTAGCACAACAAGATACCCTGAGAAATGTCCCTTCTGTGTCAGACTTGCAATGTTGGAAGACAACAAATTGTGCTTTGCTTGTGCCGCTACTTTATCACGGATGAATGTATAGCTGATATATCACTGATGAAGATGAATTTTTCACTGCGTGCTCATACATGCGTGAAAATAAGTGATATCATGAAACCAAGGCACCTGACAGCCATTCCACATGGTCTGCACAGACCTTGGGCGCCTTTTCTTTCTGACTAGTGCAGGCCAAACTCCTGTGAAAGTCATCCACAAAGACGCTTCCGCGTGTGTGACATAAGTGGCATTACAACGACAGTTAAAGCGAAGCGCCCGGCCTCTCACTGATGATATCTGTACGGAAAAACTGGCTGAAGAATAGCCAACTTTCCTCCACAGTGATGATCTTCGTGGGTGGAGTTGAGAGAAGTAAAACGCCTCGCTTTGAAGCTTGGTGAAATCTACGTTAGGCCACATCCGCTAAAGCTTGATCTGCAGCAGCGGGTAGGAGGCGTTCTGAGGGTTCTGAGCTCGACTTACACATACGGTACTCAGAGCTAGAAGTACGATGCGGATGACGTTGCTCTGAATGCAGCAGGAATCGCAGCCATGGGTCGTAGCCCTAACGTCACATTTTAGGGTTTAGAACTTTAGGTTTAATGTCACATTTTGCGGGTGGACTCCTTGAACCATACCTCACTCCGCAAATAATGTTACTCACCGATAAACGCCGTAGACACGAAACCCAAGCGTTAGGCCCGCAGAGTGCGTACTGAAGAGCTGCTGTGGATATACTTGAAAAGCCGTACAAATCGCCAGAGTGCCACCTGCTCGGAGTGTGTGATTGTCCAACAAAACAATCCACCGCGAAAAGCTGCGCTTTTAACCGTCGTCGTCGTTAGACTGAGGGGTGACATAGGTTGTGTTTTCTTCTTACAGATATTGTCGTTGGCGCGGCGTTTTGGAGGATTTATCCATCTTCAACATCTTCCCCCTTCATCATGCCGATACATAGTAGCTAGGCAAGCTTGCTGCTGAGATGGCTTCTCTGTGTCAAAAAGATCATCCATCTCTCCTTCACGCATATAGGAACGATTTGCTATTGAAATTTAAAAAAAAACTGGATCTTGGAATGCCCCAGGGAGAAGGCAGCGTTTATTACCCCGGATTACCTACATGAACTGAAAGTGATGCCGTTTGGTCTATGTTGTATGTCGGCAGCATTTTAGCGTGTCATGGACACCGTTTTAGCAGGCATTCATTGGTAGAAGTGTTTTGTTCACCTTGATAACGCCTTAATTTTTTCTTGTAAATTGACAAGCCCTTCCGCCAGCCAGGAACTTTTCTTCCAGCTGTAAAGAATGCTGGCCTGTAGCTAAACCCAAAGAACAACCAGCACAAATTTGCCGGACACGTGGTGAGCAATACAGCAGTGCGTGCGGACTCCGAGAAAACGCTGGCTGGCAGGACTTTCCAGACGCAATATCGCAAAAGAGGCTGTGAGGAAGTTCTGGGTACTGTGCGCGCACTACTGCTGTTTCACCGGCAACTTGTATCAGAATGCTGCTGCCTGACTCAAGGTACGAATGATAGATATAGTTTTTCAATGCTCTTTTTAATGCTTCAAAGCAGGCCTTTGAAGAATTGAGGGTAACGTTAGCGACGACACCTCTTTTCGGACACTTCGACCAGGACGCTGCGACTGTAATGTATATTTATGCTACAAACAGGGAGCTTGATTTTAAGAACTGATTCACAAGCAAAATGGCGCTGATCGAGCTGTAGTCTATGCGAACCGGTGATCTCAAGGGCGGCATGCCAATACACAACAACGGAAAAAGTGGGCCCTGGAGTAATTTGGTACACCCCAAGGTTTCGGCCGCACCTTTATGGTGGCAAGTTTTGGGCAGTCTCGTAACATCTCTCATTTTGCTGCCTCAAATGTGTTAAAGAGCCGTGTGGTCGTCCCGCTCGCTGGAGCCTTAACCTGCAACAATTCGACATCACCGTAACGGACAAGACTTGACGTAGGCACTGTGATGTCGACTGGCTATCCCGCGCACCCGTGGATACTGCCCAGTCTATAAGCAACAGAACTCACGACGCCTTGCGGCGGTCAGCGTTAAAGGACATTGCGGGGCGCATCAGAGCGACCCTAAGCTCCCACATCTGATTGCCTTCTTAGACGGGCATACGACAGCAGTCCCTAAAGCCCTGAAACGAGTCTTGCAGGAGGCCACTGTCTGAGAAAATTTCGTGTATAAACATAACATTCGCACTCTTCCTGGGCACTTCGTACTACTATTGTGGGCGCCGGTTTCATGCGAGGACTTCTTCAAATCTTATTTGTACGGTCTTCACTTAGTACAAGCACCCCTGATTTTCCCGCTCTAAGCACATAGTACAGTGTCTTGTAGTTGGAAACAGGTTTTACCTGTGGTGTGAAGGAACTTGAGCATATTGAAATTCCTGTGCATAGGTTTAATTTTAAAACTCATTATTGGGTATCATGATTTGTTCCTTATCGGAATCGTTGTATTCACGGTGTATGGCTAACACGCGGATGCTTCCTTGGATGTCCTCAGTAGAACTGCAATTTTAGCCAAGGTTGCAATCTGCTCTGGACTGACCCCTTATTACACGAGCATAGAAGTCTCACCAAAATTATTTTGTATAAAATTCTTTTTTGGTTTCCCAACTTTTTCATTAAACTAGGCAAGTTTTTTTTAACCAATAGATTTTAGTATAAAAAATTGTGCACATGAATATATTGTTCGAAATAATATTAGGGAAAGACTAAACTAATTGACCTTAAAATCGCTAAAGAAAACCCGTACGTTCTTACGCAAATTTAAAAAAAAATGCTTTTTATAATACTAAAAATTTCAATGTATTCCAGCCTTCCTTAGCATAACATATATACGGAATTTAAGTTTACCTGCTTGTAAACGTTCCAAATATTCGTCACTCTATTGTTACCCTCTTATATGTGCCAATAAAGTTATGAGTTATGGTTCCAGGCTTCTATACCTAACGATTCGCTTTTATCCAATATCTCCACAAACTATAAAGTTTACCCACAACGGAGCTGCATCAATATTATCTTCTCTAAAGCCATTGTGTGCTAGGTCCGACGGCCAAAGGGAGTTAATGCCTTAGCTTTGAAATCGTTTGGGTTGTGTTTTTAGAATGCAGGCACAAAAAAGTGTCTACTCTTTTCCATATTCGCGGATTTCGTACGCTGTGTACTCGCAATACTAGGCTGTGAGTACGACTTCAGTGATCCGGGAAGCTCCAGTCGCAGATCACCTGGGTAGTTCTGGACGCGAGTGACGTAGTTGATGATACATGATTTCAAGCGCTCGGCGCAGGTTAATATACAGTATCCTCATCCCTGTTATTTAGCCGTAAGTATCACTGCACCAGGTGAAATACAGCATTTAAATTTAATGTCAACACTAATGACTTGGGGTTGAAGACAGTCATGCTAGACAATTAAATGAACACAGTTATCATTATCCTAAACGTGCCTAATCTCCTACTTTTTTAGCAGTTACCCTGCCAAGCAAGCTAGTCACATGAACCGCGGGCGTGCTTATATACGAAAAATGCAGAGTCTATCTGAACAAGGCGATGGTTTTTGCGGTGCCGCTAAACAATGAAACCTCTCTGTACAAGCGTACAACAAAGCTTCAATTCATGGCGACCATGTAGATAAACAGGCAAATGTGTCAAACGCTTTAAAACATTCTTGAGGTACATGTCAAAACACTTACCCCCCAAAATCAAAAAATCGTTACGCGTATTTGTGTCTCAACATGAGCGCATAACTGAAAGTATCAGTATAATTTTCTTCCGTCGATATAAACATGGGAGAAGGGCAGCCCTAGAAAACTTACTTCCTTAAATGTAAATTTCGTTGAATTTTCGAGCAAGCCGCGAGAGTGTCACTGCAGTGCGTCTGCACTGGAAGAGAGCGACTATGTTAACGGTGGTGCACGTCCCACACCGCAAAAGCGCAAATTTAGACGCCATTTTTACCAACGTGAACACATACCGTGCTGTATTTTGAGTTCATTTTGGAAGACAACTTTTCTGCAATAAACTGTAAGAAAACAAACCTACCGTCATTCTTAACTGGGTGATCACAAAAGTGTCAGTCTGTATTTATTTTTTGTAGCAAATAAACATTGCAAAGGAAACTGCGACCATCTTTTATTTGAACATGTACTTGACTCGTGGAAAGCAGATGTGGCAGTTGGATAGAAAGTCCTCGCAGTGTTTTAGCTGGAATCAAAGCCGCCGTAGGGAACGTTTATTCGCTAGGTCTTAAACAAATCAACCAAAATACGGGCAGTCGCTGACTGCAAGATACACAACTTTATCGAAGAAACCCAGAAAGGAAATTGGACGGATTCACAAGTACAGGAAACTATTAGCGTAACAACGAATCTCCTCATGAAGAGCTTCATTAGGAAAGATACGTGTATCCGAATGTTATTTCAGTGGATCGGTAGGCTACCTGACTACGAGATTCAGGCTACCCTCACTAAGACAATAAAAAAAGACTCCCAAACACATTTACTTGACCCAAAGCCAACACCAGGACAACCTTTTGCTGAGTACTTACACTATTCTATACTTAAGACTGATACTTTTCCAAAATCGAGTAGCCAGTTTGTTTCTCAGGTGGTGTAATGAAATTTGCCAATATTGGCAATATTACCCTAATTTCTTTATTTTTCCTTTCATGAAGAGATCAGAACAGAAGAGTTCCTTAGCTGATCCAACCATACATGCAGTATGACATGTGGTGTCATATTCAATTACCACCATCGATTTTATAAGGTAGATCTGAGCAAGATCTAGATATGTCTGTCACAGCGATTGTGTGCTTTTGGAGGGACACCAATTTTTTCTTAGCCTAATGCATGCATCGCCAATGTACTCTGAGTTCTCGTAATAGCATCTGGTTCCCAACCTTTCGCTCTTTATTCCAAGGCAATTGTTCGCTCTCCCTATAAATGCATACTATGATGCATAGCCCACTGTCGTTCAGTATGTTTAAAGGGCAGCCGGAGTGAAGTGCTAAATTACATTAGGCATTTTAAAGATGGTACTAAAAGGCCTGGTTTACCCAACACAGCTTGTATCATTAAAGAATAAAATTGAGTATTTCAGCGCTGTTTTTAATCATTTGTTCGTATATATGTTTTTGCGTAACGCTTTGCACATATACATTACAGCGATGCTTCCGGGCAATGTAATATCGAATGATATATTCGACAATAAAACCTTTCCGAAAGGCTTGCTTTTTAAGAATCCACTAGCTGAAGATTGCTAAAGTATGCGTTGCTAGTACAAACCACGCAAAGCAGTCATTCTGCAATGTTACGGAACAAACCTTACGAGTTCATTAGTTGCGACATGATTCGTGTATAGCCAAGTTTTAGTTTGGAGCATATCAATTAATTGAAAGCTTTATTTACTTCGATTTTCCATGAAAATGAATAAAGTCTGGTATTGATCGGGGTAAGGTGCACAAAATCATAGCTAGTCATAGACACTTCACAACCATTGTGTATGAAACGAAAGGCTAAAACAAATATTTCACTACACCATCAGGTGTGAAAATTCCAGTAAATTGCGCGTATAGAATTCATCGCTAAAATGTATTAATCTAAGGTTCCTGCTGTTTTATGGACCGGATTGGTCGTCCTCCAGAATAGATTTTTACACTTCGTTTTTATGTTCGGCTTCACAAATTCTCCATACAATGTATTTTTTCTCAGCAATAACAAGTTTTTAGGCTGTTTGGAGCTTGCACCACAAGTTCTACAGGATGTATATTATTCTGCTTGAGGATAAGCACTTGCGAAATTGTAAACAGATAACCTAGGCATGTTATGTGTACACAAGAAAATGCAGAAGCAAAGCACACTCAGGATTTCCAGAGGTCAGGTGAATAACTGGTTTAATGGTGCCCTAGAAAGAGGTGTATATGTGAGGAGCCGTCACTTGGATTTCCCCAGCTTGCAAAGCCATCTACCGACAATTAAGAAAATGAACCTTATCCAGTGCAACCAACAGCACCACACTGAGAAAGACCCGCATGGGAAGCATTATGAGCCACCACGAGGAAAGAAAGACAACAAAAACGAAAAACAAACAAAATGCTGACCAGAGGTGGAGTAATTTACACACAATAATTTTAAATCAATTTAAAGTCATTATGTTGAGTAGTGTTGTGCTTTGTTGTGTTGTGTTTTACGGCACCTAATCAACTAAGGCTATCATGCGCCAAAGAAAAGTTTTGTTCTTTTTGTGTATAATAACCAATGGCTTGATTTCGTTAAAGCTTGTTTAGAAGTGTTGCTTCTCTTAAAAACTAAAGACAGGAAATTTTAAAAACAGCATGCTCTCCTAGGAGTAGGCCGGGGTGAAATGAAATTTCCTCGCTGTAGAACAGCCTAAAATGTTTTTTCCTCAATGCCTGAAGTTCCGCAAATGAGAGTAAGATGTGATTTACTGCACGTTCTTGGTCACAGTCCTCACATCCAGGTTTGTCTTGTTGCATAAGATGAAAGTTATGTGTAAGATGCGTGTGTCCAATGCAAAGAAGACATAATATAACTTCTTTGAGACATTATTCATATCTGCTTGATTCCCAATCTGCTATCATGGGTTTAACTAGGTGGAGTTGGTTGTCGGTTGCCCTATCTCATGAGGACTGCCAAATGTCTCTCAGTTTGCTCCGTATAAATTCCATGCAGTGGCTAAGAGGAATCTTTACTTTTCTATTGTTCTATTGCCTACCTGTGCGGCGCAAGCATCGGCTCTCTCATTTTCCTTGATTCCAACATAGCTAGAGAACCAGCTCAACCTATTTTCCTGTCCTTGTGTGGTGACTCTTAATAAATTGTGTATTATGTCTCCTATTAGAGGTTGAGCTGCATTTTTGTAATGCACTGCTGTGACTGAGATGAGAGAGTCTGTATATATAATGCTGTGTTTAATTTTGTTTATTCCTTATTATTCTTCATTATCCTTTCTATTGCCACGGCAATGGCAAAGCATTCCACTGTGCTAATCTACGCTCACTGGGGTAGCCTGATCACCTTTTCCCGGTTTCTTTGCACTGCTGCAATACCGACATAGCATGATGTTTTCGAACCGTCTGCGTAAAATTCTGCATATGCTTTGTATTTTTCGTTTAGTGCTAAACGTTCTTGTAAAATATGTTCTCTCGGAGTCTGCTTTTCTTTTTGAAGGCGTGTTAGTGTGAAGTCACCTCTTGTGGGAAAACTATACCAAGTTGGTAGTTGGTTCTATCTATGGGCATTTGAGGTAATGTGTCCAGCATACTGAGTTCTTGGCATATATCGTCTACACGAAGATGCAATGATCTGATAACGTGGGGTTTATTATTAAACAGTCTCCTCGGCGGGCATTTTGTATCTAAGGAGTAACACAGATATTTTGGCAGTGAACGGATCTTTCGTATGTATGAGCACGTCAGCATTGTTCTTCTATCTGTGAGTGGTGGTTCATTTCTAAAATGGAAAATCTCTTCGGCTATAGTGTCAGCCGTCCACCATGAAGCCCAAAAAGCGGACTCGCGAGCAACTCCTGCCCACGCCATCTGTACACTGCGACTACAACCTAATATGGCTGAAATAAGGGTCGGCTGCCACACAAGGTTAACCCTAGCCTTCCGGAAAAAAAGGAAACTGAGATGGAACGAGACTTTAGGAAAATTGTTAGACAGAAGACAGCAAAAAGAAAGGTGAAAAGACAGAAGACAGCAAAAAGAAAGGTGAAAGGGAGGACAGGAAAAGGCGACTGCCGATTCCCCCCGCGCGGGCGGGTCAGACCCGCGCTGCCGTTTACGACAAGCGGAGGCCAAAGTGGTGTGTTGCCTTCGCCAAGGGGCCTCAGGTCCAAGCACTCGGCCTCGGCTCAACCAGTAGGGCACTCTTTTCCACGGTCACGGCGCTGCCACGCACCGCTAAACATGGTGCTCGGGGTCCGTGGTGTCGCAGAGTACACGCACACATCTGCTTTAGCAGATGCCCCCTGCGGGGTATGTGGAGTAGTTTACAGCTTAGTTGAGAACAAGGGAAACTACTGTAGTCATACATCGCAACTCCTCTCCTTATTTTATGAATGTCATATCCCAGTTTTTCTTAAAGCCCAAAGATTCTGCATGCTCAACCAGAGACTGTAGAATGTTCATGCCCCGGGATAAATTGGGGCGCACCCCACACTTTAAAAAGCATATAAAGTGACCCCTCACCTTCAGGTGCAATTATATAACAGAAAATTAGCGAGCGTCAAACCACACCGAGAACAATGAGCCGCTACTTACGTGACGGTGTTTACGAAACCCTTTAAGCCATGTACAAATGTGCCCTCATTTACAGACCATTTCTTTAAAACAAGGCTCCCGCGTAGAAAACAAAAAATCTCTTATTTTGGGAAAGCGCTTGCTTTAGTCGCTGTATGTATTCTCTTCTATTAAAGCAAATCACCATCTTAGAATTTGTTCCCATCTAGGGGGGATGTGGTAGCGGATCCTTGTGCCATTCCCGCGGAACTTCAGGTGATATCTACATGATGGCGACTGAGTAACATCTCCATGATGCCGACAGCCCCTTTTTGTACATGTGATGGCCCAAAGGGATATATGAGTATCGTTCAAGTGGTTTACGAGCAGGGAAGTTGTGATATATTCATTGTGAAAGAACAGACCAAACTTGAAACAACGAACAGCTCTCGCTAACAGCCGAAGTTTTATCAAAGTGCTATTTTATTTATGTGTTTTTCTTGGGGCCCAGCAAAACGACCCCTATATTATTCTAGGTTATGAAACATTCTTGTGAAACACTAATCCTCTGGCTGTGGAGATTGGTAAATAAACGCATACCATACATGCTGGAACAAACTGATGAAAAGAGTTGCCAAACATTACAAAAAATCCTGTACTCAGCCTAAAACGTTACAACATTACTTTAGGAAAGGCCTGCCATTTTTACAATATTTCAAGCTGCTTTTTGTTTGGGCAGGCCTGGTCATCACCATAAAATGAAATTCTTTATCAGATGTGTTCCCTTTTTTTGGTTTTTTATACCGTTGTTGCGACCAAAATCAGACATCATTTCCCCATATGCCACACTCGGCGGTGTGTAACTGTCAGTTGACAGTCTCCAAGACGAAGGTAATGTTTATAAGTCATAGCACAGGTACCCCTATTCAAGCACACGCATCTAAGGGCCAGGTACCGATGAGTGTGCAGCACCCATGCCACACACGTCTCTGTGCAACCTGCAAGCGCAGCTGGGGACCCAATTCATATCAATTTCTTTGTGCTAAGGAAACAACAAAAATCCTGTGGCCTGCGCCCTGCCTCTTACATACCGAGTGAACAAATGTAGCGCAGCAGTAACACACGGGACGGAAACAATGCACACGGAGGAGCGCACGTCCGTGTGTATTCTTTCCGTCCCGTGTGTTTCCGCTGCGCTAGATTTGTTCACTATGCATTACCAACTAGCCCAGTCTACAGCTTTACGTCTTACATACCACCATCCCCTACTACAGTTCACTGCTGTAACCATCGTCTTTAACACCAGAATCACGTGTGATAGCCTTTAACACTGCCATAAAACGAGAAGCACTATGGTTAAGTAGAACAGCACAATGGTGAGTGTTCAACTGTCTTAAAATGGACATAAACAAATACATGTGCTCAAAAGAAGAAAACATCCCAAAATAAATGGAGATATGCTAAAGAAGATTGATTTTAATAACTTTGGGCAGCACTCAGTGGACCACTTTTTATGCAGTGCAAAATAAACTTGACTGAGTTCCGAACATACTCATCAGTACAAGTAAGCATTACCCAACGGCTGAAATGGTAAAGCAACCAAACAATAAACTTCATGTGACAGTGTAAGTGCCTAATATATTTCTCTTTAAATTTGAATACAGCTGTTTGACCAATACAGGGTAGTAGATAGCCCTCTTTCAGGGTTTGTGGTTCGTTGACGGCGGCGAAGGAGCCCTTCGCTCCGGGTGCTCGGCGGTGGGGGTGGTAAGGCATGCGACAAGGGAACAGCGACGGCAGGATTCGATAAAAAAAGGTGAAATCTGTATTTACGGTTATTTACAAGAGTTGGCTACAGAAAGGGGTGATCAAGCATGGCTGTCTTAGCGATCGACCCTTCCAGTTGCGCCGAAGGTGAGGTGACTGTGAGAGGGAAAGAGGTTCCCAGCCTACACCACATATATGAAAACTTGGCGGTCGACTCTGGGTTACGCTATAGACGGCAAGGTTTTGACATCACGACGCCCAGGACCCAGCTCAGTCTCGGCCGCGTGAAGAAAATACGCTGCGTGTTTAGAGAACAAGGTTACGGTATGTGCCCCCGGGAAACTTTTTATTTTTCTCTTTCTTAGTAGGCCAATGGCACCTCCGCGAAGGAATTCTAATAACGAAACTTCTAGAGCGCGTTAATCCCCTGACGTGTATTTAAAAGCCAACCCCAATAGCACGAGCGCCTTCGCCTTCGCACATATGCCCGGGACCCAGCTCAGTCTTCGCCGCGGGAAGAAAAAAAGCTGCGTGTTTTGTTGCAATATCTGCCCCTGGGCAACTTTTGATTTTCCGCTGCACCACCGTATGGTGCAGCGGTGGCGCAGGGGAAGAGAGTAGAGCTATAGTATCCGCCTCGCGTGTAGAAAGACCCTGTTTCGAATCCCGGTGCGGGACAATTCCCACCAAAAAAAAAGAAAAAAATACGCGCAATTATGGAAGTGCAGTTGAGGCTTGGGGTGCGGCCTGACCCAGGCGACCATTGCCGGTAACGCACTCCCTCACCAGAGCAGGATTGGCCACACTGGTGTAGTAACGGCCACAAAATCCCATGAATACGCCAATCAAACCACGGCCCTAAGTCTCGAGTGGCTGCGAAGCAACTGACCTCGGCGGCGGTCAGACCTGAGACGCAGCAAGGGGGTGCTAAGAATATCTGGACCCGGACAGGCCGCCATTGGAATCTGAACCTGGCAACCTTTACAACGAGAACCTTACCTAGTGAACCGAGTCTAGAGGTGTTGCTCGAGGAATTAAAGGGCATCAAATGGGACGTCAGAGGGCTTAGTGAGGTTAGGAGAACAGGTGAAGACTTTACGGTGCAGATAAATGGACACCTTCTATGTTACCGTGGCCTAGAGGACAGAAGAGAACTGGGCGTGGGATTTCTAGTCAATAAAAGCATAGCTGGCAACATAGAAAAATAGTATAGCATTAACGAAAGGGCAGCAGGTCTTGTAATTAGGCTCAATAAGAGGTACAAGCCCAAGGTGGTACAGGGCTATGCCCCCATATCCTGCCTTGACGACCAGGTTGTGGAACACTTCTATGAAGATGTGGAATCGGCAGTGGCTAAAGTAAAAACACAGTATACCGTAGATATGGAAGATTTCAATACTAAAGAAGGGAAGCATCAGGCTGGAGATAAGGCAGTTGGGTAATATCGTCTGGGGTGTAGAAATAGCAGGGGGGACCTACTAGTTGAGTTTGCAGAATGGAATAACCTACGTATAATGAATACCTTCTTCTGTAAACGGGAGAGCCGGAAGTGGACGCGGAGGAGCCCGAATGGGGACCTTAAAAATGACATAAACTGCATATTATGCGATAACCCTGTCGTCGTGAAGGATTAGGAAGTGCTCGGAAGGGTAAGGTGTAGTGACCATCGTATGCTAAGGTCTCGAATTAGGCTAAATTTGAGGAGGGACCGTAACAAGCTAGCACGAAAGAAGCCGATTAATGAGCTAACAGTAATTCGTAAGGTAGAAGAATTCAGGATCGCGCTGCAGAACCGATAGTTACCGAGGAAGCCGAGCTTACGACACAGGAAGCCAGCGACAACCTTACACGCATTATCACGGAGTGTGCAGTTGAAGTTGGGGGCACGATGGCTAGACAGGATACTGATAAACGTTCCCAGGAGACGAAAGATCTTATTAGGAAACGGCAAACCATGGCAATCTCCACCCCAGCTGACAGAATAGAAGTAGCGGAGCTTTCGAAGTTAATCAATAAGTGTAAGACAGCTGACATACGGAAGTATAATATCGAGAGGATAGAATACGCTGTAAAGAACAGATGTAGGCTGAAAGCAGTAAAGGGGTGTCTTGGCGTGGTGAAAAATCAGATGTATGCACTTAAAGATAAGCAAGGCAATGTCATCACAAATAGGAATAACATATTCATCGTGGCCGAGGAGTTCTATAGGGATCTGCACAGAAGCCGGGACATCCAGCATAATGCCGAACGAGAAAGTAGTTCAGAGATAGACATCCAACCAGTAACGACTGAAGAAGTAAGGAAGGCTTTGAAAGAAATGAAAGAGGGCAAAGCACCTGGTGAGGATAAGATAACAGCCGACCTCTTGAAGGATGGTGGAAAAATTGTATTTGAAAAAATGGCAAACCTGTATACGCAATGCATAATTACCGCATTCCTACCGGATTCTTGAAAGAACGCGAACATCATCCTTATCCATCAGAAAGGTGACATGAAGGACCTGAAAAATTAAAGTATTCAGAACGTTGGCTTGGAAACAGGTGGGAGTAAGGGTTAATGGAGAATACCTCAGTAACCTCAGATTTGCCGATGACGTTGCCTTGCTAAGTAACTTGGTGGACGAATTGCAAAGCATGCTTTCCGCACTAGACGAACGGAGTAGAACCGTGGGCCTGAAAATTAATATGCAGAAAACTAAATTATTGATCAATAACCTCGCGACCGCACAGCAGTTTGGGATAGGGGCGAGGTAGTGGAAGTGGTAAAAGAATATATATAGTTAGGCCAAGTTGCGTCCCCGGTTCCCAACCATGAGGCAGAGATAAATAGAAGGATCAGAATGTGGTGGAGTGCATACGGCAGACATTCTCAGATAATGAATAGCAGCCTACCATTGTCACTGAAAAAGAAAGCATATAAGAGCTGCATCTTACCGGTACTCACCTACGCGGCAGAAACTTGGGGGCTACTAAGAGGGTTCAACTTAAATTGAGGACGACTCAGTGAGCACTGGAACGGAAGTCGATAGGTGTAACATCACGGGACAAGAAGAGAGCGGAGTGGGTCAGGGAACAAACGCGTGTTAAAGACACACTAGTAGACCTTAAGACGAAGAATTGGACGTGGGCAGGGCATGTTATGCGCAGGCAAGTTACCGTTGGTCATTAAGGGTAACAGAGTGGATCCTAGAGACGGCAAGCGTAGCAGGGGGCGGCAGAAAGTTAGATGGGCGGATGAGATCAAGACGTTTGCAGGGATGAATTGGTCACAGATGCCAGAGGACCGGGGTATTTGGAGAATAATGGGAGAGACCTTTGCTCTGCGGTGGGCGTAGGGAGGCTGGGGATGAAGCACGGAGCGTCGCTAATCTTTGATGACCTCTAAAATTGCAGCTAAGTCTCTTGCTGGCCCTTATGTCCCGGAGTGTAATCCAACGTTTTCATTGTAAGCCGGAAAGCACACCTTATTGGTCAGGGCGTCAACTCGTTCCCACTAGTGGTGGGGCCAAATGCCGCCTTGCCGCACTTAGCGCACCTCCTTCCTCTCTCCAGACGGAACGGACGCAGGAAGATGCGTACACATGCACGGGGCAGCTTTGCCACGATCAGGGCAGCCATTAGGCGCCGCGCCGCAACCAAAAGCCGCCACCCGGTCTTACACAGTCTAAGCATAACCCGGTGGCCACGAGGCACGCAACTCCAACACCGCATTTTATTGTTTAATTGGGCGTGTCCTTGCGACGCATCTCAAGATGGGAGCCAGGCTCTCCAGAACTAGGCCGGCGGCCACAAAGGGAAGCAAGTGAACACCAAGGGCGCGTCATTCCGAGGCGTCCAGAAAGGGAGCTCGCTCCCCCTAGAAAACCCTATTACGGCGACGGCTACTGAGAGAAGCGGGGCGGCTATACGCGCGGCCTCTCAGCCAGCTATCTTATCTCTCATCTCCCTTCCTCCGCTATGCCCAAAGGCGGCAACAGTCCTACAACAGCCATTCAATCGATGAGTGGGCGAAATGTGCTAACATCGTAAACAAAATACTCAAGAGATGAGAAAATGGCACAAACTGACGCTAAACTATACCCAGCAATAAAAGTACATACGAGCGGGTCTATTTATTTAATATGCGAGCTTGTCCGATCACCCCTCTAATCTGATGGAACAAACGCAAGCCCTTCTAATGATTCATTAGCCGCCGTAGAAAACAAAACATTCAACTAAACAGTCAGTGAAAAAATTGAACAAAATTGAACAGCCCCCAACAAAAACAAAGGCCCATAGAAAACAAGTAAATCTTTACGTGAACCCGCCGAGTTTGCGCCCACTAGTGTGGAGCTTTGGTCTAACGTGTGGACATAGTGGTAGTACAAGAAACGGCCATGTTGCGCGTCCAGTCACAAACGGACTCACCGCACCATCCGCTGCTCACGCTAACAAAAAACTATAGGTAACAGGTAACCCGGCTTCATTATAGGTGAATCACAGCGACGGAAAAATTCAACTGGGCTAAAACACAGCCTCCTAGGATGCCGACGCCGCCTTTTTTATCTATCCCCTCATGCAACGGAGGTGACTTAAAAAAGCCACCAAAACAGATGGCCCGATGCTTTCGCCTCTTCTATATCCTAATACAAATGCATCAGAGAGTTTGTATTATACTTTCCTGGCGTTTTACAGGATAAAACGTAAAGTTTACATGACAGATTCGGTAGAGCTAACCTATAACCACTGAAGTAACCTATAAACCACTATCGCCTTAACGCCTTTAACGCTTAGAAGGGACTTTGATAAATACACACAAGAATGGTTGAGTTGTAACCTATAGGCTACGGGTTTAGTTTAGTAGTTACATTACAGGTTACCGGGATAGGATGTCTGTTTGCCAGAATTACTGGAGAATTCTGCCCGGAGTGGCATGTTGAAGAACCATTAAGGATTTTCCTCACTAAAATGGTGCAGTCTTTAGCAATATTGGATACAGTCAGAAATAGTTTTCATTGTCAAAGTATTGTTGGTTTAACGTTTCAAAAACAGATACAGCTGCACTTTAATTCAAATAAGAAAAAGAAGAGTGTCTTGATTCGTTTTATGCAGGTGACAAAAATGAGCAGCAAGCATTAGGTTTCATGTTTCAAATATAATAGGAAACCGCAAGACGCAAGTACCTCATTTGTGGGCTGCGTGCAGCGGAGAGCAAGAACTTCTTACTGCGGAGCCAGCAGTCAACATATTAACCCACTTGCCAGAAAGTGCGCGAAGACTTGACGGCTTGAGGGCTGACGGCCGTATGCTGATCGCCAGTGTCCCTGCCAGGTTTTTTCGCAAGGTGGCTCCTCCAAAACAAAGTTGTATTGGAGAGACCTCCATCGGAATTGAGAACGACATGACGTCGTTTCGATCAAGGCAAAAGAGCAGGCAACAATAAAGAACTCATCTCACAGTCGTTGGCTGGGTGTTCACGGCGCCCAGCCCTAACATGGTTTGCAGCACCGGTGGTGGCATCCCTTCTGGTCGGCGGAACCTTGTTAATCTCGCCTGGATTGCAGCACACACATAGTGAGGCCCACAAGAGGAGAAATGAGAATTCCGCTTAGGTAAGACAATTTATACCTTGAGGCGTTTTCAGAGAACCTTGTGCAGAGAACGTTGGTGTAAAAACCCTTTGGGGCGGTGGACGTTGTCTTTTTCTTAACTTGTGTGCTGTTAATTTCATTGGCTGAGTAGTACAATCTGTATATCATGTGTCCTGTGGACCCGCGTATCAGCTAACTGCAGCGGGTCCTAGATGGAAATAGATTAGAGCACTGCACCGTCCCGGGACCGCCAGAAAGCCCGGGCCCAACCCTGCCCGCTGGCCGGTTCGAGCGGGGTCAGAAATTGGTGGTTTGGCTTTGGGCACGGGTCAGGCTCAGGCTTGAGTCAGGCCCGCATCAGGCCCGGATCGCATGCATGAGGGTAATGGCGCGTGTATGCTAATGTTTGGCTTTGTTGGTTCGCATGTTCGCTCGAACACAAAACTACAAGACAGGCATCCCACAAAACGAATTTTAAATGACCGACAAGAAAGACTGAGCGAGGAGGTGCCCCGCCACTACCACGCCCGTCTCCTTTGATGAGCCACGGCGCCGCAACGGCGCCGAACGGCGAACGCGTGGTATGCATAAAGGAAGAAAAATTTTAGGATGGAGCATGAAGTCTTACGGCCCAGCTTTGGCAAGCTGGGCCGTAATGCCAAATGCTCTTCTCCTCGGCCTCCTCCTGCGCAATCCTTCATGGAAGTTCACCTCTTTCAGGCAGAGCCGCAGCAGCACGATGAGTTAAACAAGCACTTTCACTGCGATGGTGCTTGCCACACCACCAATGTGCTGGAATGGTGGAAGACTCACAGCAAACCATACCCTAGGTTGTCTTCCCTCGGCAAAAGTATTCTTTGTATACTAGCGACAAGCGCCAGCAGTGAAAGAAACTTCAGCTAAGCTGGCTACATTTTTCAAGAGCGGAGAACGTGCCTCAAGGCAGAGTTCTTGGACAATCGTTTGCTCCTTCAAAAAAATGTGTAGTCTTCTTGAAGAAGTAAAATCAGTCATTACCATTCCAAGTAGCTGCTATTTTAAACAAATCTCCCAAGCATGGCATTGCCGCTGATACTGCGTAAATTCGCAAATTAGGCTCATTCGTATAGGGTGAAGATACTATTTAGTTTTCATGAGTATCTTGCAGCGTTCACTTTTCTCAGAATGCTATATGCATGCCAAGCGCGGGGAAAATTTTAATGGCTGACATTACTTATGGTTCTTCTCAAATACTGTTTACTTGTTGTCGAATGAACCTTTCTGGTACGCGTTGAATTGTTTCTTTTTTTATTGCCCCTATCTTTGTTTTGCAGTAGAATCAAGGTGCATTGATGTTTTACATGTTAAAAGGAAAAGGCCGACTGTTTTGGTCTATATTTTCTGCTTAGACTTTATTTATTCCATTGCTGCATTGATTTTGTCTTCAGATAAGTTATATGATAGGACCATTATGTCCTGTTCTTCAGATACTTTCTTTTGTATATACTTATTCGTGTCGGCAGATGTGGTTTCTTGGATTGACTATATCGTATTTGTTCTGCTGAGTAGTCGAAACGACAGGTTTAATTTATATAAAGTGACTCAGCCGGGCATAATCCCACCAGGAGCAGTTCCAGCCCATTTTTTTCTTTCTCTCGCTCGTTGCATTGTGCAATAAACGAAGTTTGCAGGAGAATTTTCTGCTGCTGTTACTCAACAGTCCCAGCTTGTCAACAATAATTGAAAACTCAACTATATATGTCAACCGTTTTTCCACTTTACGTGGCCATTGTATGTTGTAGACGTTCTTTTAAATGCAATGACAACATTGCGTGTCAACACGTAAATGTGGGCTAGTTGGCTAGAACTGTGAAACATGTTTAACATTGTTAACCATATTTAACATTCCGCGGTTAGCACTGCATGCAAGAGACAGCCATCCATGCCTCCGCTTATAACATTGTCCTGCAATTGTTTCGCAAAAGTGTTACGGGCGTAATTAACTGAAAGTATACATAGTACCACTCAAAATCGAGAGACTGTCACAAGTTCTCACAGCACTCTCAAACAAATATCTTGTGTGCTGCTGGTATCTTCGCAATAGCTGAGAATGGAACAGTGCCTCATTTATGCTCAAGGCATAATTGGGTGAAATGGGCCGGGCCTGGCCAGGCCTCGCCTGGCCAGGCCTGGACGGGCTCAAACCCTCCTGGCCCGGGCCGGGTACGGGCCGAATTTGAAAACACCGGGCGGGCTCGGGCGCGCCTGAGCATGGAGGTTTCTGGCCGGGCTAGGTCCCGGGCCGGAAAAATCGCCCGTGGAGTGCCCTAAACTAGATGTAATAAATTGCGCCCTGAACGAGAAGGGCAAGGCCTCATAAATTTTGTGTTGTATCATTTACGAACCCCAAAACAAAGATCCAGCTCTTGAATTGTATCTGCGAACGGAGCATATTCTTTCCACAACAATGCAGCCATGTTTACTTTCCAGTTTTTATTAAAGCTTTGAAGTACCGACAAGGAGGAGGGTCTTCTTACCTGGTTGCCCTTACAATCAATTAGCTATTTCTTTGCAACGCCGCTACTAGATAAGGCAGATTAATAGGTCCAAAAAAATGGGCTGTTAGGTTCATTTCCCCTTCATCATGTTCCCTTTCGCTTCGTTCTGGTAATTTCGGCTGACTCCGTCTTAGCGTTACACATGCCGACCTTGTGCCGTGTCAACCTTCCAATATTTCTAGGACGATATGTTGCACATGGTCGCAGCTTCCACAAGGTCATTGGCTCCATTGTAGCAGAAGTGTTTTCAACATTGTTTTTGGCGAGCTCTCTTGACAATCATGTAGAAACCTCAAAACGCGCCCTTTGACCCTTGCTGGCCTTGCCGGGCAAGAACGCCATCACCAACGGTGATTACGTACAGGATACTTCGACGTCGAAACCAGGCGCAATGCTTCTTCATCGTGATCGAGTACCTTTCATTCTTCCGCTTTGGCCTTTCTTTTTATGCGGATAGCCATTCAATCGGTAGTTCCCAAGAAGTAAAATTAGTGTACCCACTCATATTTCTGATAAAATGCGAACATAAACTGCACCTAAAGATTGTTTGCTCGAGTGGTTGTCGTGTGCAACCGCTGCTTGAAGGGCCTATTTCCAGCCCTCTCGGAAGGCTGGATGGAGTAAAATGAACTGCTTGATTAGCTTGATTTTTCTATCAGCCAACCTAATAGCTTAAGGGTGGTTCAGCGACGTGAAACACCGCTTCCCAATTATTTCGCTGGAGACCTCAATTCTGAAACAGCTGTGGCCTAAATGCTGGCCATTTTTCGGCCGCCATTGCTTTTATGTGGGTGAGGCCATTCACGTTTCCAGAGGATAACGGCGCTCATTGCCTATTCCTTTGCGGGTTGGCACCCGACCATTCGCGTGTTTTCATTACCCGGCGTTAGAAAAGCTCGACTGCTGCCTCTTCCCTCGCATCTTTTCTGTGCTCCGCGAAGTAGAGATGCACCTTGGGGAAGGGGTGTTTGGAATGGTATGTTATGAACTTGTCATACCTTTAGGCTTGAACCACGCCTCACTTCTTAGACATTGATTGAAGGTTCGTACGTCGTCATATATGTGTTGTTTTATGGTTTCCTACGAATAACGTTTCTAAATTAGAAAAGATGTGCTCCAGAATCCGTTACGACAGCCAGAATAAGGTGAACCGATGTAGCGAGAAAAATATTTCCTTTCGCAATAAATTGCGGTGCCTGTAAGCGAACATTTCTATGGCATCGCCTGTGTTCTTCACTGCACGATCGCTATAGTGTGGCGTTCTTCTGTGGTGGTTTTGTGTAGATTCGTGGCATGTCATCGGTTCCTGGTAGTTTGTAAAGTGATCCCTGTAAAATATAAAGTACAACTGTTGTAGCTCACTCACTCACATAGGAAGGCGCGCTTTTGAATGGTACAAATTTAACATGTATGCGAAAGTTTGATTGTCTCTAAAAATTAGAAGTGTTCGTCCTCTAAGTGCATTAGAAAGTAGGGTAGCATCAATACCACGGCCAGGATTTCTTCCTCCCGCGCAGAATACCTAATCTCGGCCTTGGTATACATGTTGTGTCTAAGAAATATAATCAATGACCTCGAACTGTGGTTTAAGGGATTCCTTGTCATTTATTTGCACGAAAACGTACGAGCTTTGTAATGCAATGCATCTGTAACCAGCAAAAACGTTTCCACATTTCTCGATCCATAAAAGGGTGATATTTCAGCGTGAATGGTGTGAAGCATTTCTACTTATTTTCTCATTTTTGATGAATGCTCTAAAGTGGACTACGAGCCTTGGAAGACTCGTAGATAATTCATGTCATGAGGCTTTGGTAGCTTCCGAATTCTCGTCACCGACTCCTCTTTCGCGCTTTTCGTTTTCCGTATGAATGCCTCTGCCAGAAAAACTAGAGCATTCTTATAAACTCACTAATTTGAGGTGTATCTTGAAATGACCATCAAAATAAGAATGTCGCACATGTTATAGGTGTCATACGTTCTGATCCCCATTCCTGGAAAAAAGAAAGGGTTATATATCTTAATATGTTTGATACACGCGGTACATCATTCTCCAATGAACTATTCAATCATAAGAGCCATCATTTTCTGGAACCATTTTCCAGAATTCATTTAAACCAAAGGCAGTCAGTTTTATTTGTATATGCGAAAATGATTTACGAATGCAATAAATTGTTTCCATGTTTTTTAAGTGGTACCTACTCTTGAAAGATCTATTCGAGAACAGCAAAAAGAAGTCCCAGTTTAATTCAGGTTGTCGTCTTTTGTGTGCATTCTGAACGTAAACAGTTTTGTCAAGCGATTTAGGAGCTGTTAGTGGATTTTCCGCATGCACCGTCGTCCTTCAGAAACCTAGGGATAGGTTATACAAACGTCGATACTTGCGGTCCTATTCCCAAACTTCAACACGCTTCGTAGTTCCAACATTGACGATTGTTTGTATGTCATACCATACGATATCTTTTGTACCGCGCTAGGATTATGCTGTTTCAATGGTACTTCCATGGCTGCTCTGGGTGGGCTCAAAGGGCATGCATAGAAAAACTTTGGCATTCTGAAAAGACAGGCTGGTACGTCCGGACAAGCGGAGCAGCCACTTTTTCTGTACACTTATTTTCTTGTGCCTTGTACTGTGCCTTGTACTGTGACTGTCGGTTTACGCCATGCGGAAACGTGGTGCAGAATTGCAGAGTTGACGTGTTGGGTGGAATGATGATACCTGCGGGTATTTCCAGAAGCAATTCAACCAACGTTGGAGTTGGTACCCAAGCCACCCCCATTTGACCGCCATGAGTCGAATACTATAAAATCCGAAAACCAGAAAATTAAACCGGCGATCATTTGGTCATCACGATGGGCCACAGTAGGGCGAGGCACACTTCCACTTTGTAACGTGCATGTGAGATAACTGCCATGAAATCCCACCCACGCAACGGTATCCAAGAGACACAACATGAAATCATCGTTCTTCTTAAACAACCACTAGATGAGCGCTGCAGAATACTGTGTGAGGGTATACGCCACCCATAATGGAGATACGCGCTTCATAAAACTGCTCAAAGCTCGCCTTATGACTGAGGCATGAAACCTAACCAAGCCACACTCAAAGGTGTGCACTCTCACTGTTGATGATATCCACATTAAAAAAAGCTTTGGCATGACAAGCAGCAGGACTGCGTTAATAAAGAAGCGTATGTTCCATTAGAGGGCGGTTCGAAAATATTTTCGAACATAGAGAATATACTGCTCTTCCGCCTTTCGCATGTCGCCTTCGATGAGACCTTTGTTATATAAGTGTAGACTACACACTTTAGTGCAGCAAGACGAATCGCCCGGTGCCATGCCATCCCGAGGAATCGCGACAAGCCGTTTGCTCCCCAACCCGACGTGCGGATGGAAGTTTAGGAAACTAGCGCTGGCGCATTTTTTGTCTAGCCTGACTTGTGCAGAGGCACACAACATTAAACCATCTTAGCGAACCAATCCATTCTCTTAAAAAAGATGTACACAGACGACAGCGAAAGCGAATATACGATTAGTAAATTAAACGCGCGCTACTATCGTCTGCCCAAGCAGCTCGGCTGCGCCGCTACTAGATGCACGTAGAGCCGCTGTGCCGTACCCCGTTTACATGGTTCCCCCATACTCCGCAAAGAGTACCTATATAAAGGTCGAGTTGAAGATGTACAGCTATATGAGATATATTTATCCCCAGACAGGTTTGTCCCTCTGCTGCGCTCTCCAGATGTGACCGCTTTGCTTGATACTGCGAAGAACTGCATCCAGACTTTTTAAACAGTGTCCTCACAGCAAATACTACCTTGTCTATTATGTATATTATTGCCTCGGCTAAACACTTCGGCCAAATTATATATAGCAAGTGTTAGTGCAAAATAAACCTTTCAGAGAAAGCATAACTCAAAAGCACAAATATTTTTCGTTGCGACAATTTCACAGGTTGCAAGTTATGAATCGTTTCTCTCAAATTGTGTTTCAAAGATACACTTACAAAACATGGAATAGTACCTTTTGCGTCGAAAGAGTCAAGTTGTGGTACACGAAGACATCGGGAAGAAGAGAAAATGTTCAGTTTTGCATTAATGATTTGACCAAATTAGCCGCGACAGTGAACTATTTGGAGGTTGTGTATTGAAAGAAGCTGCTATACTCTCTTAATGAGAATATTATGCCTTATATGAAAGCGTACTGTATGGGTGCAGACAAATAAAAAAGATTGCTAACATCCGCAATTAAAAGGCGATCGACATTCGTACAGAAGCATAGAGGTTACTGTAACGGTATTAAATGTATTTTTACTGTACAATGTTGTAAAGTAATAGTAAAAAACGTATTATGACGGAAAAGTAAAAAAGTGTTATAAAAAATATTAGACAACCCGATTCAGAATAAAAACGTTGTGAAAAGCGTCTTTTTTAGTAATACGTTTAACCAAATTAAGCACAGTTTATGTTGCAAAAGAAAACAGAATGTATAAATATTTCCTTTGTTTTGACGATGTATTTCTTAACATTCGTATGAAATCTATCCTAAATTCGCACAATCACACATTCTGTTTGCAACGATTTTCTCAGAAATATCGAATTATACAATATATACGTACTACCCTGGATGACTTCGTGAGGAAGCGCGGTGATTTCACATTATAATACCTGCCATTATCTACTAAAGCAATTCAACAAACATTGGAGTTGGTACCTAAACCACCAAAACATTACCAACATGTGCCAAATACACAAAAATCCGACACCCAGCTATTTGGTCATCTTTTTAGATGCGGAGCATCATATAGCGGTGGCCTGTCCCTCGTCGACGTCGTCGGCGTCCGCCCTCACACTGCACATGCGCAACTCTCCTCCTTACACCCAGAACTGCGCGATACTACACTATAAAAAAGGAAATTGTTAGCGGCGCCCGGTTTCGATCCCACGACTCTCTGGCCGCAACCGGAGGTACGCGGTGCTCTTCCCACAACGCTACAAATCCGGGACAGGAGCAAGCGTTACGAACGCGACTTATGTCCTTGACTCATTCAAACTACGGCAAGAAGCAACTGATACAACGAAGGCACGCGAAGCTGAACGTCAACGGAAACGACGAACTGAAACCTTTAGAGGAGGATGTTGAATTTCCCTTGGGAAAGCTGTGGCGGGAAGCGCCACGCGCCTTGCAGCTCAACCAGCCCCATCCGCAGCGCCTCTGATGCTGATTGTGGCAGGATGCCCCTAGGGATTGGCCAACCAAAGAATCCATCACGAGATAGGTTCGCGTTCAACCACCGTCGTCATTTTCCCGCAGGGGAACCGCCGAACAAGAAGAAGGACACGACAACGCTGCGAAGCGGAGGGCGTGTACATTGCTCTCAGCCGGTGCACCAATGTCAACAACCTTTACCTCACCAACGCTGACGGAGACTACCGATTCTACCACAGAGACAACATCGACAAGAACATGATGGACGAGTTTCGGCGCCTCGAGAACCCCCGCCTACTCACCGTAACACAACAGTACTTGCGTGCCTTTCCACCGGTGTGGACCCGGACGCGGAATTCCCTCTGGCGCTAGTAAAAACCGCATCACTCAACATAACGGCAACACAATGGAACCACATAGAACCGCCACGATGCTTTGCATCCTCATCAGGGTTCCCCACGGGAAAATGGTGTAATTTTTTTGGTCATCATTTGGTCATCTGAAGGGCCACATAGGGCGAAGCACACTTAAAGTGTGTAACGTGCGAGGGATATAACGGCCACGAAATCACACAAGCTCAGCGCGGTCCAAGAAGCATAACATGAAGTCATTGGGCTCATTAAACAACCACTTGATGAGCCGTTCACTTAAAAAGTGGACGAGGAAAAATATATAGTTGTTCTTAAGGTACGTTACCACCTTCGAAAAAAAGTTACACGTGTGGGCCAAACGTTAAAATTATATTTTTAGCTTTTAAAGCTTATACAGTTAGACTCTTTAAACTGAAAAATTGCTACAAATTGTTATCAAAAATTTATATAAATCACAGTGCGCGAAAATATACATGTTTCGCGAACAGCCATAATTACAAAATTGTAGGTGCGATTCAAACACGACTTGGCAGGAATTTAATGATGACAATAACCTGTGCATCTAACCTCCAAGATTATCACGTCTTTAAGATAAGTTGCGGAATCATAAAAAGACTGAAAAATGTGTACATCCGGCAAGTTTGGGTTTCACAAAACTGGCCATATTATAAAAAGCTAGAATACTTCTCAGTCATTCTGCTTCATTGCATAGTTATATATACAAGAAAACAGCACGCCAACCTTCGTATGAAAATAATTACAAGAAGCAAAGTTATCACTGTTTCCGTAACTGATTCATGCAAACAATCAAGTTCTGTGAAAAATTGCTTTCAATGTTTAGACTTTTTGTCTGTATAATCTAAAAGGGTTAATTCGCGTAAAATCCGCCAAGCTCACGGCTTTCTCTCTTCTTGTAGCTGGCATCATCTACTTTTCACCGAGCTCAACTGCACTGAGCTTACCTTGTTTCACGTCTTACAGTTGACTCGCATACAGCCTTCATCATACGGTGACAGTCCGTGGTCAGGGCCGCCATCCTCGTATTATAACCTATATCTTTAACTTCAGCCTATAAAGTACTATAACTGTCTCATTGCAAGGCTAGAACTAAATCTGCGAGCTAAAAACGGCATACGAAAAATCAGTGAACCAGACTCAAAGTCAAGGCACCACCAATGGGCGCAACGTGAATAAGAGCGTGCCAGCCACAGCCCCTTAGTGGAAAAGTTTAAATAAATGTAGTTTACAATATCGTGCAAAATTCGGCCAAAAGCATTAGAATGTTTTTAAATAAATTAGCAATTCTTAACGTATATACGAAGAAACGTTTATGACGATATGGCAGATGCTGCGGAATCATAAACCTTTCGGTTACTGGTGCGTCTCGGATGGGGTTAAAAAATCATCATAACTTTTGAGCCAATTTATACAAAAGCACAATTGTTTCTAAATATTCTTCAATATACAGGGGTGTTTAAAATGCTACATATCAAAGAGCTTTTTTTTTTCATATAATGCGTTTTCGAAGGCGGTGACCTATCTTGAAAGGATTGGAAACATGGAGATCTCTCAAACGTTAGTCATGTATCCTAATTTTTATTTGCTTCAGTGGCACAGAGTTAAATGTCAGTGCAATCTTTGTGTTCAATAAAATTTCTTCGTGTTGGCTAAGCTGCTTGGCTTCACTAAATATTTCACCCGAGAGGACGCTGTTATATTTGGCCCATATGAGTTCCAATTACCGTACCCTCATTCGGTCACAGGCGGAACGTGGATATTAAGTTTTACAATATTTCCAAGTTTTTATCGATTTCGCAGAAAATTATTCGTTGTAAGGTTTGCGGGGTAATTTTGTGTGCCTTATCATGGTTTGTCATTCGATTTGCCAATGTTTGTTCTCTTCCACATGTGAACCGGATACCATCTGTAACATGTCTTTTCATGAGAAGTGACTTTCCAGTACGGCCACACTCCCGTTTATGAATAAGCAACATCTGCTGTTGTTCCCTCAATAAGCGTCTCACCAAGAGGGGCTGTAATGCCGACATCCTAAAAAAATATACTATACGCCTCGAGCTTCGCGATGGGCGCGCCGCCTGCCGCCACTTCTCCGCGGCATCTACGGAAGGAGCGCTGCGCGGATGATAGAGGCTCAAGCGGTATTTTCGCTCTTTTTCGCTTCTTTTTGTCTTTCCGCGCCCCAAAATACTTGTTATCGTCATGTCTGTAAGCAAAGAGTACGTTTGCAACCTTTCAAAAACGCAGCTGCGGCTTGGCAGGGTGCTTGAACGCCAACAGCCGCTATCGAAGAGTTGGGTACTCTACGCTTCGTAACGCTCTTACGGGCGTCAGCGACTTCAGCAGCGTATCATCACTGTCACCATCGAATACGTTTGACACGAGGGAATTCTACTATCGCCTCATTTAGCCCAGACACTGGCACAATGGGAGGTTGATTTCGTCTTGCAGGGCGTACAACGATTGCTGTTTCATTTCCAATACATGGGTCGTAAACAGTATGTTTCGGGAATTTGATTATCGTGCACATGACAACCGCTTGTTCTTTATGGGAATATAAGCAGGGGGGAATTGTTAAGGATAATGCGAGGCTTGGCCTCATAAATATGTGCACACTCACGCCTTATAGCAACAAACCAAGGAAAGTAATGAAACTATGGAATAATAAATGGTCGACAAATACGAAACAAACAGAATAGCTCGTGCGGGAATAAAAAACCCATTACAGCTTCGGAAATTCTAAAAATGTTCGCGTAAACTTAATCCAGGTATGCCTCACCTGATTCAACTAGATGCAAAATGCACTGCTATTTCGCCGGAGACGGGATGCGGAGGGTGTGGCGGGAGGGGTACGTTTACTATTGTCGCATCCGAATGCCAAACCTATATAATTAACAAAATATAATTTCAGTAATCGCGCAACCTCATGCTGCTCGTTCACTTCCCTTTTGTTTTTCGACTTCAAACGTTGCACACTTGGCGGACGTATTTATTTGAATAGGGTACGCAGTTTACAGCGGATGAAAGGTGTCGTTGGAAGTGTGTGGTTTATACGGCCACCTAATTTTTTTTTGTATTTTCTCCTGGCTCCCTGCATCATATGACGGTGGGTCGAAGACGAGGTTAGTAGCGGACGCGGCTCCCTCGTTAACTCGTCGCCTTGCTGCTCGTGGATGGTACGTAGCAGATCAGAAAAAACTTGGCCACTCCCGTCGAGGCAAGACGATCCAGCATTATTTTTTTTGTCGCATCCTGGTCCTCAAGTATAATTTTAAGTTGTCTATAGTACTTCTGTCGTAGAATGTTCTCTAAATTTATGCAACGTTGGCTTGTCCTGGGTAGTGATTGATATATGACGTATAATAGTGACAAGCGTAACTATCGTGATGTCAGGTATGAGTGACTGTGTATATTATGTAAGCACACTAAAAAAATTATTTACATCGTAGTGAAAGCCGTAGCATGATCATACGCTGAAACGCTGCTTACGAAGACACTGTTAATGAATTTCAGGCCACTGGAATTACAATCAGCTCCATGCATACACCGCTTTTGCGACACCGGACTGTTATACACACGCAGAGCGTATAGAGACCGAATGTACCGCACTAAGACCACGCCAGAAACATGTACACTTTCGTAAGTACTGCTCATTTGCCAACAGAGTGCCTTCTCCACATATATATGCATTTCGAACGCACAGAAACGGCACATCTCAACCGTGAACGTGCGTCAAAACAGCGGCGACAGTAGGGAGCAGCCGGGATGCCCCAACGGCTGCTTTCGAAACGGGCCGCGAGAGGGATTTCAGTGGCGCCCCTACTGGCAGCATTCGAGGTGTATACAGATTCAAAAAATGGTCACTTTGCCCATTTTGACGCGATGACTTCCTTGACATTGAAAGTCATCTTGACATCTTGACATTGAAAATGTACGGCGCCGTACGGCCCAACACTTAGCAGGGGCTCATACTGTTCAGCGGGAGTTTCAGCGACACGGCATCGCCAGGTAACTTGTGCATCAATACGGGGCGCACGTGATGATTTGGTGATAGTCAATTACCGTGCACATTACATGGGTAAGGTGCAGGTAATTTTCAAGCCAAAAGCCTTCGGCGCCTCTTCAGTTACGAACACTGACCACAATCTTCGCCATTGTCGTTGTCCACAACAAAAATATAACCTAAATTGTCATTGCGGTAAAGCGAGAGTATGAAAATACCCATATGGCGATTGGGGATTTGAACCTCGCCTGCCGAAGCAGAAAGCAACTGCTCCAATAGCGGCGCTAATTCCACACCCCGTCACGCTGGAACGAAGGTCAGCATACATGATCCTCTTCAAGTGCGTAACACAGAAAAAAGAGTGCGTCCCTTTAATTTCAGCCTGTGTGCCTGTGCTAGAAATCCCCTTCCAACAATGGATGATTTCAATTCTTTTATGGAGCCTCCAAGCTTCTTCCCCGAACGCACTAAACATTTTTATACCATTTGTATCCAAAAAGGGTGTAGCATATGTGGAAAAAGATTGCAGCATGGCCATTATACCCATTTTCTTTCATTTAAATCCCCATATCCAGGATCTACATCGTCTTTGTGCGAAAAAAGGGTGTTAATACACTTCAACACCCTCGGTTTTGCTGAGGGTGTTGAAAAGGGACGAAAAGGTATTCAGTTGTTCATTGAATAAAACCATGCATACCTGTATATTTGCACTGTAAAGAACAAGACATGCACTCATACCTTCTACTACTCGTAAGAAAGGTTCAAAAGCAAAACATTTACTCCAATACACGCTTTGAAGGTGGCTGGTAAGGAAATCTGTGAAGGGCCCAACAATTCTGCATGCGACGTCACTGGAGTTTACACACGTGCCTCAAGAAAGGTTAAAACCAGAGATTCTGCCAGCCGTTACCTGGGATGTGCAGGGGCGCAGTCCCGAACAAAGCAGGGTCAGCCACGGCCGGACTCAAACGGAGGACCCCATGCAGTGCGTCTGTAGAAAGAAAGCGAAGAGAATCGTGCTTCGAAGGGTGAGACAGCGGAACTTAGCCACCCTGATGTGCTACCTCGGGGATGCACCACCGCGCTTGGAACTGCAAACAGCGAGCCAATATACGTAAACGAACACCTCTGCCCGGCTCTTAAGAAACTGTTAGGCATGCCCGTCAGCAGGAAACGAGAATATGCGTGGAAGTCGGCCTGGACATTCAATGGAAACATTTTTGCTAAAAAGACGGACGACTCGCGCATGATACAGATTAATAACGAAAGGGACCTAGAAAAGATCTTCTGAAAAGAGCGCAGCAGATACCGCACCAGACCAATTGTAAAATGCGCTATCTCGAACTTGCCTCGCCCTCTCAAGTTAAACAGTTTCAACCTTCCAATGCGTCTGCGTTACACTTCAACGCACGTTCTGTAAGAAACAAAGTTGATGAAATAGATCTATTACTTCACCAGTTCAGTTTTAAATTTGACTTCATAATGGTATCGGAAACGTGGTATGAAAATGATGTTGGCCTGCCTACCATAAGCGGATACCAGCCTTTTTCCGTGAACCGAACAAGTAAACGAGGTGGCGGTGTAGCACTTTACGCGATAAATTGTCGCCACTGTGAACTAGTACCAGAGTTTTGCTCATTAATGCCGGATTACGAAATATTAACAGTAAAAACTGGCAATGAAATTATTTCAACAGTATATCGCCCCCAAGCTGGAAACATTGAAAGGTTTTTGAATTTCTTTGACGGGCTTCTGGAATATGTTTCCCTCAACCGTTTTCTTCTTGTATGTGGAGGCGATTTTAATATTGACATTCTTAATGATAATAATTATTGATACGTATTTATTACGAGGCTTTGTTCGTCTGGCTTCATGAGCACGATAACCAAGCCTACGCGTGTTACACCTTCGAGCTTGTCTTCTCTTGACCTGCTCATTACAAAGTTTAATGCTGATATTTCAACGGCAGGAACAATTTCGACAGACATTAGTGACCATTGCCCGGTGTTTATGATTTACCCTGGTACAAACAAAGGAAATACCAGCAATTCATTCACGTTTCAATTGGTTTCCGAGAACGGATTAGAATCATTTAAACAGGAAATAAGCACGTATGATTGGAGCTGCATGATGCAGAAAAGGGGTGTCAATGAAGCGTACGCAAGTTTTATCGAACCTTTCGTCCGCATTTATAGCAAACATTTTCCTTTCACTACCGTTAAACGCTCGAAAAGACTCAGGAAGCCCTGGATAACGCAAGAGCATAAAAAAGCTATAAAAGAAAAAAACCGCCATTACCATACTTTCATGAGGACACGTTCGCAGGAAAAATTGAAGGAATTTAAAGCAATTAGGAATAAACTTAATAGAACACTGAAGCAAGCCAAAGCAGTGTATTATAACAACCTCTTAACCAGTAATGGTAGAGTACGCCCTGATACGGTATGGAAGGTCATAAATACTATTCTTGGTCGAAATAAAGAAAGCCATTTTCTTCAAACGATAAACGTAAATGGCCATGAATTTCGCGGAACGCAACTTGCCGACTACTTCAATTCGCACTTTGTAAGCGCAGCGTTATCTGATGAGCAATATCATCAGGATCTAACCACGCTAAAACACAGTCCCATAAATAGCTTGTTCCTTGAACCGACTGACGAAACTGAAGTTTTCAAAACATTCAGAAGCTTAAACAACAGCAAAGCTTTAGACAAGGACGATATACAAATCAGACCAGTAAAGTATGTCCTCGAATCAATTGCTTCAGTATTGTCCTACATTTACAATTTAGCTCTTGATTCGGGCACGTTTCCCAACGATATGAAGGAAGCTGGAGTTCGTGTAATTCGTAAACGCGGTCATAAAAACGATAAGAATAACTATAGGCCGATATCTGTGCTGCCCACTTTTTCTGAAGGTTTAGAAAAAATAATCTCTTGCCGCGTAAGCAATTTTCTTGATAGGAACCAAACACTCACTGCTTCGCAGTTCGGTTTTCGGAAGGGAAGATCTTCCGAAACCGCCCTTTTGGCACTTAAAGAGCGTATAGCCCAAAATATTGACTCTGTATTATTTTCGCTTGGCCTTTTTATACATTTTACCAAAGCGTTCGATTGCCTTAATCACGATATCTTAATCAATAAACTTTCGTTTTACGGCATACGCGGAAGCCCCCTAAGTTTGATGACATCCTACCTAAAATATAGAACTCAATGCGTATGTATAGGGGATCAAAACTCATCGTCTCTCCCAGTGCGAAGCGGTGTACCACAGGGTAGTATACTGGGTCCGTTATTGTTTAATGTTTATATTAATGATGAAGTGAATATTGACCTCACTCCACACTACTATATATATGCAGATGACAGCACCCTGCTTTTTACTGGCAGTGACCCTTGACTTCCTAGTGCTACAATGTAATAACACTTTGGAGAAATTACACAAATGGTCTAAGTCAAACTCTATTAAAATAAATCCACTAAAAACGAAGGCTATACTCTTCGGGCCTAGAAATAAGGTGTTCATCTTACATCAGAAAATATCACTCTGTGACAGGGACATTGAGCTTGCTGACGAACATAAAGTTCTAGGAGTTACACTTACCGTAAAAACCCGCGTATAATACGAGGTGTAATTCGGGGACATCAAAATCAGAAAAAACGTTTTCATCCGCATATAATGCGAGGTAAAGAGCACATAAAACATTTATTTGCACTGCAGTTACCGTTCAGTCTTTGTCAGTTTTCGCTGGCACCGTCTCCCGACGTCCGTTTTAGTCATCGTCAGGGTCGCTGCCGCTGTCTGCTGAAGTCGCCTTGTCGGAAATGTCTTCCCACAGGAAGTGGTCCTCAGTGCTATCAAGGGCGTTCGAGATGCCGCATTTCTTAAAAGAGCGACTGACGAGCTCCTCTGGAATGCTGGCCCACGCATCCGCGATCCAGCCACAAAGCACCGCTGGAGAAACCCGCGTCAGCCATTCGGTAGCTGTCACTTACGGGTATCCTGTCCTCATCCACTCTTGGTAGCAAGGACCGATGCAGTCTTTGAGAGGCTTGTTTATGCAAATGTCTAGCGGTTGCAGCTGCAGGGATGTCATTCCTCCTGGCATGACAATGAGTTCGGTGCGGGGTCGTGCAACAACTTCTCACGGAATCGGCCAGGTGGCAGCGAAAGGCGTCCAACACGAGCACTGACGGGAATCCCCAACAGTGCTCCAGGCCGCCGACACCACACAAACTTTATCCAGTCAAGCACCAGTTGCTTTCTCCACCCACGAATGCTGCCTTCGGTAACGCCGAACTGCCATCCTGCAGCGCAATTTCTGATGGTCTCGGCACATAAAATAACTTTTCTTTTAATTGCAGCCGAATGCTGTTTTAGTGCACCCGACACCTTGATAGACTTGCGGTGAACGTGCCGAGATCCTTCGCGTAGTCAAAACAATCAAAATGGCGCCGGCTGAGAGAAGCAGCAGCCAGCTAACGCCACAGCAAGATGGCGCTCCCTCCGCTGAAACCGAAAGTGCAAATTCTCGGGGGAAAATTTTGGGATCCACATATAATACGAGGCACAAATTTAACAGAGTAAAATTTGGAAAAAAACCTCGTATTATACGCGGGTTTTTACGGTACTTGCAATCTGAGTTGGAATAGCCATATACCATCTCTGTGTCGACGCCTGTCTGCCGCGGTGGCCGCATTATCTTGCAGTAGAGCATTGGTGCCGGTTAATGTCAAAATTCAACTATACTATGCTCTATTTGCATCTCAGGCTATCTACTGCAGCCTCGTTTGGAGTTCGACTACAAAAATTATTATTGATAAAATCACTGTGCTTCAGAAAGCAGCTTTACGCCATATAGCATGTGTTGACCGAATGGCTAGCACTCGAGAGCTATTTCAAAAATATAATACTATTCGATTTGAAAACCACTATAACTACAGGCTGATGCACTGTTTCTTCTTTTCCCAATGTATTTTAAAAGATTTTTTAATACTGTTATCATCACTACGGCCACACGATACAGCGGTCCACACTAGAGATCCTGAACCATGGTTCCTTCCCCGTTTTCGTACACAATACAAAATGCAATCATTAAAACACAACCTCCCTGTGCTACTTAATAAATATAAAAATGTAAGTATCGTTAGTCGCAAGTGTTTACGCGAGTATTTTATTAACTTACCATGTGCACCTTAGTGTGTTTGTGTTATAAATTTTACTGCTTGTAACGTTGCGTACTTATGACGCATGTATGTTTTATGTCCCTGTATAGAATTCTCAATGTATGAGTGTACATTGATTGTATGAACATTGCTTAGGTCAGTGAGAATGTATCGGTATTTTTTGTGTTTGTTTCGTTACTTCGAGCGAGATGTAAGCGTACAGTAATTTATTTTCTTCTTCCTGTAAATTGTCAATGTTGCATTGTTGCCATTATGTAAAAGGCTCCTGGGCCCCTGTCAAGCTGCTCATTGCAGCTTTTAGCCCAGGAGACCATCCAGAGCTACACTTGTGTGTATCTGGTAAATAAAATTTGACTTGACTTGACTTGACACCAGCGCAGACACCGAAACAATCCGACCTGTGAGCTCAGTGATTACCATTTATACAGATTTGAACTAAATAGTTTCTTAATTTTGAGAATTGCGAGAAAGCTGATAAGCTTCTATAATCGCTATTTATAAGAACCAGTTGCACCATTCGTCTTTTTAATACTTGTTAAAGCACAACCAAATTGGTGATCAGCAATTCAGAAAATGCAGTCCCATCCGTGGCAAGCGGTGCGCAAAATGTGGCGTTTCCCTGGTGGCCAGATGTCTGTCATGGTGTCTACATCTTGTTTTCCTGCTGTGCAAGCCTAACCTTAACGTATTTTTCCCGTATGACCACGCAATTGCGTTGGCTCCGGATTTCCTTGAGGGGGCTGACAATCAAATTATATAAACCGTGCCAAGCAAGCGCGCAATGGACCCAAAGCTGCGGAAGTCATGCCCACTACCATCGCTAAATCAGACGAAAAAGCCAAGGCGTCCGCCGGAGTGAGCACGAGGAACGCTGGATAATAGCGCCCTATTGCCGCGCCAACTACACTGTGCTCCGCCACTGAAAGGCACCCTCCGCTTCCCCAGCCGTATTGAGAGTTTCGTGTCCCACACGCTACGAAGTAACGGTAGTGGTAGAAAGCTTTGCTTTAAAAGAGCCATGAAGACAAATACAAGTTTGTTTTACTCGAAAGGTTTCGTTTTTGATAGTGCCCGCAGCGCTTGCCCGGATACAAACAATGCTTTATTCACTGAGTAATCAATCAATCTAGGATAAAATTTTGATTTACCCTGTAAATTGTGTGTTTTCGTGGTATGCAATGACATCACAGGAACCGACCGCTCTGCAGCCTGGGGTCCCTTGATTTACGCGCTCGCCGTGCAGGGTGGAGACACGCATACGCTGACGCCGCCATCTTCGGTCACTCGTTCGCCGCCGGAGCAGGTCATTGTATCAAAACCGCAATAAAATTATAGCCGCAATTATCATCTTAACTGTTTTTCGTTGGTGGTTCTCGTGGGAAACGAAAATAACAAGGCGTTGAGCACGTTGAACCAACTGCAGCGGCACGGGGCCGTTCAAAAGGTATCTCCACCCTGTACGGCGGCGCTGGCATCGAGATACTCGCGAGTTTGTTTACGTTAGGGACCCTGGATGCATACCTCGGCAAAGTTGGCACAGCTCACTCCAACTCACTCACAAATTCTTTTTTCGAATCACCACTCACTGAAATTCAGACTCAATGCTGAGCAGCACATCTGCGCTCACTCAAACTCAAACTCACATTGAGCGCAAAACTCCGAACTCAATCGACTCAAACTCAAAATGTACTCAGAACTCAAAATGTACTCAAACTAAAAATGTACTCAAAACTCAAAATGTACTGAGAACTCAAAATGTACTCAAACTCAAAATGTACTCAAACTCAAAAGTACTCTATACTCAAAATGTACTCAAAACTAAAATGTACTCAAACTCAAATGTAATCAAACTAAAAATGGACTCAAAACTCAAAACGTGCACAAAACTCAAACTCTACTCAAACTCAACATGGACTCAAAACTCATAATGGACTCAAAACTCAAAATGTACTCAGATCTCGAAAGGTACTCTAGCTCAAAATGTACTCAAAACTCAAAATGTAATCAAACTCAAAATGTACTCAAACTCAAAATGGACTCAAAACTCCAAATTGACTCAAAACTCAAAATGACCTCAGAACTCAAAAAGGGCTGAGAACTCAAACGGAATTCAGAATCAAATGGCCTCACATCTCTCGAGCTAGGAATTTACTCGGGCTCAAATGGACTCTGATTTCATTAGCATTCAACGTTTTCAAATTCACGCGTGGTAAAAATATTACGGGTGCAAGTTCGTGAGCTCAAACTCTTGCATACCGCACGACATGACACCGTAGCTCCTGTGAGGTCGCAAACAATTTTCATTGCAGATTTAACACAGCTACTCGTCCTGCCCATGATTACTAGCGCTGGTTGCAAGCAATTGTACGCATATATTGGATACCAAACTATCGATTTACGCTCCATGTTAGTGTTCATGACAGAGGTGGTCAGAGCTGTTTAGGGTTACGGTTCCGTGCATTCTTGCTCTGCACCCTGAAAAAACACCTTGCGTCAAAGCGAACTGTCCCCGCAAATCTCTGAAGCGCGACGCGTTCATGGATGTCTTTGCTTTTTAATGCGTAGCATTCTATGTCGAATACCCCTTCCCCTCCCCCTGCTAGGGTCGTGTAAAGCCCTGCACTTACAAAAAAATGCAGATATCATGGAAGTTCAACGTGTAATCATTATAAAAGCGTAAATGTAGAGAATTGATCAAACTAAATGTTAAAAACTAAAAAAAAAGAAGTAAGAAAAAATATCGAAAATGGCGAACCGTGTTACATGGTAGTCAGGGATAGTCTCAGCTTGGGTTAAAATTCAGAGAGATGTGGCACTAAAGAATGTGGGGTATCAAATAAGGGTCTCGAGGAGGGAAATCACGTGGGACAGATAAAAAATGCCTCGTTGTTTGCTGAGGCGCTTGTATTAGTTTTTATTAGCATTTCCTATGTTGGATGAGCTCTCGTAGCTCGGAGAAGCACCACGCTATAAGCAATTACCGCCACCGGAGCCAGCCGTTAACCTCCAGCATGCGCGCGCGCGCTTGTTGTGTGTGTGTGCGCGTGTGCGTGTGCGTGTGCCTGTGCGTGTGCTTGTGCGCGTGAGTGTGTGCGCGTGCGTGTGTGCGCGTGTGCGTGCGTGTGTGCGCGTGTGCGCGTGGGCGTGCACGTGCGTGCGTGTGTGCGTGTGCGTGTGCGTGTGCAAGTGCATGTGCCTGTGCGTTTGCGCGTGCGCGTGCGGGTGTGTGTGCACGTGTGTGCGTGTGTGCCATTAACCTGTGTGCCATTAACAGGGCCAAGGTTAACGGCCGGCTGTAGGGCATGCATGGTAGCAGCCTTGTGCGGGCTTCCTCTGGCCTGCATAGAATAATCTGAATCTGGCCAATGGTAAGGGGTACATAATTGGCCAATGGTAGGCCAAACATAATTAGCCAATGGTAGGCCATACATGCTTGGCCAATGGTAGGCCATACACTTTGGCCAATGGTAGGCCATACTTGGCCAATGGTAGGCCAATACGTCCATATAGTATGGTTCGGCCAATGGTCGGTCAATGGGCATTAGCGGCCAAGCAGATTGGCCAATGAATGACAGCCAAGCTCCAGCCTTACACGGCCAAGGACCATTTTGGACTAAGGACCAAACACTTTGGCCGAAGATTGGCCTGAGGAAAAGGGCTGGCCAATGTTCTTTGGGCAAAGATTGGCCGCATTGCTCGTGATGCCTGGGGTGCACCAACTCTCCCTCTTCGGCCTCACGACGCAACTTGCTTCCCAAAAGCCTTGGCCCGTTTAAAGAAATGAGATTATCTGACGTGGGGTACGGTCGAAGGATACCCCACGCCTTGCTCTGTGCCTCTCGCGCACGCCTACTGTGCTCATTCCACCAGGGCCTCAGTGGGTTGCACAGTGCACT
>CM023452.1:58559427-58809977 GCA_013339765.2 Haemaphysalis longicornis
GAGTTTATAAATAACGTGCACAGAACTACGAAATGTTGTCTTGAGAAAGATCGGCATCCGATCGAAACGTCAACCAATAAACAGTTTTGTTAGAAGCTATAACCATTTTTTACTATTTGCTACGGCAACCAAAGACAGCCCTTCTCCAAAGTATCACTTGCAATGGGTGCCGTCAACGCTTCTACGAAACGGATCATCTGGGAATTCCCCCAGCATGCACCCACCTCTTCCGTCGTGGGTGATTTCCAGACGAAGCACCTTCACACGCACTTCGACCCGTCAAGCCCGGACTCCCCAGCGTTTATATCGCAGCCGGGTGCCCGACTTGACGACGTCGGGGGACTGCTGGACTTCGTGCCACGAGCGGATTCTCTCCTCTTCCTCCACGTGGGCACTAACGACATCGCGAGGACGAGCGCGGAGACAGCAATTCAAAGGTACTGTACCCTCCTTCACCATATCAAGGCCTAAAGACCGGACATTGCAACCATTTTTGTGTCATTGGTGCTGCCCCGGGGCCCTAACGAGAGACTACGCCAGCCCAACTTGAGAAGAGTAGGAATCATCAACCAGGAGGCGCACACATTCAACTGCTGGCTCGTGGATTTGTGCAACGAAATGCCCGGCGTAATCTACCTCGATCAGGCTATGCAATTCTTCTCCCCTCGGATGGTGTTGGCGGCGGACGGGTTACACCCGAACTTCACGGGAGTACCCCTACTCTCCTGGAACTTGTACAACCTGCTGCTGCGAACCCGAAAACCCAAAATCGGAGATTGGAGAGACCACGCCCTCCCCCGTGCCACCAGCCAACCACCGCCGACGAGCCCGAACGTCCCCTGCATGAACAGCCTTCACATGGACGATACGGCCTACCCCACATGACCCAGTGCAACTAGCCAGCTGCAGTCAGTGATACCATTCTGCGCCCAGGTGGTCAGCTCGAACAGTTCCTCCGCTAGCAGTAGAGAACCGGCGCCCAGCCCGGTCGCTC
This sequence comes from Haemaphysalis longicornis, assembly GCA_013339765.2. Lineage (NCBI taxonomy): Eukaryota > Metazoa > Arthropoda > Arachnida > Ixodida > Ixodidae > Haemaphysalis > Haemaphysalis longicornis. The sequence goes on from CM023452.1 coordinate 58,560,422, forward strand.
GTCCGAACGTCCACCGAAGGCTTACAGCTAGGAGTGCGCGTACAACTGTGACCCCCAGAAAGGTAACGCAGGGTCTGCGGACTCCACGTGGAAACCCAGCGAAACACCTTGCAGCGTTCTTTCTGGGGCTATCAACAAAAAACCCCAAAAGCCCCGTAAAGCACCGCAACCATCCAAACCTATCGCCGGATCAAACAGCGCACCTGAACATCCGCAAGGCCCGGACCCAGGGCTCTCAGCCACAAGCGCATCTCCGTCTGAAAACCTGCAGACGATCGAGCCTAAGCCCGGGAAATCAGAACTGAACCCACGCACTATAACGAGCCGACAACCTTCTGACCCCCAGCCGAGCGCGAGAGACTGCGAGATTCTGGAATCCAGTCCAGAAAATGAGAAAAGCCCTGCCACCCCCGCCGTTAAAAGGTACGATCTCCGAAAACACTGTGGCTCTGCACGTCGCATTTGCATGAATTGACATCCTGGCCGCGCAAATGTACCGACCTCCTCTTCCTCAGATGACACTCATGATCAGCTGCTGACGCCTAATTTTTTTAAGATAAGAAAAACAATTGACAAGCGGTTGCGCCATGACCTACATGTGCGTACACTCAAAATATATCTAAAGGCTGGGATCGCCCCCCGGGGCCTTCTTCTATCATTAACACCATCGATGCATACGTTTAACAAACGTGAAACACAAAAGTGGAACAACACTCTTAAATACGCATCACTTCAACTAACTAAAATCGTAGTGGATCATTGTGATAATACACTCGAGTCTCTGAGGGCGGAGGAGCTTCGTGCTAGGAATAATATTGTTTTTTCTGCGCTGGAGGCCAGCGAACTGGAACTTTTCGAGAAAAAGAAGGCAGATAAAATAATGAGAATCAAAATTAAAATTGTCAAGGGATAAAGTTCCGTACTCAAACGAGTTTTCTCAAATCAATTCAGCTCCGCACCACACGGACATTTGAAATCCTAAAATTACACCCCCAATCCGACCCTGCAAGTCGAAAGAAATGTCAAAAACTCAAAAGAACATAGATGAAAACCTAATTAACCTCTCCGGGGTACAGCTTACTATTCATGAGCGGTCGTTAATCTCGCGCGGGCTAACATTTCGCCCAAGTACCGGCCGATACAATGAGTTTAGCTTGCGGAAAGATCAGGACAATTTTTCACGGAATTTACGCCTCGAAATAAATAATTTTTCGATAAGCCGGACAAAGAGCGCACTGCCCCACCCTCCGTCAATGTAGGGCGGCAGTGGACACCGAAATCAGAGCGGGAAAAACACTTGGACTCGTACATTGAGGCCGTTCAAAGAGACGTCCTGCGGGCTTATAACGCTCGCAAACCAGAGGCCCAGAACCTTTCTAAAGAGGATCGCGAGGCACTTCAGGCACTGGGTGATCGAACAGACATTGTCATAAAACCGGCCGATAAAGGTGGAGGTATTGTAATACTTAGTAAACCAGACTACATTCAAGAAGGCCACCGTCAGTTAAATAATGAATTTTTCTACCAAAAACTTGACACACATCCAACTGTTGAACATCAGTAAATAATAATAACACTAAATAATCTTGTCAAAATTGGGGAAATAGAGCCACGCCTCTGTAAAGCACTTGTTGAAAATTATCATCGCCATGCTTCTCCGATGCATGAAGAGGACGAAGAATAAACCTAGATGCGACGGAGATGGTTAGGGATAGCTCGCGGACAGAGCTCGCTTCTCGCGGCACGAGGCTTTGCCCCTCGAGGAATCGAACGACGAAGACACCACTGGGGGCCACGAAAATAAACCCTCTGCTTCTGCTTGGAGAGCTTCATTTTTCGACTCCCGCCACGCCTTGGCTCAACATTTTTGGTGCCGACGACCGGACCCACAGCGGGACCTGCCGAGAGCATCGAGGCAGCGGAGCCACCATGGAGAAGCTCAAATTGCAAGAGGACATCGAGGAGGGCGCAGAACACAAGGATCATCAACGAGGCAAGTGCCGCCATGGCCAATCCTTGCGCTACGGCCGACCAGCTAGCGTCGCTTTACGAGAGACTCAAGGCTAATAACGACGAGCTAAATAAGATCAACGAAGAGCTCGAAGCTCATATTCAGGATCAGGGGGCATTTGAGGCCGAATATGCGAGCGTGATCGAATATCAAGATAACGCGACACGCGTCTCGCTGAGCTAAAAAGCAAGAGCAACCGCCTTTCCAGGCAGCTGCACCTATGACAGGACCCTTAGCGAACGTCACGCCCCAGTCGCTGCTACGACTTCGGAGAGAACCGGGCCAAGCTTACCGAACTCACCATCACTCCTTTCTATGGGGACACTGTGCCGATGGAATGAATTTTGGGAGCAATTCGACCAAATGATAAACAAGAACAGCGGCCTTTCAGTTTGCGAGAAATTCCATTACCTGCGACTCTTTCTGAAAGGAGATGCTGCTTCGGCAATCGGAGGGCTACCTACGACGGAGGCTTGCTATCAGATGCTCTTGCAATGCTGAAGAGCGTTTCGCGGCGATCGCACGCGACTCGAGCAAGAGTATTTCGCCAGGCTCCGAATGATCAAACCCGATCAGGTCCTCAAGTGACACAGTGGCCTTCGCAAGCTCAACGACCAGGTTTTGGTCAACATCCGTGGCCTCGAAACCCTCGGCGTGAAACGGTCCTCCTTTTCGTCGATGCTCTCAGACATCCTGTTGCGAGCCCTTCCGCACGACATCGTGCTCCAGTACCACCGCACGCGCACTGCTGAAACACCTACACCGCAAGCGGATGCACCTGAGGATTTGCCGACAGACCTAGACCGTCTTCTGAAGTTCCTCAGCACCGAGCTGGAGAACCTTGAAAAGAGTGATTTCAGGGGTCAGAGAGGACGAGACACCAGGCCTGAATATGAGGCAGAGAAAAGCATCCGCCCTAGAGACTCTAAGCCCACGTCGTGCGTTCTCTCCAGCACTGCGGCGACGTCCGGTGAGGGGTGTGCATTCTGCAAGTCAGAAGGTCACATTACGGAGTCTTGTCCTGCGGACATACCTTGGGAAAAGAAGCAGCAAATTTTGTCGAAGGAGATGCGATGCTTTCGCTGCACGCTGAAAGGACACCGAGCACGTGACTGTCGCCGGCAAGATTACCTGCAATGCGTGCGCCGGTAGACATGCATCAAGCGTCTGTAGCCCGAGAAAGAACAACGCACAGGATTCTCGTTCTGAAGGAAGTCCGAACTCACGCACGACGGTCTGCGCATCAGTAGGAAAGAAATCAGGAGTTGACACAAGTGGATGCGTTCTCCTCCAAACTTTTCGAGCCTGGGCAGTGAGTGACAACGCCTGCCGCTACGTCCGAGGCATATTCGACGGTGGCAGCCAGCGGACATTCGTGACCGAAGAACTTTGCAAACACCTCAAGTTGAAGTGCGTCGGATTCATCAATATTGCTCTGAACACGTTCGCCAACGCCAAAAGTCAACCGGCCGCGAGGCGTCGTATCGTCGAGCTCCGACTGAAAAGCCAATTTTCCGAAACCGAAGTTGTCCTCAGCGCCATAGAAATACCCCACATTTGCCAGGACATCGAAGGCTCGACGATGAATTCATCCTTCGTTCGGGCTTGCAAAACATCGGGAAAGGACATTGCTGATGAGCTGCTTCACCCTGACGTCATCACTCGCGGTGGCATAAGCATCCTCATTGGATCGGACCAGATGTGGAATATAATGTCTGGCGAATTGGTGAGGTCCCAAGAAAACCAGGCTATGATTGCTATAAACACTAAACTTGGATGGACGTTTCAAGGCAGCAGCACCGAGTTGACAGCGACAGCAACTACTTCGCGCACGATGGTTTGCGTTCTGAAGGCCGACGTAACCCAATGCGACGATATCCTTCGATCGTTTTGGGAAGCCGAAAGCAATGGGATCTTGGATCCGACGAGCAGTGGTACCTCAAAGAGCTCAGCGTTAGACCACTTCGAGAACAACGGCTCCTTCCGACATGGACGATACCAAGTGGAGCTACCATGGAAAACTACCGTCGAGGTTTCGAACAAGGATATGCAATCCGGAAATTTCGTGACAGAAATCAACTATGTCTCGGTGGCAGGGGCTACCGGTGCTTCAAGCATAAGCGAGCTGAACCCTTCCTTAGATGCGGGCGGTATCCTTCGGATCGGGGGACGCTTAGCCCATTTGAAAGCTGTGAAAATGCAGAACCCAATCATATTGCCTGCAAATCACCCATTTTCGTCTCTGCTGGCTGCTAGAGCCCACACTCAAGTTCTACACGGCGGCGTGAGAGACACGATGACACAACTACGAGAGAAATACTGGATTTACCGAGCAAGATCCTTGGTGAAGCTAGTGGTCAACGGCTGCCATCTGTGCAAGCGGTTCCGAGTCAGGCCCGGAGATGCTCCGACTGCCCCCCTTTCGAATGACCGCCTATCGTCTACAAACGCGTTTGAGGTTGTAGGAGTGGAATTCGCTGGGCCTCTCTACGTACGATCACCAAGCGGCGATTCCAAGTGCTACATCGCTCTCTTCACGTGCACCGCATCAAGAGCGCCCCACTTGGAGTTAGTCTCTTCGATCACAGCAGAGGACTTCTTGCTCGGCTTTCGGATATTCGTGGCCCGCAGGGGTTTACACAGGGTCGTGTACTCAGAAAACACCCGAACTTTCAAGAAAACCCCGGTAGACGTAAAACGAGCCTGCCGACTCCTCTCCGATCAAGAAGTCGCTGAGCATTTAAGCAATGCTGGGATCAGGTGGAAGTTCATCGTACCTAATGCCGAGTGGTGGGGCGGTTGGTGGGAGCGGCTGGTTAGGACGGGTAAGCAAGCACTCAGAAAGGTACTGGGGAGAGCCAAGCTTGGGTTTGAAGAACTGGCTACCGTCCTCACCCAAGTAGAAGCCGTTGTGAACTCCAGGCCTCTTACTTTCGTGGAGTCGGACATAGGGGAGCCATGTGCTCTCACTCCTGCCGATCTCCTCATTGGTCGCAGACTTACGCATGTGCCTACCAAGAGTGACTCGGGAAACGATACAACCACCTGTTCGCGCACTGATGCCGTGCGGCGGTATCGTTATCGAGAACGTTTGACCGAACACTTCTGGGCTAGGTGGATGAAAGAATACCTGTTGCAGCTTCGGTCTGCACACTTCACAACGAAGAAAGCGGCCACTGAAGTCAAAGTAGGAGACGTGGTGTTAGTGTACCAAGAAAAAACACCGCGCCAAATGTGGAAACTGGCCATAGTTCAGGAGGTCTACAAAAGCACCGATGGTACCATCCGTTCTTGCAAGATCAAGCTGCAAGATGGGCTTGTGACAACCAGACCCATACAAAGACTTTACCCTCTTGAAATTCGTGCCTAGCCATTTTCTCGCGGCCCGGAATGTGTTGAAAATTATCATCGCCATGCTTCTCCGATGCATGAAGAGGACGAAGAATAAACCTAGATGCGACGGAGATGGTGAGGGATAGCTCGCGCTCAGAGCTCGCTCTCGCGGCACGAGGCTTTGCCCCTCGAGGAATCGAACGACGAAGACACCACTGGGGGCCACGAAAATAAACCCTCTGCTTCTGCTTGGAGAGCTTCATTTTTCGACTCCCGCCACGCCTTGGCTCAACAGCACTTACAGCAGCACACGCAACGCCAGGAAGGTTTTACATGCTGCCTATAGTTCATAAAGAAGGGAACCCTGGTAGACCAATAATTTCGGGAAGAGGCACTCTCACCGAACCAATATCAAGCTACATAGACTCCCTGATTAAGAAAATACCCGCTACCCATTCGGCATACCTTCGTGATACTAACCACTTTCTGCGGGAAATCGACAACATAAAAATCCCTGATGGCGCCTTTCTTGTAACCCTAGATGTAACTTCTTTGTACACAAATATACCTCACCGAGATGGGATTGAAGCCCTGGTTGAATCTTATAGCATACATCGAGATCACGAGTGGGAAAGCCCATAAGTCATTAAAATATTCACCAAGCTAGTGCTCGAATTAAATAGTTTTGAATTCGACAATCAGTATTACCTACAAATATATGGCAGTGCGATGGGTACTCGAATAGCACCCAACTACGCTAATATATTCAAGGACGATCTCGAAACAAAATTCCTATCAACCCGTGAAATTAAGCCATTTTTTTACAGACGCTTTCTGGACGATGTATTCCTTATTCGGACCGGTACGGATGAAGACTAAATCGACTTCATCGAATGTGTCAAAAAGGCCCATCCAAGCATCGCATTCACTTATACCTATTCAACCACGGAAATCAAATTTCCTTGACGTGCATATAAATACAGACAAAGGAGAACTGATCAATACCGTGTACAAAAACCTACCGATAGGCAGCAGTATCTGCACTTCGACACCTGTCATCCGCGCCTCTGCAAATAGAGTATCTCATGCTCGCAGGCCCACCGATTTAGGAGAATTTGTTCCAGCACCGAGGACTTCGAGGCAAACGCAGAAAACTTGCGCAATATACTCGCGAAGCAACAATACCCACCACCCATAGTCAACCACACTATTTGCAAAGCGGTCAACCTTGATCGCCAAGAGTTGCTGCACCATGAAAAAGAACTAAACCAGAAAGGGAGAGGCAACCTAGTTTTGACGTTCGGGGGCAATTCTCGAAACATAAAAAAAATCTTGAAAAAGCACTTCAACATGCTACAACAGAGTGAACAGCTTTCGAAAATCTTCCCCACCCCTCCTCGGGTCGTATACAGGGGCCCCAAAAATATTAAAGATTACCTTGTACACGCCAAAACTGAGAGGGCACCCAAGGGTGGGTGTCCACCATGCGGAAAGGCACGGTGCCGCGTATGTAAACACATGCAGACAACCACGGTGGCAGAAAGCACCAACTCCCTATTTCAAGCATGTAATTCACGCGACACTCGACTGCGACTCTTCTAATGTGGTGTACCTTCTGGAGTGCGGTGTTTGTGGCATCCAATACATTGACCAGACGGACACGGCATTCCGCATACGCTTCAACAACCATCGCGCACACTTTCGTTCACTCCCGGATCTACCATTATCACGACTTATTAACTCCGAAAACCACCCGCTCTACTCCATCAGAGTCACACTTTTACTGAGTGGATTTTCTACTACAAGAGAACGCGAACAACGTGAATCTTATATTTTTTACAAATTCAATACAGTAAAGGCAGGAATGAATGTTAGCCCGGGCATTATGTCGTCTATACATGCTGTTGATAATCTGGCTGCAGAATAATCCCCTATCTAAATTGTAAGTCTCTGTGTTGTTTAAACAAGTAATCAAGGTATTCTTATTTTATTTATTCCCTTCCTGGGGTTCCCACACAGGCGGCATATGCCACAAACAACATCCAGGCGCACGCCGCCGTTTACTCCAACAAAGGACCCGCGCGACTCCCGCGTGCGGGTAGAGGATTAGTTAAGCGCCCTTCCCCGGGTTCAATGTCAGGGACGACCCCTTCGACTGCCTGGACAGAGGGGAAGAATAGACCTCAGTGTGATGAATGCCGCTCGCATGTCCTGCCGGTCGGCGGAACCTTGCATGTTTTGAGCCACAGTGCGGAGATCGTACCTACACTCTTAACGAGCCGTCCTATCTGTTTGTAGCGTGGTGTCACTGAAACATGTGTGCGGCTGCGACCGCTTCCTGTCAACTCTTCCCGTAATGTCAGGGACCATTGAAATTCTGTGCCCCCTAGTGATGGTGTGAGAGCGTAACTGTTACTGCTTTGCGCTTTCGCTTCTTGAGCAGAGCGGCCCCCCTCTGAAGCGGGCGCTACCTGTCACTCTTTCTACAAACTGATGAACAATGGAGGACAGCGTTTTGAAAGAGTTGCGTACTCCTCTCTCTTTTCTGCATGTTTAGGTTTGTTTTGGTTTTGTGTTTTCTTTCGTTTGCTCCTTTTTTTCTCCTCTCTCTCTGTTTTTTGCAAACCTTCAACTCACCTCGCCGGGAGTGTGTTTGTTGCTGCTTTTCTCCCCAAATCCCTTCTCTCTCTTTTTTCGGCGTCGTTGGACGACGAGCTTATAAATACGTGCACAGAACTACGAAATGTTGTCTTGAGAAAGATGGTCATCCGATAGAAACGTCGACCTATAAACAGTTTTGTTAGAAGCTACACCCAAGTAGAGTCCTTAGTTGCTGCATGAATACGCACAAAGTAGAAGTACGCTCTTCGGATACTTTATTTCCAACGTTTGGACCTGAGACAGGTCTTCCTCAGGAATGAAAGCTTTGGGTAAAATCATGCGGACTCAGAGTGGGGGCGGCGCATGGTACGGTACGGTACGAAAACTTTATTGATAGTGCCTGCAGACGGCTTGTCGCCCTGGTCTTGTTAGGGTACTTCGCCGCGACGCGGCCTTGACGTCGTCTCGGTTGTTGTCGCCTCTACTTTGGCTACGGCCCCGCTAATTCTTCTGGTCGACCACGCCTGCCGCTGGTCTGGAGCGGCAGTCTTCCCTCGGGTTCGCTGGGTTGCTGCCTTTCGAGTGCTGCCGAGACCTGCTGGACGGCCTGGATCTGGGTCTCCCTGTCGTAGCTCCTCGTCGCTGCTTCTAGCAGCGGCGGGATCGTCTTCCTCGTTGCCGCTTCGTGAGGATTTTTGCTGCAGTCCCATAGGACGTGAGCCGCTGTGGCTCTCTCCTTCTGGCAATTGCGGCATACGTGACTCGTGTACACGTCCGGGCACACGTGCTTCATTAGGGCTGGGGTGGGTAGCGTCCCCGTCTGGAGTTGCCGATATAGTACCGCTTCCTCCCTGGTCAGGCCCGTGTGGGGCGGTGACATCGTTCTCCTCTTGTGTCTGTACCACTTCGTTATCTTGTTGTATGTGGTCATGTTGTCTTTGGTCTCCCACCACCACGTTGGATCAACGGCGGCAGTTGCCGCAGCGCGGTTAGTGAGGCCCCGCGCCACGGCGTTCACCGTCTCGTTGTGGTTTGCGTACCCTCTTTCCGATAAGTCTTCGCCCATGTGTGCAGGGAACCATTTGATCGCCACGCGGCGGCTCTCGATTTTTGTCGCTCTCAGTATTCGCGCGGCTTCGCTGCTCACTCTTCCCCTGGCGTAGTTGCGTACTGCCGTTCTGGAGTCACTGAGTATGGTCGTGCACTCGGTGTCGGCGATGGCCAGGGCGATGGCCACCTCCTCTGTCCGATGCGCCTTCCGTGTGCGCACGCTTGCTGCTGCCTTAGTTGTCCCTGTCGTGGTTTGGACTACGACTGGTGCGTAGGCTTTCTCGTCTCCCGGGTATTCGGCCGCGTCCACGTATACGGCTCCCTCGTCCCTGGCGTGGAGGTCGATGAGTGCCCTAGCTCTCGCCTCTCGCCTTTCCCTGTTGTATTCTGGATTCATGTTTCTCGGTATTGGGTGTACTCGTGGCCTTCTGCTGATGTCTTCTGGGATTGTCTCTTCTGTTCTATTTTGTTCCCTCAGGCTTATGCCCAGGTTCCTTAGTACTTGTCTTCCTGTTCTTGTTTCTGTAAGGCGCGCGAGCTGCGCCGTTTTTTTCGCCTCTGCTATTTCTTCCAGCGTGTTGTGGACGCCGAGGGCCAGGAGTTTCTCCGTGCTCGTTCCGTCGATGAGCCCGAGTGCCGCCTTGTACGCCTTGCGTATCAGCACGTTGATTTTGTTCCGCTCGCATTGCCTCCAGTTGTGGAATGCTGCCACGTACGTTACGTGGCTTATTGCGAAGGACTGTACGAGTCTCATGAGGCTCTCCTCCTTCATTTCTTTATTCTTGTTTGATACTCTCTTTATGAGTCGTATGGGAAACATACACACAAACGACCACACACACCATACAGAGCTTATTCTGCCATAGGCAGGCGAAAAAAGAGCCTCACAAAAAAAAGGAGGAAAGGAAGAGGGAGGAACAAGGTGGCAAGCAGGAGGCAAGAAAGAGGCAAGGAGGAACACACTGCATGAACGCGAGTATGGGGATAACAGGAAATGCGAAGAATTCACGGGTGGCGAAAGGCCCAAAAACATCCGGTGTCTCCAAGAGGGAAAAACTACAAAGCACAAGCCGCCACGAGCAGTGAGTTTACATGCGCGTCACCGGTAACAAGGATTAACTACCGACCGTCTTCAGCGGCATGGTCAAGAATGCAAGCGGGGCCCATTACTGTATCTGAAGCGCAGGCAGCCTCCGCGACTTTGGAGGGTCCCACAAAAGCCAATGGGGGAGCCCATTTGAGGCGTCCCCTTCCCCGCCTACGCCTCCCTTTGTACACGGCGTCGCGTCGTGTCGCGCCAGGTCAATGGACGGCTTGTTAACTGTTAGTGGTCGGCCTGTCGCCGGCACGCGTGGACCCCTGGGCCCAATCTACGAAAATATGGCGGAGCGCGGCAATTTATAAAAACATGAAAACAAGAAGAGAGAGGCGACCGCCGGTATGTGCCGTGCCTCCGGGGCAAACAAAAAAAAGAAAGAAAAAAAGAAAGAAAAAGAGGGAAACAATAAAAAAAGAGAAGCAAAGCAAAACATGAGCGAAAAGACAGGAAGGACGCGAGCACTCCGTGAACACCAGCATTGCGGATCACAATGTGACTATAAGACACCCGAGGCATAAGCCACAACAGACAACAAAATACAATACTTCTTACACGCTCGGTTGGAATGAAAAGCTTCAACATTCCATTTCACATTTCTCAAGGATAAAATGGTTATGACATATGGTGACATAAACAGGCAATGGGTACCATGTGGTTATTAATGAGGCGTGTTATGCTTGCTGAGCGTTGAGACAAGGAAATGAGAGAGAAAAAATAATAAAAAAAATAAAATAAAAAATAAAAAATAGCGGGGGCGGGAAGGGAAGTATTGGTAGGGGGCCGGGAGCGGACGAGATAATTATAGTGACCGCGGAACATAACGGTAGGTTGTTGGTGTTACAATGTACAACCTCACACCTGGAAGAACAGGCTGCCTGTAAACCTCAGACAGTGCCATGCCCTGCGCGGGAAATTCCGATGCACATGAAGGGCTTAATGTTATAGCAAAAGGACAACACTACTACAAGGTCCCATATGTTCAGGGGTCACAATGCTTCAATGGTCATGCAGAGTACGAATTATAGTCATAGTTCCAGGGCTCTCTATAAGACCCCCCTTCAGCGTATTAAATTTGTAGATTAAGTAAGACTCACATTGTTCTCGCTCCCTACAGCTAGAAAAACTGCTCTGTAGAAGCGTGACTTTAATCTAATCGAAAGAGTGATTTTGCATCGCTAGGTGTCTGGACAAGGGAAGGTTTGGGAGTGCCTTGGTGTGATAGCGGTGATTGTTAAACCGCATTCGAAAAGGTCCATCCGTCTGTCCTATGTACTGCATATTACATCCGCCACACTCCAATAGGTAAACCAAATTGGATGAGTCACAATCCAATGACCCACGTATAGAATATCGGAAGTCCGAATGTGTGCTAATTGCCACCCTCGCGGTCTGCACGTGTTTACACACCAAACATCTGTTTTTGCCACACGGTCGGCAGCCTAATTGCTGGGCGTCCCTGTCTTTGGCGTGGACAAGATAGTCCCCTATGCTTTTGCGCGCCTGTATATTACACGCGGAGGATCACTGAAAATTTTGGAAAGTCGCTCGCTCTGCTGGAGAATGTTGAAGTGCTTTTTTAAATTTTATTCACGTTTGGCGGGCTACTAGTAAAAGTTAAGACTAAATTAGCGCGGGAATTATTCCCATCATTCACGTGCGACCCCTGTAGCAGTGTGTTACGATTTAAACTTGCCGCCCTAGAAATGGCATCGTCAACAAGGGCCGGCGGGTAACGCTGTTTGACGAGGACGCCCCGCATTCGGCTGGCGTTCGAACGAAAGTCTTCATCCTTGGAGCAAATTCTTCTAAATCTATGTGCCTGGGAATAAGGGATAGCCGTTCTGCAATGGCGTGGGTGGCAGCTATTGAAGTGCAGGTACTGTTGGCGGACTGTAGGTTTCCTGTACACACTCGTCTCCAGTGACAGTTTTTGGGCCTTTTTTTGGCCTTTCGCCACCCGTGAATTCGTCGCATTTCCTGTTATCCCCATACTCGCGTTCATGCAGTGTTTTCCTCCTTGCCTCTTTCTTGCCTCCTCCTTGCCACCTTGTTCCTCCCTCTTCCTTTCCTCCTTTTTTATGTGAGGCTCTTTTTTCGCCTGCCTATGGCAGAATAAGCTCTGTATGGTGTGTGTGGTCGTTTGTGTGTTTGTTTCCCATGTGGCTTGTGTTTCGGGGCGCCGCCCCCACTCTGAGTCCGTACGATTTTACCCAAAGCTTTAATTCTTGAGAAAGACCTGTGTCAGGTCGAAACGTTGGAAATAAAGTCTCCGAAGAGCGTACTTCTACTTTGTATATATATTTATATACAATAGTATATATTTGTATATATAGTATATATATATAATAGTATATAATAGTATATATTCTACTTTGTGTATATATTTATATACAATTGTATATATTTATATACAATATATATATATATATATATATATATATATATATATATATTTATATATATATATTTCGCCACGATCCATGCATTCTTTTTGTTTATTTAGGTTTTGCTTTTACCGCACGGCTGGGCCGGTCGGTGTTATCTGTGTGCCAAGAGAAGCGTGTGTTCCATTGTTTAATTCTATGCCGTGTTACGCCAATGTTGTGCGCCATTACTGTACAAAAGAACGTGCCACATCAACAGGTTGCCTGATACTCCCTGTCTGAACCTCTAGCTTTGTGTTTTCAGACTTTAGTTCCGCGGTTATTCGCCCAATTAGTGCTGGATTCAGCAGCTTTTCATTATCGAGCCGGCGGTTACCATATTTTATTACGCCCATCTTGCACGTGAGCTCACCCTTTTCCTTTTGACTAAGTGCGACCTTTTATCCTCGAGCGAATATTCGCGCTAGCACCGCGTGAAAGAAAGACCCATTTTTTATTCCGAAAAATATTACTGACACACACCGGAAGATGCAAACTTAGAGGTATCGCCCTGCCTTTTCGATAGCGCAACTATATTCGTGTACTGTCGTGATCTCCCGTGTGCGCTAGACCCGTCTAAAAACAGATACCTAGAGACACTTTCATAAACGTCATTTAGCCATTGCGCTGCAAATTTCACAGAAAAAAACTGGCTCCAAGAAGTGCTACGTGCTGGAATTATTTTGCACGCTTAACCACGTAAACTACACCTAAGCCTTCCGATGTTCCCTGAGTAAAACCAATTCTGTCTTCTTAAAAACAGCACTTCGGTAGTGGAGAAAAAAATAAAACAGTTTGGTTTTCTCCGTCTTGGTCGTCAGCGCTGCGCTGTCACGCATAAAATAATGGTGATTCTTCTGTCCGTGTTGTGCGCAAACCCGGGTGCCTCTGTCCTGTCGCTGAGGGACCTGCCCATCTTTCTATGCACCCTTGCCGATGACACATGCAAGAAACGGGTGCCCTACATCGAGGTCTTACACGAGGCGATCACGTTCGATACAGCTAATGTGGTTTCTACTGGCACAGACACAACCATACCCTACGGATATTAGGTTGATCCTAAATCACAATAACGTCTGCACTGGAGTGACGCAACGACACTACCTTGGGGATAATGGACATTTTCCACCGTGCAGATATAATGCATTTATTTCAAATATACATACCTCATTGTGAGCGGGGTGTTGTAACTGCTCCAATGACACAGTCGTTTTGCGTTTGCCCGGTGGTTGAAAACTCCTAAAAGGAAAGAGCATGGGCTCCAGGTTGAGTTAAGCACAGTTCTGAAATTCTGTATTTGCTCTCGTTCGTATTTATGCGCATCAAACATTGATGCGGACAGCACTTGTGACACAGGCAGCACTTGGCTACTTGAAGATGCTTCCGCCGAGACGCCTGCATCAGAAACGATCTATTTCGCGCCCCTGCGAGTTAAAACATACATACGCTTCTTGTTTAAAGTACGTGAAAGCAATACCTGTTGTGCCCTGTTCTGCACAAAATAGGCTGTGGTTAAAAGGCTCTCTAAGAAAACTTTTTCTGCCCAAAATAAGTAGTGGTAATAAGCCTCTGTTAGAACCCCCGAAAGAGATGGCATTTCACAAAGTCTCGCACTAGTTAGCGAACACTACTAAACCTTACTCACAACCTCAGAATACAAACAACGCTACTGTGGGGTATTAACGGCATTCACCCGTAGAATTATTCAGCGTTGTAAAATCCTGAGCGGCTGGTCAGAGAGATTTCTTTACACCTGCTCGTGAAAGAGATGACCTGCTTTGGCTGTGAATACTAGCAGACGTTTACATTGTCACAAAACTTAATTTGATTTTTTGATTGTTTGATGCTCCACAATATGCTGTTCTCTCTTCTCCATGTCATACATTTCTTTTAAGGCACTCATCAGGTTGAACTGATCATCAATGAGACCTCCCCAAAAAACCAGGCACCCCTGTTTACATTACCTGCCCCATCCAAACCACAGCCAATTGCCTTGTGGACTTGAATTTTAAATCCAAGTTTAACTAATCTGGTGTAATGGTTTCATGTCGCAGCAAATTTGACCGCTATTTTACCGCACCTCCGCAGCATTCTTTCAACGGATCACGTAATTTTCCGGGCCGAGCTTCACCGACGGTCGCGTTCGCCTGCCGCCACCACCACTGCCGGTGGCTTGGCTTATGCGCACTCCGCCGCGTGGTCGCCGCCTGACCACGTGACTCACCACGTCCATGCGAGATCCTGCATAGATGAGAGCGAACCGGCCCGTCTTCTCTGGGCGTTACGCAAAGCTGGAGGTTTTGAGCTATCGTCAGCAAGGCGTATCTGACCACACCACAGATATCACCCTAGAATGGGCAACACTGTAGGGTTTCCTGAATTCTAAGCGCGGAATCTAACGTAACAGAATGAGCAAGGGCGAGCCGTGGGGCATAAAAAATGCCGGAAGCGTTACTAGAACTGTAAAAACGCAGGTTTCGGAATATTAGGAGCATAACAAAAGCTAAATAAAACGTTCACCAAGTGCCACGTAGACATACTTGGCTTAGCCAACCTTTCGCTTTGCATATCTAGGGTAACCTAGCTAAGGAGTAGTCATATTTACCTAAAATTCTCCGTAATACAAGTAAAAGATTTCTTCAAATGAATTTATTCTTCTAAATAGTTTTGTTAGGTTAAGAAGACTGTTTGTTTCGAAAAAATGTATAGAACTTTTTGGACATGCATTTCGTAGAGTGTTTGAATTCGTTTTTGTGACCTGGCTACAAACGTTTTCAGTATTTGTTCACAAATAAGCCTAAAAGGTTGTCTACTCCGACCATATATTTGTTTTAGCTCATGAAGACCAACGAAACGGTGTACCTGTTTCGCACGTCTTTTCATTGGGGCACAAGTGCGACGAGGTGCATGAAGTCTGAACTCATAAAAAAAGAATCGGAAGGTGTCTACAGAAGAACCTTGGAATTTTTAAGTTTAGATTGGGAAAGGTAAGCATATGCGAATTTTTCTAAATAAGTTGAACCTTTATATACATCTGCTCTGGTTTTGAAAGACATATATATCTAAACTGATTGGAAATACAATTGGTTATAAACAAAAAGCATATCATGAGACAATTTTCTAATTCGGTATATATGCTACCAATATTTAAGCCATATCTCTAACATAAAGATTGTGGGTGTTTAACTGGAAAAGTTGAGAAATAATGACGATGTTTATAATAACTCGTTCATTTTTTTCTCGCGCGCCGTGATCAAAGGTCTAATTGCCCAAATCTAAACCACTTACAAATAAACACAGAAAGCAAGAAAAGTTTACTATGTTGTGTTTAAATACGCGTGGCTGGTATATGGGCCCAGGATAAGA
Source organism: Haemaphysalis longicornis (assembly GCA_013339765.2). NCBI lineage: Eukaryota > Metazoa > Arthropoda > Arachnida > Ixodida > Ixodidae > Haemaphysalis > Haemaphysalis longicornis. Next base: position 58,576,305 of record CM023452.1, read on the forward strand.
CCAAAGGTGCTTAAAAGATAAGATGACAGGTGTATAGGATTAAGTGTAAGATTGTGTGTGGTTTGAGACGAGGTGGAGAAAGTGAAGCTTGCTCAAGGACTTAAATGTGCTTTTAACTCAAATCATTCGATTACTTCCTACAAAAGTTTCGCGGATGTAATCGAATGCACTATATGTAAAGTTCTATCAAATGTCTGTGTCGTGTAGTATTAGGTCTCTTGCATTGTGTATGGATGACGATTACGAATAGGCCATATCACACCTGCTGCATATGTGTATTGGAGATACATTGAGCAGATGGGAGTGTGGTGCTCTTGTGTGTGGCCTATACGCAACCTCGCTAAGCCAACTTCGGTTTGGCTGTTGTGGGAGTCAGCTGTGTATTTTTCAAGGTGTGATTTTATTATACGAAGCTTGTTTGTTCAATAAATGTGGTTGGTAAGTTTTACTTATTTGTTCGAGGTTTGCATTGAAATCAGTGTATGGTAGTTTTGGTATGTCCAGGTTATTCCAAAACGCTGCCGAAGCGGCTTTTTATATCGCGACGTCATTTGCTTCAATCGCACTGTGGCCTGGTACACAAAATATCGTTATTTTAGGACCGGATACATATGCGGTCATAATAGCATTAAAAAGAAGATTGAACCGAAAGTTTCTAGACGCCTGTCTTGAAGACAGTGCCTGCACAATGCTTAGGAGGTGTGTGTACACAATAGAGTAAAGATATATGTGTTGGATTCTCTCATTTACATGTATATTACCGTGCACTTCGACCGTGTAAATACTTTCATAAAAAATCACCCCATCTTCCCGAGGGGAACCCTGAGTAGGATGCGGAGCATCGGGGGGTTCCGTTGCGTTTCGTTGTGTTAGTAATTGGGTTGGGGGGAAATTGTCGAAGTTCTGGTACCGCCGCTCGACGTTCTCAAACCGACGCTGCTTGACTTTGCCGAAGCTCAGGATTCACTGCTCGACGTTGACGCTTCGAAGCTGCTTCGCGCTGACGAAGTTCAGGGTCTGTCGCTCACTTCAAGCGTTTGCGTTCAGCGTCGCGTGCCCTTCGCTTCGCAGCTTTGTCTTGAGTGAACGTAACGTTGCTATTAGTGTTTGGGCTGATGCGGACGCGTGCTTGCGTCAGCCCACTCACTGACGGGACTGTTGCTTCCATCACACTTCATCGGAAGCATCAACGGAGTCAACCGAAGCCAGCGCTGCACGGAACGCGCGCAGCGCTCTACCCGCTTTATATTCACACTTGAAGGAGAGGAGACTACAGGAGGATAGTAGCGCATGCGCCGCTAGAGCAGAAGCGAGAACGCAGGAGAAGCGCAAGCAGGTGGAAGGAGAGAAGTGAAGAGAGTATAACGCAGCTGTTGGAGAGCGGGAAAGAGGAGAGCTGCGCATGGGTAGTGTGAGTGCAGACGCCGACGCCGAGGGACATACCTCCGAGCAAGAGACGCTCCGAATCTAAAATGTATTGTTTCACTGACACGAATATTTGCCACGTGCCCTGCTCAAGAGAGAGCGCAGGCAGTTTTATTTAAATTCTGCACATGCCTACTTGTCCTGCCGGAAGAACTGCTGCAAAGTTTTATTTCTGGGCTCTCTTATTTTTTAAATGCGTGAATGAAAGGTTCCATGATGCAAGGCGGAGAGTTCATGACTGAATGATATTACTGATGGGGTATTGTCCGTGCCTGAAAGGGACCTAGAGTTCGCAATCTTTGTCTCTCACTCTAACAGCGTAAGGCAATATACGGCCTGTATAAAAACAGCGTTAATTTTGATAGGTCGTAATGGTAAAAATAAAACGATGGTAAGAGAGCGGAATCCTTGTAGATGCTGACAGCCAGTCAACAAACTCCCCGCTGATGCCCAAGGCACAATTTCCCACACTGTGCATACAGACTATCCAAGGGGATAGCGCTGAAGGAGCAACATGCAAGGGGAAGCCAAAAATGCAGAAATACGTTGCACATTTTGGTGCGGAGCACCTTAGGACCGCACAATCTCCATCCCCGCCCATGCGCATAGCCTTTACAATCGTAAAAAATCACACCGGCACCGGCAGGATTCCAGCCTGCTTCTGGTAGACCAGACAGAGTTAGTATCAGTCGTATTACCTACTGGGCTACTACCGAGAGGTAGTACCCGAGAGTCAAACGGATTACTCCTTCACCTGTAATGTTGCGGAGTACCTTAAGACCTCCCAATGTCCGTCCGCGTTCATCCGTGCCACACCACCATCAAGCTAAAACCCTGCAGAATTTCATTGGTGCTATCAGCGGCACATTCATTTAGGGAATATTGAAGGTGCAACTCACGGCTCAAGTCGAATGACGGTCGGGGCGCAACTTGAATGTCATTTGGAGTCCCCGTACTCCACACCGTCGCCAACATCCATGGAGTGGAGGTGCTGCCATTTTTTATTACGTGTCTGTGGCCGATCCACGCACGACACTGCCATTTTCCACCCTGGAATCCTTCCAAGGCAGCATATATACGCAGAAGGAGTTGGTTCTTCGTACCCTAAGATTGGTGCGACAGAACATAACAGAGTTCATTCTTTTAAGGCATTTGAAGTGCGGAGCACTTTAGGGACGCGCATCGCCATTGCACAAAAAGAACAGAACTCCCGTGGGCGCACTTTCTTGCAGGGGGAGTGAGAGCACTGCGAAGACGGGAAATTTGAAATTGTGCCCGTGGTTATTGAGGAATAAACACGGCGTTTAACATATTGTCTGGGTCAGGATAAATCCCAAGCTTCCTGGAGAACGAAATGCTGGAACCTTTTTTCTCGAATGAGTATAAAATTGTTCTTGTAATCTCCGCTGCCAAGTTTGTTGGCGCGAAGCTGGACTTAAAGTAAAAGATTCATATGTTCAGTGATTTAATGGGTATTTAGACATCTTATATATAAGTAGAATAAGGAGTTGTACGTGGCATTGGCTTCCCAACTGGGCTCGTTTTAACCTCAATAGTGGGCAGCTCAAAACGCCGCCTTAAGACTCGCCGGTTTACTGCCCATGAACACCAACCCTAACGCGAAGAGGTCGCTCCGACAAATAACTAGAAAGGGTGCCTATTCTATTGCCAGACACACGGAATCAATTCAGGTGGCGGTGGGTGCCATAACGTCAAGTGGTATCATAGGCCTTTGCTAGATCAAAAACACCGCCGCACAAGCCTGTTTTAGATCATGGGCCACGAGCTCGTCGTTCGTGGTTCACCTAGCCGTAAAGACAGCCTGGCAGTTTTTGAGGAGGTCATTGTACTCTACCAAGTAGACAAGCGTTCTTTTAATCATGTGCTCGAACAGCTTGCACCGGAGTTTCTGAGGACGGTGTTGCAATAGCTTGAGGGAGAGGAAGGGTCCTTCTTCTTCATCATTAAACTCACTACAGTGGCCTTCCTCTAAGATCTTGGAAGCTGCTCCGAAAGGCATACTTTATTGTACAAATGTAACATATTTTAATCGTTGTGTTTGTGGAGGTATTGTATCATGGCGTATGTTATGTTTTTGTGCCGGAGCTTAAGGCTTACGCATTCAAAGAGCAACCCTCAGCGCATGATATAAAACAGGAGTTTGGAAGAAGTCGCCAATTTGTTGTTTCGCACAGGGACTTCCTTTGACAAGGCGTTTTATGTTTCATGAACGTGCATGGCTAGTGTGCAGCACTGGACAGGTGCGGGGAGTGTTGTGCAGGTCTGTCAGCGTGGTATTTTAGTCTGTCCCCGGTTGTGCTAACCACGGGTAGGCAATGTGGCTCTGGTCTTTGACTTTCTTAATGAGGTCCATACTTCGGTTGTGTCTGTGTACAAATGTATTATCCTGTGGAGAGGCGCTAACTTTGTTGTTTTGTCCTTTGCTTCATTGAAGGCAAATTGATTTATTCGACGTCGGTATTCGACCGGACGTTATCCCTTTGCCTTTTCTATGCCTCTCACACGTACGTAGATTCATCAACCCGCCAGGGCCGGTTGGTTGCACGGGGCACCACAGCCAATAGGCATAGATTGTGCGTCGGCGTCGAGTAAATGCCCTGTTCCGAGTTGAGCTGCTCTATCCACCTGTAATTGGCTATTGATGTATGGTTTAGTTCGGATCCTTCTGTAACTGTATTACAGCTCCGTCATACTTAATTTAAGGGGACCTAATAAAAACGGTGGAAATTCGGGAATTCCCTATATATGTAAGTGAGGTAGTGAAGTGATCATTTCAATAAAGGGTTTGTACAATGTTGTGAAGTGAACAGAGAACTCCATAGCGAAAAAAGAAGTTGAAGAATGAATAGCTGTTCTGTCCAAGTTAATGGTATGTCAGCTTTTTTCTTCAAAAGGCATTCTCCTGACTATGGTAGGAACTTTTCTCTAAAATGAAATTCTGCATGAATGCGGGGAGAACCAAAGACATATTTATGATTCAAAACTTTGTCCTACTAACACATCTAGCTTCTGTAAATGGTCTATGAGTGGCTAAAAAACTGAGATCGATATCACTTAATCAGTAGGAATGTACATCGGACATCACGTTATTAACCTGTTATGCATTGGTAAAGCTAAAAAACACTTTGTATTGTGAAGTTGGCGGATCACGTCAGAATGCATGTCTCATGCTTGCTCGTGCCGTTGCGCACGGACGACTGACGTACGGGTTCCCCGTTTATGAATTGCGTCCCCGCCATTTAAACGAGCTGAACATCCCCAACAGACATCTAATCCGTACCATCTCGGGGCTTCCACTCCATACCAAAACTGACGTACTGTCGGAAGCAGTTTCGCTTCCCCCCATCGCTAACCTGGTAGAGGAGACGACGCTCCGCTTTCAAAAACACCTTGAACACGTGCCTCAAGGACAATCTATTTTGAAGTGGGATACATTATACAGTACTTTTACTGCTGACACTTTTCCACCTGCTATTTCACCCTGGGAGCGACCCGCCCTGGGCCACCTAGAGGCGCCGACCCATTTCTCGCCGTAACCGCGCCGTACGGGAACAATATGTCCGCACTCTCGCCAACGACGTAGCTCCCGATGAAATAGACATTTTTACCGACGCATCCATGAACGGAACAACAGCAGCGGTGGCCTGGACCTGCCCTGACATCCCCTAGCCTAATGGCTCTCGCAACATAACAAACACATACGGTCTCACTGATGAAGCCGAACTTTTCGGGGAATCCTCGGCGCCATTCAGGCCATACAAAGTGCGACCTCATTTATCACCACCAACAAGTTCCGTGTCATCACTGACTCCCATGTCGCTCTACGGGAACTGAACAGGTCCTTCTCGCCCAATTCTGCGGCCACCAACATTCTTTACAAAATTCGCACCTCACTCACGAAGGGTTCAAGATACGCCTGGTCTGGACTCCTGCTCACACATATGGAGCGGACGGAAACTATTCGGCGCATAATGCTGCCCGGTAGTGTTTACGCAATCCTCCCATGGTTACCGTGTCCATCCAAGGAAGACCTGAGCCCCATCATGCATGCGAAATGGACTGGCAGCAAAAATACCGTCGAATTAGGAACCTCAGCCGGCAACGGCTTGCCGACGCCTCACCACCTGGTTTTCTTGCTCCTCTGCAGTCCCTGCCAAGAACAGGAGAAAGTTTCGCTAATAAAGTCTACGCTGACTCGGCCTACACTCCGGACGTCATTTCCAATTGGACAAGGCATAGGCACCTTGCTAGTCCTCGGTGCCCCTACTGTGGCAGCAACAATACACCGAACCTTTTCCACCTCATCTGGGCTTGTTCAGCTTACTCGACTGACCGCGACCAGTTCCTTACAACGCACGTACGCCCGACGACTTCTGAAGAACATGTCCAACACGTCAGAAACAACCCCCAAATTTTAAAGAAAATTACAGAATTCGGTCTCAAAACAGGTCTCTATAAAGTAGTATGATGGCGGATCGTTCACCCTCTCTCTAGCTGTACCCCCAAACACACCCCTTGTGGCTCCTGAACGGCTCCTTTTGGATACCCCAATCATGGTCGTATTAGAGTGCCCTCGTCACAACTTCACCTGTGCATATCGTGCTAAGTGAACGCTCACAGTGCAGTGCAGACTTTATATGAACAATCTTCCCCTCCCCTTTTCCCCGTGTCCCACACCAGGGCCTATTGGCCTCGTCCTGTAATAAAGTCATCCATTTGATTCCATTGTAAAGTTCCACTGAATACACAGAGAGTTAAAATGGTTACGCAGCTGGGGCAAAAAAGCAGAACAAAGGTCTTCGTATATTTTTAAACCTCTCTCACGCTACCCTTTGCGGGATTGACCGTACCGCCACGGTAATTAGAGGCTGTGCTGTTCTAATGTCCCTGCTCACCGTGACAGTTTGACACTGCCCCTTCTTCTGAAAACGTCGTCCCGATGTCATGGTGTTTTACAGGGCAGTCTTGGCGTCATATCCCGATGGCGACGATAATACAGCGCGTCACTGTCCAAGCGTGTACCGCCGCCCGTAAAGAGATCACCTTTCGCACTGGCCCTTGCCGTGGAGGCGTTATAAAGGGGTAGAGTTTTCATCGTAATATGGTTTCATTCGTTTGAAGTGCACGACCTCAAAACTTGACTTTCTTCGTTAGGAGTGTGACCTACCACCTGGAGTGGCTTAAGAGTTCATGTCACTAATGTGACCAACCACTTTATATGGCTCAAAGTAACGGAAAAGCAGTTTCTCATATCATCCACGCTGGCGCACTGCCATCCACATCCACACCGCCGCGTCTCCTGAGCTGCATCTCGTACGTCTGTATGTACGTACACTGTACTCTGTGCTGATTGTAACAGCTGGCATCAACGCACTGTTTATTTTCTAGCCGCGGTTGTGCTAGCTGTCGGGAGTCCTCCCTCCTCCGTACGAAGTCGTCGACGTCACCTTTGTTTTCATCTTCATGAATAATTAGCATCGAATCTTGGGTTGTGGTGACCATGCGACCAATAAACGATTGGAAAAGAGCCAGTCCCGTATTTTCGCGGACGCCGTGTGGTATGCGAATTTTACATTTGCTAAAAGTTCATCACAATTTTTTTTAGTTCGAAGCAAACATAAACACAACGAATCTTTATCGTGGGCTGTTTCGAGGTCCCACGCAATGCGCTGGTTGGCTGGGCGGCACACTCTCGTTCGCTTATGAGTGGACTCAGTTAACAACATGACGGACTGCAGCGGATTCCCGCAAATGGTTGTTACTGGGTCTGTTCCTACGATCTGTGGAGCGCCATACCGTTGAACGTTGAGTTTGCGGACAAACCTAAGCGAGGTGCTTCTAATAAGAATAGAGCACCGGGAAACGTCGAATCACTAGTTGTGAGCGAGTCCGGGAAGCCTGCAACAGCTGCCGTCTTCTCAGGGTCTGGGCACCCTGGTTCTGCCTTGGTAAAATTGCCAAGAAAACGGAGCTCACTGTAACAAACGTCGTACATTGCTCGCTATATATATTCCAGCCAGCTGAAATGATAGCCTCCAGGACCAGCTGTAGATTATGTAGGTGTTCTTCGAAGCATGAGGAAAAAACAAAATTGTCGAGGAAGACCTGACATGACTGCCGTTTTAACCGGGCTGAGACAGTATCCCTCACTTGCTGTAATTTCGCGGGTGCTGAGGAAAAGCCAAATGGGCGAACGTTATTCTTATCCAGCCGGTCACGCGTGAAGAAAGCCATTTCCGCTCAGCCTCGCTCGTCGTCTAAGTCAATCTGCCAGTATATGCTTGCAGGTCTACTGACGAGAAGTACCTCGCGTTCCGCAAACGGTCAATGCTCATCTATGAGTGTAAGAAAGTACACGTCTCTTTTTATTAAGCTGTTGAGATTTCTATAATTTACAAAGAACCAGAAGTTCTTGTCTTTCTCTTCTCCAGCACCACAGGGGTATGCCCAAAGACTTTTTACGGTTCAATTACGTCGTTTTTCAGTATTTCCTTCAGTTTTCTCCGGATGGCTGCCCGTTCCTTGCAAAACACACCGTATTGATGCTGCTGTACGGGCTTTGAGGTTTCGTCTACAATTATTTGGCGTGCGCGGCAGGTGTTTGTCGGACCTTTGATTACGTGGAGAAAAAAATCACGGACGTTCCCTAGCGGGCTTTTTGTTTATTGTTCCTGTTTCGGTGGCACGTCTCCATACATAAGCGCTACCTCTAAAACGTTCTTGGGATCTGATGTTCGTGTCGTTCTGTCCCCACAGCTCACATATCTGCCAACTAAATAAACTTCTTCAGAGAGGCATTGCGGTCCGTTTTGAAACGCGTTGAACCACGTTGCTAAAATTTCTCACAAACACGTTCGCGGAAGGATCACGCAGGTTTACCAGGCCTAGTGCCACGCAGGCTTCTCTTTCTGATTGATTGTCGGGTTTAACGCGTCGATGCAACACGGGCATTGAGGCACGCCGTAGTGGACGGCTATGATTATTTTTGACTACCTGGGGTATTTACGTGCGCCGAAATCTCTAACACATGGTCATTTTTGCTATTCGCCTGCACCGGAAAAGCGGCCGCCGCGGTGATGAATCAAACTCGCGTACTTGTGCTAGTCACCGCGGCGGGTATGTTTCCCTTTCTCAGAGACAATTGATGTTGCCCTCCACTACACGCTCACAGTTTTCAGACACGTCTCCGATTACGAAGACCACGACGCTGCTTCCTGGCGGCCCAACATAGACGTCGTATACGGCATAGAGGGAACGACACTTCCACTGCTGCTGTATTATTTCTGGAAATGACGCCTCTTGTTGAGGAAGTCACTAAAACTCCTAGAACAGCTACCACCTGCAACAGACAGTACTTTGTGCCTTCCCTGCGAGCAGCGATAATATTCAACAGGGAGAATAAAACACAACCATGTTACTGTTTTGGTAAGATAACACGCATTACCCCGCCACATGGGGATACCACTAGCAATCATCATCATTATTATCAGCTGTGTTTGGTACCGCTACAGTGGGAAGAGGAAACCTCTTTCGCGGTTATGGCAAGGAGATGTTCTCTGTGACCTTGATGCTTATGTTTCTTGGAGTTGAAACCGTTCACATGTCCACAAATATGCCGGCTGTGATCACTCGAAGTTTGTACAGGAGAACGTTTGTGCAATATAGTTTAAGAAGAGAGGGTCATGTTGAGTGCGTCCGCGCATGTGCAGAAGTTTTCCATTATCGAAACCATTTGCACTTAGAACAATGGCGCGATTTTGAGCGGTGATAATTTTTAAGGCCTACTGACAGACCTGTTTCTGCATCATGCATCATATCTGGCTCAGATATAATACCCTGGCATCTGTTAATGCACCAGTGTGGTGTGATCCTGATGTATATTATGCCATGCGCGTTTGCGTCAAAAGGTTTGTGGCTCCAGCACGTTATTCAATTTAAAACACGCCCCGCAATTTTTAGTTTCATAGCTTTACAAAACTGACAAACCAGAAATTCAAGAAATTTCCATACGAGAAAGACCGACTCAGAAGCAATAGGGTTTGACGTGTAAATGCCTTCAGGTATCAGGAGTCTAGCATAGTTATCTGGCATTGGTAAACTTATGGTTGGCAATGGAGAAGACGTTACTTCGGTGATGCTCCTTTTCAGTCACGGAACAGGTTTTTGGTGAATTTTAAATTACCCATGAGGCGTTCGAAAAAAAAAGCAGTGAAAAGTTATGTCTTTGTTCTGCGGCCTTAATCTGGTAAATAGACAGGTACGTGAGCTGCCTGCATGGAAGACAGATAGGGACCTAATCGTCCAGAACTTGACAAGGATTCAGACGGCGACCTTTCACGGTTTCTTACGCACCTCCTGTAAGCACCTCGCGATGATTGGTAACACCTTATGATTGGGGCCTCGGGGTTTCTGTGTTGCCTGTACCGCCCCCATGAATACTCAAGGTAGGTGCCCAGTGGAGGGGTAAACGTTCACCGAAACGTGTGGGCAAAACTATATTTCTAATCATTCCATTGAATGGTTCAAAATGCACAATTGCGTATGTACAATTGCCTAAAATATGTAGCAGCGAATTGAGGGCCGTGCACCACTACCTATTAGGGCCTGCAGTGAAGCCACAGTCGAATCAGCCTGTTTCAGCAGTAGCCATGAACCAAACTTTTCCATTCTTTGTTTCCGTAAACAATTTTGTTCTGAGGCGTTGTACTACTACAGCAAAGATTGTTCATGTTGGTTTCCCCCAAAGCCGGTGCAGATAAGGAACGCAATCGCCCGGGCTCAGGTTGATTTGGCAGGAGGCTCGCTCGGCGAGTGTGTTGAAGTTCTCGGAGATCGAGGCCAAATTGATGAGCTCGTGGAGTTTGAATTTGATGAAGGAAAACGAAGACTTCATGTAGAACTATTTACATTATATTACATGTAGAACTATTTACATTAGAAAAAAACTACAAACTTCAAGATATGCACTAGCTCCAAATGCGCACAAGTCATTCGAGCGTTTCAACTCCGTCTAACTCTCCTATGCTCCGAGAGTCGCAAATCACTCGAGCGACGGCTGCCGGGGCACTGTTCTCTCCGCAGGACCCTAGTTTCCACGTACGCAGGTGTACCTTTACCTTCCGACGCGATGTTCAAATCTACGTCCCGTTTAGGGGGCCCACAAATCTCAACTTAGCTTCAACATTCGAGAATCTAGCATCGCCAGGAACTGCCTAGCTCAGAGCTCACACAAGAACACTTTCTAACGGCCGAGTTCGGCCTTATAACATTTCGGTATTACTCCCCTCTATCTTTCGTACACGCGTAATGGAGGGCCCAAATTCAAGAAGACTGCTGTGACTGAGCCATTGGCCGAATATTCACTACGGCGCCGCCACCTTCGCGTCAAGGGCCTGCTCTCATGCGAGCAAGACCGCGACGGTGAGTACATGTGCCTCCGAGGGGAGGGGTGAGGGACGGCGGCTACCAAAAAGCAGCCGTTCTCACGGTCGCGCGTGGCAATCGGGTCTCACGGAGATGCGGCTGCCGCCGCGTGGTCGGACGACTATAATTTTCTCCGCATTACCCGTTAAAAGAGCAATCCTCCGAACTTTGCGGGGCCATCTGCTTTGTAAAGGGAATTATTCCCGCGGAATTCGCCCATCCAGACAAACCGTCTCCCGAACGCATCGCAGAAAATTGGTGGCGGCCACAGCGGGGAGCGAGGCAAATGACCTTACGAGTGGACGTTAGAAGTATCATGTCAGTAGAGGTTTTCTTTATAATGCGAAATGCATATCACGCGGCACTCCCGGTTCAAAACCTTTCAGCTTTTGTCTAAAATATCCATTCGTTAATTGGATGAGTGCGCACCATAACCTATCAGTTACAATTTAACTTCTAGGGCGTTAGTGCCCTTATGATGTGCCAAGGGATGCAGGCTTACGCTGAACCACTGTGCAGCCGAGGAAGTTGAATGGCTTGAGCAATTCTAAAACCTTTTATTGGCACTTCTTTTTCCTCTTGTGACTGTTCTAAGATACGCTTCTTGGAAGGAGAAAAAACAGAGCATTGCAAGTACACAGCGCATGAATATTTCCTCTCAAAAGTTTGGGAACAAATGCGGATGGGCACCAAAGCACTTCAATGTTTCCTCCCTAATGTTTGGGAAGAAATGCACATGGGCCCTTATATATTAACGCCGTCCCAATGCTTTATTAGCTAATGTACGCCGGAGAGAGGATTCATCGAGTTAAACCGTGTTCAAGAGGGTTCGTAGGTCGGATTAGCGCTACGCTCAAGACTTCGGCTAGTAAAAACAGAACGCCTGGATAACAACGTTTATTTAACTTCAACACTCACGTAAGAGACGATCCTCTAGCAAAGCGAAGACAAAGTGATAACGTATCACCCTCATAAAAAGTGCAAGTTCAGGCCGTAAAAATAAATAAATATTACCCAAAATTATTTCAGTCATCAACAAGTATTCAGTTGTTCCAGCCATGAGAAAACCCAGCTTTCCCCTTACCGGGACCTGTGCTCCAGGACTCAGGTAAAACCCCCCTTATTGTTTCCAGGACACGTACCACTTTTGCTGACCCTTCGAAGGTGTCTGCAGACTCAGGTGCTTGTTTAGCCGTAAGAGCTTGATAGGGGGACGGTTCTCACTTCACATCTGGTGCTGATAAAGCGACACTCTTCTATGCTTGCAAAAAACGGTTGCAGATTGCTACTACAAGCACAATTTTATGTTAGCCAATACCAGGCGGTACTAGACAAAAAATATCTTCCTTTGCAGCAAAGTGGTCGCATAAAAAAAGTGGGTTCGTCATTTACTTTAAACGCTGCAGTTTTTCTAGTGGATAAAGCAACGGAGACTTGTTATGGGCGGCGCATTTCACGGCAGCCGCTTCAAATTCTGCATGGTGGCTCTACAAATATTTGGAACCCTCCCTTGATTCTCCTATCCTAATATCGTCGTTATTGCTTCAGAACAGTCTTCTGCTTCCAATAAGAAAAAGTTACACCCACATCGCTTTTTCAGTGGAAGCCTTTTGCTACCGTCAGTGCCATGATGTTCTGGCAAGGTATATCGCTCCGGATGCTTTCTTACGGCAGTGTCAACACCGAATATTACGAAAACTGTTTGATATGCGTGGACGTTTCGTAATTCAGATCCACCCATGCTAAAATTAGCATAAATGCAGTACTTTATAAAACATCCACACTGCAAGGGTGGTTGCCATTTGGTTATTTATTCTAATTTTTTAAAGCGCACCTGATGTTCTAGAATGTGAGTGCTGTGAATGAGCCCAGAATTAAAAATCTTACGAGACAGTGGAGACTGCGTGCGCGGGTGAAGTTTTCTTGATACGTAATTTCGAGAAAGAGGAAGATAACGGAATCAATGAAGAATAGAAGGCTAAAATTAAAATCGTAAAAGAGGCAGCTGGCTATAATAAAAATGTTTGCGGTAGCGAAAAAAGGAAACGACCTATCGAAGTGGGTCCGGTGTCCATCGGCGTTTGGAGGTGTGACGCAGCGGAGTCGCCAGAGCAGGCGCGGCCTGCCTCGTTCTATAAAAGGCTCTTTTTCCCATTTGAATCACGCCGCAAGAGACATCGGGCAGACATCAAACGCCCTGATCATTCGCAAGTGTTCTATGGCGGCGGATCGGGTGTAAGACGAGGGTTTCACTTCCAGTTTGAACATAGACCACTGCCCTCTCGACAAGCACGTCACCAAATACAGGCGCGCGACATCAAAAGCTTTGTCGGGATCAGATGCGGACGGCTCTCAGGAGCATCAGCGCTTGCCATTCGTGTTTTTGTAGCGAAAGCTACACTAAGCTTCCTCATGAAGTCTTCGCGGGATCACCAGTTTGGCCTTGAGAGCTAGACGTCAAACCACACCATCTTCCACAGCTCAATGGCGGCAGCAGCTCAATGGCGGGGAAAGATAGCCGGCAGATGAGAGGTGGATTTATTCCTAAATGAAACCAGCGCGACTCTAAACAAAGACAAAGGAACTGTAACACAACGATGGCCGCCCATCTAACAACTTCATATAAAAAAAGGGTTATTTGAAACACTTAACACAAAACAAAAAAACACTACGCATGGGCGAAACAAGTTTTCGAAAGCGACGGGGCTACGAAAATCCGATGGACACCGACTACAGTCAAGGCCCACGCAGATATGGAGTCTCTTTAGAATGAAGACACGCTTCCTTGGCTGGCGCACTTGTCTCCTCTTTCTGCTATATGAAGCATTTCCATAATTTCGCGGGGCTTTAGTTTACGATGCTTCAAAAAGATGTCAGCGGCAGGAATACTATGTTTAGGTCAACTTCGTTTAGTACAATGAGAAGAAAGATGGGACGATGCTCTAATGGCGACCGATGCTCTCTGAAACGCATGTTGCTACAATTTGTGTTTCGCTTTTTTTCTCTTCGTTGAGGTTCGCGCTGGTATCTTCCTAAAATATATATTTCATACTAGACCGGCTTGCAACCCTTCTACCCAGAGGTAGCCCAGGAGGAAGCGAAGATGCCCGCGGGACCCGAGTCGCCACCTTTCAGAGCACCCGGTACGGAGAAGCGGCCCGGTAGCGGCGAGAGATGAGCGGCAGGGGGCAGATAGGCGAGGAGGGAACAAAAACGTGCGCGGGACCCGTGTCGTCATCTGGCGAAGTAAGACGAGGAGGCCGCCACCGCTGCGATAAGAACGCGCACAGAAGCAAGACAAGGAGGCCTCATGCGGCGTAGAGCCGCATGCGATGGAGGAAGACGAACACCCAGCTGTGGTCGCTCGTACTCCGTCGAGGCTTAAAGAATGCCGTGGGGCGAGTAAAACAGTGTATTTATTGGAAACAAGCCTGTACATGACTGCAAAACCAAATATCGAGCACCCTCGACAAGGGACCTAGCCAATGCAGTGAGCCTTCGGTATCAAATAGGGTTACCCAAAGCTAAACAACAGGAATTTTTACAAAGAAGTGATCACAGCACCGCGCACTCAAGCACAGCGCAACGCAGGCTACTGATCCTCCTCCCGATTCGATTAGGTCTCCCCTGCACTCTTGTTGTCCTTGTATTCATTAGGGGTTTCCTGTATGCGTCCCTCTGACTGGTTAACCATGATGCTGGTTTGCGCGTTTGCAGGAGGTCGCTGGCCTTTAGGGGAACTAGCATTTGGTTCTGCTAAGGCGGTTTCGCCTTCTCCATTCACTTCTCCCTGGATACCCGTTTTGGGGCAGCACTAGAGCCTTTTCTACTCGTGAAGTTAGTTAGGCGAGCTCTTTCTAAACGGCGGCGACTGATGGAATGCCTTTCGAATGCCGGTTCACATTATTATAGTAGCACTAATGACTTGGTAAGTGCCCCGTGGCATATGCGCAATTGCATTTTGCAGTGAGACTGGAACGCGTCTATGTCTGGACCGCCCTGGTGTTGCGTCCAGCCGGCTGGTATGACTCCTGCTCCTCTGAAAAATTCCGCCTTTCTTATCGCTGAATTGGTCTGCATGGTGTCGCACGTACTGACAGAACCTCGCACGTCTCGGCGCAGGTCTGGCCAGCAATACTCTTGTAAAATGCAATAAATGGTTTTTCAACGTCCTGGTTTCCCGTAATGATACCTCTATGTGCCGCAGAAATGATCGGTTTCCGAAGAGCCTTCGAAACTATCACTTTTCTAAATTCTCGGCATCGGGGAAGCGGGTATTGCAGGTCAAACAATATTTTAATATGGGAACGAATATCTTTGTCGTTTTATCAATGCCGCATTCGTTCCCAATCGTCAGAAACAGCATCGGAAGGTGGAATGTCTACGTTTCCTCTCACCCAACAATTCTATCCGGATCTCTGCGCAAATGATTGGGTTCTCAGTCAAGGGCGTACGTTGTTTTTGCCACACTCGTCTTGGTGACAGCCAAGCCGATAAAGGCTTGAGGTAGCTGCTTGGCCGTTGTGGCCAGTGCTGCACTTTCTTTACCTTCGTCTTTGAGCAGAAAGTCGGTATCCGGCTCTTGAAGCCGAATCAGAGTTTGAATGTTCTCGAACACAATGTCATTGATTTCTTATCCATGAAATTGCGGTAACCTCGTCCACGAAGTTCGAAAATTGGAAGTAGCTTTTGGCCTCAGCATTTCCGAACTGCCCCATGAGCAAACAGTAGTTGGGTTGCCTTTCTCGTTAGATGGTCTTTTTGCGACTACGTCACGTCGGACAAGAATGCTATTACTACCAGTGTTCCGTAAAATGGTGACAGGCTGTCCAATTGGTCGTTGTTCGGGTACGGGGTTTACTTTAGCTAGGCGCGGTTTCTTCACGAGGCCATTCAGATGATGCCTGCAGTTCTTGGTTTTGTGATTGAGGCTACCAGACGTGGCGCATATTACAGGATGCTTAGGAGAGTTACAGCAATTTCAACAAGGGTGTCGAGGACGATGGTTAAAACACTAATTACATTTAGGCATGACTGCGGTGACTGTGGATGCTGTAGTTATTTAGAGGGAATCAAAACGGTGACCGATGCAGTAATTTCTACAGAACGGCTTAACTTTAACAGCGATTGTGCTTTGTAAGCAGCTCAAACACAGTAATATTTGGCTCTCTAAGTCTCTGTGCGACTTTCTGTCTGTTTACGCATGAATTCAGCCATTCGGTGTTAAGTTTACTTTGTCGAAACATTTCTAACACACTAAATCGGGCAAAATTTTGTAGCTGTAAACATTGAAAAGAAAAACCATAGCATTATGCCCCTTTAGGGCAAATTGTGATGAAAAGCGTGTACCATGCACTTTTGTTTTTTTTTTAAAATAGATGTGCAATAGGTTCAATACGTTCAATTGGAGTTTATTGGCATAACTTCCATACAGCTGAGAGCAAGAGCCAGCCAAAAGGCAGGAGCCTAGACACCAGAATGCTGGCTGCCTCCTCAGCTGTATGTTAACAATATATATGACATGTGAAAATGATTATAACATATATACAGATGAGGGGAGTTATAGTTATATATACCGTAGTATATCCGGGTGAGGGGAGGTGCAGTGCAGTTGCTCACACATCTCTGTACCGCTCCAAGTCTTTCAATTCACCGACACTTTCGGCCCTCCTAACGTCGACTGGCAAGGCGTTCCATAGCTCAGGGGCTTGGATGAAGAGGGAGTTGGAGGCACTGGTGGTCCGTGCGAGGCGCTGCTCGAGTCTCAATGGGTCCCGTCTTGAACGCTGCAGGAACCAGTACCCGACTGGAGAATAGTCTGCGTCCGTCAAGACGAGACCACCTCAGGGTCTGCAAACGCCTCTCGTAGGGAAGTTTGGTTGTCCTGTCCATGATATGAAGCGCCGTCTTTGACGCTTTCCGTTGAACGGACTCGAGCCGCTTTTGGAGGTCAATCTGATGTGGCCTCCAGATGGTGGAACAGTGTTCCAGGACTGGAAGTACAAGGGCTGTGAACAGCGCACAGAAGGCATGGTGTGGCATGACACTTGACGTTGGGGTTATGAACACCCTTAGCCTGTTAGCTCTTTTGCAGACATAGTATACGTGAGGTCTGAAAGACAGGCTGTGATCAAAAGAGACCTCAAGGAGCTTAGTCGCGGTGACCTCCTGCAGGCGTGTGCCATTGGCCATGTAGGACACGTCCGCCGGTGTTCGTTTGCGAGAATTTCGAAGGTATAGTGACTTGCGTGGGTTGAAGAACAAGCCATCACGATCACTCCATCTGGAAATCTTGATGAGGTCGGACTGTAAGATCTCCCGGTATTTATTGGTATGGATAGTGCGGCAAAGTATGTGGTCGTCAGCGTACCTTAGAATGTTTGATTCAATGTCGGACACGAGGTCGTGCACGTACAGGTTAAATAGGAGTGGCCAATCACGGATCCCTGAGGCACGCAAGTTTTCACTGTGTGCCACTGACCAGCAGCACCACACTAGTGGACCTGCTGGCGGCGGTTTGTGAGGAAGGCTGTTATCCATTGCAGGGTAGTCCCAGTTATGCCAAATCCTGGGAGCTTGGTGATAAGGAAGATGTGGTTAATACTGTCGAATGCACTGAAGAAGTCCAGGGAAAGAACATCGGCTTCTTTGGAGCTATCGAGGGCGCCACTCAGATCGTGTTGCAGGAAGGAGAGCAAGGTTTCAAAGCTTCGTCCTTTTCTGAAGCCACGCTGGGTGTTGCAAACGAGATTGTTCATTCAAGGTGTTCGGAGATTTTGCTGCAGATGAGAGTTTCAAAAATTTTGTATAGAAAGGAGGTGAGGTAATTGGACGGTAGTTTTCTAGAGCGTTTAAGGGTTTACCTGACTCTTTCTGGAGAGGGATAACGTGTGCCAGTTTCCACACCTTACGGATGAGGGCCCTGCGGAACGTGTAGTTGTACAGAGTGGCAAGAGGAAGGGAGATAGCAGGAGCAGAGGCCTTGAGTAGAAGTGGGAGTATGCCATCTTGGACAGGTGAGGCACTGTTCTTCAGTTTGCCGATGGCAGATTCAACCTGGTCTGCTTTCACCAAGGGAGGACCGAACACAGGAGTCACCTGCAAGAGAGGGCGCTGCTCCGCCACTCCATGCGGGGTCGGGAATGGGTTGTTAAGGGACGGCACTACCTCGCTGAAATATACGCAAAGGAGTTCGCAATGTCCTGTGGATTGTCAGAGAGGCCACATTCAAGATGGAGTTGTGTGGCGGTGCTATTTTTCTGCTGGGAGCCGAAAAACTGCCAGAACCGTTTGGGGCATGTTCTGGCCTGGCTGGCGATGTCTCATAGGTATATCTGGTAGGACACTCGTATCACCTTTTTTAGCGATAGCAGAAGATGGTTGTAATAAGACCAATGTTTTGGGTCTTACATTTTACTCCCTTTCTCAAAAGGCGCTTGGCTTTGTTTGATAATTTCCTGATGCGACCAGTTATCCAAGGTTTAACGTTATTCTTCTTGGGGTTTGTTTTGAGTGCGTGGAGTCCTCGCAGGCTGCCGAGAACAAGTCGTACAACAAGTCCCAACGATTGTAGTCCGACAGATAGTCCAAGCAGATGAACCAGGGGGCAGGGGCCACCGAGCGATTCAGAGTTTCGCATCCGTCCCTGTTGAACAAGAGAACCTGCTTTGAGACGAAGCGTTTGCCGATATATCCAAGGTGCCATGAAGATGAGATCCCGATGTGGTCGGAGTTTGATAAGGGAGGTGTGTCCAATACCGATTGTAGCTGAGCCGGGTTCCCCCAAAGCACTAGATCCAGGGTGTGATGGAGATTAAGATTGCCGCCAAGAATGTGTGTTAAGAAGCAAAAACCTGCGTCAGGTTGGCGTACTGCATCCAGTCTAGGAACTTAGCCTCTGTGTCGTTAGTTGGGATCGGGTCCGCAGAGTTCCAGTTGATATGAAGGTTGAAGTCGCCAGTTAACAGAATGTTCATGAAAAGGTCCCCTTGAGCGCCGATACAATCGAAAACCTCCCAAAGCTCGGAGAAGACCCCGTGCCCCGAGGTAGGGGGCCCTGTAGAGTGAGCCGAGCACCAGCTTCTCACTGCGGCAGTTGAGTTGCGTCCATACCAGTTCGGAATTGGGGCTTTCAAGGTCTGCGTGGCGCGCAGGGAAAAATTTGTGCTTGACGGCAATCAAAACACCACCTCCGCGTCCATGACGATCTTTTATAAATACGGCGTATTGGAGACCAAATATTTCGTTATCCGGGACGGAGTCGCCGAGCCACGTTTTACTCACACACACAGCGTCAGCGGGGTTGCCACTCAGGACTGACTGGAGTTCAGGGATCTTGTTCACAAGGCTTCGCGCATTGTAGTACTGCAGGCGTAAGGGCCCGGGGTTGCGTGGATATCGCCGGAGAGCAGAAGGAGCCCGACCAGCAGAAAGTTTAGAACCGAGCGGGGGTTGCAGGCAGTAGGCTTAGCGAGCCGGGGCAGGCCTTTGTCGTAGCAGTGTCGGATGGTTGTATGGGGCTCACCTCGCAGGACAGCCGATTCCTTCTCTGAGACAGGCGTTCTTCGATAGTGCATGAGCAGAAAGAAAACGCACAACGAAGCAGATAACACGGGAGCCAAGCGCAGCTGGTTCCGGCTGTAACATTGCTTCACTCGATATCTGAGACGCGACATTACTCGGCAGGCGGCCGTACGTATCGTCTGTATTGGAGGGGTTCCTGGGCCGATTTCCTGGCTTTTGGTCTCTATCGGTGCGGGATGAACTGGCGGATGCGACACGAATAGTTTAAATTCACCAAATACTAGATATTGTGCCACCAGTAAAGAAAACTTGTGGAGCGCAAGTCAGATGCGCTCACTCTGCTTGGCCCCTGGCCAAGCAGATATTTGTAATAGGTGATACCCTGTTGTAATAGGTGATAAACGGTTCCAGCATAGGAACACGGCCAGAACTACCAGCGTGAGCAATATTTAAGATAAACGTGTTGAAACGCCTTGCCACAATTAAAAAAAGCTCAATAACACCAAAACACTTCAAATTAAATCTAGTATATCTGGAATTGGTTTCACAAAACGTTTTACATTGTTAGAAAAAACAAACGTAGCTTCTGGGAAGAAAAATGCCACTTCTGGACTTGGAACCAAGAGCATTCGTTCATAAACCGAGATCCTACCTGTAGGTTGCTGCGGCAGACAAGCTGAGTTTTTTGTAACAGTACATCAAAACTACAGATACCAATTCAAGCGAACGCCAAGATGGCGCTGTTTGCGCACTGAAAATGCCTTGCGTTCCCCCTTGAGCAAAATGAATGTCTCTTTGGATGGCAAATCAATAGCACGTGTAGGAAACAATTTTTTTATCTCGACACACAAAAAAGAATGCGCCTTATTCTGCAGTATGTGGCCTCCTTAGAATTCGAACCAAAATGAAAGGTTGTAACAAAATGAAGCGGAAGCATAGAACGCCGTAAAAAGAATTGATAAAACATCCGATGCCTTTAACGTAGGACGAGCACAAGGGGAGAGAAGAACGACAGAAGGAGGCGGAAAAAGAGCAGAGGCATTTGGATGACAGAGGCGGTGGAAGGTGGTTGTCTTTCTAGGACGTTTGCACCACCGTGGACGGACGGGTGGCCAATTTTTGTTTATTGTGGACTTCCCAGACATAGATATGACCAATTCCGGCCGTATTTCCGCGCCACGTTCTTCGCGCTTCTTCAAGGTAAAACGATGATGGGGACATAGAGCCGGGTCAAATGTAGTTGCAGATAGTGGACTGTCCTAGAAACCCGTCATTCTACTCGCGTCTGAGACGCCACCGTCAATCTAACCAATGTAAACGACCATCACCAGTGCCCTGGCATTGAATGTATTTAACAGTAGGAAAGAATGCCGATCATTCTGTGAACCAATGTAAGCTCACGAACAGAACCTCATTGGTCATAGAACGCATGTGCTAACTCAGTTTCTTCAAAGTCAAGCATTCGCAGTCGCTGGTTTTCTATAGTTTGTCAACTGAAGCCACGCTCGAAAAGTCAGACTCACAACTTAACCACAGAAATTGTATATCATTTAGAGGGAATCTCCGCTGGAATGCCGGCCGAATATCGTTGGACTTAAGGTGTCATGAGTGCTCTTCGCCGTACAAGTCGGAGCCTCTGAAGATTACAAAGGGGTGGCACTTTTGTGCCCCAGATAGAAGCAAGGAGTCTTTTCCAACGCCGAAAAATTGGTTTGGGCCGCAGGGGTGCAAGAGGTATTTTTTTGGTTTATATAAGGCCACGTAAAATTTATAGCTGTTCGCGAGAAGCGCGCCACTTAGTCCTCTTTATTTATGATTAGGGGTAACTGTACAAACGAGTTGCCGCATGTGCTGTTAGGAAAGCGGGAAGCATGTTCTAAATCCATGATATGCAGAAATATTGCTTTGGTTATATGAGCCATTTGCAGAACGTGTTGGAATATTGATAAGGCCACGAACCTGCCCAAATGAACACTACACGCTGTTCTCAGAACATTGGTTCGCAATCAAGGGCAAACTAAACGCTGTGGTATTGTGCCACAATCTTTAGGTTAAGTTGATCTTCAGAAGGCGGAACCATGTGGGTCATAATGCTCCGTTCGTATCAAATATTCTGCCTCAACCATCGCGTTTTTATCGTGGTATGCAAAGTAGAGTCATTGGGGTCACCTAGCACGCCGTCCAAACGCTTGGCGAGCATGGTACACGCATAAACCGAAAGACACCTGCCGACATTGACCTTCTCGCCTGGTGGAAAATTACGCCCAGGCCAGCGAAACTTGGTATAATTGCATCGGATGAAAACACCTCCTCATGAAACAGCTTAAACGCGGTACGCACATGCCAGCGTAAAGCTGAGAAAAGATAAATGGTAGGGACGGGCTATATAAGAAGGTATTCCGGGTTGACTTCTGCCGCCTCGGGAAAACAGCAAAAGGGAAGCAAAAACCTTCATTCGAGGAAAAAAAAGAATATCTCTCAGCCACTCAAGTAAAGTACCAACATCCCTGTTTTTTCGTATGCAAATGAGGAAAATGTAATTCTTTTTATTAGAATAGGTTTTGAACCACTGCTGTGGATACATATAAGGAGTTGAACCGCTCAGGATTTGCACGGAATAAGAGGAGAAAGTAGTGTCGATCAATTTCGATTGCGACAAACCGTGATTCGTGTTGTTAATTGATGACGTCAGTTGTTCGAGTTATGAAATATTCCCTGTGGTTAAACGTTATTCCTTCGAAGAAACGTGTTAAAATTTTACTTGGCCTTAAAAAGACACATTATTACCCAGGAAATAAAGTCGCAGTTTTATGCTGAACTTAACATATTATTGTTATTCTTAAAATAAATCTTTTTCCCGCTTACATGGCGCGAATAGAACCTAAAACCCCTGAGAGGGCTTTGCAAGACTGCAGCATAAGCATAATAAAATAACAATAATAATATCGAATTGAGTCTTCACTGTTATACAACAGAACATACCACAATTACTATCAATGGGAATCCTGCACGAAATGTCTTCATGAAGTTTTCAAAGGTTGGAGTGTTTTGGACGCTGCTGAACAGAGAAAATTTGTCTGTCAGTTTTTGCAAGAGCATTCCCGTTTTTGAGAAACATATTCTTTGACAAATCACACCAAATTTTCCACTACAACCACATGAAACAGAAACTTCGCGAACATTACGTACAGTTAAATACACTAACTGAGAACGGTCAGCCAATTACTTTGGGTATGTGCACTTTTGTGAATACTTTTGTATAACTATACAGCCACATATAGGGGCATATAAAACACCAATTGGTGTATGTGTTTCAAACGAGAGTCATCTACGCCACGCTCAAATTTACGGCTACTCACACAAACTGTACATAAACAAACGCTCATGTCCACTGTCTCAAGAACTGCTGCCCTTCAAGCAAGAGAAGGTAACACCGGCAGGCAAGACACAACTTCCCGTCCGATGTACTTTAGAGCAGGCCGTGCGTCGTGCTGTACGCAGGCACTCGTGCATGCTTTGAAGCGGTTTCGACGAAGCGCTGAAGCACGTGCCACTAGGAGCATCATGTGGACAGCATCTTCCCGAACACCACTTACCCTTCATAAACCGGGCGATTCAATGCTTCGAAATCCGCCGTGCACAAATGTCCCGAATTCCCGTGGTACGGCTAATATTACTGTGAAGCTATATATGTCTCACCCCCCACCCCCCCCCCCGTTTTCATGGCGGTGTAGCCGTTTACTCGGTGCCGATATTATGATCCTCCTCACCGCCTCCGACCCTTTTCAAAGGGCTATTCCCCTCGCCACCACTTATGCCTTTTTTATGAGTTCCGCATTCGGCTGATAAAGGCGGATGCCCTGTTTCCGGATGATAGGGGACTATCAGCAGAAGCCCGAGTGGGCATCAAAACGATGTCGCCGCTGCAGCCGAACGTTACGCACACGGTTGCTGCCTGAAACTCTTCCTCGTGTAGCTGTTGCGAGAACCTCCAGGATGTAGCGCAACCTGCCCGCTTGTATGATAATGCGAGCCCATAATGTTGTTCAGGCTGAAAGGCTTTCTCTGCGACATTTTCACGAGTGCATTTCGCGTCCAAGCCGCTAATGTATGGTTACCGGTTTCTGCGTTCACGGTTTGAGGGTTATAGAAAAGGAGGGCAGACGTAGCAAGGTGTCATGCCGGTGCCTAGACACGCCCTTTTTGCTGGCGGGAGATTTGAACTTGGATGTCTCACGGCGAAATGCGGCCTGTCATTTGTCGCCCGCGGTCTAGCGTTTTGGGTTTGGGTCGGTGTGTTGCAGTGTCAGTAACATGGCTATGAACAAGTAAAGGAAACGAATATGTTTGACCGACAGGAAAAAGGTCATGTCCTTTCAGGTTTTAACTGGCAATGGGGCAGACGCATATCATTTGCTAGGAGGCAGAAGGGCAGGAAGTGAAGGAGCATTTGCATCGCACAAAAGCGCGAAAGCACGCGGAAACAACGAAACGCCGTTGCCACCACCGTGGCCACCGCAAACTCCAGCTTGCCGATTTGCGCATATTACTAAGGAAGTAACAGAAACTTAGCCGCTTGCAGAGGCCGAAGTGAACCAATATTCCTTGTTTAGCTTGAAGGGATTTCACACCAATAGTTTCGCCAATGTCTTTCACATTAGGCATGCGCACATCGCTTGTTGCAGGCCGCTGGTGGGGACCGGGCGTGCAAGCGCAGCTACAGGCTTTACGTTTTTATTTATTTATTTATTCACGTTACCTTACAGGTTCCAGTAGGAACATTGAGTAAGGGGGGCGAGAAAAGCAAAAACACAAAACATAACAGAATAAAACAGAGTACAAAACATTACAATGTGGTAATATAACATAACTTAAAGGGGAAGGGCATGGAAAAACATAATGTAGTTACAATGATGGTGTCTAATACAAAGGTGTAGAATACGACGGGTACTCAAACAAATAAATGGTGCCAAAAACATGAGCACTAGGTACAAAGTCAGTACACATATACAGATATACAGAGCTACATTTTTATGGTAAGTAATGCCGGTATACTTGGTTGCGGAATAATGTGTGGTCAGTGATTGAAACTATTGTGTTAGGAAGATCGTTCCATAATGTTACGGCTGTGGGCAGTGCTGATAAGTTAAATGCTTGGGTGTGGCCGTAAATGCGTTTGAAACTTCGCTGGTTGTTTAGTCTATTAGACATGCGCACGGGAGCTTCTAGGGGAAGGGGGGGGTAGATAAGAGCAGTTTACATATTTGTGAAGTAAGCAAACGATGGCAACAGCGCGACGTGTTTCCAAGGGTTCGAGAGAGTTATCAATCTTTATTTGAGTTGCACTAAAATAACGGCTATATTTCTGAGAGATGAAACGTGCAGCACGGTTTTGAATTGCTTCGATCATAGAGATTAAGTATTTTTGATGAGGGGACCAAACTGATGAAGCGAACTCAAGTTGAGGACGGACGTACGTTAAATAGGCCAGTTTACGGACATTCGTAGGGCAGTGTTTTAAATTCCGACGTAAGTATCCCAAGGTTCTGGAGGCTTTGGCACAAACAGTAGTTATATGCAGGGACCAGGAAAGATTGTGAGTTAGATTCACGCCCAGATACTTGTATGAGGAAGCTTGGGAGACAGGTAAGTTGTTTAGGACATATTTAAAGGTGGAAGTGTTACGCTTGCGACTGAATGATACAAACTTGCATTTGGACAGGTTAAGGGACATAAGCCAGATTTCACACCAATGGGAAATAGCGTTAAGGTCGTTTTGAAGAGCTATGTGGTCAGCGGCGTTAGTGATGGCGCGGTATACAATACAGTCATCTGCAAATAAACGCATTCTGGATGATATATTACGTGGTAAGTCATTAATATAAATCAAAAATAAAAGGGGTCCGAGAACACTACCCTGAGGAACACCGGAAGTTACATGGCAACGGGAGGAGGAAAAATTATTAGCTACTGTAAATTGTTGACGGAGAGACAGGAAGTTACGTATCCAAGTTAAAGATAGTGAGTCTAGTTTAAGGGCTGATAATTTTGATATTAGTCGACAATGGGCTACGCGATCGAAGGCTTTTGAGAAGTCCAGGAAAATGCAGTCGGTTTGCTGATTTGCGTCCATGTTAAAGTGTAAGTCGGTAGTAAATTCTAGTAATTGCGTGTCACAAGAAAAGTATTTCCGGAATCCATGCTGGTTGGGGAAGAAAAAGTTATTACCTTCTAGATGACTGAAAACATGCGACGCAATGATGTGTTCGAGCATCTTACAACAAATGCATGTGAGGGCTATTGGACGATAATTATCTGGTGAGTGCTTGTTTCCGCTTTTAAAAACGGGGACGACTTTAGCAACCTTCCAATCGGCCGGTAGGTTCCCTGACTCTAAGGATTGATTAAACAAATACCATAATATCTGACTAGAAATTGATGAAGTGTTTTGCAGTATTTTTGAATTGATGTTATCAATACCGGCGGATGTAGAGACCTTTAGGTTAGCAATGAGACGTGAAATGCCATCAACAGTAATGGTAATGGGTTCCATATAGCGCCAGTCCAGTTCCGTTACAAATGGTACATTGCAGTAGTCTTCACGCGTAAACACAGAAGAAAAAAAATTATTCAACAGAGCTGCACACTCGCCAGCAGACACTGGTGCTTGGTTATCATCGTGTAATGTGATGTGATGATAATCCTGCTCAGGTGCAATAGTCCGCCAAAACTTTTTAGGATTGTGCTGAAGAAGAGAGGGCAAGTCGCTAGAGTAGTACTTTTTTTTGCCTCACATATTCCATTGGCGTAAGTTTTTAGGAATTCTTTGTATTTTATGAAAGCCGAAGGATTGGAGCCACGTTTTGTTGCCCTATACAAGCGCTTTTTCGTGTTTCGAAGTCTATGCAGTGATCGATTAAACCAGGGATTAGTCTTGTCGTTTGTAATGGTTATTAATGGAACATAAAGATCGATCAAAGTAGCCATATAATTCCTGTACAGTACCCAATTTGCTTCGATTGTGCGGTCAGTGAAATTGGGCAAAAGTTTCTCATGAAAAAAATGTTCTAGATTCGAGTTAATTTCAACGTAATTGGCCCTGCTGAAGTCGCGAATTTTTTTCGTAACGGTGCCGGCGTGAGCTAGTGGGATGCGAAGTGATAGCTGGAGTAATTTGTGGTCAGAGAAGCCATCCAGGCAAGATATCGTATCAACCGTTTCGGGTGCAGTGGTTAAGACGAGATCGAGTGTATTAGATTCCCGAGTGGGTTCATTAACTACCTGGAACAAATTGAGATCTAACGAAAAGTTAAGAAAATTAGTTGAGTTTTGACATGATGAAGACAACGTAAGCCAGTCAATTTGAGGAAAGTTGAAGTCACCGAGAAGGTATACATAATCTGAAGGAAAACTGTGGGTTACCATTTCAAGGCTCTGACGAAGGTTGTCAGCAAATTTTGGATCGGCCACTGGTGGGCGGTAACAAGCACCAAACAGTATTCTTTTTGTTGCAGTCGTGCATCCTGCCCAGGCTATCTCAAGGGACGAGTTTGTAGGAATAGAAAACGAAGACAGAGATTTCTTAATGCCTATCAGTACACCGTCTCCCCGTCGTCCCACACGATCTCGCCGATAGATGTTGTAGTTATTGAAGTCAGGAAAAATTTCACTATCGCACACATCTGGGTGCAGCCAAGTTTCAGTTAAAACCACAACATCCATGTCGTTATCTTCTAGTAAAGAACAAAGGTATTCGCGTTTTGGGAATAAACTACGTATGTTAGTAAGGGTTACCGAGAGGTGCGAAGCTGATGTAGCGGGTAAGGGTTCAGTGCAACCTTGCAGACTCTTCTTTCTTGGCTATCTTTGCAATTCCACGACAGAATCGGTTTCACGGACATAGATATAGGTTGCCTTTCCAATGTGCAGCTTATCGACAGAAAGTTTGAACGACTTTTTGAGCGGTCTCGCAAACTCAAGAAGCTTTTTCCTGGCTTGCCGCGTACCGAGCGAAAAATCTTCCCCGATAGAATAATCCGTATCCTTCAGCTTTGGCGCAGCCGACAAAATTGCCTGTTTGTCTTTGAATGTAGTGAGTTTCGCTATTATGGGCCTGGTTTTGTTGGCCGAGAACCTGCCGAGGCGATGCACCCGCTCAAACTGATCGCTATTAAAGGAGACATCAAGGTACGCAGAGCAGAAGTTAATCACTTTTTGTTCAGACGCCGCCCAATCTTCCTTATCGTCGTCCTCTAAGCCAAAGAACAGAATATTCGACCGCCTCAGCCTGTTTTCAGCATCCTCGCACCTGGCCGATAAATTCCGTAATTGATCATCTACGTCACGAACTGGGTTCGCTGATGAAAGGGTTTTAGCAGAGTCGGTGCCACCGAGTGACGCAACGGTTGTTTCCAATTTCACGACCCTTGTAGTCAAGCCTTGGATTTCGCGGTCAGTAGCTTCCTGTTTTTCTTTTAAACCTTTCAACTCACTCAAAATCGTCGCCTGCCCAGACTCAAGTCTACGCATTGATTCAAGCATAGAAGACATGATATCGTCACCAGGACCCGGATTCACCTCAACGTCACCAGAAAGTAACAACAGTAGACTGCACAACCGAACACAGGCACATGACTGCAGCACAAATCGTTTGAACTTAACGTACAGATCAAAGGGGGTCAAAGGGGCACGACACCGCAACTAAACAGTAATTGCTGCTTTTCACGCAGGTAGCATGGCCTAGGTAACTAACCTGGAAAAAACGGTGCAATGAGCGTTGCATTCCTGTTGCAGCGTCGTGCCCGAATGCGCAGGCGACTGGTGGGCGTTTAAGTAGTCCGCTTGCAACGCAGATAACTGAAGTTCCGTGTGAAGGTCCGGGTTGCCAGATGTTTGATCCAGTTGACCCCAAACTTGGCGAGGCAACAAATGCTGCCGACGAATTCTGAAGGGAACCGTCAGGAACTGGAGGACACCAAGCGGGGAGCCAGGTGACGCAACCACACAGGAGCGCGGGCCTGGAAAAAAACGGTGCAATGAGTCGTTGCATTCCTGTTGCAGCGTCATGCCCGAATGCGCAGGCGACTGGTGGGCGTTTTAGTAGTCCGCTTGCAACGCAGATAACTGAAGTTCCGTGTGAAGGTCCGGGTTGCCAGATGTTTGATCCAGTTTACCCCAAACTTGGCGAGGCAACAAATGCTGCCGACGAATTCTGAAGGGAACCGTCAGGAACTGGAGGACACCAAGCGGGGAGCCAGGTGACGCAACCACACAGGAGCGCGGCCTGGAAAAAACGGTGCAATGAGCGTTGCATTCCTGTTGCAGCGTCGTGCCCCTGTTGCAGCGTCGTGCCCCTGTTGCAGCGTCGTGCGTCGTTACTGATGACATGACTGTTGTGCTGGTCGGAGGTTAAAACTTCTACATCAAACGACCTTTTGTGGCCTGTGCGGCGGTATTTTAGTAGCGTGCGGTGGTTTTGTGTGTTACCCAGACAGTGACATTCGTACTTAGCGTTATAAAGAAAGAAAAGTTACTGAAATAGATAACATCCTTCAAATAATGGCTAATAAAACCACTCGAAGTTTTATATATTTGGATGAATTCTTGCAAGAGTTGTTTGCCTGTTATGTTTAGCACCAGAGAGCTGCATTTTGTTTCAAGAATATTGATTTTCCACAGTGCCGGCATTGCAAAATAACTGGAAGTGAATGTACTGGAGGTGCCTATGAAAGGTGCGGTTTTCAGAGATTATTCAACACAGCTTCTAAGAGGTTGCCATATTAATTGAAAATATTTAGGGAATGTGCAGAATGTTCGTAATCAGCGCAAGATAGCGTTGCTTAATCACGATAAGTAGTGGACTTTGCGGCATGAGAAAGTCTCACATTTGGATCTAGCATAGCAAGCCAACGCGACTGCTCGGCTAATCTCACTGGTCTTCATAATTTTTTTTCTTTCTGTCTCACTTTTGGTTGCCTCAAGAACGCCGGCAAAAACCTTTGGAACCAGAACGAATAGAGCAGGCGCATGGGAAACCTCTGACCCAGAACGAACGCAATGGAAACTTTTCCGTTCTCTAGGCCATTGAGAACACGTGGGCTCCTCATTCCGTTGTACATGCTTAAAAGCAGAGAAACAAAATATGTGAAATCCATACATAAATAGGCAGTTATGTTCGATGCGATGAAATGGTTCTTTTTCGTTTTAGAATGCTGTGCAATGAGTTATTAACAATTAATAAGTTAACCGATTCCTTCCACGTCAAGGAGTAAATATACCTCAGTCATTCGGCCGGATGGACCCACGTAGTATGGCAATGGCTTGTGTTGCAGTGAGTTGGGTGTTGTTTGTTTTTATTGCTATAAATAAAGGGTGCAAACATTCAGAACTTGAAAGTGTTATGCTTAGTTTAGGTTGCGGTGTTCGGAATCACTTCTTCATTATGCCTACGCACCAAATGGGTAACGACTGTTACTGGTTTCACGCCATAAATAATTTAAATGCGCCCAACAGGTGGGGTGCTCAAATACTTATGTTGGATTTATTTTACAGCTGTCTGATTGTAAGATATTACCACAATCTTTTTCAGCACACGACGCTCTCGTCATGGAGGGTAAGTCACCATGTCTCCATATGCTAAGCATTTCTCTGATATTTTTTAGGTTGCCGAAAACATTTCGCACACATGTATAGTTTTGTAACAGCTAAACCACTTTCACTAGCACAGGAACAAACAGTAGAGAGGCGCTTCCGAAAACATTCTCCCTACCCAATTTCGCAGGTGCATTTTGCCTGATGTACACTGAACAAAATGCTATCAAATATATTTCCAGCCAAATATATTTGGTTCCCCTGGTTCGATCACCTCAAAATAAAGACTGAATAATAGACGGTTTTCTTCTACTGGCAAATCTTAGCAATGTAAACTTGGTGCTCAGGTTTTCCTCAGAGCAGCACGATGCCTGAACAAGTCAACAAGTACTGAAAAAAGAAGATATAGCTATCCAAGGCGTTCCTTCTCTTCTCTATTCCATACATCATAAACCGCAAAGAGTGTCTGTCTGTATCATGCCATGTCATCGTTGTTCTGAGTTGAGTTTATTATATTCGTTGATGCAAGTACAGAAGTAAATTTTCTTGAATGCACAACTGTATTAAAAAGACATTGTTCGCCCCTCGGTCTGGCAAGCACGACGATTGATTGCTAAGATTTCTGGGGATGGATTCCTTCGTTGTCATCTGAGTTTGCAAGTTAACACGCAGAGGGTTTCGAGATTGAGTTGTCGACCTTTGCCTGTGATGAGCCCACAGTTTGAAATTTTTATCGCAAGGCTTTGACGTGCGTGTGATCACCATCATCTAACTACTCAGGTCTACTGCAGGACAGAGGCCTTCCCACTACTCTCCAACCGCTCGAGTTCATTGTTTCCTCAGAATTGGTTTATTTCATCCTCCATCGGGTAATGGTCCTCCACTTCTAGCAGACCTGTTTCTTGGTATCCCCTCTGTCAGCCTAATTGCCCACTGGTTGTCGTTTCGTCTCATTACACGGCGAGGCGAAGCCCGTTTCTTACTTTGTATTTACCCTTTCGTATTGTCACGTAGCAAGAGACGAAACAGCTTTCTTGAAAGAAAAACAAGTTTATTGGAGTGAACTTGTGCTCCCGTAACAACTCAAAAAATACATGGGCGGCAAACAGCAGAAAAAAAAAGTGACGTGCACAGACTGGTGTCGGAGAATTGAATGCCGTGGCATCTGCTCAGCGGGAATTTATCTCTGGGCGCAAGGGTTTATGGAATAGTCAAATTCTATCCAGAACACTGTAGATCAACGAAGCTTACTGTAGGCTGTTCACGTTAGCTCGGAACGCTCTCCCTATCAGAACAGTTAACACATGCGGCACAGAAAGAACGAACGGAACACGCGCCTCCATTGGCAAACACAAACACCAATAACACAAACCAGCGCAGCCGGGCGGCAAACGCAAAGCACAAATAA
Source organism: Haemaphysalis longicornis (assembly GCA_013339765.2). NCBI lineage: Eukaryota > Metazoa > Arthropoda > Arachnida > Ixodida > Ixodidae > Haemaphysalis > Haemaphysalis longicornis. The sequence continues at coordinate 58,607,695 of CM023452.1, forward strand.
ACAAACCCAATGCATGGTTCACGGCATTACCCACCTCTAAGAGTGCATCGAACCGATGCTAACACAAGTGACAGTCCGAACAAATAAAAAAAATAGAAGTCCGCCATCGTGCGTAGAAAGGTTTTAAGCGAACCACGTGGACGACTTCAGGTCACGTGCATCGTCGTCATGATCCGGAATCACCATCGGGGATCACCCCCTAGGTAAGGTGGCCAACACGTTGTAGAATCCGGTAGTGTCCGAAGTACAAGGGTAGAAGCTTCTCACGAAGTCTACGTCGTCGAACAGCAGTCCAAACGAGCACACAATCCCCTGAGTGGTACTCGGCATCTCGGCTTCGGAAGTTGTAGCGTCTCGCATATACCAGCTGCTGGTCCGTTGTGCGAACTCTAGCGAGCTGGCGGGCCTCCTCCGCACGCTGAAGGTATCCTTGGACGTCGGCGTTGAGGTCGTCTTCTTCCACGTGGGGAAGCATGGCGTCAAGCGTGGTAGTCAGCCGTCTTCCGTATACAAGCTCCAACGGTGTCATCTGTGTGGTTTCCTGGATAGCTGTGTTCAACGCAAACTTGCTATAGGGTAGGAGTTCGTCCCAAATGTTATGTTCAACGTCGACGTACATCGACAGCATATGCGGGTTGTATTGTTCAGGCGTTCCGCTAGTTCGTTCGTTTGCGGTGGTGCACCGTGGTTCTTCGGTGATCCGTGTTGCTCTAGCGTAAGATTCCTTGCATATGCTCCGCAGTGAAGGCCGTTCCGCAGTCCGTGGTTAGGACTTCAGAGCTCCCCGTCGCAGCACAATTTGGTCTATGATGAACTGGGCGACTTCTTGTGCAGTCCCCCTCGGAAGAGCGGTGGTCTCTGCGTAGTGCGTCATGTAGTCTGTCGCTACGAGAATCCGCCTGTTCTGTAATAGTGACGTACGGAACGGGCCTAGAAAGTCCATTCCAATGTGTTGAAATGGCCTCGACGGGATGCGATCGGTTACAGTTTTCAGGCGGGTCTTGTCGGCGGCGCTTTTCGTCACTGGCAGTCACGGTAACTCCGAACGTAGTGGGTGACGTCGGATGTGAGGCAGGGCTAGAAATACTTCGCCTTAATTTTTGCTATTGTGCGAGCAGTTCCGAGAAGTCCGGAAGACGGGTCCTCGTTGAGCGCTTCAAAAAGTTTGTCACGCAGGTCTCCGAGGATTAAAAGTAGATAATTCGTTCTCGTTCCGGGGCTAAAAGTCTTCTTCACGAGGACGGAGTTTTGAGGTTGAATGCTGATAAGTTCCACTTGAACGCCCTTTCCAGAACGACGTTGCGTTGTTCGAGGTAGTCAATCATGACGCGGAGGTCGGTGTCGGCACGCTGCTGTGCGGCTAGGTCGCTCTCTGTCATGACTCCGAAGAACGCGCTGTTTTCATCGGAGTCTGGTGTTAGTGGGTCGACGGGGGCGCGGGAGAGGCAGTCGGCGTCGGAGTGTTTCCTTGCGGATTGATCGACTATTGCGACGTCGAACTCATGCAGGCGCAAGCTCCACCGCCCAAGTCGGCCAGAGGGGTCCATTAAATTGGTTAGCCAACACAGCGCACGGTGGTCTGTCACAACCTTGAACGGTCCCACATACACGTATGGGCGAAATTTTGAAATACCCCAAATCATACCCAGGAACTTTTTTTCGGAAGCAGAGTAGTTTTTCTCCTCTTTCAACAGACCACGGCTTGCATAGGCGATTACCTTTTCGCAACCGCTTTGCTTTTGGACGAGGACGGCACCAAAACATATATCGCTGGCATCCGTGTGCGTTTCCGCTTCGGCGTTTTCGTCGACATGACCGAGCACGGACGGGTTTGGCAGGCGTTGTTGCAGCTCACAGAATGCTTTTTCTTGGGCGTTTTCCAAGGCAAAAGGGGTGCTATCTTTTGTCAGGTGCGTGAGTGGCTGTACAATGCGTGCGAAGCTTGCGACGAAGCGCCGGTAGTATGCGCATTGTCTGAGAAATCTTCGCACGGTCTTTTAAATGCAGAGCATTTCTTTAACTCACGATGTCACCCGGCGTTGTCGGCGTGCCTCGGCGTCCGCAACAGCCGTTCCAGGGGCGCCCTCTCCACCACTCCTCCTCTCCCGCATCACGCTACCCTCCTCGCTCTGAACAGCAGTTCCGCACCCCTCCCCCTACACTATATAAAAAAAAATACTTACGGGCGCCTGGTTTCGATCCCACGACCCTGAGGGCGGAACGCAAGGTACATGGGGCTCTACCCACTGCGCCACAAAGTCGACACAGAATGGAAGGCTACGAACCCGCCTTATATCCTTGACTCATTCAAACTACGTCAAGAAGCTGCTGATACAACGCATTCACTACCTGTGGGCGGAACGCGAGGTACAGGGTGCTCTTCCCACTGCGCCACAAAACCGACACAGAATGAAAGGCTACGAACGCGCCTTATTTCCTTGACTCATTCAAACTACGTCAAGAAGCTGCTGATACAACGCATTCACTACCACAAACTCCCCAAACACTAAAAGTTAACGCAATACACCCACCCCCTATGCGACGCATTTACTCGAGTCCCTCTCGCGGGGAGATGGGCCCTTGTGTGTTTCGGGCTCGGGAAGTTCCCTATGGCTGATGTTTTGGCCGGGTCAGGCATGACTCGCGCGGCGTTGACGACGTGTCCCAAAAACTTGAGTTCCTCGTAAGCGAAGCGGAACTTTCAGGCTTCAGCCTCCACCACGACGTACGGTTGGGCTCGAGTACAGACTCCAACCTTGCAAAGTGTTCGTCGAATGTCCGGGCGAATACCACAATGGCGTCGAGATATACCAGGCTTGTGTGCCACTTCAGGGCAGCTAGCACAGTGTCCATGACTCTTTGAAACGTTGCGGGCGCCGTGCACAGCCCAACGGCATCACCTTGAACTCGTATAGACCACCTTGGGTTATAAATGCAGTCTTCTCTCAGTCTCTCTCGTCCGCTTCAATTTCCCAATAGCCTGTCTTGAGATCCATTGATACTTCGCATGGAAGAGGTGGTCGAGGGCGTCGTCGATTCGTGGCAGGAATTACAAGTTCTTTTTGGTTATTTTGTTCAGTCTCCGGTAGTCAACGCAGAACCCTAAAGTTCCGTTTTTTTTCTTCACGAGTACGACCGGTGCAGCCCTCGGACTTTTTGATGGCTGTATTATGTCGTCCCTGAGCATGTCATCTATTTGAGCCCGGAGGGCTTCGCGTTCGTGTGAGGAGACACGGTACGGTGATTCTCCGGTAGTTCGGACTCCATCTTCATTTATTATCCTGTGCTCCGCCAGACGTGTCTGTCGTAACTTTGAGTTCGACGAAAAACACCCGCTGTAGCGATGAAGGAAAGCCAATAACTTGTTCCTTTCTTCTTGTGGTAGCGCCGCATTCACATCAAAAGGATGTAGAAGCTTGAATGTTTCTTCGGGTGCGCGTTCAAAGTCGGCGACTGCGAACACGTGACTTGCTTGTGGCGTTTCTTCGAGGAACCCTATTGCAGCGCCCATGTTTTAATGCTGGCACTCCTCGGTGAAATTGGTTACTAAAACGTAGGGATTGCGTTGCCTAAACCCCGTAATGCCTCTTGCGACAGACACAACGCCGTCGAGAAGCAACCTTTGGTCACTCTCTACGATAGCGTCGATTTCAGCAGCAGCATCTTCACAGTAGACGGTCGTCATCAAGCTTGCGCGTGATGGCACGGTGACATGACCACCGGCGATCCTTACAGCTGCACGGTGTTCGGAATTCGGTTCAGGCGTCATGGAGTAATCGTTGGAAAAAGTTATTGACTTGGCCCGTAGATCAATAATTATACCGTTGTCCATCAAAAAGTCCATTCCACAAATAACGTCACGGGAGCAGTTAGGCAAAATGACGAACGCCGTAGGGTACGTTGTGCACAATCCAGAATATGGTGAAGCGCGATGTGCTCCATCCGCTTGGAGTCATGAGGTGGCCTCCTGCTGTGCGAATGTGCGGACCGTCCCATCCGGTCATAACGTTTTTCAGCTTGGACGCAAATGGTCCGCTCAGTACTCAGTAGTCGGCTCCCGTGTCTACGAGGGTGTATAAATCAAAGCCGTCGCTGAACACCTTGAGGTCGGATGCCGCCTTTCTCGAGTTTGAGGGTGCGTCGGGGCGTCGCACCTCGGCTTGTGCGTGTTGACGCTCGGGCACTGTGCGTCGTCGTCTTCTTCTTAGCGGCAGACTCGGTCATTCCGGGTACGCATCACGCCGTGTAGCTGTCGTGTTCGGGATTCTCGTCGGTATTAGGTCGGGTCGTCGGAATAAGCACATGTCGTGAATCACTGTCTTCGGCGTGTTCTTGCGTCGTTGGACAGTTTCCGGTTTTTGCCATAGGGCAACTTCACCTCCAGAATTGGCTGCTTTTAGTTTCCCCGCGTGCGCGTGGGAAGGGAGACTTTCCATGGGCGTAGTCAGCATTGCTATGGCTGTTCGGCGGTTGGTACGGGTAGGGCACCGGCGAGCGCTTGAAACGGGCTGGGCGACGGCTTGTTTGAGAGAGATACTCGTCGAACTCACGTGGTCGTTGGCCAGGGACAGGGCGAGGTGTATCGACGGAGAATCCTCACAAACCTAGCCTCTTGTAAGGGCAGTGGCGGTAGATGTGGTCGGTCTCTCCGCAGTGGTAACACAGGGTGGCGATTATTGGGCGTTCGACACACCTCGGTCTTCCTTTGCGCCTGGTGTCGGGTTACAGGGGGTCGCGCAGGTGACATTGGGCGGTGGTACGGCGGGGCCTCTTGACGACGTGTTGGAACAGGGTGGGGTCGACGAACAGCCGCGGAGTAGGATATAGCCTCTGGCTCGCGGGGTGCTTCGGACGGCATAGAAGTTCGCAAAGCCTGCTGTACATCTTCCCAGATCACGTCAGTCAGGGAAGCGATTTTAGGTTGTGGAATCGTCGTCGGGAAAAGGTTCCGCAGCTCCTACCTCACCACTGCATGGGTGGTGTCGCGTAGTGAGTCGGATGTAATAGCGCCGGCACTAATCGTCTCCGAAATTACCGCTATGATCGGGTGGTCCTACTGCCTCGTTCGGATTTCGAGCGTCTTCGCCATCGCAGTGGCCTCAGACGGCGATTCGGAGACGGTCTTGGGTGGGTTGCGAACAAGGCACGCGAAGAGCTCTTGCTTCACTCCTCGCAATCAAAACCATAGTTTCTTTTCCTCCGGCATTTGTGGTCCGCACGGCGAAAAAGTCGCTTCATCTCCTCGACGAACATCATGACCCCTTCGTTAGGGTGCTGTGTTCGAGTTTCCAGCAAACGCGCTACGCGTTCTTTTTATGAACACGGTAGTGAAGGTCCTAAAAAACTCGCGTTTAAAGTGATCCCAGTTTGTCAAGAAGCTCTCGTGGTTCTCGAACCAAGTGCGAGCTGAATCTTTCAAGTAAAAGGAAACATGCCGAAACGTTTCTGCGTCGTCCCACCTGTTGAATATCCGGACGTGCTCCAGTTTCTCCAAGCATTCTTCTGGATCTTCGGTGGGGGCTGCTCGGAATGGTGGCGGCTCCCGTGGCTGCTGCCGGACGATTGGTGTTGTTCCCTCTTGCACCATGGTGGTGGTTGCAGCAGTCGGTTTTTTGGGACCGTCTCACAGGGAGACGAAACTCGGGCGGGAGGCCTTGCAGTGCGCGGCTGGCTATATTTGGACTGGCTTGGTGGCTTTCCTTGGTTGTTGGTAGCGTACAGGGTGCATACCCAGCAACCTCCACCAGATATCGCGCAGCCAGAGACGACGGAGCTGTCTTGAAGGAAAAACAAGTTTATTGGAGGGATCTTGTGCTCCCCTAACAACACAAAGAATACATGGGCGGCGAAACAGCAGTGAACAAAGTGACGTGCACAGACTGGTATTGGAGAACCAAATGCCGCGGCATCTGCTCAGCGGGAATTTATCACTCGGCGCGAGGGTTTCTGGAATATTCGAATTGTATCTAGAACACTGTAGATCAATGAAGGTTATTCTAGGCTGTTCAATGGGCAATCGGAAGGCTCTCGCTATCAGAAAACATACCACATGTGGCACAGAAAGAAACAACGGAACACGCGCCTCCCTTGCGCCAAATATCTAAACGCGCCAAATACCTACAGCGATCTCTAAAGGCGCCGTGCTAGAGTGTTTATGCATGCGGGTAGTTCATTTTCCACCGCTGGCCCCCGAACCAAGTGCACCCAATTCGGAGACACAGCCGCAGGAATCTATACTGAAAATCTAAGATCCTTTTCTTTCGCCCGACCTCATTGACACCGGTGCGCCTACGGAAAAATCGCCGTCACCTTTGTCCTCCCAGTCGCTGCCAGTCACCGTTATTTGTGGCACTGATGTAGAGGCCATCCAAAATGAAGACATCCAACCCACGGCACGGGGTGACACAAAAAGGAGCGGCCTCTTGACACAACCCTGCATCATTCCCAGCGCACTCACAAATCTTCAGCTCCACGCTTTTGCCCCTGTACTGCACGACCGTTGTGCACTCCTGATGTGCGCTGCACGGTGCCTCCGATACGTTCCAAATATCTTGAAACACAAAACGAACCAACACAGTTTTCATGCTGAGCTCCAGTTTCCTTACCTGATGCACTATCGTGTACCTGTGCAGATCCTGAACACAATTCCTCTTCAACTGTAAAGGTAGCGTACAGTACGCGCCATTGGTTTTCGCGTCAGCAACCGTGGTCTCCAATGCCCAGAACCTCAACCAAATGTTGCTCATTGCGAGGTTCGCCCCAGTACATGAGCCCAGTGGCGCGAAGAAAGCATTCGATTTTGTCGCGAGAAAGATGGCATTATATACCAGGTGCCGTGCGTGGCTTCGACGCCGGGGTCCGCCACCGCTCTGTCACTCAATCCCCACTTCCCTGACTGCTTATAAACGAATACACATTCGTTTCGTTTTTGGGACCTACCCAGACCCAGGCTTCTCCTTGCACCTGCTGACTCTCGACCACGTATTCTTATCATGTTGCCTCTAACACGTCCGACGTTGTAGATTTCCTCCAAGATGCTTGGGAAAAAGTGCCTCCATGTACAATAGCTGTGCTATTGGAAGAATAAGGATTTATTTACTGCGTTTTGGCGAAGTGAATGATTCACAGACGTATGAACTACAGCATCCGGAAAGCTCATAACCGCATCATCCATCAAGTGACCCGACTTCTGCTGCACTCCCAGTCCAGACGTCCGGTACTCGCTTTGTGGCTACCGTTGATGCAAGAGCCTTGACTAGACATGAACATTGGACATAGCGATCTCGATTGACAAGGACATCGTTTGTACATAAATGGGCACATTTATAACGCTTATGCTGACATTTACCTTGCACATAGTACTGTATTTCTATAGTTCTGTATATAAATCATGCCTATTCTCACCACTTTTCATAGCTCACTTCAAACTGACCGCTAAGGGGGAGGCCAACTGCAGCACCATCCGCAACAGCACCATCCTCATCGACAAGCTAAAGGGCTGTATAATAAGTAAGAAAGAGAACGAAGTTGGGCTTCCAGGCTCTAACGGTGGCACTGCGCCTCTTCTCCGCTGGCCCTGGCCCGTCGGCCACAGGCGCCATGCAGCAATGGTGGGTGCGTGCAGCACGCATTGTTACGCGACGCCGGCCCTGTCTACAGATCTGATAAAGGAGGCTCGTTTCCTGTCTATGAGCGTTACTCACATCATTTTTCATTTTATGGTGCGGTTAGAAGTCCAAAGTTTGTTTTCTTGTTGTTTGGCAAGGCGGCTAGATTGAGCTCCGTATTTCATCACCTACAGTATTAACAGGTAGTAGATTTTTTGTTTGAGTGATGGAGGACGCTTACTGTTCATCATTTCGGAGTGCTTGTTGGTCTGTAAATATTGAGGTCCTCAGTATCTTCCTTCTAGTGATTCAGAAATACTTTGGCCTTTTTCCTTGGTATGGTAATTTTTGAGCATTTAAGCACTCAGAAAATAGTGCAGCCAGGTTTCCGGTACAATACCCCCTCCCCACCCCTTTTAATAGATCCGACGTTATGCCATCGTTACCTGCTGCGTTTCCCGTTTTTGCCTTTGAAAGCCTTTCGGAATTTCTCTAATTACTAGTGGAGCATAACAAGTTCAGCTTTCACGCGAAGTCGTTTTTCCTGGCCTAACATCGCTAACATATACCCTGAGGTACAATCACTGTGCTCCCCGCACGGGGCATCTTGAGCAATCTTGGTGACGGTACTGGCGATACCGCGGACCCCGAGCCCCCAAACATACGCTGGATCCAACCGTGGCAATGTGTTTATAGGTGGAGGGTTAGAAACCACGAACGGTGGCCGTCGGAGCCCAGGTCAAGCTCCGGCGGATGGGCTCCCTGTCTGTTTACCAGGCAGGGAGCTCCGGGACCTCCTCAGCTATCAGGGTAAGGTTGTGGAAGAAAGTACCCCCGTCCCCTGCTTCTATACATGCTGTATGGTATTATCAAACCCCCCCTCCAAACGTGATCGGTCCCTGAAAAGGGGCCGCACCGAAGTATCATTTCCGTCCTTACCAACGATCTCAACCCCAAAGCCAGCCAACTATCCCCGCTTCCTGATCATTCAATCCGTTGAAAAAGAAAAGCCTGTTGCCTCTCTGTCCGTCTTCTTGGTCACAAAGTTCATAGAAGGTATAATAGGAAAATCCTACAAAGCAAAGAAACAGAGAACGGGAGAACTGTTGGTCGAAGTCAATAACCAGCAGCAGGCAACAAATCTCCTGAGCCAGACACGCATTGCAGATCTTGACATCACGGTCACGCCCCACCGAAGCCTTAACAGCTCACAGGGCGTGATCTCAGATCCTGACCCTCATGACCGAAACTGAAACCGATCTGCTGGAGGGCCTGAAAAGTCAGGGCGTAACAGCAGTGAGGCGCATAACGATACGCAGAGAAGACAAAGAAATTCCTACTAAACATCTCATCTTAACATTTGATCGATCAACACTACCAGAATTCATTAACGCAGGATACATTCGATGTTCGGTTCGGCCATACATTCCGAACCCCGCGCCGCTGCTTTAAGTGCCAGCGGTTCGGGCATGGAACCAACTCCTGCCGTGGCCGTCTGACCTGCGCAAAGTGCGCCCAGCATGATCACCCATCGGACAATTGTCCATCATCAACCCTCACCTGCGCCAACTGCCAGGGACCCCATGCCGCCTATTCTCGAAAATGTGAGAAGTTCAACCAGGAAAAGAAGATTATCCAAGTGAAAGTAACTGAGAACATCACCTTCCCAGAGGCGCGGAAGAGGTTCGCCTCTTTCCCTCTGGGGAGGTACGCCGACGCAGCTCGCCGGGGGGCGGAGCGGCGTCTGGTTTCGGCGGGGACCCAGTACCGTGAGTCGGACTTGGTCCCGCCCCCGCCCCCCCTGGGTTGCCTCTGGCAGCCCAACCCGCCTCCGCACCGCTCGCTGAGCCAGCAGCGGCTGTGGTGGCATCCACGTCCGGTGGGGATGCTGCTGCACCCACCGTTTCCCCCTCTCCACGGGCCCGAAGCACACGCGAGGGCCCGGACGAGATGGAGACGGAGGCAGTCGCAGCGACCCCCTCCCCTGCCTCACTGCCTGTGCCACCTGTCGTGCTCCCCACGCCTTCGGCACTGGCAGCGCAGGCAAAGAACACCCGAAAGGGTACCACTTCAAGGGGGCCCAGTCCGCTGGGCACCCCCTTGCCATCAGATGACGACATGGACGTCGAGCCCTTCCGGCTTTCATCGCAGCGGAAGGAACGGGCTGCGACGTCCAGGTCAGTAGAGAAGGTCAGAAAACCCCTTCCAAGAGTGCAAGCCCCGAAAGACCCTACATAAATAATCACACTCCAGTAGCTCTAACACATCATAATGGGAAGAGAAAACATTGTTCAATGGAACTGCAGAGGCCTTCTGAATAATCTTGACGACGTGCATGAGATTCTGCATGCCAATCAGCCAAGTTTAATGTGTGTCCAGGAAACACATCTTAATTCCAAACACACAAATTTCTTGAATAGTTACCTGGTATACAGGAAAGACAGGGATGGCTGCACACACTCTTCTGGCGGTGTGGCCATAATTGCCCGCAAATCCTTAGCATGCCACCCTGTCACCTTGAACACTGTCCTTGAGGCTGTAGCAATTCGAACAATAATATTTAATAGGTTGATAACGGTATGCTCCATATACATTCCTCCTGATGTCTCACTTTCGAGCTCTGACTTCGAGGCGCTGGTTGACCAGCTGCCCGAACCGTACATCCTTACAGGCGACCTTAATGCTCACAACTCTCTTTGGGGCTCTTCTCGCACGGATGCCCGAGGTCGCCTGATAGAGAAGTTTTTAACATCCTCTGGAGCATGCCTTTTCAACAAGAAACAGCCTACATACCATAACACAGGTCACAACACATACTCACATCTTGACTTGACTATTGGTTCTGCAATTCTCTTTCCATGTCTTGAATGGGGCGTGGGCACAGACCCATATGGTAGTGACCATTTCCCCACTTCATTAACGCATATAGGTACAGGCCCGAGCAGTCCATCTTCCCATAAAAGGTTTAATGAAGCAAGAGCTAACTGGAACACATTTACAGAGACATCGAAACTACACCACACATCCATAGCACACCTACACGTTGAAGAAGCTACCCAACTCCTCACGGCGCACATCCTCGACGCCGCCGAAAAGTCCATTCCCCACGCCTCTGGTGCCCCGCGCAACCAGCGGAGGCCGTGGTGGAATGAGGACTGTAGGCGCGCGCGAGAGGCCCAGAACAAGGCGTGGGGTGTCCTTCGTCGGTACCCCACGTCGGGTAACCTCATTTTGTTCAAACGGGCCAAGGCGTTAGGAAAACGTGTGCGCCGTGAGGCGAAACGAGAGAGTTGGCATACCTTCTTGACATCCATTAATTCATACACAGACACACACAAAGTCTGGACACGTATACGCAAGCTCAAAGGACAACAGACACACAGCCTGCCCCTGGTTAGCACAACAGGGGACACACTTGAAGACCAGGCTAACACGCTTGCACAACACTTCGAACATGTGTCCAGTTCAGCACACTACACGAACACTTTCATGAAACAAAAAACATCTGCAGAAAAAAAGCCCTTACAAGATAAAGACAGATCAAAAACTTCTTACAACTCTGAATTCACTATCTATGAGTTGAGGGCTGCCCTGAGCTCGTGCAAACCTTCAGCTCCAGGCGCAGATAAGATTACATACACCATGATACAACACCTACACCGAGACACACTTGAAACACTCTTACACCTATACAATAAAATATGGCTTTCGGGGCACATTCCACGCTCTTGGAGGGAGGCCATAGTAGTGGCTGTCCTAAAGGAAGGGAAGGACCCTTCCTCTCCCGCCAGTTATCGTCCCATTGCCCTGACAAGCTGCCTGTGTAAGCTCTTCGAGAAGATGATAAACAGGAGACTCGTGTACTTCTTAGAGTACAATGGTCTTCTCGAGAGCTGCCAGGCGGGCTTCAGGGCGGGACGATCTACCAACGATCAACTCGTTGCGTTAGAGTCTTATATCAAAGATGCTTTCCTCCACAAGCAGTACTGTATGACAGTATTCTTTGATCTTGAAAAGGCGTACGATACTGCTTGGAGGTATGGTATCCTCATCGATCTGAAGTCCTTTGGCATAACGGGTAACATGATAAACACGCTTTCCAGTTACATGTCCGAAAGGACGTTTCGCGTGCGACTTGGAACTGCACTCTCTAGGGTGCATGTGCAGGAAAATGGAGTGCCACAAGGTGGAGTTTTAAGTTGCACCCTTTTTATTGTCAAAATGAATTCCCTCAGGAAGGCATTGCCACCGTCGATTTCCTGCTCAATTTATGTAGACGACGTACAATTATCCTTTAAGTCTTGTAACCTGTCTGTCTGCGAGCGCCAAGTCCAGCTTGGTGTTAACAAGCTAGCTGGTTGGGCAAGACAGCAACGGTTTTAAATTTAATCCAGGGAAGTGCACTTGTGTCTTGTTTTCCAAGAGGCGTGGCATCCGGCCGGATCCAGACATTCAACTCCACGGTGTCTCGATTCCTGTCAAAAAGGAACACAAGTTTTTAGGTATAATCTTTGACGAGAAGCTCACATTCATCCCACACATAAAACAACTAAAACATAAATGCTTAAAAACAATGAATATCCTGAAGGTTCTCTCGCACATCTCTTTTGGTGCTGACAAACAGCTTCTGCTGCGTGTTTTTACCAGCTTGATAGGCTCACGATTGGACTATGGCAGCGTTGTCTATGGGTCAGCCACTAAAACATCCCTCAGAATGCTGGACCCTGTGCTTCATCTAGGGCTCCGCTTGTCCTGTGGCGCCTTTCGGACTAGTCCAGTCGAAAGCCTGTATGTAGAGTGCAACAAATGGAACCTACAATGTCAGCGAGCATACACAGACCTCCTCTATGCTTTTAAAATTTCATCCATGCCTCACCATCCTTTTAAATCAGTTTTTCATGATACCTCCATGACTGAACTCCTTCTAAATCGACCATCGTTCTCTGCGCCCTTCTCTTACAGAGTTAGAGAGGAAGCGTCAGAGCTTGCTGTCTCCTTTTTAGATACGATCCAAAGTTCTGTAACAGATCTCATAGCACCATGGCATCTCCGCCCTGTCTCATGCGACACATCATTCACACATGTAGATAAAAACCGAGCTCCCACATGTGCAATTCTGCAGCATTTCTTGTATTTGCAGCAGAAGTATGAGTGCTCTGAATTTTATACGGACGCCTCTAAGACTTCCACCTCGGTGTCCTGCGCGGCGCATGGGCCCGGCCTTAGTGTCACTAGAACTTTTAACACTAATACAAGTATCTTTACGGCAGAGGCCTATGGTGTACTTCTGGTTGTTAATCATATCCTTCAAAGCCACATCCCACAATCCATTATATATACAGATTCTCTCAGTGTTGTGCGGGCATTGTCGTCAACAAAGTCCTCAAAAAATCACGTTATAAATTTAATAGTCAAGGGTATTATGTCTGTGTATGTCCACAAAATTTGAACTAGTCCTTTGCTGGGTCCCTGGCCACTGTGGTATAGCCGGGAACGAAGCAGCGGACCGAATGGCTGCTGCTGCTACACTCTTGAATACAGTAGACATAACCACATTACCCTACACTGACGTGAAACACACATCAGACAACAACTTCGCACAACATGGCAAACACCACTGGAGTGAACAAACAGACAACAAGTTACACGTAATAAAACCTCACTTGGGACCGTCAACCACCGACACACGCAATAGATACTCTGAAGTCGCCTTGGCCAGATTACGGATAGGGCACACACATGCAACGCACTCGCACCTGCTCACTGGATCTTCTAGACCCCCAGTGCAGCAGGTGCGGAGAGGCCCTATCCGTAGTGCACATACTAATCACATGCAAGGCACTTCACACAACACGACACAAACACTTCAGAGAACTCTGCAGACAACATATTCCCCTCCATCCATCGTTTTTCCTAGGTGACGAAGCCATTGTTTCTGTGAAACGTGTGTTTGACTATTTGTCAGAAGTCAAGTTTTTAAACCTCATTTCCTATCGCGCATCATGAAATCTGGCCCTATACACCAGCCATGCTCGTTGTCGTTTTGGGATTTTACTTTTGTTTTTGCTGATTTTACTTAGTGTTTAAGGTATCACCTCTCATATACGACTATTGTTTTGGCGCTCTTTGCCCCAGTTGGCCTTGCGCCATAAACATCAAACCATCATCATCATCACAATCACTGTGCTGCCTTTATTATCTCGTCGAAACTGTGCGTATGCAACCCTGCCGACCTGTGAATGTGTATATGGAGTCCTTGCCGATTGTTAGAATACTCTTATTCACTTCCAAACTCCCCCCACCCTGCAGCGTTCCCTGTATCACTACAATTACTTATGCACTAGTGTATTTTTACTTGCGTTTCTCAGCTTGCAAAGCTTGGCAAATTCGCTTGATCAGCCGTAGTTACCACTTCTATGTTAGTACGTTCGGCAAATAGGTGATTAGTTTTTTGTTTTTCATTTTTCCCCTACATGGTTCTTTTTCCAAAGCAGGAGCTGATTCCTTAATTGACGTTGTTAGTTTGTCAGATAGCATGTCAACACTAACCTCATTCAGCTTGTTTCGAAGAGAAAATTTGTTTTACAAGACCTGTTTGAAACTCCTGTGATCTGGCTCTTACTGACTCAAGCGGCATTAGTTTTCATGAGTTTTCTCTTTCTCTTTGAGATTTAGCCTTAGCTTGCATACAACTATCGTGTGTTAGAACGGTGTTTTCTGATAGTAGGTGCACACCGAAATTCGAAACAGCGCAAAAAGACTGTCCTGTGATAGCTGCTGTAAATCTTACTTAGCACCTCTACGTCTTAGGCGATACCCGGGTTGTCCCTTGAAATAAGCCCACGTATTTTCTTTTAAGAAGGTGGCTTTCCATGTGCATTTCCTAATATTTTGTTTGAAAAAGAATGTATTCTTCAACCTCAGAGGTTTTTGCGCTGCAAATCCGAGCAGCCTATCCCCTCGGCTGTTGCGGTTGTCTATTGTAATGTTTCCCATTCATCTTTCTTCCATTTGCTTGTAAATGACCTTTGCGGTAGAGTTTTTCATAAGTTGTGAACTGTTGTTTGCGAATAATATTGTTCATTCCTCATTGCTGGCCACCTAGGCTTCAAACTAGCTACTTTTTCATAGCTAGGTAAATGAACACAGCAGCTGCTCAGTTTTCTAACAGCAAGACGTCAGTGGAGCTCTCAAACCCAACCAAGCGTCTCAGCTCAGTCTGTCAGAACTTCGCCTAAAAAGAAAAGGCAACAGACGCTGGTTCACTTAAACTTCACCTATATCTCTCTCTATCTCTCTCTGGCACGTCTGGCTCTCTGAGCCGAACCGGTGGAGTTATAGAGTGCGGCTTGCTCCGGAAGTAACCATCATCCTGTATACCTAACACCCTACACAAGATAGCTTCAAACACGCCTGTAAGCCTCTTCCGGACACAAAGAGACCCACTCTCGAGGGAAGCAGCTGGCCAACCCTGGTGTAGCAGTTGGCTGCCAGCTACCATGACTAACTGAGGTTTGGACTTTCAGTCCTCAGCAGCCGTTGAGCGCCTGTCCACGGTGGTGCTCAAAACAACGACACAACAGTGGGGGATAAGAATTTGTGGGGATGGACAGGCTGCCTTTGTAACTTGACACAAGCAATGCTCAATGCAAGCACCCAGTCTAACATGGGAAGCGCAGCGATCGGGCAATAAGTGAGATATCCCAGGATTAAGAAAACCAAGAATGATAGCAGAAGGTTTCATGAAGCTCAATAGTGGCATATTCTGTGCTACACTGGAACCAAATAGAGAAAAAAACACGGGGTCTTCATTTAATTTTGTAGAGAAGTAGCAGAAAACGTGGAGGTTTTCAGCGTCAGCGAGATTGTCGCAGCCCTTGTGATTACATTAACAAGCGATGCAGGTACAAACGAGTGCCGGTCTATGCGCAAACAACCCGCTAAGAGGATGAAGCCGTACACAGCTTCAGCAAGGACGTTCATGAAGTCGTCACAAACTCCCAACACCTGCTACCACATCCGAAAGGCGCATAGGACCGAGGAACACTTTATATCGCGAGAGCGCGCGTTCGAGTGCGAGCAGTGAAGGATTTTGTGTATTACTTCGCCGGTCATGATCCTCATCGTAGAAAATTGGCATTCCTTCACTACGTTTCAGGCATCACTTACGCCATCAGTGATACCTACAATGCTTTCCTTTTCAACGCGCGAATTAAGTAATTCAGCTGAAAAAACCACAAATTCCTACTGCTTATTACACCTGAGTGAAAAAAAGCTGGCAGTTTTTCTTCGACAAATGTAACATCAACTCATATGTGAATAAATGAAATATTACGTTTAGGTGTTTAGTCATGTCTTTACGTTACAAGCTCAGCAGGCAAGGAACATCCAACAGTGTATCACTCTATAAGCATAATCCACACATAGTAAGCTACATGAAGAACCCTTAATCCCTATTTGTCGGCCTCTTCGGAAACTGCAATGTATTCCTTAAAATTAACCTGGAACTTTATCACAGCGATGCTAACTTATTATATGAGGACGCCAGAAGTCGGTGCACAAAATTCCAATTTTTGTAATGTACGACTGATAGCGACTTCCTATTCACAGTGTGCTCTGTGCTAAGCCAACAAGCCACTACTGATTCGTCGGTGCCACTACCGCTGCTCAGCCCTGGGAGCACACAATCACTTTGCGCTTACGGTGTCATGTCATGGGGATTCGGCCTCCGCTCACTGAGGCTACGGTGGCACGTGCTAAACTTGTGCAACTAAGAATCAGCCTTCAAAAAAATTGTTGCCCTTCCACCCTCTGAAGAAGGATGACCTGCAAAGCTCGACGCAGTACGCGCAGTGGACGAAACAAAACACGTTTGTCGTTATTTGCCATGCAGCATATTAACTAGTCAATTATCATATTGAACCTCTGACGGATCCAAGGTTTGTTCTTGAAGATCAACCTGGAACGTCCTGAGTCTCACCCGCGTCGTAAGCACCTTACTGTTTGTATAAAGCTGGGTTTAGACTGTTGCCGCAATTGTGGTAAGAACATTATAGAATGAAGTCATTTCATGTCTCAGCCAACCGAACTGCGCGACACGAAATGTTTAAAGAAAGTATAAACTTGGCGCAAACTAAACGTGGATGAAGAAGACAGGTTGAGACCGATACCGTCACTGTATCTGTCGCACCTTCTCTTTATCCACGTCTAGTTTGCGCCACATTTTACGTCTTGTTTAGGTATGTACCCACTAGCTCAGGATCAAGTTTTCTTAGATGACCTTTTTTTACGTCCATACATAACGATACGTGTTAGGCGTTGGCAATCTGAACAGAGCCTAACAGAGAACCCGATCCGCTCTACAACTGTGGACTCCGCACAGGGCCCCTCGGGCTATTTAACGTCCGCGTTCAAACCTCGCACAAGCACAACGAACATGCCGTCCATCAGTACGGGCATGAAACCGACAAGTGCGCGGCCACGCCTTCCCTCCTCCCTCCCACTATTCTCCACTACAAACCTGCGCACACATAAACAAGCAACTGCTCATGAGTGCCTGCTTAGAAGTGACAGACGCCGCCAAAAATATCCTCTGAAAGCCCCCTGAAAAGTGATATTGGCTCATGCGGTCGTTTCAAGAGGGCAATTTGGTGTTCGTCCGGGAGGGATTCGCTGCTACTCGACGAGCTGACCTTCAGGCGGCCATAGCGGTGCCCGCAGCTTTCCGCTGTTTTCGACGCAATCGCGCTTGTGTTCGGGCCAACGCTTAAGTTCCTGCGGTTCCTCTCAAAACGAATGACATGCATCCGTCCCTAAAAGATTTTTTATTTATTTATTTATTTACAATACCCCTAAAGGCCCTCGAATGAGGGTATTGCATAGGGGGGGGGGGGCTTCGATAAACAACCAGAATACACGTACATTCAGGTGCAGCATACACAAAGGAAAAAAAACTTCAACAACAGCCAGACGTTTTCTTGCGTGTGCGTTGGCACGTAACAAAGCAATGCCATTCATCACTGCATGTGAATGAGAAAAAAAGTAAAAAAAGGTAAGAAAATAAAATAGCATAACGAATATAAAAGCGTGAAGAGCAAGCAAGAACTTACTAATCATCAAAAGTATGAAAATACACAGCGAACAAAGAGAAGACAACACTGTTATCAGCACGTCACTGTAGAGCAAAATAAATTCTTAAACTTGGCTACATCAGTTTCTATGGCTATGTGTGAGGGCAAATCGTTCCAATCAATAATAGTGCGTGGTATGAAGGATTGTGCGTATGTGGATGACCGACACAAAATGTGTTTCACTTTGTTAGGGTGATCACGACGAGGAAAAATTTGCGGAGGGGACTGAAAAAAATCATCACGGAGCGCGCAGTGGTGGAAAATTTGATGAAACAGTGAAAAGCGTGCGTGTTTGCGACGAAGGCTCAGTGATTGCAAATCGGCTCGTTTCTTCAATGCTGTAACACTGGTGAATGTAGAATAATCTGAAAATATAAAACGGGCAGCACGTTTCTGCAGGGATTCCAAATTAGTAGCTAAGTATGCCTGATGGGGATCCCAAATGGCCGCCGCGTGTTCAATTTTGGGGCGAATGATTGTGATGTATGCCTGCTTTCGTACGAGTGGAGGAGCTTGCTTGAGGGTTCGTTTAAGTAGTCCAAGGGTGCGGTTAGCAGCAGCCGGGGTTAAATTAATATGGTGATGCCATGTAAGCTCAGACTGGAAATGAAGGCCAAGATATTTGTAGGAAGTGGTAAATTCAATCGTGGTGTTATTAATGAAGTAAGTGTTTTCAATTCGAGACGTACGGCCGCTAAATGTCATTACCTTGTTTTAGAAGTATTAGGCGTCATAAGCCATTTGGAGCACCATACGTTAATTGCATCAAGGTCAGATTGTAAGCATTGGCGATCTATATCAGAGGAAATTGTGCGGTAAATTACTACATCATCGGCAAAAAGACGAACCCAGGACGTTAAGCAAGAAGGAAGATCATTAATATAGATAAAGAAAAGCAGAGGACCAAGTACGCTTCCCTGGGGGACACCGGAAATAACATTGGAAAAAGAAGAACTGTAGTTGTTAGCGGAAGTAAACTGCATTCTGGAAGAAAGAAAATCTTTAACCCACGCGAGCACGTTAGGGTGAATGTTGAGGCATGTAAGTTTGAGAAGTAGTCTGTGGTGTGGAACGCGATCAAATACTTCAGAAAAATCAAGGAAAACTGCATCAATTTGGAAACCAGCGTCGAAGGATGAATGTAGGTCATGAACAAATCCGGCAAGTTGGGTTTCACAAGAGTAGCCCTTGCGGAAACCGTGCTAATACTGATATATAATGCTATGGCTTTCTAAGTATTTGGCAGTTTGAGAGTGAATGATGTGCTCCATAACCTTGCATATGATATTTATTAGTGAGATAGGTCTGTAGTTGCATGGTGAAGAACGATCGCCTGACTTAAAAAAGGGTGCTACCTTGGCCATTCGCCAGTCGTTGGGGATAGTGCCTGTCGCAAGGGACTGTGAAAAAAGGACAGTTAGAATACTACAGATGCCTTGGAATGCATTTTTCAGTATAGTGTTATTAATACCAGTATGATCAGATGCAGAAGAACGTTTAAGCTTACTTAAAATAGAAAATATGCCCGCCTCAGTTACAACAATTTCTGGCATGTCAACGTCTAATATAATATCGCTCATAGGTACGGTGGTAACATCCTCACAGGTAAAGACAGCCGTGAACGTCTCATTCAGAAGTTCTGCGCATTGTGATTAAGGAAGTGAAGTGTTGTTGCTATCGGAAAG
The DNA here is from genome assembly GCA_013339765.2 of Haemaphysalis longicornis. Classification (NCBI taxonomy): domain Eukaryota; kingdom Metazoa; phylum Arthropoda; class Arachnida; order Ixodida; family Ixodidae; genus Haemaphysalis; species Haemaphysalis longicornis. Next base: position 58,627,117 of record CM023452.1, read on the forward strand.
AGTGATATCAGGATACTGTTTTGGATTCACAACGCGCCAGAATCTTCGAGGGTGATTTGTAAGCATAGATGTCAGGTCATGGCAAAAGAAATGACGGCGTGTGGTTCTAAGTAATGTCTGGTATTCTTTATCGCAGGCTTTGTAACGTAGCCAAGAAATCGAAGTAACATTTTTATCGGCCCGTCTGTAGAGTCGCTTTTTTTTGTTGTATAAACGCCGAAGCTGCTGCGTGAACCAGGGAGCGGTACGTTGGCTTTTGATTGTAATGACAGGTATATACTTTTCTATTAGTTGTTTGAGAAAGTTTTTAGCTATTTAAAACCTGGAAACCCTTGATTTCTAATGTAACGTACAAACATGTTGTTGTCCGTTTCCTTTCCACCTCGTATGCATCTTACAGTCTGTTTATACAAACTGTGTAACACATCAACCGACACCTGAACCAATCAATTGCGAAAGACAGCCGACTAATCTCATTGAGCCGCATAATTTTGACATGTACAGCTCTCATCAGAACAACCGGCATTTCATCGGTAGCGGCAAGACGCCTAGCTGTGCGTGCACACTATCCCTTTTTATACCCTAAAACCGTGCACGCATAAGCCGGCGTCCGGGGATGGCGCATACTTAGGAGCGAACGACACCTGAGAAAATGTCGCTCGGAAGGCCTTCCAAGCTGAAAAAGAAATATGGGCTCAAGCTGACGTTACAACTGGGATAATACCTCTTCTGCCGGGAGGGATTCGCAGCTACTTGCGACGTGAATTTCATTGGAAATGGTAACGGCGGGTTTCGGCCGTTTTAGGGGCAGTCCTTTGGGAGCTGTTACCTGGGCCTCGCTGGAGCGGTGTCTGTTTATATCCACGTAACCGAGTGTGTAAACGCGGCAGCGACGAAAGAAAGAAAATGTAGATCAGCGCGTAGAGAAGGGGGAAGTGGAATACGACACGTGGGGCTACTGCGTCATCTCTCTCATTGCCTTTCCGTCACACATGATTGATGTGTCACTCCCAAGCAGCACCCTACCCGTGACACTTTCCCCGGACACTGTTCCATTCTCCACTAATCCAAACCACGTGACGTTTGCGCAGGAGGTACAAAAACGACATGCAACAACATGCTCGCTGCTCCCTTGTGCGGGGCTAATCCGAACCACGCGACATCTGCGAGGGACGTTTAAACACGATTTTGAACATGCTGGCCTGTGGCGGTGGCGCACTGCACGGTAGCAGCGGAGTAGTGCACGCCGCCGTACGTTCGCTGATTACGCGAGCACTTCCTCAGACGCAGTGGAAATGCGCCGTGACGGAATACTGGAGCTCACGCTGTGCACAAATTTCTTACTAGAGAGTGTAGTAATCGCAGTGCAATGTTTACGCGCATCCGGGCTTCGGTTTTTTTTTTCGCAATCATCTGATAATCGTTCTACCGGCGCTAGCTGTCGACTGCACAACTTGCCAAACGGCCATCGGTGGAGGTGAGGGGGACAACAGTAATCAAAGAGGTGTGAGCGGGGTTACTGATGACACCTGAATGAAAAGTGGGGGTAGGAGGTGTTAGACATATACTGCTTTGCAGTAATACGTAGCCGCCCATACAATTACACTCCAGGTAGGCCGCAAATAATTTTAATACATACCTTTTTGCAATACAAAACCTCTAATACCGACCTCAATCGGCTCGTTATTGGATGGTCTTTTAGGCACTAGGGCGAGTCCACCGACAAACACTCACATCAGCAAGACTTATGGTAGAGTAAACAAGCACACTGCAAATGCTCAAACAGGTCGCAGCATAAATTCTCACAAATTGTTACAAAACATGTTTTCCTCAAAATATTGTTACGACTTTCTCGGACGTGTTTCTTGCTGACCTGGTGGGCCATCGGGAATGCACCATGTCACTATGCCCACATCACAATTTACAAACAACCACGACCAATGCATTTCGTTGACCTGCGGTATACATTAGTTCAAAATGTTTCCGCAATATCAGCATTTACATTTTATTTCCCCGCAGGGGGCATATCTGCTAAAGCAGATGTTTGCGTGTACTGTGTGACACCACGGACCCCGAGCACCCACGTTTAGCCGTGCGTGGCAGCGCCGTGACCGGGAAAAAGAGGGTCCTGGTGGTTGAGCCGACGCCGAGTGCTTGGACCTTAGAGGCCCCTTGGGGAACGCAACACACCACTTTGGCCTCCGCTTCTCGTAGACGGCACCTCCGGTCTGACCCACCCGGGGGGAATTGGCAGTCGCCTTTTCCTGCCCTTCCCTTCATCTTTCGCTTTCCTGTCTTCTTTCTAACAACTTTCCTGTCGTCTTATTTTTTCTCAGTTTACCTTTTTCCGGGCGGCTAGGGTTAACCTTGTGTGGCGGACGACCCTGAGTTCAGCCATATTAGGTTATAGTCGTGGTGTACAGCTTTCGTGGGCAGGACTTGCTCGCGAGTTCTTGTCCCATCCCCTTGTTGGGCTTCATGGTGGGCGGCTGCACCATGGCCGAACAGATTTATTTTATGGCTGCTTTTTTTAGCACAACTGATCCCTCTCGTAAAAGAGGGGGCACCGACGTAACTGCTAAGTTTTTCACGAAGAACGTTACCAACTTCCCACGCTTCCACGTTGTTCACAGCAACGATGAAGAAAAAACTGCCCGACTTGTCTCGCCATTTCTTGTCGCAAAAACCCTAACTGCCACCATTGGCGAAGGCTACAAAGAAAAAAAACTAGCTAATGGAGACCTCCTACTCGAACTGCTCTACAAACACCAGCGTGGCAAACTGCAGGACTAACATCTTTTGGTGAGATCCCTATAACTGTAAGCGAACACAGGTCACTCAACACGGTCCGCGGAGTCATCTCCGATGACGACCTAAAGTACGTGTCTCAGGAGGAACTTCTGGAAGGTTTGAAAGAACAGAACGTAACAAATGTGTATAGAATCAAAATCAGAAGAGAAAACAAATAAACCCAGACTTAACACATGATCCTTACCTTCGCATCCAGCATACTTCCAGAATCTGTAGAGGTAGGATACAAAAAATGAAACTGAGACCGTGTATTCTAAATCCTCGCCGATGCTACAAGTGCCAACGATACGGTCACGGCTCGCTAAGCTGCCAGGGCCAAGACACCTGCGCCAAATGTGCCTCCAATGAACACCTTGCTGAGAACTGTGAATCCGAACAACAACTCTGTGTGAACTGCATGGGCAACCACGCAGCATACTCTCGTGTTTCCCAGCGTGGAAAAAAGAAGAGATCATCACGCTGAACGTGACTGAAAACCTTACATTTCGCGAAGCGCGGAGGCGACTGACACCAGCGCACACCCGATCCTACTCCGTTGTGGTGCAACAGGGCGCGGCATCACAGCTGTCTTCGGCGCCTGCTGAAGCCACACAGAGTGAGGCTGAAGCAAGGCCTCCCGCGCTACCGGTCGAAGCAGCTAGTGCTGCTCCAGCACCCCCAAAGCGGGCTGCACGGACCCCTGGATTGCAGTCCCGAAGGCCTCTGCCCACACGGCTAGGTCCAACTCTTCAACACCCATGCATTCTGCACGAACCTCCAGCGCTTCGGAGGAGACAATGGACACAACTGAGGGAGGTTCTCGGCCGTCTACTTCGGTGGTGCGGCGGAACTCCCTTGAAAATGGAAAGAAAGGCAAAAGCCGTATCACGGTACCGAAAACGTAGTTTTCACCTGATACAAATTAACATGGCATTCCTAGTCCACTGGAATTGTAGAGAACATTTAAATAATTTAAATGGCGTGAAAGAAATATTCGCGACTCATTCACCTGCAGTCTTGTGCGTTCAAGAAACAAACTTGGGTACTAAACATAAGAACATACTCAAAAGGTACCAGGTCTTTCGTTGTGACCGAGAGCAGGCGAATAGGCTCTCTGGTGGTGTCGCCATAATTGTGCAAAATGGTATTGCAGCTCAAGAACAGAAACTGAAAACTAGGCTAGAAGCAGTGGCTGCAACCATGCTTGTATTGAAAGCAATCACAGTCTGCGGTGTGTACTTAAAACCACAACTCACGGTAACACTGCTTGATTTAGAAGACTCAGTAAATCAGTTACCAGAACCGTTCTTAATAGTAGGTGATTTTAATGCACACTCATCCTTTTGGGGAAGTGAAAAAAGTAATGTTAGAAGCCAGATTTTAGAAGATTTGATTTTGACCAATGTCTGCTTACTGAATACTGGCAAGCCTACATACTGCTCCCCAGGCTCAGGAAAGATGAGCTGCTTAGATTTATCCTTTAGGTCACCATCCGTTTTTAGCGATTTTAAATGGAATATCATAAACAACCCATATGGGAGCGATCATCTGCCTGTACTCATTAGTGTAACATTATCACCAACCACTATCCCGACGAAACCAAGCAGGTGGAAACTTCAGGTTGCCGCCTGGGGACTTTTTGCTTCGGAAGCAAATTTAGACCAAGTTTTTTTTCAGACACTCTTAGTATTGACGAATTGAAGGAAGTGTTTACATCCCGCATTGTTATTGCTGCACGCATTGCTGTCCCACAGTCCACGGGAGTGGTGAGGCAGAACCACCAAGTATGGTGGACCCAAGAATGTAAGGAGGCAAAAAGGCAGCAAAATAAAGCATGGGGACTCTTTAGAACGTACTTAACCCAGGAAAATTTAATAAATTTTAAAAAGGTGAGAGCTAAAGCAATGTACAATCGCGGAAAAGCTGAGAAAGCCTCATGGCAAAATTATGTCTCGTCCATAAACAGCTCCGTAACATCAAAGAAGGTATGGGAGCAAATTCATAAGCTAAACGGGACGTACTCCCCCTACACACTTCCCCTTCTAACAGCACCAGATGTGCAAACAAGCATAGAAGAACAGGCAGATATACTGGGTGAACCCTTCGCCAAAGTATCAAGTTCCACACACTACACACAAGCTTTCCTAAAGTATAAAAACACAGCTGCGAAACAACGACTGCCAACATGTGGTGGCACAAACGAAACATACAACACTTTAATTACACTCCAAGAATTAAAAAGAGCTCTTTTGGCTGGTAAGCAGACCGCCCCCGGGCCAGATGATATACATTACAAAATGCTCGCTCATCTATATGGTCCTGCTGTAGAAGCACTTCTGAAGTTTTTTTAACAAAATTTGGGTATCGGGAAAAATGCCAGGAGTTTGAAAAAAAGCTTTTATTGTAGCATTCTTAAAACCCGGAAAGCCGCCAACCTCCCCTAGTAGTTATAGACCAATAGCCCTTACGAGCTGTCTGGCCAAAACTTTAGAACTAGTTGTGAATACCAGGTTAAATTTTGTCCTACAATCAAATGAACTTACAGACATTCACCAGTGCGGCTTCAAAAAAGCATGCTCAACAACTGACGATATTGTCCGCCTTGAAAATGCCGTACGAGAAGCATTTATACACAAACAACACTGTCTTGCTGTCTTTTTTGATCTCGAGAAGGCCTATGACACTACATAGAGGTTTGGAATATTCCGGGATTTAGTAGAATTGGGCATACGTGGAAGAATGCTGAACTGCATGAATGATTTCTTGATAAATCCTTCATTTCAAGTGCGCCTGGGCTCCACCCTGTCGAGGAATTTTGTACAGGAGAACGGGGTCCCTCAGGGCTGTATTCTTAGCACAACACCGTTTGTCGTCAAAATGAACTCCATATCAAAAAATAATTCCAAGGTCAATTATGTATGCTGTTTATGTTGATGACCTTCAAATAGCTTGCACATCATCCAATGTAACGACATGCGAGAGACAGGTACAGTTGACCATAAATAAACTGACAACATGGGCAGACAGAAATGGTTTCCAGTTTTCACCACACAAAACAGTCGCTATTCTTTTCTCACTCAAACGAGGCCTGCAGACAGACCCCACCCTACACCTAAAAGAAATAAATTTGCCCATACAAAATGAACACAAATTTCTCGGCATAACATTTGACAAAAAACTCACTTCCCTGCCTCACATCAATATCTTGAAAAAAGAAAGCATCAGGGGTTCTAAATATACTTAAAGTTTTGTCTCGTGAACACTGGGGTTCCGACAGGTCATGCCTCCTACAAGTGTATCGCTTCGTTGTAAGCTCTTGCTTAGACTATAGTTGCATTGTGTATGGCTCAGCAAGGCAGTCCTACTTAAAACGACTGGATCTCGTACATAATTTAGGTTTACGACTCTCGTTTGGTGCATATAGGACATCACCCATTAGCAGTCCCTTATGTTGAAACCAATGAACCGCCACTTACGTACAGGAGACTCATGCTCACGTGCTCATACATCCTAAACATCCGTTCACTACCGAAACATCTATGCTATCCCATAGTCACGAAAGGCCCATCTAGGACACTGTTTAATAACAAACCCCAAGCTATTAGACCGTTGCTCCTTCGGTTTTAAGAGAAATGCCAAAAACTTAGTATGCTGGACACATTACCTTGGACTGCCAATAGAACAAAACAACTACCACCTTGGTATACATTCCATGCTGTGTGCGATTTTACACTGACACACTTTCAAAATAAGAGAACACCGCGTGAACACATATTACAGGAGTTTTTGGCACTGAACAAAAAATACAAAGGCTACATCTCATTTTACACAGACGGTTCCAAAACAGCATGCCATGCTGGGAGTGCAATAATACAAGGTAAATGGGAGAAGGTGATCAGACTACCTCAGCGTGCCTCGGTTTTCACAGCGGAGTCTTATGCAATTGCTGTGGCTGTGGAAAGAATAAGGAAGGAAAGCATTCCGAAAAGTGTTATCTACACAGACTCGCTCAGCGCGATCACAGCCCTACATTACAAAAATGCAGCTCAACCCATAATAGGAGACATAATACACAATTTATGCGTCAGCAAAAACACAGGGACAGGAAATTAAGTTGTGCTGGGTTCCTAGCCATGCTGGGATCAATGGTAATGATAGAGCCGATGCATGTGCCGCACAGGCTGGTAGTAAAACAGTAACACAAGTACATATTCCTCATAGCGACTGTATGAAATTTATACGGAGTAAACGCATAGAAACATGGCAGTCCTCATGGGATAACGAAACAAACAACACACTTCACATAGTTAAACCCACTATAGCAGAGTGGGAATCAAGCAAACATGAGGAACGCTACACAGAAGTCATTTTAAGTCGTCTCCGCATTCGACATACACACCTGACACATAACTTCCTTCTAATCAAAGAAGATAAACCGAGATGTGAGAAATGCGACCAAGAGCTAACAATAAACCACATCGTACTCTCATGTACGAAATTTGAGGTCCTGAGAAAAAAGAATTTTAGGCTGTTCTACGACGAACACATTCCATTTCACCCCAGTATACTTTTAGGAGAAAACTCACTTGTTAAATATTCCTCCTTTTTTAGTTTTATCAAAGAAGCAGGGATTCTAAGCAAGCTGTAAAGCTGTAACGTGATGTAACCGTTATTATCCACAAAATACACAAAACCTTCTGTTTGGCGCATGATAGCCTAAGTTGCTTATGTGCCATAAAACACAACACAACAACACAACACAACATTTACACTTTATTTGTATACACTGATGGAGGAGTAGTGCTCTCATAAACTTCTAACCACTACTTAACTGACTGTGGAACACACGCTTTCTCAGTTTTCTATGCGTATAATTACAGCTTCTACATACCATTACTGACCAAATTATAAGCAGTCAAAACAGTACCATCCATTCCATCCCGGTTAGATACAAAACTCAATTCTTGTAATGCCGCAGACAAGGCAGCCAACTGAATGCCGAATGCTTTCCCACTTGAAAAGTGCACCAAGGCAGCCAGCCTTCCTCCGTATTGCAAGCTACACGTGGCGACAGTTACCAAGAATGGTTCGCTTGAAAAAAACCAACAATACAGGCACGGGTACAACGATTTCTACCAGAAACAGGTTTTTCAATTTCCTAAACATATCATTTAAAACCCTGTGCTGAACTGATCGAAAATAGCGCAAGAAAGATCACACCTACTCCACCAGTTGCGTCTAGAAAATTAACCTGCAGAAGCTTTCAGCACCAACGTCTTACTCGCCTACTATAAGAAGCATTTCTTCTAACTTCTCTCATACTACTCCAACAAATACATGTCAGTGCTAATAACCCCACTACAGAAACGCCATCCCGTTAATAACACACGCAAGTCCGCACCGCAGTCATATTAGGACACTTACCAACCATCGCCGCGCTTATACCAAAAAAGAAACACAATTTTCTGCAACGGCTATTACTCTTTGAAATTTTTTGTGGCCAAGACGTTCTTGACCCTCTCATCAGCTTTTGCGATACCTCTCAAACTTGTATACGAATTCAAAAAAAAATTTATAATTTAATGTACAGAACAACTGGCTTCACGTAGATCACATTACGTGTCAACACGAACCCCGCTAATCGCAACCTTGACCTTCCTTAGGTACGGATTTGATTCCTCTCTTCCCCATTGGGGTTTCTTGAAGCTACGTATTACGGCAAATTTCTCGTTAACACCATGAACACTCAGACGAATTATGCAACCACACTTTCTAGGAGACAAGAGCCCGCAATCACGCAGCTCAACCAGATACCACGACACATCATACGCGCGCAACACTTGTCCTCATCAAAGCACTCAAGATTTCTGCTCAACGTGGTGTAGCTACTAATACTTTTCAAAGCAACAAAGCCCCTGCAAAATTTAAATTACAAATACTCCGCCGAGCAATCCATTCCAAGTGACCCAAATAAACATTCTATCACTCTGCCCAACTCATCTGCTCCTCTACATAACCACCAAAAAGGTTGCTTATCATACATGCCTGTTGTACACTCATCCGTTATCGCAAATTTACATCTTTTGTTGTGAGTCCTAAATCCCTACAAGCTCTTCTATTCAGTAAACTTCTCCCCACATCCTTGCCGCCCAATTGTTATGGAATACGAAGTTTTCTGGCGCTGCTCATGGCAAGCGATAACTGCACAAATCAGACACGCTGTGGGCTAGTGTGTCTCCGCTCGGTAGTGTTCCTCGTCTGGTACAATAGTTTAAATTACTCGTCAGCTACTTAGTCGCCCAAAACACCACCATGCTCGTAGCAAAGCGTTCTTAAAGCAGATGTATGGAGCACTGAGTCCGAAAGCTTAGCAAAGCCTTCGGGGCTGATGCGCTGTGCTTATAACTCTCCCACTTCAGGTGCCTCGAACATACGTTTGATGCCCTAAGACATCTGTAAATAAGTGGGACATGAATGGGGCGCGTATCCCGTAACGTTGTTATGCCACCACGACCGCCACAACCAATTTATAATTTCTTATTCCAAATATTCCTGCAACAGTCCATTCAAAGAAAGGCGCTTCTCATTCGCTCCAAATAAGAATGACGTGCACTAAAAGAAATGCTTCTTTTATGTCTTGAGAGTACCAAAACACTCTGTACGTCTATGCTTTCGCAAATTGCCACAAAGCACGCTAACGAAAGCTTGTATGTTTGGACAAAGTCGCAGTTGATTTGGTTCGATCCTGTTTTGAATACTTTTTTGAATACTTTTTGAATAAGGCATATTTGTGTGATATCCCTGATTCAATTCATCTTTCAATACACCGTTTGGTTTCCTTATTTATAAAAATTATGTGAGGCATATTTCTGTATACAGGTGTCTTACACAGACCTGCTACAAAGCTAGCTCAGAAGCAAAATAACGGCTGAATACAATTGTTCTTTTTTGAAGATAGCACTTTCAGTACTTTCATCAGCTTTTGATAAACAGCCTACAAATCTGCAACAATAATAATCATTGTTGCACTGGTTCAACTTGTGGCGTTTACTTTATATTTTTTCGTAACATGAATACCCCACACGAATTGTCCACGGTGAGCCGAAAATCGGGGTATATAAAGCTGGTATTGTAGCACTACTGTGCTGAAAAACGTCGCCCACAAAAACCTTTCTGTTTTCATTTGCCTTAATATTGTAGCCGATGAAGACCTATATATCAGACTACCAGGAAGGGGCAGAAGTACAACAATAAGGCGCGTAAACGAGCTAGCGTATTGCCTTAATCCAAGCTGAAGCCGGCCGGGGGTGATGCTGCGCGCAAGTGATATACAAAAACACTAAGACATCGGTTTTAAGTGCAGTTTGTCTCTTACCAATTTGTACTAAAACAATCTGACATTTGCCATTGCGTGTTGCACTTGGAAAAATTATAAGTTGTAGGGCTCTCTTTTTGAACAGCAAATGTGTAAATTAGGGGACCCTTTTTAAAACTTGCCAGTTTTGTTTATGAGTCCACCAATAGGCACACGTGATGCTGAAATGTAAGTTTGCATGATTTTGATTCGGCGACAGTTCGTTATACTAGGTCCACAAGAAAAACACAAGGGGCTGTAAAACGCCCACAATAGTATTGACACCTTCGTGACAACACCGGCGCAAGAAGGCGGAAAGAGAACTGGCCGTATTAAACCTTGGAATATCGTAGGGAGGTGCATAAAAACCTCATTTCAATCCAAATATTTTAACACCATTGTCAACACATTTTTTTGTCCCATGTGCTTTTTCCTGAAAAATAAATGGCGCTGTAAAAACGTTGAATGCCCGTATGCCATGCGTCACGGTTTATTTTACTGTTTATGACTGAAAATCCTTTTAATAACAAGGTGTTTTTAATACATTTTTCAACAGCACGATACAGCTAGAGTTTATATTGCTAAATTCAAAACTCCTGGGCGCGTTAATGACAACTAAGTATTAGATTTAGGTGAAGGCCGAGCTAGGGGTGTTCTTTTGAGCGAAATGGTTATGCAGCGGAGAGGAAAATGTCAAAAAAAAAATATCTGACACCTCAGTATGATGGCCACCACTTTTTCATATACATCTGATAAGCAAGAACGATAAGCTCTATGGGCGAATACCAAAAACTGCACGCAAATGACACCAATAAATATTTTCACCTCAGAGGCTGTAAATTAACTAGAAAATAAATACACATATCTTCCATCGGAACTAAGACTGTGTGGTGATTATGTCTTTCCAAAATACAAAATCCAAAGGTTTGAAATATGTTATCTCGACCCTGTAAACATATGGAAACGCAATGTCACTTGTCACAAGGAATAGCGTCGCATCAGAGACTTGAATTCAAATGAGAAACCAAGAAATCATTGTTTTTATCAAAGAATGAAACGTCAGCCGTAGCTGAATGTGTTGTAGTACAAGCGGCCGCTCTGTGCACTGTGGAAAGAAATGAAGGAACTTCACACAAACGTGTAACAGTTGAAGGTAGTAAAGCTGTTCTCAACCTTCGCCACCATCACGACAGTTTAAGTCTACTGTTGCAGCCGATTTGCTTCTTCTTTATTTCGCAATGATCTTTACGCCATCATTGTTGCTATAAGACTCAGCTTCTTCATTTTTCTTTGAATTGATAAGCATTGCCAATTAACTTGGAGGGGCATTCGATATGATGTGTTTTTCTTGTTCTGAGCAAGTGTTGCCACAATTTCGGTGATCGCCCGACTTCCTTTTTTTTGCTAAATATTTTTTAACCTCCCGAAGTCGGTACGCTTGTCTTGCAAAACGTGCGCCGCGGACTGTGCGCGCTCATCGTGAGGCATGCACACATATGCGCTCGGCATTTTATTGGGTGTTTACTGCCCGAGCAGTCCCCGCAATCTTGGAGAACCTCCCTTAGTGAGCATGCTTGAATTGACAACCAGCCAGATTCGGGGGACAATAATAACTGGAAGAAACTTTGGAAACAAAACTATGTTTATATAACCCGACAAAATGCACACAATGAACAGAGACAAACCAAAGCAATATATGGTCCTGCGAGATTACGCTATAGAAAACGGCTAGTTGAGACAAGCGAGAAAGTCCTAATCGGGGAACGTAGGAATACGGCGGAGTACGTGGTGGTTCCCGGTAGATGTAGAAGCGGCGTTAAAATGTCGTGGTGAAGTGTTGTGGCCACGGTGGTAGAGCGCGCTCTACCTCCGGTCACCTTTCCGGCTAGACGGCTTCCTTGCGCAGGAGTGTCCAAGAGGTCGCGCCTGTGGAGGGCCCCTTGAGGCACAGCAGGGGTTCGGTCGCCCGACCGTCGTGCATCCCGGTCACGCTCCACCCTCTGAATCCCCCGCTGGTCTCCTCAGGATCCCTCCTGCTCCCGGCCGCGGCCGCTGGCGGCTGCCGATTGGCCAGCGGCCGTCCCAGCTCGTGCTACGGCCTTGAGGAGCTTAGTGGTTCAGTGCCGTAGCTTGTGTCGACGGTCTTGGAGACGCGCGCCTTGCATCGTCCTCTTTCTCATGTTTTTTGTAGCGTAAGCTACACTGGCCGAGGTTGAGCTGTTTCGCGTGAGCCGTGAAGTGCCGTTCTGCGCAAGCGCGAGGAGCATTGGATTGATTTTGTTCGGAGCGGATTGAATTGGCTTGGATTGAATTGAATTGGATTGAGTTTGCTTGGATTGCATTTGATTTGGATTGGATTGCATTGGATTAAATTGAATTGTGTTAGATTGCAATCCAATTTAATTGGAGTACGGGTGTGTATAGAATTTGGTCTGCACATTTGCTGGTCTGCGCATTCCAGAGGAGTGACGTCATAGTCGCGGCAGACGCACTGCCGCGGGCACGTGATTAGCTCTGAACCCCCTTTGCGCAGTAGCCAAGTCTGACGTTGCGGCGGAGCCGCTTGATAGCCGTTTCGCGTGGCTCCTGGAGAGCCGTGCTGCGCGCGCTTTCAGGAGCAGTGACTAGGCTGGACTGGATTGGATTGGATTGGAAATCATTTTAGCAGCAGTAAGCATAATAATCAGCCAATCCTAGTTAACCAGGAAACAGAAGATGAACCAGCTGAACCTTAGCTCACGCAACGTATATCCTGGCATAACCGAGCTAAGGCACTGCTAATTTTTTGGTTCTTTCGTGTATTTTCATCTTCGGGGGAATGTTTGTGCGGTTGCAATTTCTTCCCATCCCTCGTCCCTTCACTTAAGGTATTTTCCTCCGAAAAATGTCTATTCACGGTCCACCGCACCATGCACGTAGTCCTTGAGGCAAACAGTCACAGAATCTAGTCCACATAAATTCCTTTGAATTGCCCCAATAGACAGCACGTTCACAAAAACCGATCACAATACATCATGTGTCAGGAGGCCGCCTATATTTACACGCGACAGTCAAGTGAAATCACGGACCAGGAATCAACCGAAACGCCATCACATAGGTGTGAAGTCCGTTTTCCGAAAATGGCTTCGGTGCCACACTCTGCATCTTGCATACACGCGTCTTCCAGAATATTGAGAAGGCTTTCCCTTTACCTCACAAACTACCCACGCACACGCTAACTCTCTGGCCAAACGCGAGCATGGCACACACAGAGAAATATGTTTTTTGGTGACTTTTGCATTTGGAATTTGGAATTCCTCTTTTTGGAATTCCTCTATTTGTGGTACTATAGTTCTGTTGTTTCTATTTGGAAATTTGCCTCTTTGTTCTACTGCAGTAGCGCCCCCTTAGCTGAAGGGGACGGTGTTTTCTTTTCGACAGTACCTGGAATCCTCCGTCTGCATAATAGGCGCGAGCGACATCTTTGTCTCCCATCGGGGTATTCTTTGGTAGAGATTGGTGCTTAGAAGGTGGGTTTTCATGCTTACTGGCAAAACGTTACCGCCAGCCTTGGGCTGCGCAGGCCCACAACCGGTCAATGTCGATGCTGCTATGGGGTTTCAAGAGAAGTTTTTTACACCCCTCTGAACAAACGGCCGCCTGATGTTCCGCGGTATCATGATTACAGTGTTCATCGGCATCTCGTGCCCCTTCAAAAGAGGTCAAAGGTTGGTCGGCGCTAAAGTTCGAGGGTGGTAAAGGTTGAGTTTCATCAGTAGCATCTCGACGAACTTATTAAGAAGCGGCATTTCAGGTCACTTTCTGTTCCGCGAGCCGTAACTTCGGTTGCAAAAGATTCTTTTACAAATTTTTCATGCGCTCGCGCATGATTGTCACGCTCTTTCGGTATTACAGCAATCTCCCTTTTTAACTTGGCTTTTTCTTTGGCCATATCAAGCTTTACAGCTGTTTCCTCACGCCCTAGATCTTGTTCCTCGACCACGCGTTCTCTAAGCTCGTCGCCGCTTAAGCCCAGACACTCCCCTAGCTCATTACCACTGCTGTGTCCATGCAAGGCTTCTAGGGGTATACACAACGCAAGCCTCATGCGGTCGCGGATACCAATTAATGGCAGGTTCTTAACGATAATAAATACAAGGAAAAACTGGGTAAACGAGACTAGGTTGATCTAACCCCATACCCAAATCATAATCACACAACAGATGCCAACTAACGAACAACGGGGAGCTGCTACAACAGGGTATAATTAGTACAAACGGGTGGAAAAGTCACTGCCCGGCAATAAAGGAATAGGGTGCAATACATGGTGGTTGTTGGCACAGGTCGAAGAAGCCTTGAAATGTGCAGGTAGTGCGTCGTGGCCGCCGTAGTACAGCGCGCTACGAGCTCCCGTCACCGTCGTGGGGAACACAGCTCTCTGGAAGCGCCGCTGTCTTTCACAGAGGCCCGGCGAGACGAATTTCTTTACGGAGGAGAAGCCTTGGAAGTTGCGCCTGTGGAGGGTCTCTTGGGACACATCACGGGTCCTATCACCCGACCGCCGTGCATCGCGGTCCCGTTCCACCCTCCGACTACATCGTTGTTGTTCTCCGGGCTCGCCTGCGTTTGCTATCCGGGTTTCCAGAACGTTCATCGGCGTCTTCATTTTTCATCTTTTAATATATTCCTTGTAGTCGAAGTGATTTGTTCGCAACACACGTCTCCCCACTCAGGCATTTTTCCTCCGCAAAATGTCTCCGCACAGTTCAACACTCAATCCACGAAACACTCTGAGACGAACCCTACAAGGTATACTTCACATAATTGCACTTTGGGCACCCTATACTGGAAAACACAAGTTCGAATAAGCTTATTCAACTATTTAACATAGTAACTCACCAACTTATTTATAATATTTACAAAGTACCCAACTATTGAATACACCTACAATAGGGCAACTATAAGGGCAACGCTGCAGGTGTTTCGTCCTGTTAAAAATATTAGAAGAGGAAGAGGTGGCTATTAGCGACACCTTTAATAACAGCAGGTAGGTATCGTAGGATGCTGAAACTTTAAGTACAGCAACAATCGGTTTTATTATCATTCAGAGATTTTGATCATCCTAAATTCTCATGGAAACCTGAATGGTGCCCTTCACGCAACTTAGGGGTAGTTATTACAGCCTTGCATTGTCGAGTACCCAAGTTAAATAGTTATTTGCACAGGTCTCGTCTGGCGCCAACCGCTATGTGGAGCTATTGCAACGAAGGCGAGTCTGTCGAACACTACCTTTTGACATGCCGACGGTTTTCCCGACTGAGACGTCAGTCCCTGGAGGCGTCCCTTTACAGTTTGGGGATATCCCTAACAGTGCCGGCTATTCTATCGTTCGGGGCATCCGAAACGGGTTTCTGCCGCCGGGATGTATGCTCTGCCCTCCTGCGCTACATTGAAAATTCAAAACGGTTCTCTTTATGAGTGCGATTGGTCAAGGCTGAAAGTTGGGCTAGTTGGTGTTGACTTAGATGCATATTACCAGCGAAAAAACAGACAGGGACGAGGAAAGAAGCAGACGGGACACTAGCGAGTGTCCCGTCTGCTTCTTTCCTTGTCCCTGTCTGTTTTTTCGCTGGTAATATGCATCTAAGCGATTGGTCACCCTCGCTTTGATTTTTCAAGATTTTTGTACTTTTTTCTCAAAAATTTTTCCAACTGGTCTAAATTATCTTTCCTAAACGTCTCGTGATTAGATAGAATTCCATTCATTTTAACCATCCTCTGTTGATTGGCCGATCCCCTGATTGGGTATGTGCCATAGCTAAAGGCGCAACAACAACAACAACAACAGCTGCCCTCAACTATCACAATCATTGTGCAGTTCCATCCGCCATTAAAAACCTTAACCCACGTCCCGCGGTCCTCGCCTTGGTTCTTCAACAAATAGGTGCCGTGACCAGGATCAATGGGTTATACAGGTGAAGACCTCAGTGCCCCACAACAGCGCCCCACAACGATCACGTGAGTGACCACAACGATGGGACTAGATTGTGAGCGCTGACCATGCACCGCAGGCCGACATAATTACCCAAGGATCAATTGAGGCCTCGCCAAGCGACCAACGATAAGACTGCCTCAACAACGCTACCGTCTCCTAACTGACGCCTGCCGGGAATAACGCAAGAAACGAGTTAGGTTTCTCGCCTACCATGACTTTTCTCGGTGCCCTACAGATATTAACGACGCCGAGCATCGACATGGAGGCCCTTCGCGAACGAAGACACCTAATCTGAAACGACGCCAGTACCATGATCAAGGACATAAAATCACGGATAATACCGAGACACCATCAATCGGTGAGCTTCTTTCGCTCAAGAAAAGCCTAATGACATAATATAGAATCTTAAAAAAAGCTGGACAGCGAGATTGAAGTACTTCTCGACTTGGGTGATTTAGAAAAAGAATATGAAGCCGCCAAAGAATTCGAAGATCTTATCCCGTTGACCACATTTAGAATGGAGCCATTGTTCGCGGAATTGGAAAAGTATTCTACCGATGAAATTGTCACAATAGCCCTGAAACAGCACGATGGTATCGTAAACGTCAACGAATCGGCTTTGTAAAACAGTAACCTTATAAACGAAAACAGCAATTTGACGACGCCTCTGAAAGATCTTCATTATCAGTCAGAAGTCAGGAAACAAGCTGTTTCCTTCAAGCAAGGGACTAGTTCAAGGGATAACCAAGTGGAGTCACCAGTTCCTGTTGCTCGCTCAGATGATTGCAACCCCAATGACGAAAGTTTTCGATTACCGGCAACAAGAATGACGAATAATCATACTAATGATAACACTGTGCAAGAACCTGCCGAGCCAACGTGTTTACAAGGTTTTACTTGTCATAAAACAAGATCGATGCACAAGAAACGAGGTAATGAAGTCCTACAAAAACCACAGAATAATGAAGCTCGGCAGAGGTATCAAAACCACAAAAGAAATTTTGGTTCACCCATGGAGACACCGGAGAAATGGCGCCTTTGCTGTAGCAAAGGATTGAAAAATTTTACTGGCCCAGATAAAACGTGAAAATGGGAAGACGCTGACGTTCAAACAAAGACCACTGAAACGGCGAAACCCAGGGGCCCCCGCTATGCGCACATGCAACTATCAGAAATAAGGTTGCCCCAATGCACCTGACAAACTGGCCTCTGATTGAAAAAATGAGAAATGAAAGGTGTGCGATGAACATTCGAACGAAAGGACCCAACGGGCAGAGTAATTGCTCCAACACACGACAGGCTGTTCGATGCGCATTCAGCAATATGGTTCCCCGGAATCGCTGCGTGGTTTTTATTCACGACCGAAACTCAAGACGCACAGCTACGATGGTCTGATTCCACAGAGCGGTTGTGCCACCGATGCTGGAAACACTGTTGGAAACAGAAGTGTGGATTCTCTGGTGCAGCTACCACGGACATAACATCGATTTGAATCACGGACTGATTAACGAACTTTAATGAACTTTGCTGTTCGGTGCAACGAAAAGAGCGACGCTAAATAGCCACTGAAAACTCTAGTTCCAGCATCTCCTTATGCTAATCGCGCGGCCGGAGAATTTGTAAAATATTAGAAGAGGAAGGGGTTGGTATTAGCAGCTGCCGTTAACTATCACCATCATTGTAGAGTCCCATCCGCCATTAAAGATTCATTCACGTCCCGCGGTCCTCGCCCCGGTTCTTTAAGAAAATGGAAGAGGACGGTACCGAAATCAATGAATCGGCTTTGCAGAACAGTCACCTTTGGAACGAAAACAGTAATTTGACGACGCCTCTGAAAGAATCTCATCATGAGACAGAAATCAGTGAAGCAGCTGTTTCCTTCCAGCAAGGTTTTAGTTCATGGAATAGCCAAGTGGAGGTACCTGTTGCTTTTGTTCGCTCAGACGACTGCGACCCCAACGATAAAATGTCTAGTTTACCGACCACAAAAATGACAAATAATCGTATCAACAAGAACACTGAGCAGGAGCCGGCCGAGCCGTCTTGTGTGCAGGTTTTAGCGACAAGACAGCAAGGTCAATGAGCAAGGAGCTGCCTAATGAAAAACCACACAAACCACAGGTTGCAAAAGCGCAGCAGAACTATCGAAACCACAGAAGGAACTCTGGCTCACCCATGGAGACGCCTAATAGATGCCGTCACAGCAGCACGGCTACAGAGAGAATTTCTACCAAGGCAGAGCGTAAGAAAGAACTGAAAACCCCTACGTCTAAACGAATGGCGCGAAGACGGCAAAATATGAAGGGCCTACGATGTACACATGCAACTTCTCCAAACATGGCTTCATCAAAGCACGTGACCAAATTCCGACTGATGGGTACAACGAGAAAGAAAAGAGCAGCCTCACGAAGAAGGATCGTTCTACGCATGGAAAGAGCAAGGCAGTACGTGAATTCCTCGACACGACAAAAGACCCAACGCTCATGCCACGCGAAGCGTGCACGAACACTGCCAGGTCATCCAGGGCAGACCACGGTCAAGGCAAGCCGTATACGCTGATCCAGCTTCACAAAAAACCTGTGCCACAGAAGGTGGAAACATAGGTGGAAGCAGAAAAATGAACTATCAATGTGCAACTTACACGAACATGACGTCAATTCTGATTACAACGCACCGTTTAGTGGACTTGGGCAATAGTTTTTTTGGAGGTGGCTCGAGCTGAAAAGTTAAGTCCTAATTTTTAGCGAACATTCCTCCACTTTAAGGCCGGCCGGGAGGATGTTAAAAATATTAGAAGAGGAAGAGGTGGCTATTAGCAGCTGCCCTCTACTATCACCATCATTGTGCAGTTCCATCTGCCATTAAAAAGAATCACCCTCGTCCCGCGGCCCTCGCCTCGGTTCTTCAACAGCCCCTTTTCCGGAAGGGCTATGGTGCCACACCCTCCCTTTTAAGTACGCACGTCTAGCAGAGCAGTGATAACTCTTTCCCTTTAAAGTTGCCGATACACATGTGAAATCTCTGCCAGACTGTGAGCATGGAACATGCCAATGGACATTTCTTTATCCGGTTTGTGGACGTTCAAAGATGCCTGTGCGCTTAGATGGAGTTCTTTTTGGGGATCTATAGCTCTTAGAGACTGTCTTACATCCCTTTATCCTACCGAGAGAATTTTCCCCTGATGTGGTGGGCTTTGGTTTCTTTTTCTTCGGAGCTCCGGCTCCCCTTAATTTTCTTTTCGAGTTTTGACCTTTCTTCCTACCTAGGCATTTCCTTGGTAAGTTACGTATTAGGTGCAGATAACTACCCAATCGCTCGGTGCTGCTATATGGGGTTGCAGGACCTCCTCTTGTCTGACAGGACTCTTTTGCACTAGAAAGTTGCGCTGCGGAGGCAGGCTCTCCTCCATACTAGCTCTAAGAACACGTTCAACTTCGAGAACAGCAGAAGCGATAAGGGTGAACTTTGATATCGCTGCGTGCGCGTTTCCAAAGGTTTTGGTGCTTCGGTTAGCATGAGGCACCCTCTAACATTTTGCGGTTACGATAAGTCACAAGCCTAGATGGCGTCTCGTGCCTATTCAAAAGGCAATAGAAACTGCTCTGCGCTAGACCTTGGCGGTAAGAAAGTTTTAGCTTTTTCACAAAATACCCTATCCCTCATTCGCTGTGCAGTATACTTTCGGGTTCCCTCAAGCTTCGCGAGATGATGCCACTGCTGCCAAGTTTTTTTTTCAATTTTTCCCAGGCGTTCGCACGTGCTCCTCACTTTAGTTATGTATTGCGGCAATCTCCTTTTTTACCTCGACTAGCTCTTTTTCCGTCTCGAACTCTGGAGCTGTTTTCTCGCGCCAGAGGTTTTGCCCAACCACTAAACACTCTCTGAGCTGTTCGGCGCCAAGGCCTAAGCGTTTCCCCTAATCAATTAGCTCTCCCGTGACCGTGGCGGTTTTTTAAGGGTATACACAAACACCCCGTCTCGTCATGTCGCGGTCGCCAATTATTGTCAGGTTGTTGGGCAATAATAACTGGAAGAAGAAACTTTTGAAGCGAGACTTTTTTATATAACCCGAAGGAAATGCACACTATGAACAGAGACAAACTAAGGCACCATTGGGGCCAGCGAGAATGCGGTATAATTCCCGGCCGCGGCGGCCGCTTTTGTGATGGGGGCGAAAAGCAAAAACGCCCGTGTGTACGAGATTTCGGCGCACGTTAAAGATCCCCAGGAGGTCAAAATTAATCCGGAGCCCTCCACAACGGCGCGCCTCATCGCCTGCGTTGCGTCGGCGCGTTAAACCCTACAATCAATGAATCGAGAATGCGGTATAGATAACGCCAACAAGTCAAACAGGCGTGAAAGCCATAATTGGGGAACGAAGGAATAAGAAGCAGTACGTGGTGGTTACCGGCACATGTCGAACTGCGTCACCGTCGTGGGGAGGCAGCTCTCTGGAATTGTCGCCATCTTTCACCGATTCCCGGCGAGGTGACTTCCTTGCGAAGGAGATTTCCTGTAGGTTGCGCCTGTGGAGGGCCTCTTGGGGCAAAGCACGGGTCCGGTCGCCGGCCGCTTTCGCTTGCGGCTGGCAGGTGGGAGAACAGCTTGGGACTGTAACATGGATTCAGAAAATACGTCTCTGCTGAGCATGCCGATAAGCTAAGCTATACAACGGCTGAATCTGACTGCATTGACAACAAAATGTCGAAGCCCATAATACCCACTTACGTTTCTCTTGCTTAGCCAGCACGTTTTCGAAATAGCTACGGACATGGTGGTCGTAGTCACTCTTGGCGATTTGAGGTTGCATCTTAAGTAAGCATCTCAATATCTTTGGGGCCAAATATATTCTTTTAGGATATTTTGCTGGTTTAGTCATGGATGTACAATAAATAACAGTGCCTGAAGGTTCTTTCGCTCGATTGTGGGCATCGTTATATGTCTGCTTTCGTACTCATTTTGTTGTTATCAAGCGCAACAATTAGGTGTTTTGCTTCGGGAGTCCCGCTAGGGTATTTACTGATTTCTGATGAGTGATTGTCAGCTGGAAAGCTCGCGGGCACCAAATAGGGTGGACAAGGTGTTCATACTAACGAATCGAACCTAACACAAACTGAACAACAAAAATACAAAAAACAAAATACAAAATAAAAAATATTCTACTCATAGGTTTCAAAAAGACTTCATTATGATGATGATATTTGGATTTTAATGGCTAAAGGCCACCTAACGGCAAAGAGCGCCAAACAAAAGTGATTTCATGACAGCGACGAGAAAGTAACAGTAGAGAATTTAAGTAGAAATAAACAATGTAAACACCAGCTAATGAAGATGACTGGTGTAAAGCGCCAGGTTGTCCTGGCGCATAAGAGATTTGCTGTAAAAACTTGACATCGGTGAGAAACTTAAAAACATGCTTGGTGGAAAACATTGGCTCATCTCCTAAAAAGAACGATGGGTGAAATGGGACGTCTTGTCTGTATAGTTTTGGGAAGTGTTTGCGTAGTGGTGTGTTAAGTGCCTTGCATTGGATGAGTACGTGGATTACGGATAGACCCTCTCCACATCCGCTGCACATGGGTCTTAGAGATCCAGTAAGCAGGTGCGAGTGTGTTGCATGTGTGTGGCCTATCCGTAATCTTGCCAAGGTCACTTCGGTGTGTCTGTTGTGCGAGTCAGTTGTGTATCTTCCCAAGTGTGGCTTTATTACATGAAGTTTGTTGTCGGTCTGTTCACTCGAGTTTGTTTGCCATGTTTTACGTGGGTGCTGTCTGATGAGTGTCTTGAGGTCAGTGTAGGGTACTGTTGCTATGTCTAGAGTGTTTCTGAGTGCAGCAGCAGCCGCCATTTCATCAGCCAACTCATTTCCACCGATCCCAGCGTGGCCTGGAACCCAGCAGACGGTCACACTGAGACCTGACGCATACGCTGACATCAGAGATTCAAAAACCAGATTTATAATGTAAATTTTGCAAGACCTTTGTGACGACAATGTGCGCAATACGCTAAGTGAATCTGTAAAAATGATGGACTTAGCAATGTTACGTTCGATAATGGGATTTAAAACAAGAAATATACCATATGCTTCTGCCGTAAAGATGCTGGAATTCACATTCATTCTTTTGCAAGCATTGAAGTTGGGTCCGTGTGCAGCACAACACACTGTAGTGGATGTTTTTGATGCATCACTAAAAATTTCTTCCGCCCATTATTTCACCTGGAGATACATGAAATGCTGCAAAACGGCAGTTGTGGGCACTGTGTTTTTCTCAAATTGCGTAAACGACAAATCGCACATTACCGGACGAAGATGCCATGAGGCTATAGACTCAAAGAGAGATATTTTAAGAGTGTCTAAAAACGAGACAGAAAGTTCAGAGGCCTCCTGCGTCGCCCTGAGCGATGAAGGCGCAGAAATAGATGGACGATTTAAACATAGTTGTGATGTAGCTGTATCATTCATTATAGACTTAATGGGATGGTGAGACATTGATGAAACTTTAAACGCATATAGTAAATCGACATACTTGCGCTGGTACCCTAGGCACCATCTGTCACAGGGCTAGTCCGGAAAGCAGCAGACGCAAGTCGAAGGCCCAAGTGCTGCACTGGGTCGAGCATTTTCAAAGCAGTTTCCCTTCCGGAACCATACACAACACTCCCATAGTCTAACCGCGAGGCTACCAGGCTGTAAACACTCGCAGCAGAAGTTGTTTGTCAGCACCGTACGAGTGATGCGACAAGACCTTGAGAATATTCACTGTTTCAAGACATTTTTTTGTTTTAGTTGTTTGATATGAGGGATAAAGGAAAGTTTTTCATCAAGTACTATGCCTAGGAACTTGTGTTCTTTTTTTACCGAAATCGAGACACCATTAAGTTTGATGTCTGGATCTGGCCTGATCCCACGCCTTTTGCAGAACGCAACACAAGTGCTCTTAACTGGGTTTAGCCTAAAACCGTTCTGATCAGCCCAGCCAGCTAGCTTATTAACACCACGCTGGACTTGGCGTTTACAAATTGAAATATTACACGACTTAAAAGATATTTGGACATCATCTACATACATTGTACAGTAAATGGTTCGTGGCAATGCCTTTCTAAGTGAGATCATCTCGACTATGAACAATGTGCAGCTCAAAAGGCCACCATGAGGCACACCATTTTCCTGCACAAAAGCCTTTGAAAGTGCCGTACCAACTCTTGCACGATAGGTTCGTTCTGCCAGGTAGGTCTAATGAGTGTTAAACATATTGCCCGAAACACCGAATGATTTCAGGTCGCTAAGCATCCCGCATCGACAAGCGGTGTCGTAGGCTTTCTCAAGATCAAAAAAGATCGTAGCCCAAAACTGTTTGTGGCTAAGGCATCCTTTATATACGACTCAAGGGCGCGAGTTCGTCGTTTGTAGATCGCCTCACACTGAAGCCGGCCTGGCAGCTCTCGAGGAGACCATTGTACTCTAAGAAGTACACGAGTGTCCTGTTAATCATCTTCTCGAGAAGCTTGCACAGGCAGCCTGTGACGGCGATGGGCCGATAACTGGCGGGCGAAGGGTTCTTTCCATCCTTCAGGAACTCTACTAAATAGCCTTCCTCAAGGAGTTTTGAATGTGCCCCGAAATCCATACGTTTTTGTATAGGTGTAGGTGTGTTTCTAGACAATCTGGGTGTAGGTGTTGTATCATGGTGTATGTAACCTGATCGGCGCCTGGAGCTGAAGGTTTACATTTGCTCAGGGCAGCACTCAGCTCATAGAGTGTATATTCAGAATTGTAACCACATTTTGACCTGTTATTATGATGTAAGGACTTCTTTTCACAAGCGGTTTTATGTCTCAGGAAAGTGTTTGTGTAGTGTGCAGAGCTGGAAACGTGTTGGAAATTTGTGCAAGTCTGTTAGCCTGGTCTTCGAGTGTGTCCCCTGTTATACTGAGCAGGGGCAGGCCATGTGTATGTTGTCCATAAGTTACGTATTCTTGTTCATACCTTGTGAGTGTCGGTGTATGAGTTAATGGATGTAAGAAAAGCGCGCCAACTCTCCCTTTTCGACCACGACGCACACGCTTTCCAAAGGTCTCTGCCCGTTTAAACGAGATAAGGTCATCCGACGTGGGGTACCGGCGAAGGACACCCCACGCCTTGTTCTGGGCCTCTCGCGCCCGCCTACAGTCCTCGTTCCACCAGGGCCTCCTTGGATTGCAGGACGCACTGGAGGCCTGTGGAATGGACTTTTCGCAAGCGTCGAGCATGTGCGCCGTGAGGAGTTGGGCTGCTTCCTCCACGTGTAGGTGTTTTATGGCTGTGTGGTGTAGTTGAGATGTTTGAGTGAATGTGCACCAGTTTGCTTTTGATTCATTCAACGTTTTATGGGAAGATGAACTGCTGGGGCCAGTACCTATATACGTTATTGAAGTGGGGAAATGGCCACTGCCATATGGGTCCGTGCCCATACCCCAGTCAATGACATTGAAAGAGAATGGCAGAACCAATAGCCAAGTCAAGATGTGAGTATGTATTGTGTCCTAAGTCATGGTATTTTGGCTGTTTATGTTGAAAAGGCATGCTCCAGGGGATGTAAGAAACTTTTCTATCAGGCGACCTCGGGCATCTGTTCTGAATGAGACCTAACGTGAGTTATGCGCATTAAGGTCGCCTTTTAAATGTATGGTTCTGGCAGCTGGTCAACCAGTGCCTCGAAATCGAGCTCAGAAGTGGAAAATCAGGAGATTTGTAAATGAAGCATACCGTTATCAACCTATTAAATACTATCGTACGGATCGCTACAGCCTCAAGGACAGGGTTTAAAGAAAGAGGGTGGCATGCTAATGATTTCTGGGCGACAATGAACACACCTCCTGAAGAGTTAGTGCAGCCAACGCTGTCCTTTTTGAATACCATGTACCCATTTAAGAAATTTGTTTGTTTTGAATTGAAGATTGGTTTCCTGGGGAAACATGATACTTGGCTGATTGGCATGCAGAATCTCATACACATCGTCAAGATTTTTGAGGAGGCCTCTGCAGTTCCATTGCATGATATTTTATGTTCCCATTATGTAAAATTTAAGAATAACTGGAGTGTGTGTGTGCGTGTGTGTTCATGTGTCGTCTTTCGGGGCTGTTACTCTGGGATTAGGCTTTTTAGGCCTTTCTGTAGGCTTGGAAGTGGGTGGCCGCTCTTTGCGCTGCGTTGCAGGCAGGAACGGCCAGACATCCATGTCGTCTTCAGATGACCGAGGGTTGCCTGACGGACCGGGCCCCCCGGAATGGGCCCCCTTTCCGGAGCCCTTCGTTTGACCCTCCACGAGCCAGGGCTTCCGGGGCACCAGTCGTGGCACGGGCGGTGCGGTGGCAGTGGGAGCCGGTGCCGGGCCCGCAATGTACATCCCCTCGGCACCCTCAAACGCACTGGAGGACGGGGAGGCAGGGGCGGGAGCGGCACCGGTCCCAACAGAAGTGGTCTGCACCACAACCGCTGCTGCCTCAGCAAGCGGCGTGGTGCCAGGTTGGGCTGCGTGAGGCAACCCAGTAGGGGACGGGGGCGGGACCAGGTCAGACTCGCTCAACTGGGTCCCTGTGGACACCATACGCCGCTCCGCCCCCCGGCGAGCCGCGTCGGCATACCTCCATCGGGGGAACAGGCGAACTTCTTTCGCGCCTTTGGGAAGGTGATGTTCTCAGTCACCTTCACATTATTAATCGCCTTCTCCTGCTTATACTTCTCTCACTTTCGAGAGTAGGCGGCATGGGGTCCCTGGCAGCTGGGGGCAGGTGAGGGTTGACGATGGACAATTATCAGATGAATGATCATGGTGAGCACACTTTGGGCAGGTCAGACGACCACGGCAGGAGTTGGTTCCGTGCCTGAACCGCTGGCACCTAAAGCAGCGGCGCGGGTTTGGAATGTAGGGCCGGACATTACAATGTATAAAACCTGCATTGACGTACTCTGAGAGTGCGTACCGGTCAAAAGTAAGGATAATGTGCTTGGTCGATACTACTTTGTCGTCCCTCCTCATAGTTACGTGCCTCACAGCTGTCACGCCCTGATTTCTCAGGTCCTCCAGCAGGTCACCATCTGTCTCACTCATGTTGTCTAGTTCAGAGATGACACCTTGAGTACTGTTCACACTCCGGTGGGGTGTCACCCTAATTGCAAGATTGGCTAAGCGAGTTTGTTCAAGAAGGATCTTGGCATGCTGTTGGTTGTGTACTTCAACCACAATTTCTCCAGTTCTTTGTTTTTTGGCCTTTTATTTTTCACCAATGATGCCTCCAGAAATTTTGATATTAGGAACACGAACTGTGAAGCAAGAGGCTTTTCTTGTTCAGTGGATTCGAACACCAAAAAACCGGGGTTGTCATCGGGCTTTGGAAGACTGAGGGTAGGGGAAGTGGCGGAAATGAACCTTCGGTGCGGCCCCTTTTCAGGGGCCGATCATTTTTGGGGGGGGGGGGGGGGGCATTTTACGATTTACCATATGGCATGTAAAAGAAGCAGGGGACGGGGGTACTTTGTTCTCAAACCTTACCGTGATAGCCTGAGAGGTCCCGCAGCTCCCTGCCTGGTAAACAGACAGGGAGCCCATCCGCCGGAACTTGACCTGGGCTCCAACGGCCACCGTTTGAGGTTTCTGTCCTTCACCTTAAAATTCGTTACCACGGTCGGTTACAGCGTGAGTATGGGGGCTCGGGGTCCGCGGTGTCGCCAACACCGTCACAAAGATTGCTCAAGGTGCCCCGTGCGGGGGAAAGACTTGATAATACCTGTAGGGGAATATACCAATAAAATGCATAAATAAAGACAATGATGCTTTCCAAAGAGTCATTTATTGCACATAACATATAATTAAATACTGTTGAAATGAATATATATATATATATATATATATATATATATATATATATATATATATATATATATATATATATATATATATTTTTTTTGAATTGTGAAAAAGTTATTGTGAATATGTGGAATTGTGAAAAAGTTTAATCATATAGGACGCGGATACAGTTGTAGGGGAGAAGTGATGGGTTTGAGCACACAATGGTCTCTTGAAAAAGTAAATATTTATCTAGCCCGTAAACAAGGAAGCAGTCACAAACAGAACTGAGACGATTACAAGTGCAATTTAATTCCTATGGTTCGTAAACGGATGACGGGCTAGGTAGTGGTTTCAAGAAAGGACGCCCCTCCTACTGTTTTTTTAATATAGAATAATAATATATGAGGGAAGGTACAATATGAAGGTGGCGATAGAGGGATGATGGTCGTGGTAAGGAACTCACGATAGAAAATTTAAACTATTGAACAGATACGAAGCAGGCACGTCAGGTTTTTCGACAGCATCTTATTGGTGTTTGGGATAGGTTTGCGAAGTGCTCCAAATGCAACCGGTGTATTTAGGTCTGGATGACTTGTCTGTTTATACTCGGAGACTCCCATTTTACATTAAGTTCGGTTCAGGTGCCGGCACTCTCCAGCAACAATATAATACTGTGACCCAGGCCACGAATCTAATAAAGCGAGTGAAGTGCGAGCCACACGGCTGAAAAAAGAAGGCACAATCAGAATCCATCACGCCCTTCTATTTAACAGAATCCCGTGAGGCAGCACGTATTATAGCGGTAAAATTGCGAGACAAACCCAACATTCTTCTTTGAGAAGCCCACAAATTGCCAATGAAAGAAACTCCCACGACCTCAACGATACTTCACAGTTAGAGGTGCACAACCCATGGCTGGAGGTCACGCAGGTGCATATTACCAACAAATGGGGAGGCTCGAGCGCTCCGACACTCCCGAGCTACCCGGCAGCGTAACATTAAGCGGGCGAGTGTTAAAGCTAAAAAAAAAACAAAACAAAGTCTCTGTGCTTTCAGGGAAAACCTCACAGTTTGAAGGTTCTAAACAAACATCAATCTATTTTACCCCAAAGGCAAAAAGAGGCCAGTGTAAAGCCGCGTACAGCATGCTGGGCTCGAGAGAAAAATGTCGACGGAGCCATTTACCCACAAGAGTCAAGAGCCGTCGGCAAGAAGTGTGGATAAAAATGGAGGGGACAGTTGTTTCGAAATGATGGATATCGATGACACTGACTCTGTGGAGGGTACAGCCATCTAGGGGGCACGGCCCTGCCACAATAACGCTAATCTCAGTGTTTCACTTTTTCAAGGCCACGGTTGTATGTGATTGAATCACGGGGACCACCACTTGGCAGCCTCCGTTCCAGAGGATTACCTCCAACATTCGTAGTTACCATTTGCAGCTCCGACATGTTTCGTATCAACACAGAACACTGCAAGAACGAATCGTTATCTGCTTCACAGGTGGCTTAATTAAAATCCAAACGGTGCACTTCGCATTCCAGGACGATGCTCTAAGAAGAATGCAACGATCATCAATTCGCTTTTTTATTGAGTTACTCGTGGCGTGATACTTGCGTAAGAAGTCATTAGAAGAGTTTGCTTGCGAAGCCGTGAATGTTAAAATAGTACAGTCGCGATAGATTGAAATACGAATAACGCAGCTTTTGGATTTCGGTTGTCCACGCATCCTGGCTACGAGCCGCGGAACAGGTTACGAGATATCGTGACTAGCCGTGGTATTCAAAGAACTATTATCTTTCCTTTGTTTGTTGGGGACTCAAAACGAAAAAACAAAGGTATATATCTGGGGGGGGGGGTCTTTTCATTCAGCGCAACGACACAGCTATATTACGCCCGCGAAAGCTGGCGCGGAACACTGCAGGAAGGCAAACAGAAATGCCTACGCACGGAACGGTTATCTTTCCATTCCAAGGTTGCATAAGCACACTCGTAAGTTGTTTGTACTGCGCACACACAGCTCGTAGCTAGGATGCGGAGAACGTATCGGAAGCAAGGCGCTCCGTTGTTCGTATTTTAATGCATACACTATAGTGCATACGTTAAGCTCAAGTGTTTTGTTTTCTGCAACATGGTGCCTTCCCTGTGTGGTTATGCTGACAACGCTTGTTTGTTTCTCGTTGTTTTAAGTGAATCCGGTCGCTGATCACCAAAATTGGTCTTGTGTTCTTGAATTCATTTTAAGATTTGAGGCAGGGCAGCCGGCAACTTAAAGCAATTTGAAAGGCGTAAAAATAGTGCTGACAGTTATGATATTCCTAATAAAAAAATTATTCTCGCTGACGACACATAGATGCTGGTTCTCAAGAAGTAATCTCTTCATCAATAAAATCATGGCGGGGTGCCCCACTGGGGTGTTATCTCGAAAGCACATCGCCACAGAAAACCAAGTCTTTGGTGGCCTCAGCCGATCATCCCTTCCCTCACCTTTTGCCAAACTTTCTTTCGCCACGTTGCCGCTCACTCTAGCTCGCCTTTCTTCGGTGCCCTATGTGTTCGCTCAATTACCAGAAGGCAAATAAGAAGTCGAATATTATAAATGTGCAAAGCTTGAACAGCAACTTTAACCCAGCCATACTAAGTTCCTCTGAGGGTGTTGCATCAAATGCCGGAGCGAAAAAACTGCGCTAGATAGACTGTCCCCCGTCAATACGACACTGCGGTGTAGCTCATTGAAGGAAACCTATAGCGGAGAAATGCACTGCCCTGGTGCTACAAATCTATAGGGAGAGAATATAGACTGAGCGGAAAACGCAAAGTACAAAGTTGTGATTTCAGTCACCGCTTGTCATGTGGTTAAAATAAAAATAACCCCCCCAAAATTACAGCAAACACCGTGGCAAGGATTTAGTAAGAAAGAATTCGAAGCAGTGAAGTGTCATAACAATCGAAATAAAGAGCGCGCGATTTTGCTAGAGCGTGCATCTTCGAGGCAAGAGCATACATGTTCGGCGTGCTCTGCATCTGTGCGCTTGATATGGGTATGCTATGCTGTCTCTACTTGCGAGGATGACCTAATAAACCGGTGCCCGACCAGCACTCGCCACTGGCTCCCAGGTCTTTGAAGTAAAACACCCTGGTCCATACTACCTCGAACCGGACATTCCATGGAGCTCCGTTCAGGTCGCCGCCTACCGTACACCACCATGCTGGATACAGCGGAGCTGCCCAATGTTGTGGGTCCAGCCGTCCTATTGTTCTTCGTGACCAGCCGCCAGCACGATCCCCTCTTCTTTGCTGGGCTTCGCAACGATCACATCGAGGCATAGCTGAATAATTACAAACGAGTGGGCTCCTTTAATCAGTTGGACGATTCTTTCAAGCTGGTGAGCGTCTCCTTTTGCTCCACCGAAGTAGGGAAGATAGGGTTCCACAATCATGAGCAATACATCACTGAATGGCACCGATTTACTTCTGAGATACGCCGAGTTTTAGGCACTTCGTCTACGCCTACGGTAGCCGTCCAAGACAAATTGTACGAGCGCATACAGAGAACTTGTGATGTTATGGCTGGTTCAGGGCTGTTGTGGGAGCCGCTCACTATTGAAGAAGCAGGGGACCATATTGCAAAAATAAAATTCTTCATAAAGAATGAGTGAAAAGGAAGGAGGAGAAAAAAAAACGGAGAAAGAAGCCGCCAAGTCAGGTGTAGCACGGGAACACTCTTCTCAGCAAGAATATTTCGAGTCCAAACACGCGGGGATTCCACAAGTAAACACCTCGAAGTTTTGCCGGAAGCGGTGGTGGTGGCGGCGGCAATTAGAAGCGGCCGTCAAGGGAGACTGCAGCTGGCGGTTGCTGTCGTTGACGCGGTGTGGTCCGGTGTTCGAGCACACTCAAGGCGCCATGATGCGGCTACCGTTGATTCGACGGAAGGAGCTGGTCAGGCTGGAAACACGAGTAGTGCTTGAGGTAGTGCCCCCCCCCCGCCCAAGTCCGGGCGACTGCCGCTGGAGCGCAAACTAAAACATTGTTTGTGCATCGGCATTTTTCTTTTTCATTTTTTATTTTTAGTGGTTGCGCAAAGCCCCCTCCCCAGAAATATATTTCTATTGACGCCACTGGTACACACATAAGTTGTCTGTAACGTAGAAAAAAGCTATTGGTGCCTAATATGGTATTCAAAGGTTTATGCCGTACGCCTCCGAGAAGACCCCACAAAATTAAGGTGCCTGTCCGCTGACATTCAGCGTTTTGTGTACACCTGTATTCAAGGACAATGGGAATCATGTGTCTTCCAACGAGCCTCAGAAGACTTGGAGAGGAGGAGTAAGGCGGACGAAACACTTACAATGGGAATTTCTGAGCGTGAAGAAAATGTGTGTAGTCCAATGTTCGACGAAAACTCCTCAGGCGGGGGTGATTCATATATAAAATAAAAGCGGGCAGTCGCCTTGTGAAAAACAAAAATATACCAATAACGATGTTTCGGTACCCCTATGAGTTAATTGTTCACAATGAGAAGGGGTTTGAAAGGGCGCGACTATTTATAAGTTGGATGGCGCAGATTACGCATTTATATATCGGGGATACTACCCAGCGACCGGTTAATCGTGTTTTTATTTGTTTGAATGTCTACTGAGTCTAAAAGTGATCGTGTCGAAATGCGCTTCTCTGATGCGATTATCCTCGCGGAATCCCAATCGATGCCGTGGTTAATCGCGAGTTAATTATATGCCACGGAACTGGAGCTTGCATTGCCTTTTCTTGACATCGCCTGGTGCTGTTGAATTCTTCTTTAAATTTGCAGTTTCACCTATTTAGGTTGCGTCGCAATCCTAGCAAGGAATTCTGTAGACAACTCAGGGGAATCTTGATTTTTCTAAAGGGTCTATCATGTGTACTAGCTTCTGATTAAGCCTGTTCGTTGGCACGTGCGCAATCCTAACGCGATATATGCCTAAGCCCGTTGCAAGAGCTTCGCTGATGCCTTGCGTGTGGGGGGCGGCAGCGCGTTTTTGCCTTTCTCCTTCCGGATCCCTTTCAGAGCAAGCAACTGAGGCCTGCAGTTGTTGCGTCATGCGAAACTGTGAAAGGTAGCCGCTGCGGGGAAGATCCTTCCTTACCACTGCTAGCTCTTGCTTGCGGAGACTAGGCTTCGAGAAGATTGGTGATGCGTTTGAAAAGAGTGCAGCGACGACGGAGCGCTTTTGGTTTAGAGGAGGCGTAGAATTGAACCTCACGTATCTGCCCGTGTGGGTGAGCTTTCTAAACACACTGGTTGTAAATCATTTGGTCGACTGTCTTATAGTACGTCGAGGCAGGTAATCTCTCAATTATGTTCTTTTTCTACGATGAATTGAATGCTTGGACAACAAGAGTTTAGATGCCCAAGGAAAGGCATTAAGTGCCGGCGGTGGATCATACAAAAACATTCGTCTACGTAGCGGACAAAAAATATTGGAATCATCTTGTACGAGCATGCCTCCTTTTTGTAATAGGTTGTATGAAACAGGATGTCATGTATTCTCCTTTCCTACTTTCCGATCCCAGAAACAAAGAACGTTCGAAACAACCAGGAAATGCAGGCCATACCACGTGAACGTTTCTCGTCGGGACCTCTTGGGTATTTTCTTTATATTACAGTTTCGGAGAAAGCTCAAGTTAAATTCTGCTTCCTCTACTTCAGACCTTTCCTACTTCAGTGTTCCTATCAATAGGCCGCAAAGGAATAGCGTAATGCATAATGTCGCTGTATTTTGCCGACGTCTCACCTTACCGGAATGACTAAACGAAGGACCTTTAGTAGTGCTACGCCAAGCATAATCCCAGGAAAATAATTCCAAGGAAAGCTCGAGTTTGACAATTTATAATAGTACAAATTTGAATTCAGCACATCATCACCAGCCTATCTACGCCCACTGCAGGGCAAAGGCCTCTGCCATTATTCTCCAATTGCATCGGTCCTGTGCCAACTGTGACTAATTTATCCCCGCAACTTCTTAATTTCATCTGCCCATCTAACTTTCTGCCGCCCCCTGCAACGCTTGCCTTCTCTAGGGATCCACTCTGTTACCCTTAAAGACCAGCGTTTATCTTGCCTTCGCATTACATGCCCTGCCCATGTCCATTTCTTCTTAATTTCTACTAATATGTCTTTAACACCAGTTTGCTCCCTTACCCACTCCGCTCTCTTCTTGTCCCTTAATGTTACACCTATCATTTTCCGCTCCATTGCCCGCTGAGTCGTTCTCAATTTAAGTTGAACCTTCTTAGTGAGCCTCCAAGTTTCTGCCCCGTACGTGAGTACCGGTAAGATGCAGCTGTCATACACTTTCTTCTTGAGCGACAATGGTAGGCTGCTATTCATTATCTCAGAATGTCTGCCATATGCACCCCACCCACTTCTGATCCTTCTAATTATCTCTGCCTCATGGTTGGGATCTGGGGTCACAACTTAGCCTAAGTAGATATATTCGCTTACCACTTCCACTGCCTCGCCACCTATCTGCTGTCCCGTGCTGTCCCGTGGTTATTGATCATTACTTTAGTTTTCTGCATATTATTTTCAGGCCCACGGTTCTACTCTGTTCGCCCAGTGCGGAAAGCATGCTTTGCAATTCGTCCCCCGAGTTACTTAGCAAGGCAACGTCATCAGCAAATCTCAGGTTACTGAGGTATTCTTCATTAACCCTTACTCCCACCTGTTCCCAATTCAACGTTCTGAATACTTTTTTGTGAGCATGCTGTCAACAACATTGGAGAGATTCTGTCTCCTTGTCTGACACCCGTCCTTATAGGTATTTTACTGCTCTCCTTATGGAGGATGATGGTAGCTGTAAACCTATTGTAGATATCCTCTAGTATTCTTACATGATGCTCATCTACCCCCTGGTTCTATAATGCCTGAATGACTGCTAGGGTTTCGACCGAGTCAAATGCTTTCTCATAATCTACGAAGGCTATATATAGGGGTTCAGTATACTCAGCGCACGTCCCTATCACCTGATTGATCGTGTGAATATGGTCCATTGTTGAATAATCTTTACGGAACCGTGCTTGTTCTTTAGGTTGACTGAAATCTAAGGTTGCAGAGATTCGGTTAGCGATTACCTTGGTAACTACCTTGTAGACGACTGACAGTAAGCTGATCGGCCTGTAATTTTTAAAGTCTTTAATGTCGCCTTTCTTATGGATTAGGGTGATGTGCGCGTTCTTCCAAGATTCCGGTACCATTGCGGTCATTAGGCATTGCGTATAAAGGTTTGCCAGTTTTTCAAGTACAATTTCTCCGCCATCCTTCAAGAGGTCTGCTGTTATGTGATCCTCAGCAGGTGCTTTGGGCCCCTTTCATTTCTTTCAAAGCCTTCCTTACTTCTTCGGTCGTTACTGGAGGGATGTCAATCTCCTCTTAACTACTGTCTCGTTCGGCATTATCCTGTATGTCCCGGCTACTGTACAGATCCTTATAGAACTCCTCGGCCACTGTGACTATTTTATCCCTATTTGTGATGACATTGCCTTGCTTATCCTCAAGGGCATACATCTGAATCTGCCCAACGCCAAGATGTCTCTTCACTGCTTTCAGGCTACCTCCGTTCTTTACAGTGTATTCGATCCTCTCCATATTATACTTCCGTATGTCAGCTGTCTTAAGCTTCTTGATTAACTTCGAGAGCTCGGCTAGTTCTATTCTGTGAGCTGCGGTAGAAATTCTCATGGGTTGCCGTTTCCTAATTACATCTTTCGTCTCCTGTGAAAGTTTGCCAGTATCCTGTCTAGCCATAGTGCCCCCGACTTATACTGCACACTCCGTGATAATGCGTGTAAGGTTGTCGCTGGCTTCCTGTGTCGCAAGCTCGGCTTCCTCATTAAGGGCGGAATATCGGTTCTGCAGCGCGACCCTGAATTCTTCTACTTTACGTCTTACTGTTAGCTCATTTATCGGCTTCTTTCTTACTAGCTTCTTGCGGTCCCTCCTCAAATCTAGCCTAATTCGAGATCTTACCATTCACTCTCCCGTTTACAGAAGAAGGTATTCATTATGCGTAGGTTATTCCGTTCTGCAAACTCGACTAGTAGGTCCCCCCTGCTATTTCTACAGCCCAGACCATAGTTCCCAACTGCCTTGTCTCCTGCCTGATTCTTGCCTACTTTAGCATTGAAGTCCCGCATAACGACGGTATACTGTGTTTTTACTTTAGCCATTGCCGATTCCACATCTTCATAGAAGCGTTCCACTACTTGGTCGTCGTGGCTGGATGTGGGCGCGTAGCCCTGCACCACCTTGAGCTTGTACCTCTTATTGAGCCTAATTACAAGACCTGCTGCCCTTTCGTTAATGCTATAGTATTCTTCTATGGTATTCATCTATGGCTATAGTATTCAACTTCCACATCCTGCACGACTCCAGGGTTATCACATAATATGAAGTCTATTTCATTTTTGTGCTCACCATTCGGGCTCCTCCAGGTCCACTTCCGACTCTCCCGTTTACAGAAGAAGGTATGCATTTTGCGTAGGTTATTCCGTTCTGCAAACTCGACTAGTACGTTCCCCCTGCTATTTCTACAGCCCAGACCATAGTTCCCAACTGCCTTGTCTCCTGCCTGATTCTTGCCTACTTTAGAATTGAAGTCCTGCATAACGACGGTATACTGTGTTTTTACTTTACCCATTGCCGATTCCACATCTTCATAGAAGCGTTCCACTACTTGGTCGTCGTGGCTGGATGTGGGCGCGTAGCCCTGCACCACCTTGAGCTTGTACCTCTTATTGAGCCTAATTAAAAGACCTGCTGCCCTTTCGTTAATGCTATAGTATTCATCTATGTTGCCAGCTATGCTTTTATTGACTAGAAATCCCACTCCCAGTTCTCTTCTATCCTCTAGACCACGGTAACATAGGACGTGTCCATTTTTCAGCACCGTAAAGGCTTCGCCTGCCCTCCTAACCTCGCTAAGCCCTATTACATCCCTTTAATGCCCTGTAATTCCTCGAACAACACCTCGAGACTTGCTTCGCTAGATAACGTTTGCGCGTTAAACGTTGCCAGGTTCAGATTCCATTGGCGGCCTGTCCGGATCCAGGGATTCTTAGCACCCTCTGCTGCGTCACAGGTCTGACCGCCGCCGTGGTCAGTTGCTTCGCAGCCGCTGGGGACTGAGGGCCGAGGGTTATTTGGCGTATTCATGGGAGGTTGGCCGTTACTACACCAGGGTGGCCAATCCTGCTCTGGTGAGGGAGTCCATTACCGGCAATGGTCGCCGGGGTCAGGCCGCACCCTAAGCCCCTTTGTGCAATTCCCTCAATACGCGGATTTCTTTTAGTCCGGCGGGAATTGTCCGGCACCGGGATACCAACCACGGTCCTTCTGCACGCGAGGCGGGTGTTCTGCCTCTACGCCATCGCTGCTCCCAAATTTGAATTAGTCAACATTAAAAATATCGAGCGTATGCCCGGATTCGAACAGATGGATTGTGACTGTACCCACTACACCATTTTCCCACCATTATACTACATAGGCGCCCGTGGCAGATTTCCAGGTTTTTTTTAATACTTCAATTTTAAATGTGCTCGCTATTGCACCACTCTAGCACAATGTAACGTGCCTGACGGTGAGGCGAATACCCCGCAGGCGGTCGCCGCCGACAGCATCTCGCGACGCCCCTCCCACTTATCTTCAGCAATTCCTCCCTCCTTCTGCCTTTGTCTCTCTGTCTCGTCTATCAGCGATGTCATTTTTGTACTCTGTGTTATAAGGCTCCTCCGCCGGAGTTTTTACGACATGCAGTGCCCCCTCACCTCCCTCCATGTGTTTTCAGGAGCGAAAGTTTGTTTTACTTAGTTTATTCGCTTTGTGGCACGCCTAAACGACTGCATACTGTATGAAATAGCTCTTAAAGTAGCTGGAGAGGCTAAGAAAATTATATCCACTAAAACAAGCCGATTTATCGGCTTTCTTTTGAGCGAGCTGTCGCGGTGGTCGCGGTGTGGGACAGTATCGCTGGGTCGGGTGGTCTAACCTCCTCACGTCAACAAAGGAAAGTTCACGAATAGCTTAAAGGCAGAACGTTTCTCTACCTATAGCCTGAGGTAACTGCAAAACGTTGTGTCAGCGGAAGCATACAAGTGAACGCAAAAATTGCGCAGCCGACTCAGCTGACGCTGCTTGCCTGGCACCGGCTTGAAAACAAGTGGAAATTTTGCTTGTATTTTCGCAAACTGAATGATTTTTCCGCAACGTTTTGCGCCGAACGATTTACAAACGGCAGGGTACATGTATACTAGCGAGTAGGGGAGGCACAAGTCAAAATAAACAAATTAGGCGGTAATAAAGGACGCACAAAACAAGCACCGAATCGCACGGCGCTGCGTGCAGACATGTCTACTTTTATATTTGGATAACAAAACACAGCCGCATACAGGGCACGCGGCCCCCAATATTTACATGCGATCATTACTGACTCGTGGGTTATCTTCTAGTGCAGGGGCCGTGGCTAACAATCTGAACGCCGAAACGCCAGTTTTGTCCTCAAATGGAGGTATAAAGCGAGATACGAACAAAAAAATTGACCGCTTCCGGTTGAATTGTCCTGTACCTTCACACTTCACCGGATAATTGTCAAATATTATTGGCAATTTGCTGAAGTTTTTTCTCTTTGCGTTCAAAGCCCCTTACCCCTCCAACCCAATTTGCCGTCCAGCCCTCCTCCGTGTCGGCTGCATGCAACTGGGCCCTACACTATAAAAGGTTCTCGACCTTGATTCTAGCCTATGAAGTGCGAACTGGGAATATATGAGGCAAGAGCGTAATTAAGTAAAGTGAGAGCAAACAAGGAAAGCCAGCCACCACTTAATTGGCCGGATCACTTTGTTTTACGGCCACTAATTTCCGAATCGCAAAACAAATTTCACGCTTCTGACGCTCGCTGCACTTTGTCATCCAGACACGCAACAAGACAGTTAGCTAAGCTGCACCATGTATTGTAGCAACGACGCAAACAAACACTGTTTAATGAATGTGTACGCATAGTGCGGATGCACGCATAAGAGCGGCGCACCGCAGCTGGCCTGCGGACCGCCGGACTGCGGCCCGCGATTTTAAAAATGCGCGACCATCGCCGATTGCGTCACTCTTCTTCTTTGACCGGCTGTTGTTGAAAAGTTCTTGTCACCTAGGCGATTAGTTTAAACTAGAAATTTCACTTCAAATTTCACTGCATACGACCATCGATCGGTGAACCTGCGAGTGGAAGAGCGCCGTCAAGGTCACGACACTTTTGTCGGCGATGCAAACATATTCCTAATGCCAAGTTGAGCGCCGGAAGAGATCGGACGCGTCGGGGATAGGTTGGTGACCATGTCGCAAAACAATCGGGGGCATCGCGCTCATTTTGCTTCTGTCCACACGGAATCCTATGGGACCGGCACAGTTTTATACTACCCGGAAGTAATGCCCGGAAGCCACATGCGTTCGCCCCTGGGCAGCTCAGGAGGCATATATCGAGGCCGACGGCGACGCAAAACCGCAGAACGCAGAACAGTGCTCTAAAACACTAAGATGCTAATGTAACATTCGGCGCTTCAGTTAAAGGTTTGTAATGAGAAAAACAACGATTTCGTCATTATGGGCGACTAGGTATTATAGCGCATCCGTCAGGAAGTGTTAATAAATAATCAGACGTTCCGTTGTGTAATCAATCGGTGAAATGCTACAATAATAAAAACCGGCTAAAGTTTTTTGATAATGTAATATTTATCATATAAGACGATTAAAAAGATTTTGGGCGTACCCACAAAACTAATTACCTTTTTCTCTGAGGTCATCAAAGTGTCACTAACAAGCCATAAGTTTGAAGGCTTGTGCCGCCTCGTTAGCTTTCTGGGGGAAGAGATACAGCTATCCCTCGCCTCCATACGCATTTTATTCCAAAAACGCGAATGCCTGTGTTTCTTGTTAACAGAAATTCCGCTTCATGCTGCAGTGCGCGTAATTTTAATATTTAGATTTCAACAGCTACAATGTCTACAGGTGGGATCATGTCAACGAAATGGGTGTGGTGGGCTTACAGGCAACCGGAAAAAATTTTCTTCGCTTACCATGTTTACAAACACGTCTTTTGAGATAGTCTAAACCTCTGCACGAGTTCAAGCTAAAACTTGCGATTGGGGCGTGTTGCCGACCACCGGCGGCAGACCGCATATTTTTGTGCCCTGACCATTAGCGCACGTTACGTAGGTTAAACGGCGGCGCCAGTCTCGGTACCGAGCGAGTGAAAGGAACACGGAAGACTCAGGAAACTGAGGAGGAAAATGTCGCTATAGTGCGAGTAGGATAACGATGCGCACAGGCGGCCCGAGATGCCCTCCGAAAGCGTGAGGGTGAGGGCAGTATGCGAAGGCTCGCCAGACACGTGCGCGAAACCAACCTCGGCGTCTAGTAGCGCCCGACGAATAACGGCAAAACCGGGTGTCTGTCGAAGCAAGTCTTGTCATTTCAAGTTCACTAAAACACAGAAGCCCAGCAATGTCCTTCGGGTCCTTCGTCGTAGCTCATCCAAATCCCGCGACTTTGAGCCGGCAGCTCAAACAGGACCTGCAACATGCTTGGCGGCGCCGATGCGCAGCAAAAGAATTGGAGAATAACGCGCGCTACCCTGCATTCGCTGATCAGGCGATCACTTACCGAGACACAGCAGCTACGCTGGAGTTCATGCTGCGCACAAATATTCGGCTTGGGAGTATCGTAACAGTAAGATAAGCTTTAAGGAAATTTTCGTCAAAATATTCAAATGGTTGGGGGAAGTTTTGCTTTGGACTCCGTTTCATTTCTCCCCAAACAGTTGGTGTTTTATTGTGTTCATCGTTTCACAATTCAACTATTTTATTAACCATAGTTTTGTTATGAATTTGATCCAGGCTGTAATTAGCCACGTCCACAATCACACATAGTTGATCTAAGCATAAGCGCTGACCATAAAACAATGGAAACTATATCTCACCTCCAATGCTCCACTGAATAAAAACTACTCTAGCTATTACTCTACTCCCCTGTACCTAATACCAGTACTGTTACAAAAAAATCAGCTTTTCAGCCGAGTGGATTAAGTTAAAGTGATTTCATATCAGGATCGTTTTAACAGCGAAGCTGTTTAGGCCTTTTCTAGGTATTTTCGAGTTTGAAAAAAAAATACACAGTCAAAACCTGTGCTGCCTGCTGAGGGTGCACCTTCACATCAAGGGTATTATAAAAGTGAAGCCACCATTCGCATCTGCTTGAATGTGGATATAACAATCATATGCATAGACGTACTCCTTCCCATACCATTTTTACACCTTTAGTCTTTTTTTGGTGCTAAACCGTAGAAACTGCCCCGCTTCCACAAGTGAGCAATGCTCGAAAAATAGTTAAGGCTTGGGTCGACCGAGGTTCTTCCTCCACGAGTCCATCGTCAGTGTTTAGTGACGGACCAGAACACCTTTGTTAGTTTCTGCTAAACGTGGCTTCAACTTCAAACTGCAGAAGGATCAACATTTGGGCGAGTTGGTACTGGTTATGTATCATCTTGACAAAACAGCGTAAAAAACAGGGACACTAGGGGAGAAAGACGACAGGACGACGCTGTACTCTTTCGTCGTCGTCTTTCTCCCCTAGTGTCCCCGTTTTTTAAGCTGTTTCGACAAGATGATACATAACCAGTACCAACTCACCCAAATGTTGATTCTTCTGCAGTATATTTCTATTACAACGGGCTCTGTTCTCCGTCCTAACCACTATGACCTATAGAGTACAGCGTCGTCCTGTCGTCTTTCTCCCCTAGTGTCCCCGTTTTTTACGCTGTTTCGTCAAGATGATACTTCAACTTCAAAGACTAACTTAGGCTGGAAAGAACATCGCAAAATCGAAGAATTCCTGCCATGCCTAGCAAACCCAAGCAATACCTGCAAAATCAGATGGTAGATTGACTCCTAGCTGCGCTCTTTTCTGCCCAAAAGACACAATTAGAAACTGACACTTTTCTTCACGAGAAAATACTGCCGAAATCTACTGGCCACGCAAACAAGGAAAATAGGGTTTTATGCTGTACGTATATCTACTTTGACGGACTTCTAAATTCCCAGTACTTCGTGTATTAAAAGAAAATACACCTAGCAAACACGACCAGAGTAATTTTTGGTTCAGCGATCCTTATGTAGACTACAGAAAAAAAGAAAGCGATTGTGTTGCGCCTAGAAACATACCTCAGGTTAGGCGACGTTTGTAAAATAAAAGTGATTTCTGAACATTTCTGCCAAACCAACGGAGATGGTAAAAAATATTACTTCAATTATATATGCCATCTTTTATAAAAGCTTCATTGAAAGTTCTTTTGGAGAACTGTGGCTCCTGACCGCAAATTTAATAACATTTATTTGAGAAATTTAACCAACCACTATTGCAGGCCGGCAAATTTGCACTTATTTTAATATTTCTTTGTATTGTGTTCTGTTAGCGTGAAAATTACTCCAATAAACCATTTTCACCTGAACGGGAATGCCGATATATGCAACCAACTACATCTATGGTTAATGGCACTTCACGTCTCATTGCTAAGAACAATATCTTTATATGGGCCAGTATAGATAACATCGAGTACGAACTACGGGAGAACACATAATTTATTTCTAGTCAGATGTTGCGCTGCTTCGCCCATTCTAAGAGTTACGGAAGTTTGTGGTTGACTCGAAGATTTCTTACGTCGAGTCCTTGTTCAGCCGGTAAAAAAGCATTCGCGCAAATAATGTGGTACAAAAGACCTCTGCTTCATTTGTGGCAAGCAAGTTGAACGTAACATTGCATCTGATGCTTTCAGCCATGTAGATTTCGTTTTCTCCCCTCATCAGCATGGATAGAGGGATTACATTCCTCGTGACACCCAGTTGTTGGAACTTACTGCGAACTTACACTTCAGCATGAACGAAAATAAACAAGAAACGTCGCGATTTACCTCAACGTCTTTAAATGTTTTCGCTGTATTACTCATTGTGGAATAAAATCCAATTGTCAGGACCTAAACTAGATCAACTATTTTAAACTTGGATTCCTACTTTCCTTTACATTGGGTCTGAAATTCAGTTATTGAAAATGTTTATTCTTCCCCTTGTCATGTGACTGCAGGGTTATTGGAAGTCACAACATCGTTCTCTGTTTTCTGAGTTCTTTGCAAATCTCTTTACTACATTTTATTTTCCACTGCTACTGCTGACTCTGTTTACCGGCGTTCGATTGTAATTGAGTACGTCTATGGTGGCATCGTTGTCTTCTGTTAAAATAACAAATTTGTACTTAGCATTCAATTATACCTCATGCGCCAGGTCTAAAGGATTTCGTGTTTTCGTTTCCTATTTCTGCCTAGTTTTAATGTAAAAATCCCGCCTCCCGCACACCTTATTATCCAAATATTGCTATTCCTAATTGCACGTACCATTTGCCAGGCCATACATGAACCCTGATTGTAAATTACATTGAAGCTAATTTTGTTTCAAGTATTTCAATGAGGTCAGTTTTTTATCACCGCTTATCCAACCACTCATTTTCCTGCGCTATGGCTATTTGGTAGTTCATTGATTATACTTTTCCAGCCTCACTTCTTTTGACTTTTGCCTTAAAGTGTCACTTCTCAATAGTTATCCGGGCTATTTTTTTGTTATTCCGTGTTTTATGCATGCATGCAAGCGTTTGAGGGCCTCACCATCGTTACTAGCTCTAGTTACATAAGCGTCTACGATGTTTTTGTTTTTCACAATGCTATAAAAGCCGCCTACAAAGCCACACTAGCCCTGGCCCTCTGACGTTGTTCTTCCAGATGTGCAGCACCCGTCGGGGCTTAGCGCCGCTATGAAAACCGATATTGGCGCTGCTGCTCCTTCGACTTCGTATGACATCGTCCAATGGCAAACAACTCAAAATGAAATGACGAAGGAATTGAAAACATGATTTTTATTGTCTACTGCGACCAGGGTTAGCAACAGCTCCGACAGAACGCGGTATTAGAAAGGAGCACAACCGTAAACCATGAAGGTGCTTCAGAAGAGAAAATGATTAGTCGTGCTGGTTCATGGGGGCACAGAAAACAAGCGCTGCCGCAAACAGAGGATTTAGGGACGACAGGGATAGTGCTACGTAGCTTTTGTGTGGGCCTTGCTTATTCCTTTTTCATGGCTGTCATTGTTTGCTGTGGGAAGGCGCTTGCGTTAGCCGGCCGACGAACGAGCGTAAGAGCGATGTGCGCGGTGTAGGTTATCATGCGTCGGTCCAACTGATCAGGTCAAAGCCTAACGCATGACGGTGTGTTGAACGTGCTTC
This sequence comes from Haemaphysalis longicornis, assembly GCA_013339765.2. Taxonomy (NCBI): domain Eukaryota; kingdom Metazoa; phylum Arthropoda; class Arachnida; order Ixodida; family Ixodidae; genus Haemaphysalis; species Haemaphysalis longicornis. The sequence goes on from CM023452.1 coordinate 58,670,412, forward strand.
TGAGTACGAATGAGATAACGAAACAAACAACAACTGCATGATGAAACTGTCCTCTGTGCTAACGTCATGAGCTATAACTCGCCAATCGCTTTACTAGCATAGATGGAGGCCCTCAAATAGAATCCTGTTACCAAGAGCCCCACAAAATACTGACCACTACTGCGCATTGCAGGGTCACACAAAAATAGATTACACGAATCGTCTCCTTTTTTATAACAGCAGTTGCCACACAGTAACCTAAGCGAAGACTGATAAAATCTACCCGAGAGGTATCGCGGTCTGTCACTGGCTTGTATCCTACAGGACACATTTGGCAGTGTATCAGGGTTCTTCGCAGAGAACACGTGAAATTTATCTTAGCGAGACATCGGAATGTTCAGCAGGCTATACTAGCCGTTCACACTCCCTTAAAGCTTGCTGTGGCCATGGACAACAGTGACCTGGTTACGGCAGCCGAGTACAGAACACCAGGCACATCGTCGGTTTCAGTTGCCACATGACTTGATACATGGTAATTTTTCTTCTACCAGCAGCTCTCTGCGGTGACTTCAGACGCAAGCATCCAACTGAAATATGGTGCGCACCCCTACGACACAGCACGACGTAAAGAACTGTGACCTGTGACCATCGCTCTCGAGCCCTGGTCGTAGAACCAAACAGACAGAGCATCAGACATACACCTGCAACACCCACGTCTTCTGAGCCAGGACAAAAGCAGCTCCGCTCAAAGACAGTACCTCCCACATAGAAAACAAGAACACTATTTCACTAGGAACAAAGGAAGATCTCAAAACAAAAAATACAAGCACTCAGACTAAGTACAGAATTTAAAAGCAGACCTGGAAAACATTTGGCGACAAACACACTTTCCCGTCATAATCAACGTCAGAAGCATGCTCATGGAGCATTTTGAAATAAAAGTGCATCTTTTCTAATACCATTATCGAGGGATCAAGCAGATGGGTAGCTTAAAAATCTGGTCCAAATAGGGCTCCAAGTTGTATGGCAGCGTTGAAAAAATTACCAACATCTGTTGCAGTGTTATAACAGCTGAGCAGATATATTCATTTGCCAAAGGGCAACCTTCAGCAACTTGTTAGCCAACTACCATCGTACAATGGAGCCACCAACTCGGATTCAGCTGGGCGAAACAATAAATAACAGCAGCACTAAACCATCCCTATCAACACTCTAACCAGTCTTCATTCAATGAAACTTTCACAGTTGTCTCACAAAACCCTAATAACGCTTTGGCTGTCTTGCTCGTCTGACTGTAACAACACTAGGTAGACGTAGTGCCCATAAATATGCAACTCTAACAAATGTTTAAATTTTTCACCATTGTGTCAGCTCACACCAAGCAGCTGCCTTAGGAACAGAATGGTGTCGGATTACTCATATATCAAACCAGTTCAGCATAGAAGAGGTTGAGCGAGCAGCGCTATTGGGATAGAATTGTGTTCCGGTCAAAAAGCCACAGCACAAAATGAACCACCTATCTGCTTCTTTCGTCGCAATTGTCCAGACAAGACGATAGTCGAGCGGCGTGCCTGCTAAGTAAATGCATCCCTTCTCTTTTCCGCTCACCTGTTATGCTGTTCCTCTCAAGTGTCGTTCCTTCCAAGATAACGCGCTGGAAGCTTGCTCAAGCCAATATAAATTTACGGCGTTCCACTGCTCGCAATCGGGGGCCTAGAGGCCGGCACTGCCGTACGGTGGAGACGCGCGTGAATCAAGACTTCCGACTAGAATGTCTATAGAAGCACGTTGCCCCACTCCACGACCTTTCCAAGCGGAACGCTGAGCGTTTCTAGTGCAACGATTCGTTGCTGTTGCCATTTGATGTTTTATTCCGCAAGGTTGCGCGTGCAACAGAAGGCGGCCGTTTTCTGCCGTTGATGCAGTATTTTATTTGTTATTGCAAAAAGGCAGCATCTAATTTTTCTAATAAAGAACACTGCAATTTTTACTGATGTAATAATTTTCGGCATTATATTTGCTAGTGTCGGGTTCTTGTTCAACAATGTCGACAAGTGTGAACATTAACACCGGAGGTTAGACACTTACATTTGGCAGTGAGTAGATGAGACTATTGCGCGAATAATGCTTACCCTAAGTCGGCTCGCTAGCTCGAGTGACAGAGACAGCGACATACATACAGACAGACAAAAATTTTTAATTCAATTAGCCCAAGAAAGACCATCGTCCTAAAAAACGTATTCTTGTTTGGGCATCCTGCCGCCAACAATGCAGCTCAACAAATCAAAATCGAGACGAGAGGGAGCAATTAATTTGCAACCATTCCATTCGAATATTTTACAATCGCCGAAACGTATTTTCCTGCCAGTAGCACGAAAACGGAACCTAAACTATATTTTTCGAAGAGTAGTACTGGAGAGTGTTTTGGATTCTCCAAACCTCATCTCCTGGAATGCGCCTGAATGCGAAACGCCACACCAGCTGGAGAGCAAACAAGGGAGATGAGGGGCACCAGACGTAAAAGGAATGCGGTGTCATTATGCCACTCTTCCCCCCACAGGGCAAAACCACGTTCGTTTTGTACGCGGCCTAAATAGCTGAGCAACACCACCTAATCTAGCATTCCCTGACGTATGGAAATTGTAGATCTGCCCTGCTTCATAAATGGTGACATCCAATTTGTAAGCCTTGAATAGTGTGAGCACTGGTGTTATACGATCGAGAGTGTCGCCTCAAAAAGTCACGTATGTCGGGCGGAGCGTGACCGTCAGGCTGCGCACAAAAATAAACACCAATCTAGAATGCCTAGACAACACCAAAACAATGAGTCGTATTCCATTTCCTCTGATTTTCACCGATCCCATCAACATTTTAGACCTTCCCGGTTTGTTTTCTAAAACAAACTCATTTTTTTCTTTGGCAGTCAATTACGTACATGTAGGACCCACAGCACCGACAAACCCGTTACAAGAAGCAAGCTGCTAAACACAGTTAGTACTTAATTCCAATCTGAGGAAACAAGGCAAAGACAATGTAAATTGAAGGCTATTGTATTAAGAAATACGTTGATAAGTAGCATTGGCAGTACATCGTGATGGATGGGGTTGTGCTCTGATTCACTACATATCTTTTGCGGGACTGCTCCCATATTCCTCTACTCTGCTTCTGCTCGCCGCGGGCAAATATTTAACAGTATGGAAAAAATGTACGCTCAGCTGACCAGAGCTTTTTATTCTCTTTAGGATGCCTTCAAACTTCAAGTGGGTGTAAGTATTACATTTGTAATAAGCCTTTCCGAATGCTTTTATACTTATGCATTAGGGAGGGTATTATGGTAATCTATGTTGACTATATACACGATTTTAATTTGAGACTTTTCAAAAATTTTCCACAAAATTTGTAGCAATTGTTTTCAAGAAAGACCGCGAAAATAACACTCGTTTTATAATGTTTTACTGTATTTTGTGGATTTTCTAAAACTTGAATAAGAACATGGTTGTTATCTATGGTTGTGTACCCTTTCCTAAACCCAGCCTGCTCACTGGGCTGTTTGGAGTCCAGGCTGTCACCTTCGCAGCATCTAACTATAACATTGGTCAACAGGTTACAAACTAGTGAGATTAGGCTAATTGGTCTGTTATATTTAAGGATTTTGGTAGCCTATTTTATAATATTCATATTATTGTAGTCTTTTTTCCAGCCTGTTGTCACTTTTTGAGCTCATAGTTTTCATTTCCGCGTCTAGAGAACGTGGGTCACAAGTGGCCCGAACATGCCACGAGCAATTTAAAAATATGATCCCTACTATGAACGGGTGGCACCATATAAAGCATTGTCCAAAAACCTGGCACACGATTTGGTTGCCGGACCCTCGCTAGTACGACGCCTTTCTGGCGATTATCCGAAAGCTACGAATTGGGTCTTTCTCGCAAAGGTGGTTCTGAAACTGAACCCGGATAATCGAGTTTTGCTTATGACAACGAAAACCCGCATAACCAATCGGGACGCCATTAGCTGTGCCACCTGGTCAAACAAGCCCGTTTCTACCGGGCAGGAAAGAATACAGTGTAGGTCCTACACTTTTTACACTAGAATATTTAAACTTTCATGTAATGTACACGACTGCTACTCAAACAATTCGTAAGTTTGAGATTTTTTTCATAATTGTTTTGTGCATTTATGGATCACGCCTAAACAAATGTAAAATAAATTCCCAGCAGGGATTGTCATTTCAGGTTTTGTTTCGCATATTACATTGTGATTTCAGTTTTTAAAACTGACACATTTCAAACGCGTGTCTACATAGCCTTCCTGCGATATTCCATTACCGTATACCTGTTATTCACTTATTACAAAAAATACTTTAGAGAACCTAGAGAAAGGCGTCTCTTTTCACACGGTAACAACTGTGTTAAGCATTGCGAAAAGAGCGCGGCAAACGTTTCCAGCGCAAATATCCTTTCACCTTACAATGGCCCACGGTTATGTCGTCATCACACCCAGTTTTTACTTTTTTCACGCTTTTGAGAGCCTTTACTGCTTCTTCATTAGTTACTTCTTGGACACCAACAGTTCAGCTTTTACTCTCAGTAGTTTACCCTTGTCTAACGTCGCTTGCATACCGTCATGTGGTGACTCGTTCAGCTACTTTTATTATCTCGGCCATGTTGTGCTCTATGTCACCCTCCTTGCGTATGTACTGAATGTCACCATCTTAGTACGAATATTCTGTTTTTGGAAGATGTGTCATACGTCATAGTTACTTTCAAGCTTCCCCTGACTCAATCACTGCCAAGTTTTATGCATTAATTTTGTGCGTTTTACTTCTAAACAATTTTGGCCCATCTGCTAACTGAGCTTTAACCGCTGTTCTTTACACATTCATGACGTTACGAATAGCAATTATTTCATTCGTTTTCTTAGTAAGTTCTTCGATGTGTTTCTCCCATGCTGCTTTACCACCGCCTGCTATAGATTCTGTGATTGCCATTGTTGGATTTTCGTTTTCCTCGACTACACTAGCGTCGTTCTCGTTTATATTGTAAATGTGCTTTGAGGAATGTTTTAACCTCCCTCGTCCTGGTTCTGACTGACTCCATGCAATGTTTCATATTTAAAACAGGTACCGTACTTTCCCGATTATAACGTGCCCCCGATTCTAACGCGCACCAGATTTTCCTGGCAAAAAAACAAAAAAACTTGCACCTCTGATTGTAACGCGCACGGAACTTTATAACCCAGACAAACGAATGCGGGAGAAATGGGCGATTTATTTCCCAAAGTAATCTCACTCTTTTCAGTTCTCGTCGTTTTCCGCTGACCACAACATCTCGTCCTTGGTGCCGCCAAGAGCGTTCGCAATGCCACACTTCTGAACGAACGTTCAACCATGGTCGATGGGATCATGGCCCACGCCTCGCACGCCCATACCGCGAGCTTCTCCAGAGTCGCACGCTTCAGGTGACCGCTCGTTTTGAACGCGTGAGAGCTGCTGCTGCCATTACTGTTATCAAGTCTGCAAGTGGAACGATTTGACGATTTGTGTGAACGCCGATAGAAAACCATAGGTGGTTATGCTTCCTTCGTTCAAAAAAATTGTTGCTAAACATGGAGGAAGTCTTCCTCCATGTTTCTAAAGGCTTTGGCGCCATCTTGAGATGGCGATGGGTTGAACAAAATTTCCGCTCTTTCGGCAGTTTCGGTTTCGTATCCGATTCTAACGCGCATGCGATTTTTCGGCCTATTTTTCCGGAATCGGGTTATAATCGGGTAATTACGGTATACTTTTTTTCTCTTAAGATTCTGACCTAACGTCATTCTAACCATACAGTGATTGCTGATCTGAATATTACTTATCTCCCCTACCTCCTGCACAGTACCTGTGTTCTCGCCTAAAATGAAGCCAATTTATTTTTTTATGTACCATCAGAAATTTTATGTGTCCATGTCTTCTTGTTTCGTTTGTTCATAAGCCTCACTGATTCATTTCCCTCCGGAAATCCCACCAGTGTATCTCACCGCCAGTTGCGATTGTCTATTCGAAAGTTTCCAACTAATATTACTCGCATTTGCTTGTCATGTACTTCTGCGCAAAAGTTCCCATCACAATCATGAAGTGTGTGTGTTCACTTCCTCTTAGCTGAGTCCAGGACCATATAGAAAATGTCAACGGTTTTACCTTCCTAGCTAATTCTTGGCACATGAGTTGTCGATTGGTTACCATAACACCGGCTGCATCACTTTCGTTAACGCTGAAAGCTTTTTCCACGTTTCCTGCTGCTTCTCTGTAGATTGGAAACAACATTCCATGTTCTTTTACGTTTGGAGTCCTCATTATGAGAAAAAATGCCGGCTAATCAGCTCCATGAAGCTTTCTCCTGTTTTTCTAACTTCTAAAGAGCCAGGTAGCGGCTTGCATAACAATAGGACATAGGGCATTCTCGTTTCCCCTTCGTAGGACAACTGTGCCTAGGGTCGTGCTGGAAGCAACCGTCCGAAGAATGACGGGCTTGGTAAGGCAAAGAGCTTGCAAAATCGCTGTGTACGCAAGTAGATTATTAAAAGATGCGAAAGCTTGTTCTTAGTTGTCGGCCCAGCCCACAGTATCGCTTTGCCGCTTCTTCGTAATGTATGTGAGTCGTTTCTTGGGAGCGGCGTAGTTGGGAACGAATTTCCGGTAGTACCCGGTTAACCGTAGGAAGGACTGTGGCACTTTTTTCGTACTTTTTCGCTCGGAGGCCGGGATCTTGTCCGAGTTATTGAGGAGTGGTTTTACTTTACAATCTCCAATGCGGTTTCCTAAAAAGAAAACACGCCCTCTCCAATTTCGCACTTGGTAGGCTTGATCGTGAGATTTGCCGTTTTGTTTCCCTCAAACACTTGACGGAGTATGTCTAAGTGCTCTTGCCAGTTGTCAGTGCCGACGATGACATAATCGAAGTAGTGGTGGACGTTCTTTACCCAGCATGACACAGCTCTGATTATGCGCGTAAAGACGACTGCCCCTGTCTTTATATCAAAAGGCTTATGCCGGAAATGATACAGGCCTCACAAGCTATAACAGGCGGTGTTCTTGCGGATGTCAGCAGACACGGATACCTGCCAATAATCTTTTATGAAGTCGAACTTGGAGACGTTTTCTTCCCAGCGACGGCAAGAACGACGTCCATACGTGGAATAGGTTCAAAATCACAGGCGAGAACATTGTTGAGTTCTCTAAAAGCAACGCAAAGCCGAACGGTATCTTCACATTTTTTTTTCAGGCAACCTTGGCGCGTTACATGAAGACTGAGATTTCTCAATGATGTCCATCCCCAACATCTCTTTACTTCGGATTCGATCGCCTCATGAAGTGCAAGCGTGAGCAGATACTATGGACCGCGTACAGGGTGGTCAGACAAAAAGGTAAATGGGCACTGTCAAGATCTGTTTTTTTTTTTCGGCAGGTCCCAAAACATCATTCTATACTCGTGTAGAATGTCTTGCACTTGAGCTCTCTTGTGTGCAGTGACGTCAGGTGAATTCTTGACGTTTCCGAAAGACTACGGCTGACGAAGTGGAAATGGGGGTAGGCTGTCGACCATTGATTAATCGTCAAATTCGTCCATTGAGTCTGTGGTGTCACCAATTACAGCGGCAACTGATGCACACGGAGGTGGTCAGGGCTCCCGTTCTTCGTACAGCTGTAACATGATTATGTGAAAGATTTTCATCATCCCGCCAAAGCAGATCTCGTAGTCGACGTCGTTGTTCTTCCCGGTAACCTCGACCGGCCCCTTACACTTCACCAGGAGTTTTTCTTTAATCGGTTGGAAGCAGGATGTGGTTCTTGTTTCCGACGGAAAGCTTCCTTGCGCGACTTTTCCTATCGTAGTAACTCTTTTGTTTATCTAGAACTTTCGCAAGCAGCTCGTGGGCAATTTGGCACGTGAACAGACGTGCCAAATTGCCAACGACGAGGTGTCTATAGGTAGTCCGGACTTCATCGTCTATGCTATCTTTTGTCCAGATTTCCTTGAGTACGGTTGAGGGTCCTCGTACATGTCGTCCGCAGATAAGTTAAAAGGGAGAGAAGCCCAGTCTGGTTTGGGTTACTTCTCTATAAGCAAAAAAAAAGCGGCTCGACATATCGGTCCCACGACCGAGGTTTGTCCTAGCACAGTCTCTTCAACATGGCTTTCAAGGTCCCATAAAATGTTTTGCGAGCCCGTTTGCCATAGCATGATAGGGACTAGTGCGGTGAAGCGTGACTGACATTAAACGGCTGACTTGTCCCATAAGTTCCGATGTAAAGCTTGCCCCTTGATCGGTGACGATTTGTTCGCAAATTCTGATGCAGGAGAATATCTCAATCAGAGCTTCGGCGACGTGTGCTGAGTCAATGGCTGGGAGAGCTATGGCGTTCGGGTACAGGGTAGTGAATTCGATAATCGGGGGAACGTATCAGGTTTCTTTCTCGGATTAAGAAGAATGTCATGACGACAGCAACCTGTTCAAACAGTGTTCTGAATTATGGCTTGCTCCCAAAGACGCAACTCCGACTTTTTCTTTAGGCATTGATCTCTGATACAAGTTGCAAGAGTTTACGAAATGGTGTACGCCTCTATGTGGTCAGAGCAGTAAATGTCTTGCAGATTGCAATCGGTCATCTACCGTATGGCTTTGTGCCCTGGCAAGGTTCTCTCATGGGCCACACGAAGGACCGGCTCCCGCAGTGTCTTAGGGATAACGACTTGTTTAAATGATCTCCCCGTGGAAAGCTTGTAATGACGGTAGAAGGCCTTATATAATTTGGCGAAAGAGTATTTTTGTGATTTTGTTGCTGAGAAATGATTTCCTAACTTACGGAAACAACGTCGGAGATTTGGGTCGCCTTGTTGTTCCCTGGCCAGGTCTCGTCTTGTGATGTCTGTACAGTTTATTTCGGATACTTTTTAATGTTGGACCCTTCGCCATGCCTGATTTGGCGGCAGCAGACAGCAACTCATCTGAGTGTATCTCTGTGGTATTTGTGGCAAGGGCTGCCTTCGGGATAACGCTGTCTCTGAGCTTCGAGTTGGGATTTGACATGTGAAGTTGCCTCACTTCTGAATTATTCCCGATTACGATGTCATAGATCGGCTGTTCCATGTATGCCGCAGCGGTAACCTCGCCCCCAAAATACGGGGTTACGACGTAGTTGTTGGCTCGGGTAGCTGTTATAAACGTTCCATCAATGAGCAGTAGCCGGCTGTTTTTCTCTTTAATTGGGGTTCAGCTACCAGGCCACGTGGAACAATGACGGTATTGCTGCCTGGGTCAGCCCTAATGCGGATTTGGATTTCTACGTGGTTCACGAGCAATTGACCGTGTTTGTTCTCTTGTCATCTTCAGCTCGTGCAGGTGCATCTTAGATTGAGGAACCTACTGTTCGTGCATCAAATGTAGTCTGTTTTTTATTGCCCGATGAGCTGCGGCACCTTTTGCGGAATCGCTTTCTAGACTTATTGAGAGAGACAGAGAACAACTTTATTGTGTGCCCGCTGGAAAAAGGAAGAGGGTGGAGATCCTCCTCGGTCCTCTTCCTGATTTTAAGCCGCAGCCAGCAGTCCTTGGGCCCCGGCGGCGTCTTCAGCCATCCGGACGAGTTCGACTTGCACTTCGGGATCGGGGCTAAGCACCGCTGTCTTCCACTGTTCCACGAATCTAATGTCTAGGAAAGTGCGTCCTTTCTGCTGTACCTGTTTACTCTTGAAGGGACGCGACCAAACCATGTGCTGGAGGTCTGCTCTGCATTTACAAATTTTGCATTCAGCTGTGTACAGCCCCGGGTAACAGCGGCTGTAGGGTTTGGGAATGTGTTGGTCTGGAGCAAACGCCAAGCGACCGATTGCTACTTAGTTAAAGTTTTGTGTAGTTCAGGATATCTCGCACTTTTAAGGCCGTAATGATCTAGTATGTCCCGATAAGATACCAGCCTGTCCCGCCCCGACCGGTAAAACAAGTGCGCGTCGATGGTGGAATCGTCGACGTCGACTCGGTTGCTTACACCTCGAGCCGCGGCGTGCGCATTCTCGTTCCCCGGGAGGCCGAAGTGGGCCGGCGCACAGACTATTTGGACCCCTCTGACCCGATTGCGGCAGAAATTGGCCAGCAGGATTTTAAGCGCTTCCTACGACACGCTCCCTCTCAAAAAATTCAGGATGGCCGATTTGGAGTCGCTCACTATGAATTTGTATTTGGTGGATGCCGTAATTGCCAGGGCAATGGCCGCCTCCCCCCCGACTTCAAGGGACAAATTTTGCATTCAGCTGTGTACAGCCCCGGGTAACAGCGGCGGTAGGCTTTGGGAACGTGTTGGTCTGGAGCAAACGCCAAGCGACCGATTGCTACTTAGTCAAAGTTTTGTGTGGTTCAGGATATCTCGCTCTTTCAAGGCCGTAATGATCTAGTATGTCCCGATAAGATACCAGCCTGTCCCGCCCCGACCGGTGAAACAAGTGCGCGTCGATGGTGGAATCGTCGACGTCGACTCGGTTGCTTACACCTCGAGCCGCAGCGTGCGCATTCTCGTTCCCCGGGAGGCCGAAGTGGGCCGGCGCAGAGACTATTTAGACCCCTCTGACCCGATTGCGGCAGAAATTGGTCAGCAGGATTTTAAGCGCTTCCGACGACACGCTCCCTCTCAAAAAATTCAGGATGGCCGATTTGGAGTCGCTCACTATGAATTTGTATTTGGTGGATGCCGTAATTGCCAGGGCAATGGCCGCCTCCCCCCTGACTTCAAGGGACGTCGTGACGACCGTGCCGAAATCGAGAGAATCGCCCTGTCGATTTACCATGGCTAGGGCCATGGCGTCACGGTCGTCATATTCAGCGGCGTCCACGTAAACCACGTCGTCAGACCTCTCAAATCTTTTTCGCATTTACTCTTCTGCGCGTCTGTGTTCTGTTCTATGTACAGGGCGCATGTTCTTGGGCAGTGGCGGGACGTATATGCTTGCCCTGAGCTCAGTTGGGATGTCCAATTTAGCTCCAGCTCGAGATTCATAGTTGAAGCGAAGGGAGCTTAAAATGTGACGCCCAGTGGGGCTCTTCGAGAGCCTTTCCAGTTGTGCGATCTTCTGAGCTTCGATGAGATCGTCTAGGGTATTGTGCAGGCCCAGTGCTTCGAACCGTTCATTCGAGGTAGTGAAGGGTATGCCTAGTGCCTGTTTGAAGGCCTTCCTGGCAATTGCATCTATTTTGTTCTTTTCGTCAAACCTGAGCTTCAGGTACGGGGCGACGTAGACCACACGGTTTACGACTAACGCCTTAACTAATCGGATAAGGTTACTTTCCTTCATCCCGTGGTGCCGGCTGGCAATTCACAAGACGAGTCGGCTTGTTTGAGAGAGGCTATATTTGAGTGCCCTGATGGTTTCGATATTATGTCCGTTACCCATCGTTTGGAGGCCAAGCACCCTGATGCTGTTTACCGTTGGGATGAGCTGGCCCCCGTTGGCATAAAGGTGGATTATTGACGTTGTAGTTGCCGATTTGCGTCCCCTCAGGGCAGATTGGTAGAGCAGGAGCTCTGACTTTTGCGGGGAACAATCCAAGCCTTTCGGCTCACCGTACGCTGTGACTGCATTTATGGCCCTCGGCAGGACGTCTTGTACATCGGGTTACATCGGTTACATCGGTTACAGCGTCCGCATAGATATTGTGCTGTAGTCCTCTATCTTTTCTAGCATATCTGGGAGGCCGATCATTGCAACGTTGAAGAGGAATGGCGAGAGGACCGAACCTTGCAGTGTGCCCCTGTATCTCAACTCCAACTCACCAGATAGGATGCCCCCGATCGTTAGGATGGCTGTCCGGTCCATTATAAAGTCTTTCACGTAGTCGTAGGTTCGGGGGCCCATGCCTAGTTTTGCCACGTTTTTCAGCACTGCGTCATGGCTAACGTTGTCAAAAGGATTCGTTACATCCAACCTCAGTACTGCCCTGGTGTCTAGAGGAGAGCCATCCCCGACGATAATCTGATGTTTAAGCCTCAATATTACACCTTGAGTTGATAGCTTGGGTCGAAATCCTGTCATGGTATCAGGGAAAAACCCCTTCTCTTCCATGTACCTCTTAAGTCTGTTCAGAACTAAATGCTTCATTACCTTCCCCAGGAAGAGGTAAGCGAGATTCGTCTTAGGCTCACTAGCGGTAGTTTTCTCCCTGTTTTTGGGGTCATAACGATTTTAGCAGTCTTCCATTGTCTGGGGATCGCGCTTACGCTCCAACATAGATTTATGTATTTGTTCAGAGTCGCAATACAGTCCTCGTCTAGGTTTCTCAACATTTTCTTTGTAACACCATCCGGTCCCGGGGCAGCCCTGGTACGGAGATCGTTTGTGGCCCCCCACACCTCCGAGGTCGTGAACGGGTGGTCCAGAGTTGGGTTTGCTGCTTCAGCGTACGGTTTAGGGTTTTCTTTAGGATTTGTCCCGATATATTGGTCCCGGATTTCTTTGATTAGGGCATCGTCCGTTTCCTTGTAAGTGCAAAATTTTGCTTTCGTTTTGCCTTTGCTCAGTCTTACTTTTGGTTGTGTCAATGAGATATCGAAGGATGATCCATGTTTTCGCGAGGCCTATCTGTCGTTCCGTGAAATCGCAGGTGTTGTGCCAGTTTTGGCCCGACAGCTGAGTGGTGTAACCTTCGATTTGCTAATCGAGAACCGCGAGCAGTCTAAGGAGTTGACGGTTGAGTTTTTGTTTGTTGAGCTGTTTCTTCAAGCCGCGCTTCAATTCTCCCATCTTTAGGAGTTTTGAATCTGCCTGTTGCATTCCGGCTTCCTCTGGGATAGTTTTTGTGGCTTTCTCCACACAGGCGTGAAGCTGTGCGACACAAAATTTATGTCCTGAATTTTGTGCGTCTCCGCTCTATCTTTGTGCGAATCCCTTTCGGCTGCTCTAAGCTTTCTGAACTGGTCCCAGTCTGTGATCTTGATCTTCGCACCTCCCTTGAGTTTTTGAGGGCTTGCTTCGAGGTTTGTTGCGACTATATAGGTGTCACTTCCCCGATTTTCTTGTGTGTTGACCCATTTGGCGTCATGTCGGTCGTTCTTTGTGAAAGTTAGGTCTGCTGAGGTATCCACGCTTACGCTGTTGCCCATCACAGTGGGGTACGTCAGGTCGTTGAACATGTACAGGCCCTCCCGCTTGGCATTCAGCCAGAGACACCACCCCTTGGTCGTTTCCCACCTGTACCCTCAGGCAGTGTGGTGGGCGTTAAATTCGCCGCTATAACTAGTGTTTGATGCTTGGCAATGTCTAATGCTTTGGGGAAAGGTTTCGCGAATCTTTGTTGTTTTCTTGGAGAGGTGTACAGGTTAAAAACAAATAAGCTCCCCGAGTTCTTTTATGAGTTCCACGCGGACGTGACATGCGGTCGTAACGCCGGTGTCATGACGAATGGCTAGTATGTTACGTTTAACGAGAGTTGCTACTGAAGCACTTCGGTCGCCGGAAGCCGGCTCGCAGGCCTCATAGTAAGGTTTGTATCCTGATAGTTTCACCGGACATCCGGTTTCCTGCAAACATATAACGGTTAGAGCCTCCTGCATCATTTATACTTATGAACTGCTCAAGGTGGCCCCGTTTGCCGCACTACCCGCGGGAATTCCACTGCCAGATTTCGTATTTCGCGTTATTCCGTTCCATGATTTTTGACTGCGGTGTTGTCGAAGCTAGTTCTAGTTCTGTCCTGGGAGCCCGGTCTGGCATAGGAATTCGTACATTTTATAGGACCAGTACACCCTCCACCGTCTGGGTAGCGTTGCAGTTCGGCCTCCACATCACTTGTTCTTGCATTAAAAGCTGTGATCTGCTTGCCTACATTTTCTGTGAATTTTGTGAGCAGGGCTTCAAACTTCTGTGTGAGTGTATCGGCGAGAGTGTCTTTCAAATGGCTTACCCTCTCTTTTAGTTGTTTTATTGTTACGGATCAGGGGCTCCCTGCCTTTTTGGGTGGCCGCATAGGGGTCACGGGAGCATCCTCTGCCGTAAATTTAAAAGACGGGGATTCAATATCCATATCGTCGTTACTGGTGTTTTTGGAAGGGAGGGTCTGCGTAACGACTGATTCCTGTTCGGAGCTGCGCTGCTATGAGATCACCGTTCCCACGCGTTGGATTTTGAGCTTTGTAATTTCTGCCTTCAGAGCATCATTTTCTGCAATAACTCTTTCTAGCATCTGCTTTATTTTAGTAGTTTCGGCCTGATTGATTTTCTGGTTCGAAAGGGGTCGGCTGTCGTTCCTGCCAAACGTGAGTAGAGCAGTGTTCGAGGCCGCGTAAGCCCAGCTCACCTTGTTGTTTTGTTTGTTGCCTCCGGAGGTTCGATGCTCAGTGAGACGAGGAGGCGACCCCGAATGATGTTGGCTCCCACGCAAAGCCGACCGCGATTGGGGCCGACTTTGGAACCCGTAGAAGTCTCCTCTTTGGCCTCGTGCTGTTGCTGTTTCTTGCTCTTATGGTTCCGGCTGCTGCTGGCGGCTCTCTTTGCCCCTCGTGTGTGGCTGTGCTGCAATGATGCGCCTGCCGTGATGCTGACCGCTGGCGTTGACGTTGTCCGCGGTGGTGGCTGGGAGACCGGGAGGCAGCACGACCCCCGACGTTGTTCGCCCGACTCGAGGCCGAGTGGCTGGGCGCCCGGTTCCGAGATGTGTGGCCACTGGGGTCGCCATCCGTGTGGATAGCCAGTCGGTGAAAGATTCGGGTCTGTCCCTAATGTTCTTGAGGATTCCTTTCTCTTGTCCATCTTTGCTTTCACTCCTGATGTTAATCTGCATCCTGTGCTCTCTGTGCCAGTGCCAGTTCTTTAGCAAGTATGTAAAGTGTTAACGTTGCTCGCAGCGTCTGTCGCTAGTTTTGTGTCCCTTGCCGCATACTGCGCACTGAGGTTTACATTGGTGATTGTCTTGCGGATGCCGGGTTCTGCACGTAGAGAAAATGTTCCGGGGTGTAGTGGGCGATGTTGGGCACACGTTGGTTCTATGTCCGAAGCGTCCGCAGCGATCAAACACCTCGTGTTTCTTCCGGTGGAAGAACAACGGTATTCTGCGCCCTGGTATTAGAGATTATGCGGGATTTGGACTCTTTCGAACACTATGATGGCAGTGTGGGATTAGTCCAGTCTTTCAGCTTGGAGGCTCGTAGGGTTTCTTTGGTTAACGAGGCTTCTGGTGATATCGTCCACGCTGTCTGTGTCTGGGATGTTGTGTATGACTCCCTTGCGCTGTCTTCGGGTGGCGTGGCGAATGCGCTTATCTTGTGGGATTGGTTGCCGAGCATTAGTGATTCCACCTTGCTTTAGCAGGCAGCTCTCTGCAGGCTTGGCGTGCGGACCAACAATAGGTTACGTAAGGTATTGACTCGAGGCATGTCGCGTATGACTTCTTCAGATTTGAGGTGCTTCCTGTTCTAGTTTTGCCTAGTCCTGTTCTAGTTTTGTCCTGTTCTACTCCGATTCTAGTCCTGTTCTATAGAAAGTTTTGTTCCTTGTACACTGCAAAGTTCTGAACTTTTGTTTTCCCATATTGTGAGCTCGGGTATTAAAATTGCATTCGACAAAAGAGCAACCAATAGACAGCGCCTTCAGCAGAAATTTGTGGTGGTTATGACTTTGATCATTTGAACAATGTGTCTTAATGCCCTTGAAGAAAGAAATTCAACCCAGAAGCGGTAACTGATATCCTCTATATCAAAATATGAGCAACGACCCTCAATGAACACTCGTTATGAAGTGTTACAAACGCAATACGAGGGAACTCGCGAAGAGGCTTCGAAGGCATTCAGCACCCTCAATAGTTTAACCGAAAATAACTCCAGGAAACTTGTTTTAATTTTTTCTTTATTGTACCGGGGCAAAGCTCAACTTTTGGCTGCTCTGCTGTAAGTGAGCGAAAAATTTACACTGGGCCTACAACACTTTCATAACATCACTTGCCGAATGTCAAATACGCCCTCTCAACTACATTTGTAAAGATTTTGCATTGAATGGCTTAAGGAATATGTTCACCTTCGTTAATATCAATCGACGAATTATAGGTTTGCCGGTCTTGGCGAGGGCTACCAAGGTGCCGGCACTTTTTTTGCAACCAGGTGGTTCAGCAACGTCGCCTAAGAAAATTGTTACGGTGTGTTCATGAACGTGCGTGCACTGTTGGCTGTGGCAGCATACGTGGACAGAGGTAGACACGGCATGCATAAAGAATATTCGTGATAGAAGTATATCCATTACAGACAACGCATACTTCAATGAAGTTGCTTCAAGGTTACCTGGATAGCCGTAAGTACCCACTAAGCATATTGCCCCAGAGGTCTTCAACGGCTGACTACTTGTTATCTAAATTCTAGTTAACCTAAAAGGCGTTCTCTAAGTTTGTTTGCACAACCATAAAAAGTAATAAATCATATAACCTGCGGGGGAAGCTGCAATATGCTACTACAAATGTCGAGAAGACACATTACACATGCAATGTGCTACACAAGTACGAATGTGAACAGCGAACAAGTTACGAAAACCAGGCACACATTAAAGTTTGGTGCATGTAATATTTCATAACGCTTGAAATTATATTACCTTTTTCGGCGACTAACTAGCATTACGCGCAGTAAAGGTCGTTTTGTGGAAGCAGTTATGTTACCAAATTCTCATTGGACACTACGGAGACCTGGTCGAAAGTAATATATGCATGAGCACTGTATTATACACAATAAATATGTTGCGACCTCATATCGTTTTAATATTATTTCTAGATGAATTAAAACGAATAATTGAAAACATGCGCGATGAACTCTTTTGTTTTACTCGAAGGCAGATAAGCCTCTTATGTAACGTTTCTGAGAGCACATACGACCACGTTTTTAAAGTTATTTTTGGCAGCTCCATTTCGCTATAAAGGCAGATACGTCTCCAACAATGCCGCAGTTTACGAAGCGTAAATAGTGTCCAACCCAGGCAGCACACGACTGTTCGGCCGAAAACAAGCCGGTGTACTTTGGCCGGTGATTTTCGGTCCGGTGGTTTTCCGACAGCCATATTAGGCCCGTGTCCAAATGTGGGCCTTTTGGCCGTATACGGGCGTACTGCCATGGCTGCCCAACGGCCAATGTCCGTCGGCCAGTCGACCGGCTTACGTTCATACGGCCAGATTCCAGCCGTAGGGCTCCAGCCATTCCAAAGCCACCCGTGTACGGCCGAAGTGCGGCCATCGGAGGACAGCCGAGATGCAGTCGTCGGACTCCAGCCTGACTAAAGCTGCCGGAATTGCGGCCGTGCTACGGGCATTGGAGTTCAGCCACAGTACGTTAACTGTACTGAGGCCGGTCACTGCAGTTCGCGCAAGCAGATGACTCAGGTGCGGTGTGCAGCAGCAAAAACCCAGCATTTTGGGTCTAATGCAGCCACATTAAAGTGAGCATGCGCGCAACCACCAGCCGTCCAGCCTTCAGCACAGCCTTGCTGAATCACCAGCCTCAGTTGACAGCAAAATTTATTTATGAAACAGTACTCACAACTTGTCGTTCCTTTATTTGCTCTCCTCTTTTACTGTCAAACACATAAAATATTTACTTCTTTGTAGAACTTGATTAGATGTATTTTCTAGGTCCTGATATCCTCTGTGGGGCGGCTTACCTGTAATAAACGGGGAAAGAGGGGGAGCGGGAAGCAGAAGCTATTTAATTTCCAAAAGATGAAATTGCCGCTTCTAGCCAATACCATTTAGGACAATCTTTGTGAGTACTTTCATGCTTCGACTAAAACAACTATTTTTACAACAGTTGCTTGACCAGTTTTGCTGTATATAAAACCGGCGCGAATGCCTTTGCGAAGCGTTTTGGTACTCCACAAGAACTGAGGAGCATTCAATATATTTTCCTTTGCAAAAAAAAGTATGTCCAGTATTCGCCAGTTTTGTTACAAAATAATTTTCTACACGATCACCTTTTCTTATGATCTTTCACAGGGTTGATCCTAGGAGAGATCGAACAAGTGCTTTCATTTTCAATTAATTTCTTATGTTGTTTCATGAGTTACGTGCACAGCACTTATTAGACCAAAAGAACTTAATTTTTCTCTAATGTCGTACTACAGGAAAAAAATTTACACGCGTTGTGAATGGCGCCTTGCTTCAGTTGGCTGCAGTTGTTTCCCTCTGTGTTCACGCAAGGAAAGGCGTAAGACTAGAGTTTCATAATTTGTTTAACCCAATAACATAGCAGTGGCAGTATTTATACAGCAAACCTTGCATACTGCAACGAATAAAACAATAAATATTTCATTAGTGGAGTGTAAATGCGCAAGGTTCTCAGCCCGTCGGAGGTGAGCTTGTAGCTCCGCAAGTTTATTTATTTGTTTATTACCCACTTTCCTTTGCATGCATTACAGCATGGTTATACATAACAGTAAGCATCAAATATGAGACCAAATAACAAAATACTTCCACAAAAGCCTGGTAAAAGTCGTCTTTTTAAACAGTTGTTACACTCATACGGGGAAGATAACTACCATCTCGTATTATTATAAGATAAAATGAATCGCGCAAGGCGTCACCTTTAAAGGAATGTTAATCGTTTGCTTTAAGCTAGCTTTTCCACTTTGGGATATGTAGAATGGCGCTTGGATATACTTGTCCCCTTCTATTCCTGTTTTCAAATCATAGATATTACAAAAAAAACTTCAACCTTAGGTCTCGTCTTTGATCTTTCCCGTCTTACCATTCAAGTTTACTTTTACTTTCGCTCATGCCAAGCTCACAGTGCCAGTTACCTAATACGAATCGCATGGCCCTCTTCGGTATGTTTTCGAGCGTATGAATCAGCTCTTTTGTGTAGGGATCCACGAAAACACATGCGTACTCCAAGATTGAGCGCACATGAGTGAATTACGGTTGTTCTTTTCAGTTAGATGGACGTTCACTGAAATTTCGTCTCAGAAAGCCACAAAGACGTGCAGCCGTAACTTTTGTGTTGTGAACGTCCCTATTTAACCTCTATTCACTCGTTAAATAAACTCCTAGTTATTTATATTAACGGTCCGTTCTTAAGCCGGTGCAATTTACAGTATAGGTAAGAAATTAGAATGAAGGTTTTGTTGTGAAGGTGTCTTAACACAGTTCTGAATCAGCACACCAGGATGTTATTAAATTAAAATCATGTTGCAGGTATTCGGAATCACGTTCATTCGCTATGGTCCTGTAAACTACACGTCATTCGCGAACATTTTGAACAAGAATTTGAGGCCAATAGTAATAACATTTATATATACCAGGGAAACAAATGCCCCCTAATGACCCTTGAGAAATTCCTGAGGTCACGGGAATATATCCGGACGAACAACCATTGAGAGGAACCGACTGCAATATTAGAGAGATATAGTCGGCTATCTATGCAAGAACCCACTCATTCAGTTTATAGCCCGCAATGCACTAACAATTGCCTAATATGAAACACCTCCAAATGCTTTCTTTTGCAGTACAAGAAAATACAGTCATGTACTTTCAGCTTATCTTTCGCCAGAGCAATATCATGCGTGAATTCAACAAGCTGCTTGGAGCAAGAAAAACCCGACGAAATCCGTGATTGCTAGGATGCTGGTGATTATGGTGAAACAAATGAGTCATTTTCGAAGTGTAGCAAAGCTCACCTTATAACACCCCAACTAAATTAACAGCCAGGCTTCGTCATTCACAAGGCACCCGCCGCGGTGGCTCAGTGGCTAAGGCGTTGCGCTGCTGAGCACGAGGTCGCGGGTTCGATTCCCGGCCGCGGCGGCCGCTGTTCTGATGGAGGCGAAAAGCAAAAACGCCCGTTTGTACGAGATTTCGGCGCACGATAAAGATCCCCAGGTTGTCAAAATTAATCCGGAGCCCTCCACTACGGTGCGCCTCATCGCCTGCGTTGCGTCGGCGCGTTAAACCCCTCAATCAATCAATCAATCAATTCACAAGGCTCTGTTGTTATGGCAAATTTAAAATAACAAATGATTTTAAATACACAGTCATAAAATCACATAAAGCAGGGAACGATGTTGAGCCTACCAATGCACGAGCTTAGCCTCTTCTACGTTTATCACCTACAAAATAGTGCAACATTGTTTTTCGCAGTATTGTAATTAGAATCGCCGCAAAGTTGCGCTTTTGCGCGCCCTTGCCTTTCTTTTGTGGGGAGTCCTTGACATGGCGCTGGTTGAGATCCTGCGTGGTGGCCGCTTGCTCGACGCCGTTTAAGGCCCCTTATTTTTGTGAACCACCGCCAGCTCGGGTTGAACATCTCTGCCAGGTCGATGTCTCCAATGGTATCCATTTCTTGAGGGGGCGAATAGACTTGAGCTGATGCGTCGACGAAGCCGGTGGGCGAGGAGTGGTAGCAGCTAGACTGGCGAGGCTTAGCTCACCCGTCCGTGTGGCACATTCTTCTTGTGGCAATAACTGGCCTTGCGATGGCCCAAAAGGTTCTCTGGTAATGTTCAGTGAGTCTTTGCACCTTGCCCGTTCACCTAGAACACTGATTACTGTTTGAAAACGAAGTTCGTTCAGTTAAAACGTAGAAACCCTGAGCGGATAAAAACCGTGTCTGCGTCATTCGGCTCCCTAACGTTTCTTTCTTCACACAGACAAAAACTGGTCCTAAACAGGTGGGTCTCGTTACAAACACGCCTGTGCATGAATCCTCGGCGCCCAGACCTGTGCCGTTGTTGGGCTGTACGCTGCTTACCAAAAGTATGACGTATTACCTGAGACCTTACACCGGTTGCCAAAAGTTCTGCGGCCGTTTGCTTGCCGTAATTTGGCCGAGGACGGCTAACCGAATGAAAAATGTACATTTTGGGGCCGTGCGTCGGCCGGTCTTCTGTGTAACACCGGTTGCCAGAAGAAAACGAATATTCTGCCACCGGACGCGCGGTTCACCGTTGAAAGAGCGAATGCGAGGCAGCCGCGCTCCGGCCGGTCTCCTTTCGTACACCAACTCAACCAAGAATACGGATCGGTCGCTTGCCGTGCTTCGGCTGAACACCGCTTCCCGAAGGAAAAACGGATGCCCTAAAGGGTACTTCGGCCGTTCTCTTTCTCAACTTCTCTTTCTCTCTCAAGTGAACAGAATATCTGGCAGCCGGGTAGCTGCCGTTGTGCGACAGAACACGGGTGGCCGGAGAAATACTGAAACGCTGGTTCCCGAATGTTGACCGCTCATCGTGTGATCAGTGGCTGCCAGAACCTGGATGCTGGCTAGACATGCCAGAAAGCGGCCATAGAGGGGCCGGTCTTGGGACACACTTTCTTTGCCACCTGGGAAATATTCTGCACTGGACATTATTCTGTTTATTTGATTCGTTTTCTAATTGCGTACTTCAAAAGCAGGCTTTCGGGTGATGCCCAAAACATAAGCCTGAACACAATTCCTACGGTATATCTTATTACGAGGATTTGCACCATTATCAGCTGTTATCCTTACAATTTACTGCTTACGCCTTGAATGCATTCCATATACCTGATCTCAAACTAGAAAGATAGGAAAGCTGTGGCCCTTTACTGTAAAAGAAGGAACGCCGTTTGGTAATATTGGATAACAAATCATGGAATATAATTTTAAGTTTCCGATACACTCAGTGGGGGATTTCCTATGGCTGGGGTAAATTAAGCCGATAGGTTTCTTCGTGGGAAACAAATGTTAGCTCAGTTTGTGAAGCTTTGATATTTGAGAAACAACACAGTGTAATTTCTAATTTACATCCTCACCCTTCCACTTTATGTGTAAATTGTTTTTGCGAAAATTGCTGTCACACTTGTTCAGTAATAAGGTTTGTAAAAACCTTCACAAGGCTGGCTTCTCTCATAACTCGGCCAGCAAAGTGAAGTGAAGGAAAATGCAAGGCAAAGAAGTGTGTGGTAAAGTGGGAAGGCACGGAGCACAGGATCAAGTCAGAGTGGGGTGCGTTCGGGAACACAGGTTCAGGTGGGCAGGCGCTAATACATTTGTGGCTGACGCTCACCAGTTATGCTATCTGAAAGAGGGTGCATGCGCTCAGCGCAGCATTATCACATTTGACACTAAAATGGGTTCACCTAAAAGACGCCAAGCTAAAGCTTGTCAAGACCATGAGCTCCACTGTTTTTTCAGCATTTCAACGTCATATGCAAAGGAAGTTGAATTTTTTTCACCTCCCGGTCAAATGCGGCTAGCGCGGCCCCGATAGAACTTGTGACCTTCGGCGTAAAAGCAAAATACCTTGCAACAGTGACTCGGCGACGTTCGGGGAGTAAACTAGCAGAAAAGTATTATTATGAGAACTTCTTTAGCCTTTTACATAAAGGAAACACGTGGTCATCCCATGAGAGGCGTATTCTGGAGGTCGTCGGTTCGAATCCCGCCCAGCGAAAATTTTTTCTCCCCTTTTTATTTTAAAGCAAAGCTTTCAAGATCTACCCCCAAGGGTTTTTGCGCTACCGTTAGTGTCAACTGAAAACTCCCGCGAACAAATAAAAGAATTTACTGGCATCGTCGGGAATCGAACCTAGAACTATTAGCGTAAGACCATGAGAGCACATTGTCTTAACGAGGTATATAGGAGCGCACGCTGCGATGGAAAAGGCAGGTGATGAACTCACCAAGCACATCTACGGGTTTACCCGCTGCATTCTCGCTGAATCCCACGTGATTCAGCGAACCGCTGAGCGCGGCTTCCCACGAACCGCTCAGCGGTACTTCCTCGGCATGTCGCGCTGTCCTGTGTGCCCCTTGTACGTCTGCTAGGAGTTACAAAAAAATGGAAGCTCACACCAACGCATGCAATCTCAGTTATAGTACGCGAACTTGCTAAAGCAAGTGGCCTCCAGTGTTCACGTAGAAAATCACCGCTCCTTGTCGCCCGCCCTCACGCGAAACGACGCATCAAGGAACACATTCAAATACTCCTTGATGGCCAGGCCATCACTGCAAGCCCCAGCATCAAAATTCTGGTCCTGCATCTCCAGGCCAACACCACGAGTGGCGTATCGTAAAAGCGCCTCAAACACAGCCTCAATCAAATCACCCAAATGATCAGGCGAAATGCCACCAAAAAGCGAGCCCTCAAGAAATCCGATACCTTTCGATTAATTCAAGCTATTGTCCTTTAGAGAATCAGTTACGTCAACCCGCTGTCTTCTTCTCAGCAAGGAGGATCTAAAGATGCTTTATGTAGGGATTAAAAAGGCGATTGAGCAGGCCATTGGTCTTCCCCTGAGTGCGTACAGAGAGAGGCTGCTTAGCACTGGGCTTCACAAAACGTTGGAAGAGCTAATAGAGAGCCATCTTTCTAACCAGAAGCTCTGAATCAGCAGACCTGCGGTGGGTTGCCGCATCCTTGACCAGATTGTCTGGGCATCATCGAATGTCACTCCGCTTGATGTACTCCCGCCCTCTCGGCGAAAAGAACTAAAGATGGTCCCTTTGCTTAGAAACATGAACCCCTCACACGACGAGGGTCGCCGACAAGCACGGTCTCAAGCGCTCAAAAGCACCCTCCGTGGGGATCATGCCGTTATCTACACTGAGTAGTATGCAATCAGCGTGACTACCTCCAAAACCAACCTCCTTGCATCTGCCTCACTCAAGACTCAAGACATGATAGCAACAGAAGAGGCAGCCATCACCTAGGCTCTCACTCAACCAGGGGTTTGGTAATTAGTAACCGATTCCCAACAAGCCTACGGGAAGTATCAGTCGGGTTGGGTGTCCCGACGTACACTGCGTGTGCTAAAAACTTTCTTCCCACAAGGTTCCGTTCAGCTCATCTGGACACCCGCTCACGCTTCTATGGATGGCAACGAATACACCCACCAACAAACCTTCCCTTATACCCCCGGCCCTATGAAGCTGTACGTGGAGACTCACGCGCTTGTCTCGTTCAGGGATATAACCTAGGATTATCTCGTTCAGAGACCGACCATACTTTTGCCTTACCCTGACCTTTCCAGAGAAAAGCAAACTCCCTTACAGCACATAAAATTCGGCACCTTCCCACACCCGACGAATCTTCACTTAACGCAACGAATCGCTACGAAACTATATGTAAATATTGCTCAGAATTAGGAACACTCCGTCACATAATCGGGGTGTGTGACTTTAGCACTGAGCATCCTCCTCTCTTTCCATCAACAGCCCAACAACAGAAATTGCAGATGCCGCTGTGCGGCCCCTCTATGCCTACCGAGCATCAGTTGGTGGACAGAGAAAAGGTGGCGGGGACTGCATTTTGGCTCCAGTGAAGAAAGAGCCCCTCCTATGGGCCGAATTCTTGGTCGTTCAGAAATCTGAATGGACGTACTTCCTGCTCCGCCTGCTCCTCCTTCTACTCTTCCTTGCTTCTTCTTCTTCTTCTTCTTCTTCTTCATCTCCTCCTGCTCATCCTCGTCCCATCCCCCATCTCCTTCTTGTTCTTCTTCTTTTTCTTCTCGTCTTCTTCCACAGTCTCGGCCACCGATCTCGTCGCCTCCATCCACGGCGGAAGAGATAAAGTGAGATTGTCTAATACCGGTTTTGAGCTAACTTTCATTTTAATAGCAAGGTTTCCCCTCATGTCCTACACCAATATAACTCAACCAATCACCTTTTATGCATCATCATTGATTTAACATTACCAACAATATCTCTTTAATGTAATAAAGGGTGTGTTTAGGTGCATTTCACTTCTCTCTGGTTTCACAATTTTTACAGCGACGTAACTGAATTTAAGGGACCTCGCATGGGTAATCGTTGTGGGTGCCGTTACCAGCTTTGCTTTCCAACCACATTTACGGGGTGGACTGGCGCCAATTTTTTCCAATTTGCTTATCTGTTTCAATGACGTACCACATTCTCCCCTTTGCTTTCCGGGTTTTCTGCACTGACAACTATTATTTCTGTGTTAATTCAACGGGCTAATTATTTCCCTTTCTGATTCGCTACATGCATAGCAAGGCCCTCTGTTTTGGCAGTCTTCGTGCCATAGCGAGCTTAAGAAGATTCAGCCCTGGTGACCAGTCTTGAGATATGGAAGGCACCCGAGTCACCGCCCGGCGGTAAAAAGAAGGTCCCCTTTTCCCGACTAGTTCGAGTAGCGCTGGCTACCACTTCCAAGCACAGAAACAAAAATACCTACATAAATAGCCCAGGAAGTATAGGGTAAAATAGCCCCGCCGGTAGCGTAGTGGTCATCACACCAGACGCGTATTCTGGAGGTCATGGGTTCAAACTCCACCCGCCGAGCATTTTGTCTAAACTTTCTATCTTTGCAAATTCCTTATTGTTTGAATGGCGTATCATATTTTCCCCTTTTCTTTCGAGGTTTTCTTGACTGCAACGCTTAATTTTGTTTTATTTCAACGTGCCCCTCATTTCCCATTCTGATTCGCTACATGCCTAGTGAGGATCTCTTCTGGCAGTCCTGTTACCATAGGGAGCTTAAGAGGACTCAACGCTGGTCGACCACTCTTGACATGTCTTAGACACTCGAGTCACGGTCCGGGGGTGAAAAGAAAGTCCCTTTCACCCTGAGTAGACCGACTAGCGCTGGCCGCCCTCCCCAAGCACAGAAAAAAAAACGTTGATATAACAGCCCAGAAAATGGCGTGGAAAATAGCTCGGCCGGTAGCGTAGTGGTCATCGCACCAGACCGGTATTCTGGATGTCGTGGGTTCGGATACCACATGGTGGGCATTTTTCCCTCCACTTTTGTTACAATTTTTTATATGTTTCAATGACCTACCACTTTCTCCCCTTTTCTTAACGAGCTTTCAAGACTGCCAACGCTTATTTCTACGTTACTTCAACGAGCCCTTCATTTCCCATTCTGATTCGCTACATGCCCAGCGAGGGTCTCTGTTCTGGCTGTCTTGGTGCCGTGGGGTACTTAAGAGGGTTCAACGCTGGTCTTCCACTGTTGACGTGTAGTAGACACTCGAGTCCCGGACTGGGGGTTAAAAAGAAGGTCACCGTCCCCGGAGTAGTCCGAGTGGCGCTGGCTTCCACCCCCAAGCACAGACACAATTATACCTTAACCTAAATAGCCCAGAAAGTATAGGGGAAAATAGCCCCGCTGGAGGTGTAGTGGTCATCGCACCAGGCGCCTATTCTGGACGTCGTGGGTTGGGATACCGTGCGGCGGGAATTTTTTCTCCACTTTCTATCTTTCCACAATCCCTATATGTTTCAATCACGTACCAAATTCTCCACTTTGCTTCCCTGGGTTTTCGTAAATGCCAATGTTTATTTCTGTGTTAATTGAACGAGTCTCTCATTTCCCATTCTGATTCGCTGCATGCAACCCGAGGGCTTCTATTATGGCAGTCTTGGTGCCGTTGGGAGCATAGCAGGGTTCAACGCTGGTCGACCACTCTTGACATGTCGTAGACACTCGAGTCAGGGCCCGAGGGTTGAAAAGAAGGGGCTCTTCCCCTTGAGTGGTCCGAGTGGCGCTGGCTACCACCCACAAGCAAAGAAACAAAAATACCTTAACATAAACAGCACAGAAAGTGGAGGGGAAAATCGCCCCGCCAGTAGCATTGTGGTCAGCGCACCAGACGGATATCCCGGAGGTCGTGTTTTCGGATCCCGCCCGAAGGCCATTTTTTGTCCACTTTCTACCTCATCAAATTCCTTATCTGTTTCAATAACGTTCCACATTCTCCCCTTTCCTTTCCCATGTTTTCTTGACTGCCAACGCTTATTTCTGTGTTAATTCAACGAGCCCCTCATTTTCCATTCTTATTCGCTACATGCATAGCGAGGGCCTCTGTTCTGGCAATCTTGGTGCAATCTCTGTTCTGCCAATCTTGTTACGAGGCAGATGCGGACAATTTACACGCTCTGCTTAAAAGCGATCTATTCTAAAAGAATGAGGCGTGTAGTACAAAGCCGAGAATACCAGCGCAGCTCGGGCCAGTCTGTCTCTGCGCGACCTCTTCATCTTCGCTTCGGCTTGCCCTGCGCGACCCACTGATGCGGCACGTACCCATAGATGAAATGTACGATGGATTGACCCCCAGGTGATCCAGTGCATTGCCATGTGAAATGTCAAGAGGGCCGTGACATGACCCCCCTCCGGCGGAGAAGCGCCGTCTCGGTGCTTATTGAAATCGAGGGTCAGGGCTCAGGTGGGGCCGCTGAGTAATACGCCTTGAGGCGGCCGACGTGCACGAGTTGAGCTGATGGGTCCAGTGACGGTGAGGAAGGAGTGGAGGGAACAATTTCGTACGTCACAGGTGTGACCATACGCTTAATCCGATAGGGGCCTTTGAAGTGAGGCAGCAGTTTCTCGGAGAGAACAATGCGGCGGCAAGGGGTGCTGACAAGAACCAAGAAGCCGGGCGTAAAGTGGCAGTGCGGTGTTGCTCGTCATAGCGGTGTTTCTGAGAGGACTGGGAAGCCGCGAGCGTGGCATGGGCAACCTGGCGGGCGACATCAGCGTGAGTGACAGCATCGCGGGCATATTCCAGAGCCAGAGGTGTCGCATCAGGAAGTAGGGTATCTAAGGGAAGAGTGGGTTCACGGCCGTAGAGAAGGAAGAACGGTGAATAACCGGCGGTGTCATGGCGGGACGAGATGGATGCGCATGTAACATACGGCAAAGTGACGTCCCAATCCAGATATTCCGCAGAAACGTACATCGCGAGCATGTCGGTGATGGTCTTGTTAAGCCTTTCCGTCAAGCCATTAGTCTGGGGATGGTAGGCTGTGGTCAGCTTGTGCTTCGTGTGGCAAGAGCGGAGGAGGTCGTCAACAACCCGAGACAGGATGTACCGGCCACGGTCGGTAAGGAGCTGACGGGGAGCACCGTGTTGTAGGGTGACGTTGTGAAGCAAGAAATCAGCAACGTCGGTGGAACAACTGGTGGGGAGAGCACGCGTAATAGCGTAGCGGGTCGCGCAATCAGTCCCAACAGCGATCCAGCGATTTCCCGAACGACAGAAAGGAAAAGGGCCGAGCAGGTCCAAACCGACCCGAAAGAAAGGTTCGGAAGGAATTTCTATCGGTTGGAGCAGTCCGGCTTTGCCCAAGGAAGGGGTTTTCCGGCGCTGGCACAGGTCACATGCCGTTACGTAGCGGCGGACTGATCAGTAAAGTCCGGGCCAGTAAAATTGCTTACGTCCACGGTCGTAAGTTCGTGCGACGCCAAGGTGGCCAGCCGTCGAGCCGTTGTGCAGCTGAGGGAGGATGTCAGAGCGGAGGTGTGCAGGAACAACGAGAAGCTCGTCAGGGCCGTCTGCGCAAACGTTCCGGCGGAACAGCACGCCGTCACGGAGCAAAAACGCGTTCAATGCAGGGTGTGACGGCATGGTGGTGAGACGTGCAATGATCGACTACAATGATTGGTCGCGACGCTGGTGGTCGGCGATTTTGAGAAAGTCAGTTAGTCAAGGACACAAGAATCAAGGTCGTTGTCAGCCGTATCAGGTTGGTCGACCGGTTGACGCGACACGCAGTCGGCGTCGCTGTGGAGCCTGCCAGACTTGTAGGCCACGGAGTAGTCAAACTCCTGAAGGCGTAAAGCCCAGCGACCAAGACAACCAGTGGGATCTTTGAAGGAAGCAAGCCAGCATAGGGCATGATGGTCAGTTACCGCAGAAAAAGGCCTTCTGTATAAATATGGGCGGAATTTGTTCGCGGCCCATACAAGAGCCAGGCATTCGCGCTCGGTGATCGAGTAGTTCCTCTTTGAAGGTGACAAAAGGCGACTGGCATACGCTATCACTCGTTCGAGACCGGCGTGTTTCTGAACCAGTACAGCACCTGTGCCGTGTCCACTCGCGTCCGTGTGGACTTCGGTCGGTGCGGAAGGGACAAAGTGCGCCAGAATAGGTGGATTAGTGAGATGATTGACGAGTGTTGAAAAAGCAGAAGCTTGCTCAGGGCCCCAGGAAAACGGGTTATTGTGCCTAAGTAGATCCGTGAGGGGCATTGCAGTTTCAGCGATGTTCGTGACGAAGCGCCGAAAGTAGGAGCAGAGTCCCACAAAGCTTCAAACTTCTTTAACCGATCGAGGAGCAGGGAAGTCTTTTACGGCTCGTATTTTGTCTGGGTCAGGTTGCACTCAGGTAGCGTCGACGAGGTGCCCAACGATCTTTATTTTACGACAACAGAAGTGGCACTTTGACGAATTTAGCTGAAGTCCAGCTCTGCGAAAAACGGCCAGGATGTCGGAAAGGCGATGCAAGTGTGTCTCAAACATGGGTGAAAAGACGATAACGTCATCTAGGTAGCATAACCATGTCATCCATTTAAATCCATGGAGAAGAGAGTCCATCATCCTTTCGAATATGGCTGCCGCGTTTCAGAGCCCGAACGGCATGACCTTATAATGGTAGAGTCCGTCTGGTGTTACAAAAGCGGTATTTTCGCGGACCATGGCGTCGAATGCAATTTGCCAGTACCCTGATCTCAGGTCAATGGACGAGAAATACGACGCGCCATGCAAGCAGTCGAGGGCGTCGTCAATTCGAGGAAGTAGATAAACGTCCTTCTCGGTTATTTTGTTTAAATGTCTGTAATCAACACAGAATCGCCATGAGCCGTCTTTCTTTTTGACCAGCACGACTGGAGACGCCCATGGACTAGAAGAGGGCTCAATAACATATTTCCGCAACATCTTCTCGACTTCCTGCTGAATGACGGTACGTTCGGCGTGGGAAACACGATATGGACGTCGGCGGATAGCGGTCGCATTAGCAGTGTTTATGGGATGTGCCACATGGGAAGTCTGGCCCAACGGACGGTTGTCCAAGTCAAAAATGTCTCGATATGACGCTAGGAGACAATGGAGCTGATGGGCTTCCGTAGGTGGAAGGTCCGACGCTATCATGTCCATAAAATTAGTGGTAGTTCGTGAAATGTCCCGTTGGCTATCCGTAGAGGATTCAGAGTCGTCAGTTGTCACCACGGAAACTTCGCATTCAGCCAAGGGGGTCAGTGTAGCAAGCGACATTCCACAGGGAAGGACTTGGGTGGAGAAACCGAAGTTCAAAAATGGGAGGCCAATTTCGTTCTTCGCGACAGTCACGACTGTATAAGGAAGGGTCACGTTGCGTTCAAGGAGTATATCGGTGACGGGCGAGACAAGGTAGTCACCATCTGGAACTGGCGGGCACGACAATAAACGCACGTAGGTCATGGCCTTGGGAGCTAATCGAGCATGTTCGGTGCCGCAAAGCCGGTAAGTGGGCGTAATGTCATCAAAAGGGTGTTGTGGGCAGCTCCAGACGTAAAACCCCGGCGGCGCAGTCAATAAGGGCGGCGTGTTCTGTCAGAAAGTCCAGTCCGAATAATATGTCGTAAGGACATGTGTCCAAGACAGTGAACATGACAGGGAGGTCGTGCCCGGCAATGACGACGCTGGCGGTACACATTCCAGCTACGGTGGTCGTTCCTCCGTTGGCGACTCGTACGGCACGGCATATCGCGGGCGTCATAACTTTCCGAAGAGTGCGGCGAAGGTTCGAACTCATGACTGAAATATTGGCACCTGTGTCGACTAAAGCACTAACACGAACCCCGTCAACGTGAACATCTATAAAATTGGGTCTTGGAACCAAAGTCCACACAGAATTTGCAGGCCGGGTCGTTAATGCAGCATAACCTCCGGGAGCTGCACTGGCAAGTTTTCCGAGAGGGAGGTCGAGAAAGTGGGCGGCGGAGTCTGGCGGCGGGGCTGCGGCGAACATGACTGGCGACGCTGAGGTGACGGCGAGCGGCTAGATAGGTTGCGTCGTGTGATGTCGGGTGCGAAGGGCTGCTGAGGACGTGGCGAGAAACGTCGAGGGTAGTCGTCGGAGTAGGTGTTCTCGGGAAACCGTTGACGGCTAGATGGCGACCAGCTGCAGCGGCAATAACGGGCGACGTGTCCATCGCGATGGTAGTTGAAACAGATGGGGCGGTCATCTGCTGTTCTCCATTCACCAGGACTGCGTCGTTCGTAGCGCGGTGGAACATCGTAGCGCGGCGAGACATCAGTACGGGGGGAAGGGGTAAGGAAGCCGATGCAGGAATCCTGGCGTCCCAAGGCACAAACTGAGTGAAGGCGCAGGAACGTGATCTCGTCTTTAACGACGGCTTGGATGAGAGAAATCGTGGGGCCGTTCCGGTCGTGCGCGCAGTGCTGAGCGACTGGAGCCATAGCCTCGATCACATGGCGTACTATTTTCGTCAGGCTCTCAGTGTGGGCCTCCGTGCTAGGCGTCAGCGTTTGGCGTTGTGGCACTGACACATCTTGACACGACGACGTTGCCGCCGTGTGAGGCAGCCGAGTAAACTGGTTGGCAATGCGGCGGCATTTCGCCTCCTGAAGCGTCGGCATTCGTTAAGAATGGCGTCGATTGTAGCGGCATCCTTACAAATCAGCAGATGGAAGGCGTCATCTGCAATGCCTTTAAGGACGTGGCCTACCTTGTCGGCTTCCGAAATTTCTGGATCAACCTTTGCGCAGAGGGCCAAAACATCGTGTATATACGTGATATACTATTCCGGGGCGGACTGGGCGCGCGAAGCGAGCTGTTGGCGTGCGGCGAGCTGGCGACCCACGGGGCTGCCAAATATTTTGCGCATCGTTTTTTTGCACACGTCCCAGCTGGTGAAGGTGTGCTCGCTGGTCTCATACCAGGATTTGGCTGTGTTTCTTAGATGGTAAGGTAGGTTAGCCAGCATTATTGTACCATCGCACCTGTTATGGGCGCTGGCACGTCAAACATGCGAATCCGTTCTTCCACGTCAGTGGAGTCCTTACCGGTGAAAAAGCATGGGTCACGGGGCTGAGAAACGATGATGAGGAGCGCAACGGGTGCGGTTTTGTTGGCAGGAGGCATCGTGCGTCGACGAATGATTCGCCCACTTCGAAGATCCGTGGTGTGGTGTTGCCGCGCTGTTGACAGGCACAGGTACGGGAACCGCAAACCGCAACCTCCACCAAAAAGATGTTACGAGGCAGATGCGGACTATTTACACGCTGTGCTTAAAAGCGATCTATTCTCAAAGAATGAGGCGTGTAGTCCGAAGCCCAGGATACCAGCGCAGCTCGAGCCAGTCTGTCTCTGCGCGACCTCTTCGTCTTCCCTTCGGCTTGCCTTGCGCGACCCACTGATGCGGCACGTACCCATAGATGAAATGTACGATGGATTGACCACCAGGTGATCCAGTGCATTGCCATCTCAAATGTCAAGAGGGCCGTGACAATATATATATATATATATATAATATACACAGTCGAACACGGACATATCGAATTTTCGGCTATATCGAACTCGTAAATTATCCCCTTGAAAATCCTTTGTAAAAGTATAGAAATTTGCACGTTTATATCGAACGGTATTTTTACCCGCCATCGGTATATCGAACGCCGCGCGAGCTGGAAGGTGTGCTTCGGCACTCGCTGCGCCCCGCGACCTTCGCCACTTTCGCGGCACAGCGCCTCCGCCGGCACCCGAAACGCTTGAAAAACGAGAGGGCTCGTGGGCTCGGACTGCGCTGTTGGGCGCCGGCGGCCTCCTCCTTTCGCCCTTTCTTTCTTTTTTGTTGTTGATGTTTTATGAGTTTTGATCAGCGTGGGACGTCGAGGAGGTCGGGGCGTCGCGCTTGCCTTCTTCTGGACAACTGCTCGGCCCACCACACCACTTGCGAGCTCAAAAACAACGCGCTGAAGTTTCTGCCGGCCAACACGACAGCGAAGCTGCAACCGCTCGACCAGGACATCATCAAGTCTTTCAAGGTGGGCTACAGGAGGCGACTCATTGATAGGCTGCTCGTCAACCTCCGCATGGGCACCGAGCTGAAGGTTGACCTGCTTGGTGCCATTCAAATGCTGACGGGCGCCTGGCGAGACGTGAAGACGGACACAGTGGCCAACTGCTTTCGGAAGGCAGGCTTCGGGACGGCGGAACTTGCGGAAACCGGTGAAGACGGCGACGAAGAGCGCAAAGACGACGCGTTTCGGGAGTTGTCGACACTCTTCCCGGCTGCCGTTCCACCCGAAGTGTCTGCGGACGATTTCGTGGAAGTGGACTGCAATGTTCAGGCTGTTGCGAGCCTCGCTGACGAGGACATTGTAGCTGCGGTCGCAGGGACCCAGGATGCCCAGGCCGACAGCTCAAGTGGCGACGAAGATCGTTCGAACGAGGCGGCGGCTACACGCGCGTACTCTGCCGCCGAAGTGGCGGCAGCGTTCGGCTTGATTCGCCGTTGTTGTGGCGACATTGATTGAACCGGGCTGTCACACCTGGACAGCCTCGATAAGATCGAGGCCAGCGTCTTCAACTTCATTTCGAAGACGAAGAAGCAGGCCAAGATAAGCGATTTTTTTTTCACGGAAATAAAACATTCCGTTGCATCGTGTGTGCGGAATTAGTGGTCATTCTTGAATGCGCCGATTGTAGGTGATCGTCCGCCACAGGTAAGGTCTCGGGGCCTTTATTTTTTTATATCAAATTTTTTATATATCGAACTAAATTCGCGATCCCCTTCGAGTTCGATTTATCCGTGTTCGACTGTATATATATATATATATATATATCGAATCACAATTTCCTTTCCGAGGTTTTCTCGACTGCCAATTTTAATGAATATATATATATATATATATATACATATATACATTTTATGTAGTGCGGAAGAGATACGAGTATCCCCTACCCTTTCAAGGAGATTGGCCATGATAATATAGTGACAACAAAGGAAGATGAAGAACCAGTGAACCGGAGAGGGATTATCATCAGCGTGGACCGCGATAAAAGCGCGTGAGTGCTGGCCGTCTGCCCCGCTTGCTTCGGTCTGCCTTCGCTGAGCGTCCTGCTACATTGCCTTCGCAAATAAACCCATATTACAATATATAATATATATATATATATATATATATATATATATATATAATATTAGCTTTATCTATATATATATATATATATTATCTGACTTTTTGCTACTGTCATTAGCCATTTCTCATACTGTGCTAATGTACTTTTGCCCTCTAGTCCTAATATTTCTCTACTCATTGAGTCTCTTATAATTTTCTTCTGCATATATTATTGTGATCTTATTCTATTCTGTTATACTTACTTTGTGTTTTTTTGTTTCTTTTTTGCATATTTGCGCCAGCATTACACCTCTTGGTTTTTCCTCATCCGTTAAATGATTGATTGTTTGATTTATTGATTGATTGATAATCAATCAATCAATCAATCAATCAATCAATCAATCAATCAATCAATCAATCAATCAATCAATCATGTTTATTTACGTGCCCAGGAACAGCCAGAGGCCTGAGTGCTGGCGCACGGGTAGTTACATGAAAACAAAATACAAGGAACATATAGCAAGAAACAAACAAGCGACAAGACACACAAATTGAAGTAGTGAAAAAACAGAAATAAAGCACAGGCGGAGCCTGGGTACAGGTAAAAAATAAAAGAAGATGCCTATGTTGCTCTGCCTGTCGTAAAGGCCACACGGCAGGCAGAGCAACAAAGTTTGACAGTAATATAACAAAAACAACGGCAACAGTGTAGAGACAAATGATAAGACGAACAATTGACAGTAAACAGTTTCAAAAATAGGCAACTATCAGTTGCATAGACACAACCGCAGAGAAACAAAATTCCAGAAAAAAAAGAACGACAGACATATCTTAGGTGTTTAACATACTGTATTCAACAGCGTTGTACGGTAAACTGTAAAGGATTTCTGAAAGATGTCAAGGCGTTCAAAGAAGCGGTTGTAACAATTCTGTATTCTGCGCACAGGAGAATGATTGGAGTTGCGCGCAGCGGTCAAGAACGAGCGATGCGACCTGGTGGGCCTTTGTGGTACACTAAACTCTAAACAGTTAAGCAGGTCTACGCAAGAAAGGTCACCATGAACAATTTTGTGAAGAAATGTAAGGTCTGCACGCATACGTCTGCAGTTCAAGGAAGGGATAGAAGGAACTTTGGGTAAGTCAGAATCAGGATGAAAACTGTGATTGTGATGACGGTGCTTAAATATCGATAAAAACTTCTTCTGCACACGTTCTTTTAATTCACTACTAGATTTGGAGATGCCGTTCCAGGCAACAGAAGCATATTCTAATTGTGGTATACATATTGGATTGTATAGCATTAGAAATGGATCTGGAGAAGAGAATTCATTTGTAATCCGACACACATTTCCAAGGCTTCGAAGTGCTCGCCGGGTGATGAGCCTAATATGAGAAGAAAAAGAGAGGGTACTGTCGAAAAGCACCCCTAGGTCCCTAATCTCCTCAATCCTTTGCAGAGGAGCTCCCTCAATACTGTAGGACAACAGCAGACCGTGGGTTTTCCGGCTGTAAGTGACAACCTTTGTTTTAGTGGGGTTTAAAATTAGGCGGTTTGTCCTTCACCAGACCGATAATTCCGACGTATCCCTCTGCAAGGCACAGCAGTCCTGAACACCGCTAATGTGCCTAAATAGTTTTACATCATCAGCATACAGAAGAAAAGAAGAGTTTCTTAACACTGTTGACACATCATTGATAAAGACAGAAAACAATAATGGACCCAGCACGGAACCCTGGGGTACACCACTTGTTGCAGGGTAAACACTAGACTTTTTGTTGTTAACATCTACGTAAAAGGACCGGTCTAGTAGTTAGTTGGACAACAAGTCAACAAGGCTTGCGTCTACACCGGACTTAGCAAGCTTGTTAACTAATAACTGATGGTTCACCACATCAAACGCCTTACTAAGGTCAAAATAAATAACGTCCAACTGACCGTTTTCACAAACTGCAGCAGAAGCCTGTGTCATAAAGCTTGCAAGATTTGTGACCGTCGATCGACCCGAGAAAAAGCCGTGCTGATTTGGTATCACAACGTTCTTGACGCAGGCAGCAAGAACTTTGTTCAGAGCTGACTCAAAGAGTTTTGAGGTGACACAAAGGAGTGAGATCGGCCGATAGTTAGAAACGGCTGACTTATCACCAGACTTAAATATTGGAAAAATTCGAGAGATCTTCCATGCACGAGGAAATTTACCTAAAATTAAGCAGTTAATATAAATGGAAGTTAAGACAGGCACAAAAATGTTGCCGTAAGCCTTCATGAGGGCTGCTGGAATTCCATCTGCACCACAGGAAAATGATGGTTTCATCCGTTGAAGGCTATCATTGACAATTTTTTCATCGAACATAAGTGTGTTAAAATTAGAGTTATTAAACGATAGGCGTTCGTCGTTGCCATCTGGCAGTTGAAAGACAGAATGAAATTACTGAGCAAAACTGGTGGCAACATCCTCAACCTCTTCACCATCGGAATTAAGCAGGCTAACGTGTTCTTTAGACGCCTTAGAACGGCCGCGTACATACTTCCAGAATTCAGCCGGTTTCTGAGACGCAGCAGCCTCTAACGATTCTATATAGAGCTGGTGGTCACGCCGGTAGAGGATTTTACAAAGTGAGCGATACCGACTAAACTCCGCTTTCCACTTGTCAAGCCCAGAACGCTTGGCCTTTTTGTGGGCGCTGTCCTTAAGTTTAAGCGACCTTCGAAGTTCTTTAGAAAACCAGTCTGGAAATTTGGAAGGAACAGGCTTATAACAAGGGATATACTTTTCCATGCCACATCTGACGATTTCCGTAAAACGTCGAACCTGTTCGTCAACATCATTGACATTCAAAACACTAGACCATTCAGCAGATGAATAAAAGTGATACAGCCCAACATAATCTCCATGCTTGAAAGCATATCGCGGGACTGCACAATTGTCAACACCGCCATAGCGATGCTGGGTCGCGACCTAGACCGAGACAATAAGAGGGGGTGAAACTTGTCGGCGTGCACAAGGGATATTTCGGAGGCACACACTTGAACGTTTTTTAAGTTTGAGAAGCACACATCAAGAACATTACCACAAGAGTTTTCTATGCGGCCAAACTGCTGCATGGAGGTGAACGATTGAAAATCTAATAGCATGCTGCATTTCTGCACTGCATAATGGTTTTTGTGCTCAAAGGAAAGACTGTTCCAGCGAATACCTGGGGTGTTGAAGTCTCCAAGTATAATGAGCTAATGGTTGCAGTTTGCATTTGAGACATTTTCTATGGATGTGAGTGTTCGATTAAATTCAGACGGTAATACATCCAGGGATATATAGAATGCACCGATGAGTAGCTTCTCGCCCTTCGTGAAGCCTACCTCCAGCCAGACTGATTCGTCTAGGGTATCGAGGTCAGCACGCCGCATGCACTGCACTGAATGATCAACGGCAACGAGAACCCCGCTACTTTTTGTTTAGGTCCAGTTAATTTTCTGTCGCTTCTAAAGATTTGATAGTTAGAAGGGAAATAGTCGGAAGACGAGATATCATCGGAAAGCCAGGTTTCAGTAATGACAACAGCAGAAAATTTAGAGCATACAATATTTTTATTAAATTCAGAGGACTTAGTTCATAGACCTCGAGTGTTTTGATAGTATATGTCGAAACTCTCGTACTTACTGATCATTTTCAGTTATTTCAGAGCTGTGCAGCATACCAGGGTGGACCTTACCTTGAAACGGCTTGAAACGGCAGCCTTTTGGCCACATAGACGGGTCGCTCAGGCGCCTAAAACACTCCTCGTTAACGGTTACGCAAAAACAAGAATAGGAGTCGTACATGGTCCTAAGGCGTTTGCACGACAATGGCGTAACTTGCACAGTTGACAAGTGAGCCAACAGTTGAGCAGATGTGGTGTTAGCCGACAGTTTTGATACAAAGTTGACCCTGGAGCTCGGTGGTCGGTGTACCACAACCAACTGAGAAGCTTCAGACGCACCCGCGCGGGGAGGGCTCCTTTTCTTCTGCAAGTTCGTCGGCGGGCATAATAATAATAATAATAATAATAATAATAATAATCAATCAATCAATCATGTTTATTTACGTGCCCAGGAACAGCCAGAGGCCTGAGTGCTGGCGCACGGGTAGTTACATGAAAACAAAATACAAGAAACATATAGCAAGAAACAAACAAGCGACAAGACACACAAATTGAAGTAGTGAAAATGACAAATACAGCACAGGCGGAGCCTGGGTACAGGTAAAAAAAATAAAAAAAGAAGATGCCTATGTTGCTCTGCCAATAATAATAATAATCAATCAATCAATCAATCAATCAATCAATCAATCAATCATGTTTATTTACGTGCCCAGGAACAGCCAGAGGCCTGAGTGCTGGCGCACAAAATACAAGAAACATATAGCAAGAAACAAACAAGCGACAAGACACACACAAATTGAAGTAGTGAAAATGACAGAAATAAAGCACAGGCCGAGCCTGGGTACCGGTAAAAAATAAAAAAAGAAGATGCCTATGTTGCTCTGCCCGTCGTAAAGGCCACACGACAGGCAGAGCAACAAAATTTGACAGTAACAACAAAAACAACGGCAGGAGTGTAGAGACAAATGAAAAACGAACAATGACAGTAAACAGTTTCAAAAATAGGCAACTATCAGTTGGATAGACACAACCGCAGAGAAATCAATTCCAGAAAAAAAAAGACGACAGACATATCATAGGTGTTTAACATACTGTATTCAACAGCGTTGTACGGTAAACTGTAAAGGATTTCTGAAAGATGTCAAGGCGTTCAAAGAAGCGGTTGTAACAATTCTGTATTCTGCGCACAGGAGAATGATTGGAGTTGCGCGCAGCGGTCAAGAACGGGCGATGCGACCTGGTGGGCCTTTGTGGTACACTAAACTCTAAACAGTTAAGCAGGTCTGCGCAAGAAAGGTCACCATGAACAATTTTGTGAAGAAATGTAAGGTCTGCACGCATACGTCTGCAGTTCAAGGAAGGGATGGAAGGGATTATGGATAAGTCAGAATCAGGACCCGGACTGTGATTGTGATGACGGTGCTTAAATATGGATGAAAACTTCTTCTGCACACGTTCTATTAATTCACTACTAGATTTGGAGATGCCGTTCCAGGCAACAGAAGCATTTTCTAACTGGGGGATACATATTGCATTGTATAGCATTAGCAATGGATCTGGAGAAGAGAATTCCTTTGTAATCCGACACACATTTCCAAGGCTTCGGAGTGCTCGCCGGGTGATGAGCCTAATATGAGGAGAAAAAGAGAGGGTACTGTCGAAAAGCACCCCTACGTCCCTAATCTCCTCAACCCTTTGCAGAGGAGCTCCCTCAATTCTGTAGGAAAACAGCAGACGGTGGGTTTTCCGGCTGTAGGTGACAACCTTTGTTTTAGTGGGGTTTAAAATTAGGCAGTTTTTCCTGCACGAGACCGATAATTCCGACACATCCCTCTGCAAGGCACAGCAGTCCTGAACACCGCTAATGTGCCTAAATAGTTTGACATCATCAGCATAGAGAAGAAGAGTTGGTTAACACTGTTGAAACATCATTGATAAAGACGTAAAGACGTATAATAATAATATTAATAATAATAATAATCAATCAATCAATCAATCAACCTTTATTTTCGGTGCCCAGGAACAACCCTAGGGTCTTGGTACTGGTACACCATACAAAAAAAAACACTACAATTAAGACAAGACAACATCCACAAACTATATGTATGACATAAACAATAAAGTAAAAATAGTTACAGAAATCTTAGAAAGCAAAAAGAAAAAAAAAAGAACAGAAAGTCAAAAAAGAAAAGGCAGGCTTAGTGTTGCAAGCCATGCCACTCGGCCAGCGAAACGTTCAGTAGATGTGAAAAATAGGAACTATACAAGCAAATATTGAATCAACATGACATAGAGTATACGTATATAGCCAAGGTTTTCTAACAACATATTAGGAAGTTCCAAAAAAAAAGGGGGAAAAGCTTCAGCATTACCAACACTGACACTAAAAACGTACAAATATTCAAGCAACACAAAACAAGAAAAAGTTAAAAGCAAGCAAGAACAGTTTGCACATAATACATAGGGTACATAAATTTGGAATGACATAAAGGACTTAAGCTACAACAGTTTTCAACTCATTAGAGAACAAAGTAAAGGAGCTCTGGAATATATCAAGCCGAATGGAATATTCATTATATGCACATTGTATTCGGCAGATGGACGAGCGTCGGCTGTTTAAAGCAACTGGTCTGAAAGCTGGAAATAATAATATATAGTAATCAATCAATCAATCAATCAATCAATCATTTATTTGCGTGCCCAGGAACAGCCGGGGTCGGCCTTTGTGCTGGCGCACGGAAACAGAAACACACGAAACATAATATACACATCTTTCAAATACAAAATAAAATACAAAATACAAAAAAAACCCGAAAGGATAGCTTATGTTGAAGTTACGGAATGAAAGTCATTTAAATGCATGAACTCAAAGATAAAAGACAAATGCAGAATAAGAAAGGTTGGCAGTTACGCCAATACAAACTCACAGACATGTTTGCGAAACAGATTAGGGCAATCATTAAATATATCAAGGTAATTCGAGTACCGATTGTACGTGCATTGCAGTCGGCACACAGGGCACAAGACACGCAGACAATTGGGGTTGCAAAACGTATCATGTTTCCTGGTCCACTTTTGCGGCACATAAAGACGAACATGCTGTAGCAGCTCACCACAAGACACTATGCCGTGCATAATTTTTAAGAGGAAGAGAATATCAGCCTTGTTCCGCCTGGAAGTTAAGCATGATAGCGTCAATGAAGAGGGCGATCCAGGGTTATAATTACTACTATCGCCAAAGCGATGGTTGAAGATAGATATGAACTTATTTTGGACCCTTTCTACAAGCTTACGGTTTGTTTTGCTCGTGCTGTTCCAGACAACAGATGCATATTCAAGCTGAGGACGACATATAGTTGTGTAGAGCTTGAGAAGAGAAATCAGCTCCTTGAACTCCTTGGACACGCGACAGACAAAGCCAAGCGATCGAAGAGCTCTACGAGTAATTACCTGAATATGTGGAGAGAAGCTCAGTTTACTGTCGAAAGTGACGCCTAGGTCATTAACCTCTACCACACGTGGGAGTAATTCACCGTTGATGTTATAGGGAAACAAGATGTTGTCAGTCTTTCTTGTGTATGTCATTACCTTAGTTTTAGATGTATTAATGAGGAGTTTGATGCATGAGCACCAATGCGAGAAGGACGAGATTGCTCTCTGGAGAGCGGAACAGCTGGCAGAGTTGGAAACAGATTTAAATATTTTTACATCATCGGCATATAAAAGAAAATTACAATCATTAAATATTGTCGCGACATCATTTATAAAGATTGAGAAGAGAAGTGGCCCGAGAACTGAGCCCCTGAGGGACACCACTGGTGACCTCATAGGAAAGAGAAGACTGTCCAATTACATGCACGAAACATGACCTATCACATAGATAATAGCATATAAGAGATATCAGGGATGGTTGTATATCAAGCTCAGATAGTTTTTTGGCTAAGAGCTCGTGGCAGACGACATCAAAAGCCTTGCTTAAATCAAAGTAGGCTACATCAAGTTGACCTCTCCCTTGCACAGCTTCCGAAGCATGCAGCATGAAGTTGACGAGATTGGTAGTGGTCGATCGGCCCGCGAAAAAACCATGCTGTTCAGGTATTAATGTGGTATTTATACTGAATGTGATTAGTTTATGCAGTATTGACTCAAACAATTTAGAAGCAGCACATAGAATAGATATCGGTCGGTAGTTCGTGGGGTCCAATTTAGAACCTGTCCAAAATACAGGAACAACCCTTGCATTCTTCCAACGAGCGGGGAAGTTGCCAGACTGGAGAGAAGTTTGAAATATACACGTCAATACTGGAACTAGGATATCACCAAAACGCTTTCAGTACGGCAGAAGAAATGCCGTCAGGGCCGCAAGAAAATGACGATTTCAATTGTTTCAGAGCTTTCAAAACGAGACTTTCCGAAACCAGCACTTCTGAGTTTTTACAGTAACCTAGAGATTGTGGAGGGGGGCAAGCTGCACTGTTGTTGCCATAAGTGGAACGGAATTGTCGCGCAAAGGCATTGGCAACATCCGATATGCTCTCTCCTCGTTCATCGATGAGGTTAATGTTCCCAGGTGAATTTTTACATGTTTGAGAACGGACGTGGCCCCAGAAAGCTTTTGCATTGCGTGTTGCATCAGCCTCAACCGCGGCAATGTAATTCGACCTATCGCGCCTAACCAGACATTTACAAAAAGATCTGAGTTGACGAAACTCATTCTGCCACCTTTCCTGCCCTGTTTTCTTAGCTTGCTTGTGCGCTCGATTTTTCCTCCCCAAAGCTCGTTTAAGTTCAGCAGAAAACCAACGCGGAAAATTGCTTTCTTTTCAAATTTTGGGGGAACAAAGCTCCTCAAGCCATCGTGAACAACTTCAGTTAAAAAATCGGTCTGTTCATCAACGTCATTGAGGTTAGCTATTGGTGACCAATCAGTGTTACTAAGAAAGTGAAATAAACCAATGTAGTCACCACGAGCAAAGTCGTAACCACTGCTTCCTGGTGTGCAAACAGGGGGACTGTAATGAAGGAGAGATACGTTATGCAAAGAAATATGTAATGACGGATGAAACTTGTCAGGTTTTACAAGGTTAGTATGACTGCGCGAGACGTCGACAGCTTCCAAGCTAGTCAGACACAAATCTAAGACGTTCCCACATGAATTCCTAATGAGGTTGCACTGCTGCAAGGAAGTAAAGGAAATAAAATCAAATAGAAAGTCACACTTCGGAGATATTGGGTGAGACGCCTGACTGACCCGCTGAGTCTCCCAAGAAATCCCCGGTGCGTTAAAGTCCCCAGTGACAAGGAAATGGTGATCACTGTGAGATATTACTGTAGTTTCGATTGTGTTAAGGATATTTCTCAACTCGCTGGCATGTGAACTCGCTGGCATAATAATAATAATAATAAAAATAATAACGTTTATTGCACATAAAGAATACAGATACACGAGACGGGCCTGTCAAAGCCTTAGGTGGCTTGAGGGACTTGGCCCGGCGAAGTCGGCGGGCAGATGTGCAATATCACAGAAAGTATCAGCATAAAGTCAACAGAACATTTTACATCAATGTTAACACAAAATAAATAATGATGAAGGTCAAACAAGATAGGAAAGTTAACATCCACGAGAAATGACCAAAAAAGCAACAATGAATCAACGCCAATACAATTGCACTCCAATAATAATAATATTATTATTGATAATAATAATAATAATAATATAATAATATAGAAATATATTTTGTACATATTAATATTAATTTTATTATTAATAATATTTTTGCTGTGTTATTAGCTGTGTTATTTTTATCCTTAGTATTATGTTTATTTTGTTTGATCGGCGCAATGGCGCATTCCGAGGTTTTCTGTGTTTTGTGCTCTTGTGTTTTTTATGGTAAGCACGAGTTTTTCCGCTGCCTTTCCTGTAAGAAACGCGTCCACGCGAAGTGTGTTGTATGGCCAGACACTGAGCTTCGGCTCCTGATATCTGGTGCTGGGCCGTTCAAGTGCAATATCTGTGAAACGGCTGAGGTGGTGGCTAAGCCCAGCGTAGCCAGCGACGACATCCGCCCGTCCGCAAGCAGGGCACTTTCCCTCTGCTCCCTTCTACGAGACTCGCCGGCAGTCGTTAACAATTCTCCGATGCCACCGTCCCAAGCGGTTGACCTTGGAGTGGAAGGTGCCAGTCTTCGCACACTCCTCATCGACGCGCTGAACGGCATTTCTTTCCTCAGAGACCAAGTGGCCCGCCTGCGGCAGGACAACTACCTCCTACACCGGGAAAACGCGCAGGCTTTAGACCATCTCCAACAGGGTAGGGTGGGTGACCCCGCCCATTAGGCGAAGGTGGTTGCCTCCTTGCGGGCGGAGGTGTTCTCCTTGCGTGCCCTACTAATTCACCACTCCGCCGCCTTGCAGGAAGGATTGCGTCACAGTTCAACTTCCACTCAACTTCCACAAACTTCCACAAACCTGGCGTGCTTCATGGAGCAGGCTGTCCCGGCAATCATTGGTAAAAGCCAGCTTTACTCCGTCTACTGTGACATGAGCAAGGCCTTTGATGCAGTCAACCACTCGTTATTGCTTGCCAAGCTCATTCTTTCAGATGTTCA
This sequence comes from Haemaphysalis longicornis, assembly GCA_013339765.2. NCBI lineage: Eukaryota > Metazoa > Arthropoda > Arachnida > Ixodida > Ixodidae > Haemaphysalis > Haemaphysalis longicornis. Next base: position 58,714,444 of record CM023452.1, read on the forward strand.
TGCTTCTTTGGTGGGTCTTATATGGTGCTATCTCCACGAGCGATATTGCTATGGACGTTTCAACGGTCAAACACCATTTAGGTACAAAGCAACCAGTGGTGTACCCCAGTGCTCCGTTCTGGGCCCCTTTTTTTTCCATTTTTATTAACCATGTTGCTTCTGTCATTCACGATACTTCTTTTTTGTTGTATGCTGATGATATGAAAATCATTCGCGAAGTGCGTAACGTTCCGGACTGTAACTCTCTTCAGGCTGATATCGTGTCATTCCATCGTTGGTGCTCCAAAAACGATCTAAATTTGAACCCCTCAAAAACGAAAGTTGCCACCTAAAGTAGAAAGACTTAACAGTTACAATATTCTTATAAAATTGCAAGCACTGCCCTGCCGAGGATGACCGAAATTTGGCACCTGGGAGTACTATTTGATTCTTCTCCAACTTTCTCCTCCCACCCTACATAAATTTCCCGACGCTCTCTTCGATGTCAGGGTGCTGTTTGCACGTATTCTAGAGAATTTAAAGGTCCTGTTCTATTCTTAAAGTTGTATTCGACTCTCGGCTAACCTCTTCTCGAACGCGGTTCGGTTGTTTGGTATGGATTTTGCAAGTCCAACAGTCACCGTATCGAAAGGGTTCAAAATAACACGTGCAAGGAGACGCAAACGGCAGCATGTCTTCTCTGAAAAGTATTCCTTCCCTAGGGTGTCGGCGAATGCGAGGTGATATAGTCTTTCTTTATAAACTTCTTCATGGTCATATTTTGTGTGACGATTTGGTTACACTTATAAAATGTAAACTTGCCAAACAAACTTTTCAGAATTTCCAGCTTTCAGATCATTTGCTTTAAATTGCCGACTCTCGTCCATCTGCAGAATACAATGTGCATATAATGAATATTCCGTTCGCATTGATATATTCCAGACCTCTTTTTCTTTGTTCTCTAATGAGTTGAAAAACAGTTCTACATTAAGTCTTGATGTCATATTTTTTACATGCAAACACTGTTCTTGCTTGTTTTTCACTCTTCCTTGTTTTGTGTTGCTTGCTAATCTGTACGTTTTAGTGTCAGTGTTGGTAACATTGAAGCTTTTTTCTTTTTTCATTTTGGAAGTTCCTAACATTTTGTTAGAAAACATTGGTTTTATACAAATACTCTATGTGATGTTCATTCAATATTTGCTTGTATAGTTTTTCACGTCCCTCGAACGTTTCGCTGGCCGAGTGTCATAACTTGCAACACAAGGCCGGTCTTTTTTTTATTGAACTTTTGTTCTTTTGTTTTCCTTTTTTTTGGCTTTCTAAGATTTTTGTAACTATTTTTACTTCATTGTTTCTGTCATACATATACATACATATCGTCTTTGTTTTTGTGTTTTTTTTTGTTTTGTGTAGTGTACCAGCCCCAAGACCCTAGGGTTGTTCCTGAGCACTGGAAATATAGGTTTTATTGGTTGATTGATTGATAGAATAATTATTTATTTATTAATATTATTTGACTGTGATTGGCAATTACAACTACGTAATGTGGCAATGGCGGTTACTATATGCTTTACTGTTCTAAATATAGGAGTCGGCTGCGAGCGCTCTACGAAATGTCGGGTATTTGGTCCACCGCAACAGATAAAATATCTAGTTCACCCCTTCTGTAAAAATGCCAAACACTTCACACGTACCGCAATGCACACAACTTATGAACACGTCATCTGCTCTATAGTGATTGACTCTGCGCCTTAGCGCTTCTTGAAAATGCAATAAAAATTTCCACTATATACAAACAAAAAAATGTTATGGACATGGAATTCAATGACTCGTTCTGTTCAATGTAGAATGGAGAAAACAACTTCCGAGTTGATTTATAAAAAAAACTGTGTACTATACGCCTACGCGTGATTTGTATAAGTACATGCTGCATTTTTTGTAACGCATATACTTTCACCAACCTTGATGACTTCTTCAAATCTGATCTGTTTTTCACTGGATAAAAGTCCTTTCGAAAATCGTTTTGCGTCATGCAGAACATTTTGCGTTCTCTCACTACTCCATCGAATCATCGCATTAGAACAATCTTCTCAAGCTGATTGTATTTTTTTGTAATTTTACAGAGCTATTTGCAGTGTGCATGAATAAAATTTACGTTTTTAGCTACACAAAGGTAAATGCGACCTGATGAAGCCTAATGGCGCGAGTAATTGTTTTTTGCAGCTCGCAATTTCTACTCCTAAAACGATAATTATTTAAACTTTGGTCCGTTCTTCTGGCATTCTAGAAGGGTCCAGTTTCGGCGTGTGGTGTTTTTTTTGTACATTTCTACTTTCAGCCTCTTCTATCTTGTAGAATCAATTTGTTTAATGATGATTCAGATATATTTCCCTAATTTAAGAGTGACACTGACACTAGCCTTCTTTGACTAAATGGTCAATGCAAGTAACTCGTAAAAAAAATGGGTCAGACGAAACGTACTATAAAATGTGAATATAGGTTCTTGTAATGTCATATTACAGGTACCCAGTATTAAAAAACAATTTCTGTATATTCCCGAGATTCGTTGTATATATCCATGATTCAAAATTCGAGCTAACCTAAATGGGAAGCTGCACATTAAAAACTATTGCCCTAGCCAATGGCATGTTGGCTGACCTACACTGTATATTCCAGGACTACCCAATGTCGTTGCAAGCCGTATTTAACAATACTACAAAGTCGCAACTCTAGTATGCTAAAGCTGTACGGCACCCCAGATACAAAAATGTAATTATTCATTCTAAGTGTATTTATTCATTCTAACTTTCATTGCGGACACACCTCAGTAACGACTCTAGCGCCAGCATCAAGTCTAGGAAATTCATCAACAAGCTTCCATCTTTTGCATCCAATGAAGCTGCTTTTTGTCTTACTTTGTTCCTGAAATTGGCGCATAACCGCAGCGTGCAGAGCGAAGATATTTGTCTTGTGTAATAAATTGGTCGCCCAATCAATAATTCTCACATAGTTGGTAATAAAATACTTGTAAGAGTCAATTAAAAAAAAGGCTTGGTTAAAACAGCCTTCTTTCAGGTGTCGCGGCAACATATATAATTCCTTGTTTCACCGTTCATTAGCAAAAAGTATTCAATGAGAATGTATACTTGGTTCACCTTATCACTGCATTCTGTTTCCGCTTTGTTTCTATAAACACTTGCCCCTGAAGTGTCACTACAGCGGTGGTTGAACATAATAAACTCAAATGAGCGTGATAAAACACATAAAAGGGTAAAGTTTTAGGTGGATGAATAAAAGAAAATTATATCTAAGATGTAGTATAATTGACTTTATTTTTCCAGTAAAAAAATTATGAAGCTCACTATTGAATATCCATCTGGAAAGCAGCCCACTGTTACGGCAGAAGAATTCCGTTCAGGTTGGTACTTCTGGACATTTTAAACAACGAACTATTTTGGTTCTGTGTACTTTGAAGAGGACGTAGAAAGACTTTCCGCCTTCGTTTATTGAGGACCGAAAGAACCGCGCTCGCACTCTGCCATGCAGGATCACCACCGGCGCCGCGGCTCGCCCGTCTCCGCGACTGGCCGAGCTGCTACATCTACCCTCCCTCTAGTTGGATTGCGGTGTCGAGACGCAACAGAACGAACAACCAAACAAATGAACAAAATATTTGCAACAGAAAAGTTTTAGGTGACATCTACGTTTAAGTATTAAGATGTATGACGCCATAGCGTTACTTCGGCGTGGAGGGAGCATCGGATTTGAGTTGATGCATTTCATTATTGCTTTCCCAGAACTGCAGTTCAGTGGCGATATCTAGACTAGCCGACGCGATTTTTAATCACTGCGACACAGGAGACGCTTTTGTGTGTTAAGATGAGGGTGTCAAAGGTTGCAGCTGCGTTTGTTGGTCAAGAACGTGGCAGTTTCACTGTCTCAAAGTGTTTATCCTCTAGAATCGTGGCCCGAGTAAACCTTTTTTTATAACACACGCAAAGAGGAAAACAGACCTTAATGGAGTAAGTCAGAATAGAAGTTTCGAAAAGGGGGTGAAGAATGGTGGACCCCAAGTGTGGAACCTGCATTCCAGACCGCCAACATCAGCTGACGTTTATATTGAGGTGACAGTCTGGCAAAGACAGCCGCGTTTGAGTTGAGTTGCTCACCCATCAATATATCCTTCAATATGACCCAGTTGGTACAAAAAATACTGGGGATTTTCCCATGTTTGGCACAGTTTGAGGTTAATTTCCCACGTTTCCTAGTTAACATCTTCGCCTAACTACACTTGTGGGTGTATTTGTTGGTTTCTATACTGAGCAGAGTTTGCAAATATTAGGAGTTGAGGTGCAATTGTATCACGTTGAAGGATTGTGCTCCTTGGGGCACGATGAGGAGACGTTCCCAATACAAGGGGGGGAAGCCCCCGAGGGGCTGGGGATGTTGGCATCTACTGTCGTCATCGTCGTAATCGTCGTCGCATGTTGTACCGGTACTAAAAACACCCTTTTACGCCTCGCGCTAGAGAGATTCGTGCTTATAAGACAGGGTACCTTTAGACCGGAGCTTCATACTTCTACTCCCAATGGTTTCATATCCGTTCGCAACAAAGCCTAGGCGCCAAGTATACACTTATACACTGCATGCTTCTCCCCTCCCCAGGTTTAACATTAATGGAGATGCCCCGGGATTTTTCTGGGGAGAGTGATGTAGGGTTGACGTGGTCAAAAGAAAGCACTGCATGACAGTTCAACTGGATCTTCCTAGGCTGCTTCATTCCCTTCCGGACAGGCCATTTGTCCGGGTTTTGATGGGATGTGAACTGTCATCAATGTGGAGTTAAGGATCCTCCACAAGCGTTTGCCTGTAGCCAAACGACTAATGACCTTTGAGCGTGTTTAAATACTTTTAAGGACATATTTGATACTTCCGCTAGGTGGATCGCCAAGAGGATTTCTGCGTTTCCGTTTCTGTGTGTAAGAGGTTAATGACATCACAGCGATTGCAAAGGGTTTCCACTATGGCATGTTTTGTTTTTTTTTTCTTTTGAACGGCCCGGCGTGGTCGTAGACTCTGTTTTTATAGTTCCGAAGCTCTCCTTAACAGATTTTTTTTCCAAGCTCACTGTGTAGGTGTGTGTGTATGTTTGTGGGAAGCAGGAGGGCTTTTATAGATACCCGCTGGACCGGACACATATCCATTATGGCGTCTGTACGTTTTTTCTGTGGAGCTGCGGCGTCTATTGAAATGTATGGCTAGACCAAATTTTTCTCTGGAGACTTCCTTTGTACTAGGAGAGTAGAAGTATCAGTGTCCTGTGATTTATTCAAAGTTGTTATAAGACACAAATTAGAACCCGCGCAGTGATCATGAAAATTGAGACTTAAGGCTGCCTCATCTGCTGTTTATTAAAAGAGCTTATTCGGCCTTCTTCAGTGCGGGTAAGCTTCTGGTCAGGCAAGCTGACCGTTCATGAGTGAAACGTAAGCGTACACAGACACAGGGACGAGAAAGAAAACGACACTAGAGCCTACTATCAACTGAAAGATTTACTAAAATTGAAAACACAGATATACCATTACAAGACCCAAGAATCAGGCTTGTGTGTACGTCGCACATCCGTACGGCGGTACAGGAGGACAACCGCCCTCTTTCCTTCTCTTCTTTCTCTTTCCCTCATCCTCTACTCCCTCTCCTTAGCAAGTAGCAATTCTTTATCTAGAATACTTAATGACGTGTGACTTATACAATCAGATGCCCTAATCCGGATATGGAAGGCTTCAGCAATGTCCTCGTAGCACGATCTTTGTGTTTAAAAAGCGCTACCGTGTATGTGAAGCATGGATTACAACAGCAGTCTGAACAGTAGAGCGCCAGGTGTGTGTAGGGCCTGGTGTCGTTTTCCCTTTCTCGTCCCTGTGTCTGTTTGGGCTTAAGTTTCACACATGGATGTTCACCAACTAGCTCGTCTCTTCATTTTGCGTCAGGCTGACCGATATTCCGGTCGGGATAACTGACTACCAAAGTTTAGTCGTTTTCTCATTTATTTCTACTCTTACCGGTTATTCGCATTTTACAATGCATTCGCGATGTTGAGATATTTTCTGTGTTGCGGCAATTCTGTGGCCGACTGTGTCGCCTCTCGGTAGGGCCTTGCGAATATTGTTACTTGACTGTTTTCTGAGATGCCATGCTGACGTATTTTGAGATTTGAGAAATTTACCACGTGGAGCCGTTCATCGTTTGACAGAGAGAGCTTGCGGCGGTCATCTGCCTACGAAAAAACATCTTAACACTCTTGCAATTAGAAGCCATATACTAGGGTTTATTTTTATTGTGACGCATTTTATTTTGTTTCTGGTTTTAATACAGGTTTTGTGAGTTTTAGTGAGCCTGACATTTCTTTTTTTCATTGTTGTGACATAATATTAGCTAACACCGGCATTAGCATTCTTTGATAGGCATCTTGGCGGTGGTGAAAATTACGGGCACGGCTCGCGACCATGTAGGCCGAGCATGCAAGCACCAGTGTATTGGCATGTGAATACCAGTGCATGCAAATACCAGTGTATAACTGCACCAATGCCATTTTGCTGTCTTTGACAATCTAGTTGCCACTGCTCTCTCCTGATTCGGGAGAGCCCTCGTTTGTGTCTGCGTCAGTTGTAGTTTCCTGCTAGCATCGATGAGGTACTTCCGTGGACACTTGATAAGCGCCGCTGATAGCGGACGGTTAGCATGCACGGAAAAACCGAGAAATCAATCTTGTACCACTGTTGCGTTTAAAATGTCCGGTACAGCATAGAGAATAGTTTTTTCCAGTCACAGCCCCCAAGGGAGGGTATTGGCGCAATGTAGACTATTTACAAATTGTGGTCAGTTCTGGTCAGATCGTTGAAGATGTCCGGCTATTTGCTATTATTTCGGGCGGTCAACCGAGGGTGCTCAGTTGACGCAGGAATATTCGAGGAAATAAAACATTGGGGGCTACTGGTTTGGCGACGTGTTGCACCAATGACTCGAGGGGACTATGTTGGTTAAACTTGGCTTTTCGGGTGCATAGCGCATTCCGTAACAATTGCATGAGGCTCTTGCTTTAATGCCAGGCCGCGGGGGACATAAGAATGCCTTCACACAAGCTTTCACTTCAGGAGGTTTAAAGCGAAGGGTCTCCGTTTGGCCGTGGTGTCTATCATGGTACCATTTCGTCCAGCGTTGACGTTGACATTGGAGATTGCAGCCTCGTGCAAGCAGTCGTGTTCGACGCTGAGAGGTTTCCGGGTGGTGCGCAGTCCTCGCCCCTGTTCTTGGAGACAAAGAGTCGTCCTGAAATGCTTGCGTGGGTAAGGACGAACTCGCACTTCCACTGAGGTTGCCTATCCTTGAGATGGTGGAGTTTAATTCTTGGCCGTATGTCTTGCCATTGGAAGGTCTGCCCCTCCAGTGACCTCGGGCTACTGAGGTGGAACTTGGGATGGGCGGCTCGCTCGTTGCGGTGAAGTGCAAGGAGGCATATTCGACGTGGCACAATCTTGAACTCCTCTCTTTCGGGTGGAAGACATTGCGTACTCTTGTGCATCAGCGGAGATACAGTTCGGACCGTAAGTCCCAGCTCCTGCTACGATTAGGGAATGAGCAGTTCATGTGGAGCGTAAAACTGATGGCGTTGCCTCCGACGTCGGTGATGGCGCACCGGCAGCAAAGCAGGGCGCACTGTGCATATTGTCCAGCCCAAGTACTGTGATGGGTACTGACCCTGGCTGGGCTAGGTTTACGTGTGGTCGGGGTTCAGATGGCATAAACTCACTCACGGTTTCAGTAGAGGATGGGACCGGGACACAGTTGAGCATGCATATCTGAATCACTCGTATGATGAGGTCGAGAGAGGGAACCCGCCTGTAGGCCGTTACGGGTAGTCAGGGATGATGGGGTGCTAGGGGAGGATGAGATCGTCGGCTCAGGTGCTGAGTGATGTTGCCTGGATGCTGGAGGACGAGAGGATCGCTTGCTTCAGCAGTGAGTGATAGACCGACGGAGCGGCGAGCAGTTTTTCGCGAATATTGAGAGGGGATCAGTTCGCAGGGATGGAATCACCAGTTCGCAGTAAGAACGTCACTGGCAATGCTGCGGACGTGAAAAAATGCTTCAGCCTGAGCCAGCCCTACCTCGACATCTTTGGCATAAAATGGCTATAGTTGAAGGAAGGAAATGGGTCTTAAAACGGCAGTCTTATCTATCACACCACGGAGAAGATCGCCGAAGCTGTTGAGCTTTGCGGTGGTATCGACGGTACCGTAGGCGAGGATGGTGGTCACAAGGTCATCTTCGACAGCCGAGGCCGCAGAGTGTTCTTGTGACACGGAGGACGGAACAAAAATGGGCGTCTACGCAGTGACACCGGATGTAGCGGTGACTGTTGGTGCAGGAGAAATTTGCGGGGATTGAAAAAGGACTGGTCCAGCTGAAATGAACAGGGACTTCCTTTTTGGCGTCGTCGAACACACTATGTATCTAGAGCGGCAGTGTGTACGATTCGCTTTGGGGCAACCTTGCTGGCGATGCTGTAGCGCTGCGCTGGTTGTTAATACTCCGGATGAAAAAACAATGGCTCACAACAAGCGCAAACCACACAGGAGGGTCTTTCTCGCTGAACTCCTGCAGTCCCGGAAGCGTGACGTGGAGCTGAGCTATGGATGATCTTGGCTATCCGGATCGGTGTGGCAAAGCCATGCATGACTAGTTGAAGGGCGCGATTGCAACGCTGACGTAGAGTTGGTAATGCCGCTGAGATGGTTGCCGTGAATGCCCTGAACTGCGGTGTGGGCACGTTTGCTGTCTCACGAATTGTGAAGGGCACATCAGAAGACTTCCCGCCTTCATTTCTTGAGGAGGACCGAGCGGTTACCAAAAGGCGAACTGAGGTGGAGACGGGTGAGCCATGGTGCCATGGGTGAACCTGTGTGGTAGAGTGTGAGCCCGGGGCTGTCGGCTCGTTGTCTAGATTTCAACTGCTTCCCGCGGGCGTGATTCGTGCCTCATGGCTTGCGGGTCAGGCCGATCTGCAGTCACGTGGTGCACCGCAGGGGTGGAGAGAGCACCATCGGCCCCGGCGGCAGACTGCTACAACTTTATTAATCAATAATCATGTAGGGCGGTATTGCACAATTACCATCACAGTGTGGTTAACATCAGTGCGAAATATTTCGATCATGTTACTAATCAAGTCATAATACCACTCTGTTTTCCTATCGTGAAGGGTTTCCATACAACAGCCTTCGAGAAATCACTCTGGTTTTCTGTTTTGCTTCTGGCTTGTATAAATAAATTATGGTATTATATGGTGTCAGCGACCTGCGCAGAGGTTTATATGTTCCCAAAAGAGCTTGTTTCACTTTTAAAGGGATTTGTTTATTTTTATATATTTATTTATTGTTTATTTTATTTATTTATTTATTTATTTATTTATTTATTTATATATTTATTTATTTATTCTTATATCCTCACTCGCGAAGTAATTGCTGTAGCAACTGTTTAAAACAATACATAGTTGGTTAAAATGTCACCGAATAATAAAACACCACAGTTTGTATGCGACATACAAAACAAATGCAACCGCCAAATTTCAACAACAAACTCCACGCAGATATACATAAAAATGTGAAAACATTTGCAGTAATACGCGGGAATTGAACAAAAAACCACAAATCACACATGTTATAATGTCGTACCCGCGTTTCACATAATACGGGATTATCGCTTTGCATAAATGCAGACATGCTCTGGAGAAAAAGAGAATGATAGTAAATAGATACGATCTCTGATGGAAGGTGATTTGATTTGGTAGACGTATTAGGTTTAAATTAATGATCAAACACATTCGTCCGACAAAATGTATACCCAACTTTGTTATGATGGTTAACGTGCAAATAACTGTAAGTGGGCAATGTAATTTTCGGCTCTCTCAAAGATGGATGACAATCAAACTTGTGAAAAGGCATAGACGAAACAGTTTCCGGCGTAAGAACAATAGCGGAAGCCACAATGAAGATTTCCTTAGTTTAGCACTGGCGCTACGGTTATATTACGACAGTATAAAGCGGGAAACGTTATTGTGCACGAGCTCAATGTTCTGTTCAAGAGTGGCACAAAGAGGGGACCAGTGCACAAGCAATTTATAGAGCAACCATTTTAGTGATTATGGGGCGTTGCTAAATGCTAAAATTTCGGCGCCAAAATTCCAGCGTTTTTTGGCTTTATTAGAAATTGTGTCCATTTGGTGTCGCCAGGATAATGGGGCGGTTAAAATCACGCGGAGGTATTTGTAACTGTTGAGAACTTCCATACTAAAGCAATTTAGTGTATACACTGGTGGGGTTGATTCAAGGCACGAAACGCGCATTCACTTGCATTTTTACTCATCTAATACCGTCTGGCATTTTGCAAACAAATTTTAAATGTAGATATCGGACTAAAGTAATTGTTCGTCTTGTTGATCGGTAATGTGGGGGTCTGCGCACAAATGAATACTGCAGAAAAGGGATGGCGGTATACCTTTGATAAAGATAACAAACAACAAGCTCCCGAGAAGAGGCCCCGCGGGTCACGTGACATGACGTTGGTTATAGGTGAATTATGACTATTTACAGTATCATACTGGAAGAGCCAAGTTAGAAAACAATTTATATACTTCAGTACCTTGGAATCCAAATTGAAGGCGGTCAGTTTGGGCATTATTATTTTGTGGGTCATCCTATCAAAGCTTTCGAGAGGTATTTAAAATAAAGTCGGTCCTTAAAGATTTGTTTAAAATACAGTGTAATGAATGAGTGAATATCAGGAACTGGGATTCACAGAAATATCACCGTCGGAACCGGAGTTGGTATAACGTACATCGAAATAGATTCAGGAAATCACAAGATGTTGCGTGCAGAACACGTTACACCATTTTACATGGATGTTTGTCAGAGATATCGGGCAGTAGTTGGAAGCAGTGTTGCGGGATGGGCATCCCCATTCCATTCCAATTCCATTCCGAGGAATTAGAACTTGTCGTGATTCCATTCCTTTCAATTCTCCGGAATTACAGAATTTAGCCCATTCCCATTCCTGGAATAGACGTGCAGTTCAATTCCATTCTTAAATTCCTCAACATAAATATTGTCTCAGGCGCTTTATCGAGCTCTCGCGGAACGCAACATGAATCTGTCGTTATCATACGCGTTGAAAACTGCAAAAATATGCAAAATGTGCCACTTGTCGCCGATTTGGAGATGGTAGCAGCTTGGTTACATATCTCATGCAGAACAACTACCCTTCTAATGCAAACATTTACCATTCCTTCCTAACGAAACTAGAGAAAAGTGTGAAAGCCAGAAGTTCGTCCGAATTTCGCTGAATCCGCATCCAACCAATCGCCAAACATTCAAACTCCAAAATCGCAAGCGAACAACGAACCCATGAGACGGTTTCTCGGGCACAGGTAACGCATCTACGAACCATCTAAATGTACACATTTACGTGGTTTATGAGATAAAAATATACTATTTCACTTCGTCTTCAGGGTAGACGCGTGTGAAGTCTTATTTAGAACAGTTTTTTTCGCGATTTTCAAGTAACCTTTTTGACATAATGGAAGCCTGGTTTCAGAGAGAGATAGGAAGACTTTATTTGCGGTACCCGGTTTCCCGCACGCACCGCGTGTCCAGAGATGTTGTCAGAGCTTTTCGGTGGAGCATCCGGTATATGTGGAAATGTAATAATTTTTTTAACAGCATACCATTGGTCCCACTAAGTAATTTAAGATTTCGCTGGTAAAAGGGGCAGTGTCACACTGGCCCTTTTTACATAATAAGTAGCTGGATCCCGCTACTCATTTTTGGTGTTTTCATGTTAGCTTTTTTTAACGGTTTGTTCCTGCGCGATGCAAGGTGAAGCAGCTATTACGTTGATGTCCATTTTGTTCCACAGTCTGTCACGTTCTGTCTTGCTATCTGTTTCCGTACCGTCATGCCAGCGTAAGTAGTATGCTGTGGATAACTCACAGGAATGTCGCGCGGAGCTTTCTAACATGTACACGCATTCTGCTTACTTGAATGATTTTAAGTGAAATTACCGCATTGAGTACTAATGCTGCGGTACCAACGCGAGACACCGGAATGCAACATCACGGAACACCCTTAACAGTTTTGCATTCACACTACGAAAGTTACCACCGCTTTCACGTTGACCTCCATTTCGCTTGTTTATTTCCCTAGCAATACCTCAGCCCAATCCGTTCAACACAGGGCATTATTTATGACCCCCTAATTTAAAGTGACAGAACCATATTGTGACGAAAGCCGTGGCAAAATAAAGAAGTGTGATCAGACCGTTTGTTTTCGTGAACGCGCCACCAATATGCAAGAGGACCTGATCAAAATATTGAAATGAGGCCTCCCTGCCTGAATAGTGGCGATGCTCCAACTTTCACACCGACGACTAAGCCTTCAGTAATCAGGTACGTTTGTAGTCCGGGCGCAAAGGCCCCATGCACAGAAACACAGCAATCGAACCACGAACCAGTTTGGAACTACTGGAGGAGAAGGTCGCGCTTTCGGATCGAAGCAAAGCACGGTGTCGCACTGCAGAGAGCTGTCAAAGTACTCGCAAAGAAGGGTGCTGCTGAACCCGGAACTGAAAGAAACAAACTCTCTTTGGCAGCTGTGTCTTCTGCATTGTATTTATTATCTTATACAATCGTATATCACAGCTGACCACTACCGTACCAAAGCGTGGAGGTAGAAATCTCAGTAACAAGGTCGCCTCTTAAGCATTTACGGGTGCTGGGATCGCAGGGCCCACACACACAATTTTATTTTTACTGCCTTGGTTTTGATTTGCAGGAGCCCCAGGGCCCCGCTGCAACCGACAGACAGAGGGTCCACAGGTTGGCGCCGCATTCCCGAGAGATGCCTACCAGGTCGGCTTATACCCCTGCTACACTATCGTCCGAATGTAATTTGAACCAAATGTCATTTGACTCAAATGCCAAGTTGCGCTGCTACACTAGGTTTCCAAATGCCATTCAGCTCAAATGACATTCTAGCCAAATGAGCGCCGAGAGAGACATTTGGGATTTCAAATGCCATTTCTAGCACTCTTTCACGCCGCGTCTTCTATTGGCAATAAAAATATAGTTCTTCCGTAAGTAAAACAAAACACTTTCTTTTGTGGAAATTTGTTCACTGTTCATTTACTTACAATATGAAATCAACATATTTAATTATCGTACTCTCAAAACCAGTGGGTAGTTGAAAAAAAAAGAAATAAAACTAGCAAACCGCCACCACATTAGAGTAAAAACTGGTGTTTATTCTAATTTGCTAATTTTACTGCCTTAGACTGCTCCTAAATATGATTGTTGTATTAGTGCGAAACCTCAATGGGGCAATAACAGCGCCACTAAAGCACGGCGAGCAATTGTGAAAGCTTTCAAATGCCATCGAAATTGTAGTCTAGCACGGGGGATTCTGAATGGCATCCGAAGCACCGCATTTGAGACAAATGACATTTAGTTCAAATGACTTTCGGACCCCAGTGCAGCCCGCGTATTACAAGTTACAACGCTATTCATTGCGCGCCCGGCACGGAGGGTGGGTGAAAAACTCAAGCAGACTCTTTCATTTTTCATGCGCGAACGCTTTATATTGCTAGCTCGAAGTTTTCGCAGCCTTAGCTTGCTGTGAGAAACACCGTGTCTTCGCTTGCGCATCGTTCGTATCTCCCCCCCTCTTGCTTCTCGATGATGTTCCCCGCATGCCGGCCTGGGCACATGGCGCCTGGAACAGACACGCCAGTCTGCCATCGGCGCCACGGACCGTTAGTTGTACAGAGAAAGCTATGCCTCAAAAAGCCTGCCACAGCACGAAGAGCCGACCTAACATCGCCACCAACCCGGCGGCCAAACGCGCTTGCGCTGCTCGAGGTTCAGTTGCACCAGAGCTGCCGCAGGCTGCGCGGATTTGGTTACTCTAGATGCCGGGTATACGTTCTCATTTTCGTCGCCGTGCTCCATTTGAGATATACCGACGCAGTCGTCGCCACAGACTAATTAAGTAGCCGGACGGCGCCAGGATTGTTGACGTCGTCGTCTAAAAATTACGATTCCATTCCCATTCCATTCCGGGAAAAATGCTCTTAATTCCATTCCCATTCCATTCCTCAAGCCATTGTCCTTATTCCATTCCCATTCCATTCCGGCACCTCAAAAAGGTGGAATGAATCCGGAATGATTCCAATTCCGGAGTGGTAACTCCGCAACACTGGTTGGAAGGAATAAATGTGCTGCCAAATTTGTGAAGGGAAACAACCTTTGAGATTGTTCATTACAACTGGAAAATCCCGTGATCTACAGCCTGTCCGAAAATTTTATCCAGGAATATGGATGAGTAGGTTTTCTTTTTTTTAATATATTTCGAGTTTTTTCTGTCGGTACCAGAAGAGGAGGGTAATTTCAAAGATTCAATAATTTTCATTATTCCTTATGGCTCGAAAATGAGTGCGAAAATTTGTGGGAAGCTGCCTTCCTGTACATAAAAGTAAGGGTGTCCTATTAGGTACAATAATACATCGATTGGCATTCGGAAGGCGCTGTGTTTTTGCCAAACCAATCAGTTGAGTGATCATACTTCAAGAACTTCATAAGATTGGGGGACAAAATATTTGGCAAGGTACTACAAAGTAAATTTTCCCTTGCATCGCGGATTTCTGAGCAATATTATGTGTCTACTTTACGAGATAATTCTCATCGATCAATTGTATTTCGCAGCTTGGCAATACAGAATATACGTGTCTTTTTGTTATTTAGTCTGCAGAAGAATTTGGTATACCACGGCTTGCTGGAATTGCATTTTTCTTTCATTTCTGGAATTTTCTGGAATTGCATTTTTTTTTGCTGGAATTGCAGTTCTTTCTGGCATATATAGATAAAAGTGGATTCACTTTGGCGGAAAATAAATCCCAGTTTTCTTGCACACTACGCTGATGAAATCTGGAAGATATGTGTCGTGATAGATGGCCATTTCGGAATTGATAGCCAAAAAATGTGCCTTACTATACCCCACAATTACTTTCGTCACTTTAGCAAAGTGTAATAGTCAGAGATCACTGAGGCCAGTTAGGTCGGTTAGTTTTGACAACATATTTTTTTATTTTTGTCAACATATCTAGGCGAGTCGACCAAATTAAATCAAGTGTGCTAGAAGAACCCAGGAAGCCTCCAGTGGGTTCTATGACCACTTGACTTTCAGAGGCTTCAGAATTGTAGTTTCAGGGGTTTAGTTCTCAGAATTGGAGACGGGCCGGACCAGCTTATATTTGGAAAATGGAAATCACACTATAGAACCAACCGTGAAGGAGGGAACCGACAGGTGAGAATATTGAGATGATCGTAAAGCTCCTCAAGAAAGCCTTGTGACGCGTTCGGTAGGTGGTAAAAAAAACCAATGATAAATGTTGTACTAGAGCAAGCAGTGCAGGCCTATACAGCTTCGAAATTTGTTTTATCATTAATGGGAAAAGAAGGTATGACATGGTCCTTAGCAATAACTGTGCTACCAGCGTATTGTGCTTCGCTTTCGCCGCGATACATCTCTAACAGTTGCTTCTGCGTGATATTTCGCTGCTCCCCGCACTTCAGCCGATAGCCAGGTTTCGGCGAAACAATTATGTCCGCGTCGCATGAGCAGCCGGTGGAGCTGAGTTGGTCCGTTTCTTCAGAACCCTTCTCAGATTGGCAAATACAGCTTGAGCCGATGATAATTTTCTAGCGCCTGTGCGGTTAGCAGATACTGATTGTGCAGAGTATCTGTGCGCATTGGAAGAAGCGTCTGCGCGACTGCATGCAACTGTCGAGCGGCTGCGGGCACGGCAAATCTAGCTTTTACCAATAAATGCATTCTCACTCTCTGTCACGACTGCTAGAGGCTGATCCTAGGGCGTTGGTAACGCCGGAATTAGAAGAACTACTTGCGTTATTAGCGGAAATTTCCCGCACGCTATCTTTGTCGATTGTAAGCGTATGTGGCATAATTTATACCCGGCCTGTTGTAACGAAATTGGAGATAAGGGGGCCTCGAAGCTCTTCGCCGTAACGCCACAGTTTAGCCACACTGGTATTTTACCAGTGAAAAATCTTCAGTAGGTGATACTTCGCAATCTGTTAGTTTGAATCGTTTGGACAGTATCTTTTCATTATCTTCAATGGTGCTAAAGTTCACTATAATTGGTCTGTATTTCTGTGCTCAGTAAGGTCCTCCAAAGCGGTGATTCGGCTCGGTTGAGGTAGGAACCAGGTTTAGGGAGAGGGGTTGGGCAAATATTCCGAAAATGGTATTCTCTCTTTCGGGCGAGGGTTAAGTAGAGCCCTGTACACCGTGGAGAAGTAATATAATTCGTCGACCCCGCTGCTCAAGATCGTCGAGGGGACCTTGAAAATTAGAAGACACGTCATTGATGGCTTGTTGCACCCTTGGTACACCAAACTCGATGTCATCAATATCGCCCAGAACTGGCCTCAGTATTGCTGAAGCGTTGACTTAGATCGAACAGTCTGGTCTCGTGAGATTCCTGTGCCGCTCTTAGGTAGTTTACCGCTTGCAGTGTGTTGGTTTGACCTTGTGCGTGTTCAGCATGTCTTTTTGTAGTCTCACATGATTGTCCTTTTATATCTTACAAGTACTGTAGGCTTTCAGAATGGGAATTGTTTCCACTGGCCGAAGGCTGTTTTGCGACTTCAGGGACCCCCTTTTTTGCAGGTTTGCTCTCGATATCGCCACCACACAGCAGCATTCGCCCAGTATTTGCATACTCGTCATAAATTCCACACAAAGCAGATGGGCACGGGAACAGCACTAGGCAGCGATTCTTGCTGCGCATGACATACAGCGAAAGCCTGTTACCAACCTTGAAATGGCGAAGGCGAATTCATTCCGCCATCAGAGCAGCTACCCTGCTCCCTACCCACAAAAAGGGCGCTGGTTCATTTTGCTGTTTATTTCCCCCGTCTACTGTGCTGACATTGGCAAGATGGCAGTCATTGTCATGGGCCATTAGGAAGGGCAAGGGTGGATGCCGTCGAAAGAGCGAACACGAATAGAATGGCTGCAGGTTTTGGCCGTCTTCAGCAGGACAGGCGAGCCATTGCTTGTGTTAGGGTTGTACGCTGCAGTCACAGCTTGTAGAAACCAGGCCAAATCTTGGAGATGGCCAAGACGAAATCCTTCAGCCACCAGAGCAGCTACACTACTCCGATGCCCACTCATGGGAAAAAGCATCTTTATACCAAAGTATCGAGACGCTTTGCCAGCCATCGCTTCCTTGTTTCCGCATGCGCAAAAAACGGAAGAGCTACTTTTTATTTTAAAAAAATCCGCAGCAGGGAAAGCATACAGGTTCATTGAAATAATGCGTATTCATTTTTCTTTGAAGATCAGTATGAAAGTTTCAGTATTTGTATCAGTATTCGTATGAGTATTTCTGTTGTATTGAGTCTCGTGGATTGTAACAACCGTGTACCCTGTAACGATGCCCTGCGTTTTCAAGCATTAGTAGAGCAATGGAATAAGCTGGAGAGAATGGAAAACACTGGAAAATGCTTACTTGGACGACAGCAACGTGGGGAGGTTGCTGGAAAGCATCACATAACACGGGGACTCTGCCTCTGGGGACGGCTTTAGCCAGGCCAACAGGGATAGCACGAACAGGATAGTGCGGTCTCTTGCGGTGCTAGACTGGACACGAGAATACCACGCGCCCGTTACGTGTTTGACTGGTTGTTGCAGGGGCGAAGTTCCTCTTGCTCGGGCCCTGTCCCGTCCTTCGTTGCTGCTCGTTGCTGCACGGCACCACGATGATGATTGCGGCAGGATCCCCTCGGGATTGTCCAACCAAGGATTGGCCGACGAGGTGGAAATGTTCAACGCGTTCGTTGCGTTCGTTGCTACCTAACAAGCCAGGAGAGAAAGAAGAAGAGGTTGCCGTTCATCGCCTGTGAGCTCAAGACACATACCGGGGGTACGCGACACAAGATGCTCTGCAGAAGGTGACGGCCCATGTGGCTAAAATGTCACACACCGAATTCGCCAACTTAGCCATGGAGATTCTCATCGTCCCAAACAAGCTCTACATAATCACCACAAACATCGACATCGTCGACAGGCTTGTCAAACAGAGCTCAAGCTTTGCGAGCGAGGAGTGGTGGTCATGATGCCGTGCCGCCCGGTTTCGATCGCACGACTCTCTGGCCGCGACGAGAGGAATGTGGTGCAATTCTCACTGCGCTACAAAACGTGACGCGAGCATGGCTACGAACTCGCCCTATGTCCTTCAATCATTCAGATGGTGCGCGCAGTCAAGAAGACCTATACAATGTTTCACGGTTTTACCGATAAGCATTTTAGCTTCCCCCACTCATCGTCCTTCACTTCGTGGATATGGCGGCATTTTTAAAAGCGGAGCATTTCTTAGGCTCGCCTGGTCTTGCGTCGTTGATGGCGGTGCCGTCCACACGCTCACAGCTCAGGCGCAACTCTCCTCCTTATACCGACAGCTCCGCGATACTACACTATATAAAAAAGAAATGGTTATCGGCGCCCGGTTTCGACCACACGACTCTCTGGCCGCAACGGGAGGTACGCGGTGCTCTTCCCACTACGCTACAAATCCGGGACAGGAGCATGTGCTACGAACGCGCCTTATGTCCTTGACTCATTCAAACTACGTCAAGAAGCTACTGATACAACGAAGGCACGCGAAGCTGAACGTCAACGGAAACGACGAACGGAAAACTTTAGAGGGGGGTTCTGAATTTCCCGTGGGAAAGCTGTGGCTGGAAGCCCCACGCGCCTTGCAGCTCAACCAGCCACGTCCGCAGCGCCTCTGATGCTGATTGTGGCAGGATGCCCCTAAGGATTGGCCAACCAAAGAATCCATCACGAGATAGGTTCGCGTTCAACCACCGTCGTCATCCGGTAGGGGAACCGCCGAAGAAGAAGCAGAACGAGAAGACAAAGCTGCGAAGAAGAGGGCGTGTACATTGCTCTCAGCCGGTGCACCAATGTCAACAACGTTTACCTCACCAAAGCTGACGGAGACTACCGATTCTACCACTGAGACAACATCGACAAGAACATGATGGACGAAATTCAGCGCCTCGAGAACCACCGCCTACTCACCGTAACACAACAGCACTTGCGTGCCTTTGCCACCGGTGTGGACCCGGGTGTGGCTTTTACGCAAGCTGTGATAAAAGCAACAACAGTGATCCGGATTCCTAGCATCTTGGAGTGAGGACTCCTCTAGCCACGACAAACTTTAGTGCCCCGGATTATTGGTGCTTTGATGCGAGTGAATACGACGAATCTCACAGGCAGTGTGATTTGGAGTACGTGCGATGTGCTTCGACAATGGACTGATATTGCAGTAGTGAAACCTGCGTGACTTTGACAGGTATCATGCGTGCGTACTCTTCGAGATCGAGATGCACCGCACCGACGTGTGCCTGTCACGACAGAATACCCTTGCAGGCCTTGCTGTACAAATGCGTCGTCCAGATCAAGGTTCACCAAAGAACGGAATCCAGCTAAGCATTGTCTCTCTATTTTAATTTTCTCACGTTCTCTGAAGTGTTGCTTTTTATTAAAACAGGTTCAAGAAATGTTTGTTTACTTGTATTTTAATTACCCCAAGGAATATAACGAACCAATTTTCGAACGATTATCTTAGATTCTCGTTCAATTTTATTTCTATACTGGAAAATAGGATTTTCTTTCGAACCGATTCAGCGCAACGATGAAACAATGCAGTCAGCAGGACGAAATCAGCAGAAAAGTTCCCGAACGTGTTTGTCGAAATTTTGTATCGCTACATAGGTTTCGGTGAAAGAAGGACTTCTGTATTTTCTGTTAACAGCTGTGTGGGTGTGTAATTACACGGCTATTAAAGAAAAAGGCCCAGCGCGAGCATCGGCCACGCTATCAGCTGGAAGCGGCGTGGTCTCCGGCGTGTTCCAGTGTTACGTTCCAGCACGCGCCGGAAGCACGCGTTTTCGCGTCCGCGGTATGGTGGCTTCCGTGGTGTTCCAGCGTCCGGGGTCGGGCGCGCTCCAGCGCTTCCGCGTCCGGCGTATTTCAGCGTTAGGTAGTCTCATAATCCGGCGATCGCTGGAAGCGCAGCTTGAGCGCCGCATGGTTCACCGATAGGGTAGAGCAGCTTCATCAAAAAAAAATTCATATTGATATTTTACTAATGAATCTGCAGAAGTGCTTGGCGCATTGGAATATAAGTCGGTAGAGAAGATCTACATACTATTCCTAGAGGACATATATAGACGATATACGGGCAGGATAATTGTTAAATATCCAAGGAACAGATTTCCAATACCTTAGGGTGTACGGCAGTGTGATACCAACTCGCCCAAACTGTTCACAGCATGTCTAGAAGGCTATTCAGGAAGCTTCACTAGAAAAACGCAGAATAACCGATAAACGGAGAATATTTAAGCCATCTAAGGATCGCAGACAACATAGGGTCGCTAACCTTGCCTGTATATCTCCTGCAAAAGATGCTTCAGGAACGAAACTTACAAAGTAAGGCTGTGAGGCTAAAAATAAATATAAGAACATCACCTCCGCGTGCACTAATTTTGCAAAGCTGGACAAAGAGGAGAGCTGGCAGCTTCTGTATTGTTAGTCGGAGATACACCTGTTGTATAAACAATAAAATTATCATCATCAGTAACAACAGCGCAATGGGATCGTTGTAGAATGAATAGAATGAAGCCCTTTCCCCTCGACCCCCCAACTGCTCCTATCCCGCGTTTCTCTAGTCCAGTCTTTGCCTCTGAATTCCCGTACTTTATCCCTCCGTCGGGTAATTGACCTGACGGGCGGACGCGGAATATTTCGTCCGTACACTTTCGCATCTCTCTCAGTGTGGACCGCGGTAGCTCGCATTAGAGCCGCGGCCAAGGCCAAAGCCAACACCCGTGCTACACACCCCAAGGAAATGTTGTATGCCCCGAATGCAATGATGGCTCAATCCGATAGACGCCTGTTTCATAACTCGGGGAACACGGTTTCGATTGGCTGAACATTTTATTTTCCTCCACCGCTGGTAAACCTGCACTCGTTGGGCGCTTGGAGTGTCCCTGTGGTCAGGCTGCCGATATCACGGGGTGAGGGTATAGGGCTCAATCAACGGGACCTCCCTTAACACATTTTTTTTTTCGGGGCTTCAAAACTTTTTGGTGCAACGCACGGATTTGCGTCGGCCGACTAAGGATCTGTTGTTACCAAGGATAATGCAATATGAGGTAAACATCTCCAAAGTTCCCTGTTCAGCGTATGTAACGGAACGCTAAAACAAATAGAAGAATATACCTACATCGGTCAAAATATCTGTTCTTATCTAAACTACGAGAAAGAAATCCTGCCTGGAAGAGTTCTGGTCGGGGATGCACGGACAAACACTCCGAAATATTGAAAACTAAGATTCCGCAATCACAGAAAACGAGAATACGCTAGGAAAGCTTCCTGCCAGTCATCAAAAGAGAAGCGGAAACTTGGCGAACTAATAAACAACCTGAAGGCAAGTTTAAATTCACTAAGTAGCCCATGGACAAAAGACTGGCACTATATGTTATGGAATGAAACCAGTTTCCTGGATCGGTTCAGAAAGTAGAGTAGAAGATATGATTCTTCAATATAGAAAAAGAATAAAATTGGGCTAGACACGTAGTTAGGTGAAATGACGAGCGGTGATCCACGAAGTGATCGAGTGGGCACGGACATGTGGTTCTAAAAAAAGACAAAAGCCAATAACTCAAAATAGTGACAAAATAATCAATCTCGAATTCAAAAAATGACATCGGATTCTATGGTACAACAACGGCTAGCGGTCCAATGGAGAGGCCTTCGTCCCGCATTAGACCAAGTGGGCTGTGTGGAATGTGTCTTTCTTACATGCTCCTATATTTTCTAATAATTTTGCATGATTTCTCACTTCAGGAAATAAATCACACTGTTCATGCTGTGTTTTTTAATGTACAAAATTCGGTACAAAGTTCTTACATTTAAAAAAACCGTAATGAGTAACCATAGGGGGTACGTAATTCTAGCACATCAGTATTTCAGGAAATAATGATGCTAAGAACCCTTTTCACAACAAGTGCTACGCAACGGGCTTGTCCACAGCTACTTTATACTGCTGATTCTGATTACCCAAAAAAGCAGATATTGAATATCAATGTACAGCCAAACGTTTCCTTCCCCAATAAAATGCCGTTACCGAAAAAAAAACTAATTGATTGCTGAGTTTATGCTTGAAGTACATGGTTCTTTCAAAGAAAACCAACCGACCGTATATATTTATATTACTGCAACTGCAACTGTATATTTGATATACAGCGTCATTTTCGCCCACGTGTCAAGAACAACAAGGGGATGCCAGCTACGACTACGGCCAGGACATTTCATCAAATAAAGCCAGGTGTACCACAGCACACAGAACGTAATTTTCAATAATTACCAGATGTCAGGCCGTGGTGACTATTCATTTTAATTACCAGCGCTGTCCTAAATAACATATTCCAGTATTCAGGAACCAAATCTTACAAAAGGTGCAGTTATGAACCCCACTTGGAGACTAGAAACTTCATAAAGTTGATAAAAAGTTCAACTTTGGAAAAAGTCAGAGGAATTGTTCGCTGATATTCATGCAGAAACGCATAAGAAATCAATACGATGTTTTTAAAATATTTAGCGTTTTCACGTTTGCTTTTGCAAAGCTATTAGACAAGCGGAAAGACTAGAGAGACATTAAAAGATAATCGCCGGCAGCGCTGGATTGAGGCTTGCATGTTCATTCTGCGGAGATTTCATAGCTCTCTAAACCTCACCTTCGCGATTTCTCACGAAGACTTCGGGAGGACGATCTTGCCGCAATACTGATGCATCGCAGAATTATAATTTTCCAATAAAATACGAATACACCACATTGTCGTTTGTTCTTAATTATCCGAATTATCTTGCTAACTTATCTGTTGTGGCGTAATAACACCAACAGTTGGTCAGAAAGAACGCCAAGGCAATGTCTAAAACACGAAGTGGCCTTGGAATATTTTCACCATAGAACATTTTTCTCTACGTCAGCTTTTTAACCGAGAAATTGCTTTTGCCTAGGGTTGCATTTGCATTTTTTTTTCATAAGAGGTTTCCGTGATCGGGAAACTTCACAACGTCGTCAGCACGGAGAATCAATTATTAATTTTTGCACATTATCGCGTTGCAGGCGACCAAAGCTATGGCAGGGTTGTGCCTTACAGCAGCTTCTGCTCGTTTTTGTGTGATATCCGATGCCGTACTTGTGAAAATTTAGATTTCAACAGCACAGCATGATTTATTGTGTTGTGGTCTTCTGAAAGAGAAAAAAAATTTTGATTTTTGTTGCAACCATACGAATTTTCACTTGAAACACGGCACAAGTTTCCTGGTACATATAAATTTTGATTCTTAAAACAGATGATTCATTTAAAAACAGTGGGGAATATGCTGTGTTGTTTGCCGACAACAAATGTGTCATCACGGGCAAATATAACGCCACAACCGAAGAAGGTAATATTTTATCTGCAAACTTTTGGATTTTGTGGAAACGATCATTGTTACGGTTTCATAAGCTGTACAGGTGTTTTGTGGTTTGAAGACAGAATATAAATCAATATTTATTTTCTAGTAAGGACTAATGTCCTAGGCGCAGTTAAAGGTGTGTGCCATTTTTGTAGATAAATGTAACACAATGCGAATT
Source organism: Haemaphysalis longicornis (assembly GCA_013339765.2). Lineage (NCBI taxonomy): Eukaryota > Metazoa > Arthropoda > Arachnida > Ixodida > Ixodidae > Haemaphysalis > Haemaphysalis longicornis. The sequence continues at coordinate 58,738,264 of CM023452.1, forward strand.
TTTCGTTGAGGTAATTGCTTATTCTAGTCACTTTCTTTGACGATAAAATTGATTTACACGTCTTTAATAAAAAAGGTTTCTACGACTGCAGTATCTAATAATTTTATTTATTATTTGTCAGTTATTTTTACGGAGATATACGTTTCCTGGATCGTTGCAATTGCAAAGTAGATGAATAAAGATTTCACTTACTAGCGACAAGGTAAATTTGTTGAAGTGTTAAAAAAAAGGGGTTAGGAAATTCGCACTCAATACAAAGAAGTAAAAACCACAATGAACGGGGGCACTAAGAAAACTGGGCTGGCGATATGCAATAAAATATGTTTTACCTTGATATCGGGAGTGTTGGGTCAGTGCGTTGAATTGTCCAGGAACGCTACCTTGGCAATTGACGCTCCTGTAAACATATTCCACAGCGCGCTTTACACATTTTCCAGATAAAATCTAATAAAATGGCGGGTGTGTTATCCCAGTTCGCCCAATTTGTGTGGGTTGAGCTCTCATACTCGATCGTTATAATCCAACCGATGCATTCACCTACTTGCTGTTCAGAATGCTTGGACACGCCATTTTAAAAAAAGAAATGGTAGACTGAAGGAATAATTGAAAATCTCTGTATGTTTATCAAGAACCATGTGGCCAAACTGTGAGCCGAGCCTCTGTCCTGCTGTCAAAAACAAAGTTAGTTCTATTTTCCTTTCTAATATGGTCGGCAGATAATGCTGCTTCGTTTGTTTAGGCTTCTCAACGTTCATGTTTGATTACATAAAAGGTTTGGTAGTTAATCTGTCACTATATTATCTGGAACTTTATTCTAATATCGGCTTCTTAGCGACGGTGTCGTTTGTTATGTGTATAAAAATACGTTTTTGTACTGTTTAAGTTTTCAATGTCTAGTCTTACATCCTGTTGTGTGCTTGCCGGTGCTTCTGTGCTTGCTGCTTATTGTATTCACCCCCCCCCTGAATATACATGAACCTGCAAAATACGCCCCTATCTAACTTACGTGGGTTCAAGGAGCTGAAGATTGCCAGCACAACCCCTTTGGCATGCCTATTATTAGGTTTATGCAGCCGGTGTACAGATGTTCTTCACGCGCCCTGCATGACGGGGCACCTTGAGTAACCTTGCTGACAGTATTCGCGCCAGCGCGGACTTTAACCCCCCCCCCCCAACACAATCTGTAACCTACCGTGATGATGTGATTAGAGGTGAAGTATTAAAAACCACAAAAGGTGGCCCTGGAGCCTGGGTCAGGCTCCGGCGGGTGGGCTCCCTGTTTGTTTACCAGGCAGGGAGCTCCAGGACCTCTCTCGGCATCAGGGTCGGTCGAGCAAAGAACATGGCCCTTTCTTTGCTTTATACTATAGCATCTAGTATTTTCTACCCTCCGCCCGCACCCCCCCCCCCCTAAACGTGATCGGTCACTGAAAAGGCGCATCACCGAAGTGTTTTTTCCGTTGCCAACCTATGCTTTTCTGAACCAGTAAATTACATTAAATTTCTTGTTGTGAAATCCCGTAATACAGCCTACTCTCTGGCAACGAAATCAGTTTTGTTGATCGCAAAACGGCTTGAAGGCATAACTAGAACATCGTAAAATAATTGGCGAGGTCTTTGTGGAAGTAAACAATAAGCGACAGGCCACAAAGCTTTTAGCTAAGGCTCGAAGGGTGATAGCTCACTAGATAATAAGAAGATCGCAGGGGCGATCTCTAAGCCAGATCTGTTGAACGAAACGGATGCAGACGTCCTTGAGGGCTTGAAGTATGAGGGCGGCAAGGTCGTGCGACACACGAATATCCACAGAGACGATAGGGAAATACCCACGCAGCACATCATCCTGATCTTTGAACGCTCGGCACTTCTGCAACATGTAAATGAAGGTTTTATTCGGTGCTCCATCGTCCTTAGCGAACCCACAGCGCAGTTGTACGTGCCAGCGGTGTGGGCATGGTAGAAACTCCGGCTGCAGCAAAACAACTGGTGCGAAATGGATCACAGGATCCATGTGACAGGACCACACCACGCACAACTGCATCTCTACCACGCTCATTTGCGCTAACTGTCAAGACCTACATTCGGCCCGCTACAGAAATTGCGAAAAATTTCAAGAGGAGCGGGAAGTTATAAATGTGAATGTTATCGAGAACATTTTCTTTTCAGAAGCACGAAAAGGGTTCGCATCTTTCTTATAAGAAGGTATGCCGAAGCAGCTCGCTGGCCGGTGGAGTGGCGTCTGTAACCGGCAGGGGCTGATATCATGATTGGGACTTTGTCCCTCTGCCGCCCCCCCTACCTGGTTTGGCTCAGGTAACCGAACGGTTCACCACAATGTTGCTGAGCCAGCAGTGTTTGTGGTGTCAAGCGTCTCCATCAGGACCAATCCCACTCCCTCCTTTGTTTTCTGCCCTCCGGTACATCGGAGGGTTCCAGAAGGATGGACACCGATGGCCCCAAATCCGCTCCCGCCACCACTGCATCGTCTTTGCTACCCTCGGCGGTGGCGGCTTAAACGAAGGGCACCACGACGGTGCCAAATCCTGGGGCGGGTCAGCCGGGAACTCCATTGAGACGTATCGAGAAGACGGATGTCACACTCTGCCCACATGAGTTACAGGGCAAGGAACGGGCTTTGGCTTCACACCATCTGAGAAGCCAAAACAATCTCGATACCAGAATAGGCGCCCCGAAGGAAAACACATGAAAATGCATACCCACTCACCAATCATTCTGAAATAAATTAATCAGGACAGCAGTTATTAATAAAATTTAACTACAGAGGCCTCCCTAAAAATCTTGATGATGTGTATGAAATTCTGCATGCTAATCAACCGAGTGGCATGGGTGTCTAAGAAACACATCTCAAAAATAAACAAACAAATTTCCTAAATAGGTACATGCTATTCAAAATGGACACACTCTTCGGGGGGTGTGGGCATTATCGCTCAGGAGTCATTACGAACCACGCTCTCACTTTGAACAATGTCCTTGAGGCTGTAGCATTACGCAAGATAACATTTCATTGGCTGATAATGGTATGCTCCCTCTTCATCTGCCCTGATGTACAGCGTTTGACCTCTGATTTCGAAGGACTTGTTGATCAACTACCCGAGACTTTTTTCTCATAGGCGACCGGAACGAGCATACCTGTCTTCTGGGCTCCTGCCACCAAATATTTCCGAGTTCCTCTTAACAAGAAATTTCGAACATCTTCACGAGCATGCTTATTAAGACTACATACCATAATCTAGGACACAACACTTACTTACACCTTGACCTGGCTATTGGATCTGCAGTACTCTTTTCTTCTCTTGAGTGGGATGTTGGCACTAACCTACATGTTAGTGACCACTTTCCTACCTCACTAACATGTGTAGGCAAAGACCTTAGCAGTCCATCATCCCATAACTGGTTTAACAAATGAAAAAAACTGGAGTACATTAAAAGATACATCTTAAATACGGGGCACAGCCATAGCACACTTACACGTAGAAGAAGCCGCCCAACTCCTCACGGCAAACATCGTCGATGCTTACAGAAAGTCCATTCCCCAGGCCTCCCATGGGACGCGCGATCCAACAAGGTCCTAATTGAACGAGAAGTGCAGAGGAGCACAAGAGCCCCAAAACAATGCGTGGGGTGTCGGTAGTCGGTACCCCAGGCCCAATAATATTCTGTCTTCCGAATGGGCCAAAGCCCTCCGGAAACGCGTGCGCTGTGAACAAAAATAAAAAGTTGGCACACCGAACTGGTGTATGTGCACAAACCCTATTGCGATCACCATGAACTGGCCCATGAATTGCAGGTTCCAAGAACTGGCCCAGTTATTGACTACTGAGAACGACCAGCATTAATTTGTTTATTTTTTCTTACCCTCCCTCCCCATTCCTTTCCCCATCGTGACCAGTGGTCATCCTTTTCTATTAAAGGTTGTCTCTCTCTCTCTGCACCAAGACTCACGAAGTCTTGACAAGTCTATGAAAGCTCAAAAGACAACAAACACACAGCCTGCCCCTGGTTAGTCCCACAGGAGCGGACTGGAAGACCCCTCTGTGATGCACAACACTTCCAACATGTGTCTGGTTCAGCACAAAAAACTTACACTCACTAAAAACATCTAGTAACACGAAGTACTTGTAGAACACTAATGAGTTAGACACCTCTTGTACCTCTCGCTTTCACTTCATGAGCTGATACCGGCTCTCAGTACATGTATGCCCTCAGATCGAGGAGAAGACAACATAACATACTCTAACACAAAACGCTTACACGTAGACAAACTTCAAACATTTTTACTGCGCTACAACAAAATATGCCTTTACGTGCCCGATCCCGCTCCTGCGCGATCCTGACATAAAGCTTACTGGTCACTCGATTCCAGTAAAAACGGAACACACGACATTTTTGGCTGTGGTCTTTGACGAAAAACTCACACGCTACACAAACATCAAAGAACCGAAACCAAAATGCCTAAAAACCATAAATATTCTTAAAGTTCTATGTCACCAATCACACGGTGCAAAGAGCTACTTTTCCGCCTTTATGCCGTTTTGGTGGACTCCCCGCTGGACTATGGAAGTATTGTGTACGGGAAAGCCTCGAAAACAGCACTAAATGCTTGACGCAGTGCTGAATTTTGGGCTTAGCCTCTCGTCTGGACCATTTTGTACTTCTGTCTATAGCCTTTATTCAGAGTGCGAAGAATTTTGCTTGGTGACTCAGTGAACTTACTTTAACCTTCTATATGACTCTACAATCTCCCTTTAAACTAGTTTTAATGATAGATCCACACCCCAGCTCTTCCTAAAACACCCATCATTTTCTGTTGTCTTCTCCCAGAGAGCGAGGACAAGGCGAATATCCATGAGATCTCTTTTTTAGACACATTCGAATCATCCCTCACTGTTCTTATAGCCCCGTGGCAACTAGCCCTGTGTCATGTGACGTCTTTCTCACAATTCAATGAAAGCAGTACAGCCAAAACTGGTTTTTCTGCGTTTTATGTATCTGCAGAATAAATATGGAGCTGTGTAGAAGTGATGGATCAAAACCTCCACTACCGTGTCTTGTGCTGACATGTCCTTAAAGCATGTAGAACCATGAATGTAAACAAGTATTTTTACAGTAGCAGCATATGGCATTTTTCTTCATGGCAGTCACATAGTTGGTTGAACATCATATTACAAAGTCCATCATTTCTACAGATTCGCTGAGCGTCGTCCGCACATTGTTATACGGGAAATCAACAAAAACCATGTCGTTTTTCAAAGCATAACGTGACAGGGTGCTGGGTGTCAGGTCGCTCTGGCATCGGTGGAAATGAGCTGGCGGAAGGAATGGCCACCAGCACTGCGCACCTCAAGCAACACATCACGCAACTCTGTAAAACATGTCCCGCATAATGCAGCAAACAGACAGACAACCAACTGCACATAATAAAACCAGACATCGAACAATACACTACTGACTGGCACAAAAGATACATTGAAGTTACCTTAGCTAGGTTGAGGATAGGCCACACCCCGTAACACACTAGTTATTGCTCACTGGATCTCCAAGACCCCCATGTAGCAGAATTTGGGAGGGCCCATCTGTGATACACTTCCCTATTCAATGCAAGGCACTCGAGGGAAACACTTCAGAGAACTGTACGGACAAAATATTTCATTACATCCGTTATACCTTCAGGAGTCTTTTCGGATAAGTGGATATTTATGTTTTTGACAAGTTTCACTTCGCCCAGCTCACCTCATACCACCCATAGTTTTACAAGCCACCTTATTTATTTCTAACCACTCTTGGTCTTCATCCTGGGCCTATACCCCAGCCATCGTAATTGTCTTTATTAGATTTTATTCGTGTTCCCACTAACGAAATGTAATAGTTGCGTATTCATCAACACATATTCTCGACGCTCTTGGCCCTAGGTGACCTTGATTCATAAACGCTCAAACATCGCCATACTCGTATCAGGATACGAAGCGTTGAGTGTGCAACGCGGGGCTAACGTTCTTCCGACATACAATGAATGCAGCCAACACCAGGTTCTCATCGCTACCAGAAAAACAGTTTCTGAAAACATATACAATTTCGCGCAAAATTTGTTTTTCAATAGCTTCCTTCATTATCGTGATCCTATTAACCGTAAAAGGGTATGTAATGCTGCAGGCGTTTCGCGGAGCACGTCACGTTCCAGGAAGAACAGCAGGGGCCGAAGCGCGAGTCGCCAGCGCGGCAGATCCAAGTCAGGAGAGCGCGTAAGCTGGGCGGACGCCACCAAAGCAGGAATTAGGAAGAGGGGTCCATCGCTGCACCAGAGCCCAGGGCCGAGCGGTGGAGGTAACAGCGGGGACAAGAAAGGCGACAAGAGGGACGAGGAGATGGAGCTACTCAAGAAGAACGTGGTCATGCTTACCATAGCAAACGAGTTACTCAACAGAAAAGTCGCGGAGCTCGTGGCAGCGCTGGACAAGTCCAACAAGGAAGTGATGGCGCTCAAGCTGGGTCTACCGGGACGACCCACGCCGACACAACAGTTGGCGGAGGAGCGGCAATGCGAGCGGCGACAACAGCAACCACCGCATCAACATGCGGAGCGGGCGCAAACCCCGGCTGCCGCAGCTCCTCAGGCTATGGAAGAGGAGACTGTGGAAGACGAGACGACGACCGTGGCGGCGGGACCGGTGCCCAAGAAGAGAGCCACCAAAAGCCTCAAAGAGCGGAGAATCAACGAGAGGCTCAACAGAATGGAAGAGCAACACAACTTGACAATCAGTGCATTCAAAGAACACTTTGCGAACATTGACACCGCTCTACAACAAATCATGGCGGCGCTGCAGGCGTCAGGAGTACAAGTACCAAGCCAGCAACACCACCCACCGCAAGCATGGATAGAGCAGCAACAACATCAGCTACAGCAGTAGGGACCACGCGAGGCCTCATAGTCTGGCAGTGGAATTGTAACGGCTTCGTCAGAAAGAAGTCAGTCCTGCAGCAACACCTGGAACAGACAACCGTGAGGCCCGACGTCATCTTACTGCAGGAGACCCTTACCGAGGAGGTCAAGCTCCCAGGCTACAAGGCGAGCGTCAGCCCTCCGAGCCTGCGGGACACTACCGGCAGCACCGGCAGAGGGGCCTGCACCCTGGTGAGAAAGGGCATCACTTTCCTAGAGCACGAGGTACTCGGCGTGAACAGCCTCATTGAGCACACTTTCGTCGAAGTGGTAACCGGGAAGAAGAGTAGGAAGGAGAGCACATTCATACTAAACGTCTATAGCAGCCCGGCACACAGGAAACAGAAATTCAAGGCTCTGCTCCACAAGGCTAACCGCATCGCCGGCCCGAGCAACAGACTGGTCGTGTGCGGAGACTTTAACGCGCCGAACCAGGCCTGGGGTTATAGCAGGACACTGGTCAAGGGCCGGGACCTCCTGCAGGACGCGACCGACCTTGGCTGACCCTGATCACCGACCCGGCGGACCCCACGCGGATCGGCAACTCGGTCACCCGAGACACGACGCCGGACCTCGCGTTCGTTCGGAGCGGCGGCAGCGACAATGCGGAAACGGGGGACTTTGGCTGGCGGAACACGGGGCATGAGCTGGGCAGCGATCACTACATCGTGGAGATCGCCGTCCCGATCAGCAGCGGCGACACGGCCACCAACTCCAGAAACTGCGTCAGGGCGCACAAAGTCACCGACGGGGACGCCTTCCGAGGGTCACTGCCGGGGGAGACGGTGGTGATGGAGGACATCGAGGAGTGGACGGCGGGGCTCATGGAGCGGCCCGCGGCAGCGACCAGAGAGATTGAGACGGATGCCAGTATCGAGTGAGTGGATAACCGACTGGCCCACCTCATCGAGGCCAAGAAAGCCCTCCTGACGAGGTGCAAAGCGCAACGCACCAACAGGAAGCTCCGCAAGAAGATCGCGGAGCTAAACAGAGTAATCGAGGCCCACTGCGCAACACTGTGCGCCCAGCGATGGCACGAGATCTGCAGCGCGGCGGACGGGCAGATGCACTGCGGCAGGACGTGGACCCTGCTGCGGCACCTCCTGGACGAAACCACGACCAAGTCGCACCAGCGAGAGCGGCTAACCAGGATCATGCACGCAGCGGTCACGGAATGCGGGGAGGACGAGGTGAGAAGGCTCCTGGACGCCAAGTACCTGCCGGCCACCCCGATGGTGCATCACCCGGACTACCAGGGTGCAGCCAACTCGAACCTGGACAGAGACATTGAGGTATGGGAGGTCCGAGCGGCCCTGCATGACCTCAATACCAGATCGGCGGCAGGACCAGATCGAGTGACAAACAAGGTGCTGAAGAATCTTGGCGAGTCAGCGATCGCGAGCCTGACGGACTACTACAACCGTTGCTGGCGGGCTGGGACTCTTCCCCGGCAGTGGAAAGCGGCCAAAACCATCCTGATCCCCAAGCCGGGCAAGCCGCCAGACATTGGAAACCTCCGGCCCATCTCGCTCACGTCCTGCGTGGGCAAGGTGCTGGAGCATGTCCTGATGAACAGGTGGCAGCGGTACCTGGAGGAGTCGGGGCTCTACCCGGACACGGTCATCGGCTTCAGGAGCAAGCTAGGCACCCAGGACCCCTATGATCCAGCTCAAGAGCGAAATTTTGGACGACAACACCAGGACGACGGGGCAACCGTGCCGTGCTCGGCCTGGACCTGCAGAGCGCCTTTGATAAGGTGACGCACTCTGCGATCCTGGCGCAGTTGTCGAGGCTGAACATGGGCGAGCGACCATACAGATACATCAGAGATTTTCTGTCGGGTCGCACGGTTGAAATACACGCTGGCGAACTTGAGCTACCGGAGAAGAAGCTTGGCAGCGTGGGGACCCCGCAGGGGTCGGTCATTTCGCCGCTGCTGTTTAATCTAGTGATGATCGGAGTGGCTGAACGGCTCTTGCGCGTCAGCGGGGTCAGGCACACCATCTACGCCGACGATATCACGCTCTGGGTAAAGGGAGGCAGCGACGCCCACATTGAAGACACGCTACAGGCGGCGGTCGACGCCATCGAGGAGCAACGGGACGGCTCGGGGCTGGTGTGTTCACCGAGCAAGTCGGAGTTGCTAGTGGTGCCATTGAAGGGAGTGAGAAAGAAGAAGCGAGACCCGAGAAGGGACAGCGAGAAAATCATGATACGAACGAGCGGCGGCCAGGTGATCCCGCACGTCGAAAAGATGCGGGTGCTGGGCATGCTCCTAGAGCGAGGCAGAGGCAATGGCGAAACCATCAACCGCCTAACGGCCAAAGTCAACACGGCCATACGCCTCATAAAGAGGGTATCGAGCAGAAGGGCCGAGGCATGAAGGAGGCCAGCCTCACGCGGCTGGTCCAGTCCTTTGCCGTGAGCCATATTGCCTATGTGGCGGCCTTCCACAATTGGAAGGTACACGAGCGCAACAGAATCAACGCGCTCATACGAAGGGCCTACAAGGCTGCACTCGGGCTTTTCGACTGTGCAAACACGGAGAAGCTCCTGTCACTGGGGGTGCACAACACTCTCGAGGAGATTCCAGAAGCCCAGAGAACGGCCCAGCTGGAGCGGCTCTCGGGCACGAGAACCGGCCGGAAGGTGCTCCGTAACCTAGGTTTGGAGCTGAGGAGAGCGGCCGAGGAGACTGCGGAAGGAGCGGAGGTACCAGAGTGTGTGCGGAGACACGTGCAAGTGTGCCCGATACCGAAGAACGTAAATCCTCAGTACAACAGGGAGCGGAGGGCGGCAAGGGCGAGGAGCTTGATCGACCTCCACGCCAGAGACAGCGGTGCCGTATATGTGGACGCGGCGGAATATCAGGACAGGAGGGGAGCTTTCGCCGCGGCGGTGGTCAGTGCGGTCACCGGCGAGATGAAATCGGCGGCGAGCGTGTGGACACGGTCGGCGCATCAGGCCGAGGAGGTAGCCATCGCTCTGGCCCTCGCCCACCCCGGATGCACGACCGTGCTGAGCGATTCCAGGACCGCGGTGCGGAACTACGCCAGAGGCAGTGTGTGTGTGGCAGCAGTGCGGGTGTTGCGCGCGGTCAACCCAACGAACAGAGCGGTGACTATCAAGTGGTTCCCGGCCCACATGGGAAGGGACGTGTCAGCCCGAGGCAACGCAAACCACAACGAGACGGCCAACGAGGCGGCGCGAGGTTTCACATACCGCCCCGCCCAACCGGCCGACTCGACGAAGGAGTGGTGGTGCAAAGCCAAAGACAGGATGACGGAGTATAGTGAAGTGTTGAACTGGTATAGACTAGGGCGCAGGACTATGCCCCTGCCTCACCCGGGCTTGACCCGAAGCGAGGCGGTGACGTTCCGGCAATTGCAGACTGGGTCGCTACCCACGCCGGTGCTCATGAAACACGTGTGCTCTAGCGTATATGTGAGTGACTTGTGTCGCGTGTGTGAATCGGAAAGGGCTACTGCGGCCCACATTTTGTGGGACTGTGCACAAAATCCGAGGGAGGCACGGACAGTGACGACGATCCCGCCGTGGCTTGCGGCCGCTGCGGGAAGCGACCAACGGGAACAACAGACACGGACCGTCCAGTGGATTTCGGCTGCCCTCGAAAAGCAGCGCCCGAGCGAAAGCGCCAGGTGCTCGCTGCCACCCCAGCACAGGGGCAGGCGCGGGTACCAGAAGGCGGGAGTAGTGAGGGCTGCTGGCTGAGTAAAGGACACCACGCCGAGATGATGTGTGGCCGCATCGCGATTACCCTCCCCACGTGGGGCTAGGATAGTCGTCCGCCGGATGATCGAATAAAGTCGTTTCACTCACTCCCTCACTCTAGAATGACGGCCAATAAGTTTCGTCATGATTACTTTCATACAGACAGCGCCACCTAGGTTACTTGGCGTAACAATTTTCTAGTGGGCTCACATTCCGCAGTCTCTGTTTTGCAATCGATTACACACCTCTATTAGCATATTATATACTGTTTTTCGTGAAAGTATTCTTCTTTTTGCATCGGACATTTTGTATGTGGACTCTTGGTCGCGACCACTCGCGATAAAGTATTTTTGACTACATGAGCGTATAAACGGTATAGGTCAAAGTGAGTTATCTACCTAGAATATTTGTAAAATTGGTTATTGAAGCAAATGATCTGCAAAATCACACATAAGAAATTTGATGTAGTGCGAGGCATCAACATTGCTTGCATTCGGTTGCTTACTCTTCATCACAGTTGTTGAAGAAAGACGCATACAAAAGTGCTCACCGAGCGGATGAAAATGATTCAGTTAGCATAGCCACATATAATTTCCTTTCTCTGACAGCTTAAAATAATTAGGGAGGAAAGAAAATTCAAAATGAATTCGTCCTAATCTTGTTCATGTTGTTTTTTTACTGAAAGGAATTACCCTAGTGCTGAAAAAATGGAATTGTAGAACTGTGGAAGGGAAGAATAAAATGAGTAGAAGTGAGAAGTGCGTTCTAAATTGTGGTACATTGTGGCACTGCTCGCATCACATTTTGAATTCTAGATATAATTCCACATTTGCTTCAAGTACGGTGGGAGATCTTTAGTACGGTGGGAGATCCTTAAAGGCAGTCCTAGCGTCGTGAAAGTTACCTAGGTATGCTAGTATTATCTTGTTTTCATCATTAGTGGAAAGGTGCGACAAACGTATAGCATCGCTTTCTTTTTTTCAGGGACAGCAGAAAGAGCAGGCTGCATGCTGTGGGTAAAGCAATCTGCTCTAAATAACAGTTTGAAGCACTGTAACTTCTTGTTGCTTGCTATGTGCACAAACCTAGCCTACAATGCTTACCAGTACGAAAAACAGATTTGCAATGACTTTGAAAAACTCCTGCCAGCAAAATAAACAAAACAACCTTTACTGAGAACTCCGCAACCACACAAATTATCCACAATGTTTTCGTAATCGTTGTCACACTATCCGCTGTAAAATTACAGTGGCATATGAAATATGCCCTAAAACTGCAGACAGACGAAAATAAACTTTTTCCAATATGCACTCTTTTGTTGTGTGACAAGATAATCTTGAAATGAGAAATCTGATTTCATCGTCGGTTCAAACATGCTCGTTTAACGCGGAAGACTGAATGACAAAAACAAAACACGAAAAACACTTTCAGAGGAAACAAGGCGAAATCATTGTATTGAAAGGAGGTCTGCGAAGGGTGCACAAAACTAGGACGTCCATGGGGGACATTCGCATTATCGATTTTAGTAACAGAACTCCTGTATTTGTAGTAGCGCTTAAATGCGTTGCTTTATAATCACAGATTTCATCGTTCAGCATTTCATTGAAGGCATAGTTGACGAGCACGGACAGATGTGCGATCTCTTGGCTGCTTTTTTGTACTAATGGCTAACAATATATTTCACTTAACCAAATAATCAACGTGCGTGTTTAAAACGTCCGATAAAGATGTTGCTACAATAAAAAATGTGCGCTTGTCCCTTTCACAAAGGTATGGTGAAAACTAAATTCAGAAATATTTTGCATTGCTCTCGTGAGATCGCATAAGTTGTGCAGATAAAGGGAATCTCTTACAGCGCAATAAACGTGAAATAAATGAATGCTGAGATTTGAAAATTGCCATTTCTGAAGGCCCCTGACAAAAAAAATTATTAGGTCGGCTCATAATTATTTAACCTGCAAGGCTACGAAATTATGTGTAATGCCATACTAGACATTTGCTTCGGCCATGTGGGACATTTTCGCGGGCAAACGTACGAAAAGATATTTGGTATTGTTTCGGTATTCAAAACTAGCCCTGCGAACTTTTCAAAATTTTGTGACAAAAGTGGAAACATTATACGCTTGAGAAGTAGTGCAGCAGTGCAATCCTGATTCCATATTCATAGTTAATTGTTAATGTTGCAGGCAACAAAAAAAAGGTATCGCTTGACGAAACTTCACGTAACGACCAACCCCAAAGGTATACGTTTTCTGGCCCTACTGCGAAAGCTGAATATCTAGTTTTGCGGGAAGTTCTGCAGCCTCGATTCTAAATAAGAAATCTTTCCTAATTTCTTCCGTAATAAATAATTTCAGTTTGGGAGCACCAAATTCACTTGCAACAACCTTTGCATAAAAATATGTTTCTAATTAAGAAATAAAGTTCCCGACTGACGTAACACAGCTTTTAAAAACACAGTGACAGTATCAATATTGCACTAGTGCGATTTTCTATTAAATATTTTCAGGGTGTCGAAATGTTTATTTTTCAAGACGCAACACCTTCAATGGCGCGAGTGCAAATAGCCGAATAAAATAGCTAATTTTATGCCTTCCTCTCTATCATAAAGGAACTCATTTTTTATATCCAAGCTTATAAGTCATTGCCGTCTCTTTCCTGCGCACACTGATCCACTCAAGAATACGCTGTTGCCTTTTGTAACTCACGTTGCACTTCTATAACACAAAATCAAGTACATCGAAACACGACTTCACACTATGCTGACACGTCCTCACCAATAGCATTTTTCTGTGCAGTGTACATTTACCTGGGGAAGTTTCTGTGAATTCAGCGAGTGAGTTCTTACAAACAGCAGTAATAGCATCCCAATGTTTCTTGGCCTTTGGCTTGCTCATATTTATTTCAAAACTAGAAATGAACCAAAGGAATCTTTCATCAATTGTTGGTGACGCAGTGTGCTGCGTTTTTACCGGCAATACAAATCACACGAGCTTAACTTAAATACCCAACTACTCTCGACCACTTTCATTGTCCTCGCGTTTTCACCCTCAAATTTCCGTCCAGAGTTGCAAAGTATTTGTCTCATTAACACTGAGAGTCTTATTGAATTTATGTTCGCTCTCATTAGGTCAGGGTACTTTTTTGTAGACGGAACAGACTTCTCGAGTTACTGGTTGAAACTGTCAATCATCACTGACTATACATGCCATACCGTTGCGATATGCATACTAGTTCCTTAGGAAAAAGCATAAGCACAGTGAAAAAAAAGGTTTCCAGCCGCCCCTTTTAATAAGGGCGCTTTCGCGAGGAAGCCGGGAAATCACTTCCCAAGCATTGTAGTCCAAAAAAAGGGCCGAGCGCGAGACCGCGGATTCGCTTGTACCTGTTTTGCCGGCAGGTTCCTTGCGCCAACAAAGTACACGACTGCACACATGGGGCCTTCCTGAGTCACGGTGGACGCTCAACTCGCCACCGCATCAGGCAGGACATGCCGCCAGACTCATCGCGTTGCCTTGCATTATCAGACCACCGAAGAGCTTCATGACAGCTTAAAAAGGACCGAGGACCTATCGGCGTAATTTAAAAGGCACATCAATCATCCGCACTCAATAATTTGTCATTGTGCCTACATGCAGACTTAAAATTTCCTTCAATGCTTTATTTGTTTTTGAAAAATTGGCTGAACAGTTTGCTTAGAAAAGGCAACAGACTACTGGTGGCCAATAATCAGCACGACGTTTTTTTTTTTTTTGGTAAGCGAAGCAAAAAGATAAACCAAATAGAAATCTGCGTAAGATGACATAGTGCCAAATGCCGAAAAAGCCATTCCCAAAACACGTCTTTGGTTTACAATAATGACTAGCAAATTTTACTTACTTGCGCTAGTTGACGGGCGCTCGATGCAATGAAAAACAAATGCCTGGTGGCTCATTACGCAGCGACGCGAAGTGGGATATCAATTTAAAAGGGAAAATTTACAGCAGCATGTTTCAAACTTGTTTCTGCTCAATATTGAAATTTTTTGAGAAAAATTCTTAACCACCGTTCTTGAAACATAGAGACTAGTTTCTGGAACGTCAGTTTTATACACTAAAATGATATTTAGTTATGCGCATGGAAATACAGGTGTGCCCCATATTGGGAGTAACGCCGATTTTCTACAAATATGTTGCGGGCGATGATTGAGACTTTCTAAGAATCCCAAGGAGATGGTCCTTTGGGCATCTGTTTGATATATTTCTGAACATTCCATTGAACTTCGCGCACAATGTTGTTTCTATTTTATCAGCCTCTGAACCTCTTCCACCGAACTTCGTTCCGCTGGTAAGCCATCTCCAGGAGCATTTGAATCTTCGACTTTCCGCAAACCATTTTTGATGACTGTGCGAATGAGGCGAACGATGGCTTCAGTGCCACTCCTGGTGAAACACGAGATATTAAAAAGGCACCGGTAAAATTGAGAAAGACTTCCGCTTTAGTGGTGCTGCACTGGTTTGGCAAGCAACAAAGCATTCGAGTGTCTTTACAAACGGCAGCAGTGAGATTGCATGTATTCTGGTCGTTCTTTTTATAAGCTAGAATAGTGCCACCAAGATTGTCAAGTATAAGCTATGAAACATGGGCTAACCAGCAAGGATTATTTTAATTTACCCTTCATTCGATGGGTGGAGGTTTTTTTAAACCATGATCAGCTCATATTTGTGACGGAAACAGAGAATGCGAATTAATCACGCCTAGTATTTAAGTTTCAGTGGATGTTTCTTGTATTTCTTAAATTTCACCTAAACAAATCGGGTAAGTAGAGATAATAATATACTGGCATAGAGGTAACGCTGACCATAAGCGATGGGTTAAACCTAAATAACGAGTAATGGGAAAACGTGGGAAAAAGAATGGGCCTTTGAGTGTTCCTGAATCTTCTAGATGGATGTGGTTGGCTTGAAAATGCCTGCGATTAGTGCCGTCTCTTGAAGCCTAAGAAATTTACTTTTCTATCGGAAGTCGGGTTCATGTTGAGGAACCTTGTATTTTTCGTCAAATATGCAGCAAACTTAGTAGAGGTGGTTTGTGTGAGTTTTTTGTCGTTGTAGCTGCGTTGAGTTTGAAGACCAGCAAACAATACTCTACTGCTAATCATCTCTAATCGCGCCCTCCTTGAAGCTATAAATCTTTCCTACCATGCAGGCGGCTTCCAGGGAATGCTGCATAGAGGTCTCTCCAAAATTGCATAACGCGATCCCCTTAAGGTTATACTTCCAGAATGCTTTTTTATATTTAAAGACCCATCGAAGAGATCAAAATTGCAAATGGTGCAGGTAAAGATAGATTTGTTCCGCGATGTCGTTGGAGCCTTGTGAAAAGTGTACCGAAGTACGTTATGATGGCTCTCTTGCGATATCGCGTTGTTCCTTCACGCCAGGAGTACAATCTGTCCTACTTTCTTGAGCTTCATTATTAGAGTAGTTCTATGTGTCTAACGCTCAGTTCCGACGAGATCCGCTGTGAAATCCCACTTCATTGGTTGGTGAAGGTCTACGCATGCGGCCCGTCAGTTCTTACTCTGTGAATTTCCTGGTGGGATCTTTGTACACATCAAACGTTTCAGATTTCTTCGAGCATAGACCCCATGCTCTCAATGATAAATTGGCCAAAGTAGAGTTGTTTCCTAGTATGCTAAATTTGGAAGTTGGTGATTTAATATGAATATAGGTTTACAATTGGTACGGCAGTGTAAACGGGCCCTCAAATATGCACCTTTGTTAACACTTTCACTCATGAATTACTATATCCTCTGCAGAAAAATTCCATACTTGGAGGTTTATCAGTGGCAAGTGTCTAGAGGCAAGAAAAAAATGTTCAGTCTCTCTCGTATACTTATTACGCAAATGGCGTCGTGTCCCCATACGGCAACACCATTACTCAATCGTGCTTTTCCCTATAAAAGTAATAAATATCCTGAGGTAGTTCACAAACAAGGAAGTAAAATATTTTCTGCATGTGAAAGCGGTGTTTTTAGACTTTATAAATGATTTACACTGCAGTAAAAAATAACTTAGGACGGCAACACACCGGAGCTGCCACGAAACTTGGTAGCGTCCATTTTGAAACGATGTTTATGAGTGCGGTTCCGCCATTCCACACCACATGGTGCTACCTTTCCCTTCCGTAGGTTCTGAACATCAGCCGCACCGCTCTGCAGCATGAACTCTGTTTTCACGATTAACATGACGAAGTCGCGTCGCTATGTGGAGACACGCTGATTGAAAGGGTTATTATTCACCTCCAATAGTACATAAAAATATCTGACCAAGCGCTCGACGAATGGGCATAATGAATTTTTTTAGAAGGATGGATTTGCTGGAGCTACGCTGTATTGTATCGTTCGCGGTCTTGTTTATGAACATTAAAGTGACTAAAACATATTCAAGGACACCTTCACTCCAACGAACGCGCCCTTTCGTTTCTGTTACTAACTGCAAATATCAATTTCATGTCGCAAAGTCCAACCCGTTACATTTTGTTGTAATGAAACTATTTGCATATTCCTGCCAGTTCTGCATGAACATTCAGCTTCTCAGTCACGAAGCCTCTTTACGGAAACGTTTACCTGAACGACAGAGAGAAAAACATTTTTTGTCCAGTCACCTACCCCGGTTCCGGTCACTAGGACGAGGAAAACCTTGGTATAAATATATTGAAAGTACACCAGAATGTCCCAGCAAATTTTCTGAACGTGAACGTAGGGCTTCGAATGCTGTATGCCCAGACGCTCCGGCGTCGACGGCCGCAGAGTCTTGTCATAGTGGGTAGCCAGACAAGTTCCCCATGATGGAAAATTGGGGGAAGAATCGGGATGGGGGAGTCCCAGTAGAAGTGAAAAATATAGGGGGGGGGGGAGGGTTCGCACCGACAGAACAGAAGGTTTGGGTACTGGGCCACTTACGTTTTAGATGTAAATAGTCCTGGGTAATCTCCACTAACGTGAAACCTGGTGAGGGGTGAAGCATGCAGTGTATAGTGTATTCTTGGCGCCTTGGCGGTTTTTGCCAAAGTAGATGGAACCGTAAGGAGGTGCAAAGATAGAGCTTTGCTGTAAAAGTCTGTTGTCTGTTGAGCACGAAGCTCCCCAGAGGAAGGCGTGCAGAAGTGTCCCGGTGTTCTTCAAGTGAGCATTGCAAAGCGCTCCAGCACGAGGCGTAAACGAACGTTCCGGTGCATGTTGCACCGCATTAAGTTATAGCGCGAGGAGTAAATGAGTTTTGCGGTACTTAAGTACTGTGACTACATGATACAAACGACGATAATGATGACGACTATGACGACGAAAAGAGATGCCAAGATTCCGAACTCCAATTGGGTTCACCCCTACTTGGGGATGATGGAAGAGAGTGCGGGTGAGCCTGGAGGGGAAAGGCTTGGATGCGAATCAGACGCAGCTCTGGAAGATCGCAGTATTTCTTGGCAAAGCGATAGAATACTAGAGCGAACGTATGGTTTGCGCGACCAAAAGAGTACAAGGAGGATGGTATGAGCTTGGCCTTGGCATTGATGGATCTGGGATATATCTTAGGAAACGGATTTACTCTTGCGTTCCCGTCTATGTTGGCGCGGCCACGTGCCCATGACGGAACCAAGGTGAAAAAATAGCTCCGCAGAAAGTCAGCTACAAGGTTGCAGGAGAAGGGATAAACGGTTTAACGCCGGGGTGGGCAACTATTTGATGCGACGGGCCGAATGGCAGAAAGCCGACACGGTGAGTACCAGGCGGAAGATTTGGAACATTTCAAATAGTTAACAAAACAGGTTTTGAAATAATAATCATGTTTATTTTCACCAGGAGTGTAATAGGTTTTATCCCTATTTGAGCTAAAAACTACCATCTCGGACTTCAGATGAAAAGGGACACGGAGAGAGGTAGGTGTCCAACATCACACACGCGCCACCTAATACTCATCGCGGGCCGCTTGCGTCCACCCGCGACACTGGTTGCCGACCACTGGTTATCATCATCAACAGCCAGCTTAGACTCACCGTACAACCGAGTCCTCCTTTACTGAGATCCAACCACTCCTGTCCGGCGTTGCCTGAGTCAAAATGTTGGCCACTGAAATTCCCAATTTCATCCGTACATATGAGTGCTGGCCTTCCGCTTCTTCTAGACCCGTCTCTTGGTAACCACTCCGGGACCCTAATTGTACACTAGGTGTCGGTTCTTCTCACTACATGGCCACCCCATGTTGCTTATTTTAAAGACGATAGCCTTTTTGTGCTACTTAAACCGAGAAATTTTGGTCTGTCTGTATGTCTTTCTGTCGGTCTGTGACTCGATTCAGGCATCTGGCCAAACTAAATGTGATATTGCGCAATAGCCTTATATACTCACAGCCAAACCTAAACGTCTCACCCCGGTTTATATGTTCATACCAACTTTGTTGAACAAGAACAAGACGTTACGCAAATATAGGACAGGAAATTAGTACACAAGAGGTATATACAGTGTTCTTTTCTTAAACAAAAATAATGGATGCTTGGTTTTTCGATAGCAAATAATATTCTGCATCTACTGCAGAATATCACCGCCTTCTGTTGCCCGCGCCACCTCCTGGCGGCATATCAAAAATCACCCGGCAGCAGCAACAAAAGGTTCCAGTAGCTAGGCTATAATTTCTACTTAGAACAAACGTGGAGAACGGCCGCGCGGTTCTATAAATGTTCTGTTCGGCCGCCTTCGTTCACGCGCATCTCCGCCTACTGCAGCGCTGCCATCGAGTAACCCGGCTGTAGTAGTGAAACGCGGCAAATCCAAATCGCTTTGAGCCAGCTTTTATTGTGTTTACGTTGGGATGAGCGCGACGGTACAGAAACAGCATGAAAAGTGAGCGAAAAAGCAAAGTGGGGCATTTCCGTGGCACATGTCTAGAAAGACTATCTCCTTTTGACGACATTTGCAATAAAAGACACGGATACGCGGTCAATTTTTTATGTCCTCGTTTTATGATAACTGAGACTCGAGTGTGTTCCCTGATCCAGGAAGCACGTTTCCTGTCCCGTAGTGCTTCTCCTATTGTTATTTATTCCACAGACCATTGAACATATCTAGCTTCACTTTCGAATTGTTTTTAAGCTGTCAAGTCTGAAATCCGTATGTAATCACCAGCAGTATGCAGTGGTTGTATATTTTTTTTTGTTTTCTGGAAATATCTGGCTTCGCATTATTTTTTTGGTGTACCTGCGGATTGCTCCCCAGGTAATACATATTCGGCACGAGGCGTCTCTCTCGTGGTTAGGGTCAAACAAGCCATCTGTCCGAGGTAGTTATAGTCTTTTACTTCTTCTGGTGTACTTTAAACCTGAAACAAGTGCTTTCGTCATACATAAAGCTGATCCCTTTAGCAATATTCGTATTGATTTTTAGCTCCAAGGCTGGGCGTTATGATTGTAGTTCCGGAAGCATCTGTTACAGGTTTGTCAGCACTTTTACTCACTAACTCTACGTCGTCTCCAATCCTCAAATAACTAAGGATTTCCCTTTTTTTAATACCTGGTTTTCTCACTCAACCTTTCTTAATACTCCCTCCAGGACATGCTATGAGACGTTTTCGTGATATGGTATCTCTCAGTCTTACTCCCTTGCGGATCAGAAATTTATCTGCTTTCTTGTGAAGTGTTATTCTCCCCCTCCTTTCCTTATATATGCCGTCTATATGGTTAGGTTAGTTCTGCTTTTTTTCTGGTGTTTTTATGTCTTGCTGCGTACTGAGTCATACGCTTTCTTATTATCTATAAATGCCATATAAAGGTGTTCAGCGTATTGTGAGGATTTTTCCATTACTTGATTTCCAAAATGGATGTTATCCATAGTTGAGAACGTTTTCCTAAAACAAGCGAGCTTCCTGGGTTGCTGACAATCCAGGCTGTAATCTATTCAGCTAACTATAACTTTAGTGTACAGCTTTTAAACAGCTGATATTATTCTTATGGGTTCGTAATTCCTACGGTACTTGGTCATCATGCTCATCATCACCATCATCATGAGCCTTAATACCCAGCACCCCGGACGTGTGCTAAATGAGAGCAGTTTATCTTCGTAAACTTCTTGATATCTTCTGCCCACCTAATTTTCCGAAGCCATTGATACCTTGCCTTGTCTAGGGATCTACTCTGTTACCCTTGATTACCAACAATTAACTTGCCTTCGCATTGCATGTCCTACTCACTCCCGTTCTGTGTTCTTACAGTATACGAATAGTTCCTTACCAGGCGTTCCTTCCCTGGCAAACTAGAGTATGAGAAAAAGTATTTGACTCAGTCGAATGCTCAGCAGTCACGCAGGCATTGCGGAATCAGTGTGCAGACGAGCATTATGCAAGAATACTAGAGCATATCTCCAATGGTTCACAGCTACCGTAGTACTTTAAAAGAAAAGCAGTAAAATACCTATAAGGAAGGTCTTTAGACCGAAGACACAATCTCTTCTATGTTATTTGATTGGGAACAGGTGGGCGTGAGGGTTATTGAAACATACCTGAGTAACTTTGGAAGTGCTGATCACGCTGCCTTGCTAATAACCTCTTAGTGAATTGAACAACATGGTTACCGCACTTGAAAAACAGAGTAGAATCATGGGACTGAAAATTATATGAAGGCAATTATAGTAATGATCATTAACCGCTGGAGAGCCCAGCACTTTGAGATACGTGACGAGACAGTGAAAGTGGCATGCGAATATATCTGCTGAGGCCTAGTAGTGACCGCTGATCCCAACCATGAGAGAGATATAATTAGAAGTATAAGGATGAGGTGGAGCCAATCCCAGGTATGTTAAGATAATAAATTAAATACTACAATGGTCGCTGAAGAGGGGAATATTACAACGGCTTCATCTTCCCGGTAATCAGCTGCAGAGCGTAAACTGTGGCTCATTGCAAAGGTTCAACTTAAATAGAGGACGACTCAGCGAGTGATAGCACGAAGATGACAGGCACAATGCTAAGGGACAATAGGTACTTGGTATCTTCGTTTTTATTAGTAAGGATAGTTTTGGTGTTTCCAGGCTTCAGGCACTTAGTGAGTTCCTAGGCATGCCGAAAATGTTACAGGAGGTTTTCTTTTCTAGTACTATTTGTCCCACCCATTTCAAAAGATCCACTGTTATATTGTCGTAACCCGCTCGTTTTTCTTTTTCACGCTCTTCAGACCATTTCCTGCTCCCTTTTTATTTATTTGTGGGACTCCGCGATTTACGCTTATAAAGTCGCTGCAATGCTGTCTGATGAAGTATGATTCGGCAACCTTTATTATCGCGTCCATGTTGTGCTTATGAGTATTCGGCTCGTCTGAGAGTCCGCATATTCTGTTTACTGGGTGATGGCTAGCTTCCTGTAAGTTGCTGTTAACCTTCCTACCATTTGCATCGTTTCCTCGATCACAGCCGTTTTTTACGCAGTCATTCTAAAGAAATAATGATGGACAGGCAGGGGGCGACAGTAGGAGGAATGGAAGAGGAGGATCGGAGGTGCGCTCACGGTCTCGCTAATCGAATCGATCACCCCATTGGAAGCAGACGCTGGTCTTCTTCGCCGCTACACATTTTGTGGTGCCTAAACCCGGGATTAGGCGCACGACCGAAGCTACGTTCGACGGCGCAGCGGCTCCGAGGAAAAGGAGGCTTGGATACCTTTTTTCTGCTTTATCCTGCAAGCCTTTTCTCGGCCTCCGCCCCTTTCGGCTCGTGCCCAAGCCCGCCCTTGTCCTCTTGGTATTCGTAACCCCAGCGTCTTGCTTCATCGACTGCTGCCATGGACGCTCTTCGTATTCTCTGAGATGTCCTGCGAGCGACGGTCTCCGGGACCATGACAGTCCTCGACGCCCTGCTGCGGAGCCAGGCAGCAACGGCCCTTGACAGACAAAATGTCCTCGACCTCATCTTGCATGACCAGGTGAGCCTTCACAAACTCGACGCTCAAGTTCAGGAGAGCCTCCTGCGAACGCGCGTACGCTTCTCTGCGAGCCGAGACTCTTCCGCAAGCCCCGTCCTTCAACCTCAGGCATCCCGGTTTACTACCCCCAACGCAATCTCGACTATTTGCTCGCTTCCCGAGGAGGCCCGGCGGCCAATGGTCCCGTGTGACGTGCCGCCCGTCCGGGAAATGACTGCTCCGCGGATAGTAGAACAGGACAACGATGACGGAGGCGCTGCGGTCTTTCGGGACGCCACGAAGGACACCGAGGAGTTCAGCCACGGAGAGAAGTTCCAGCAACTGCCCAGTCCTACTGCTTCCGTGACTTCCTTTTCGGGGAAGTCTAAAGGACACCCTAGAGACCACGGTATCGCTGACGCGACCATCGTTACTGAGGCGGTTCAGCGACTCTGCCGTGAATCCAGCTTCGCCGACAAGACTTCTACTTTTGAGAATTTTCACTTGCCTCAGACGGACGCTGGTGTCACAGACGCCGTTCTCACTTCACTGACGTCAATACAGCTCTTCTACTACCATCGCATCGATGACTCGACTTCCGCTCCGGAAACGTCTGACCAGCCCTGCCATGAACTTGGAATCACCGATTCGACTCCCGCTTTGAAGGCGTCCCCGCGGCCCTGTCGCGACCTTTTTGTTGGCAGTACAGCTCTCGTTTCTGCAACATTTCAGCAGTCCTGGTACGATTTGAAGAAAGTTTTATAGGATGCGGCAACAAGAACGCGATTTGTGCAGAAGGTGGACCCGCTTGAGGGGATGGCGAGGAGCGTGCTTCTAAGGCGCTCGGTGGGCGAGCTTGGGCGCCGGTGGCGGGCTTCGGCCGTCCTCGTCCAGGCCCGGTGGGGAGGCTTCCTCGTAGCAAAGCAGAACGGATACTTCGATGGTGATGACCCCCTCTTCAGCAAGCACAACTTGATGCTGGACGCGCATTTCACCGCTGTTGCTAGGTACGACGAAAGGGAAGTCCTATGGTTCGCAGAGAAACCGGATGGGGTGCTGGAACGCACCGATTCCTTCACAGCATGTCGTAGTTGGACACAGACTTTGCCCCTACACCTGCAACTGGCTGCTAGGTCCTACCCAACTTGGCGGCGGCGGGAGTATGTTAAGAAATAAAGCTGCTCAAGCAGGTGGCGACAGTAGTGGGACTAGAAGAGGAGGAAGCGGAGGATAGAGGGGGGTGCGCACTGCCTCGCTAATCGACTCCATCACCGTATCGGAAGCCAGACGCTGGTCCTCTTTCGCTACAGTCATGTCTTTATTTTAGTTGTGATCATAATTTATCCAGCTTCAGGTTGCAATGTTTGTCGATTAGTTCCTTCGTTTCCTTAGTTGGCTTTGGATCGCTAATTTCGTATCCGCAAAATGTCACGTTAGGGCTTTGAAACTTTGCTTTCCGGGTATGTGAAAACTATACCGGATTGTACTGTTGAGGGAATGCTTAAAGAAGCATTACCCAACCAAACAAAAGCAGAGGCTAGGCTCATAAGCATGGAAAATAAAGTGGATAGCCACAAGGATGTGTTGAATAAGATTTTCAAATCACCTTTATAGACCTTGAGCGGATGATCAGAAACACACAACGAAGGACATCTGACTTTGAAGACTGATGTAAGCAGTATACGTCATGCTTTACGTTGTCAACGAAAGCCCGATCAAAACACGCGAAGGTATGGATTAAAATACATTTTTTGTACCGCCTTAACGCTGACGAAATGACAGTAGGGCTAATTCCCAGGCTTGGGAAGAGAAAGATGACCGTAACTGGTAGTCATTATCAAGTTTTACAACGTCACTGAAAAGGTACCTGTTTTTAAAAACTGCAAGAAATTGAAAGGTTCAAAAATTTCTGATGTGAACACAACAGAAATACTCAAAAAGCTAAACAACTTTGGGAAACGGCTGATGCCGATAAAAGTCGAGGTGCCAAGGTTAAGCCCCTGCATGATACTTTACGTGCTTGATGAAGCCTATTTGCAGGACAAACTACTTTATGTGCTTGATGAAGCCTACTTGCAGGACGAACACCCTGGCACACAGATAAAGATGCCTGGTAGCAAAAGAAACCCATCCCTGACAAGATTGACAAGAAAAGCATCGTGAAGTACGCCTTGTGAATTTGGACGCCCAACGCATTCTGAACAAGACGTTGTTGCTTGAAGGATTCGCCTGAACGCATGACCGTTACGTAATCGCTGTTACAGAAACATGTTTAAGAGCTTGTACCGCGAGTGAGTTAGTTTTTCTTCTTTGAATACCGTCTTAACAGATTACCAGATTAACCGGAGGCGGGCACGTGGCAATAATAAATAAGAAGCCTCTAAAATATCAGGTATTACCATCGTTCAAAGGGAACAAAAATGTTTGGTGTCGATTATTTTGTGGAAACATAGCATGTTGGTAGGCGTCATCTATAGGACTCCTGGCAGCTCGGTGGAATTTTTTCAAAGCCTGGAAAAGTACCCAACACGTTTAGGCAAGAAAGCGATAATAACAATCACTACATACTTAAATTTGGTTTGTATAGATGGGCACACTAGAATCCCAAGTTCCTAGGCTTCATGAACATAGAATCTTAGAAACAGTGGCTAAGCTCGGTCTTCTTCGGGTGATCACGTTTCCAACGCGAATACATGCAGCAAGTTCAACAATGCTGGATTGATTGTTCGTATCCGATGGAACGTTTGAATAATTAATGGATCCGGAAGAAGTCATATCTTACAACAGAAAGTAATTGCCTCTCCTACAATGACAAATAATCTCCCATTAAGAAATCCGCCAGTAAATTATTTTAGTTGTTCAGTTTGCGCCTATGACACATCAATTCTTAACCGCATAGAGATTGGTGTCGAATAAATGCCACATCATGAAGACGTGAACGCGCTCTGGTACCACTTCCTGGGAGTTGTAAATAATTACTTGTTCAAACGGGTTGCCGAGAAAATAATAAGGACTCATAGGCCAAACCCATAGATAACACGCGATACTCATATAAAACGGCATCTGGGCAGTGCACATCACCTCATTCTAAGAGATGTGACCGCTATCAGTAACCTCAGTGCGCAAGTGCGTAGCGAGTGAAAAAAACCGGAACGCTTTCTCATTTTCTAATATTTTGATTAAACATATGGAAGAATCGCCGCGAAAGTTATGGCGGTACATGTCAAAGAGCAAAGACATGATGGAAGCCTTTCTTGTATATGGTACGCGGTATTCTGAACCATCCCTTATTGCTGGAGCATTTAACAAGTACTTCTGCTCTGTATTAACTTCAAAGGGTGACATCACTTGTGTAAAACTGCCATACAAAAATTTTTCTGAGGGTGTTTTTCTTATCATGAAAAAACGCATACTTGGTGCTTTGCTAAAACTGGAAGACAAAAAGTCCCCGGGCCCGTACAAGACTCCAAGTATTTTGTGATACGTTATTTGGGGTTCCGTTCCCGGCCGCGGCGGCCACTTTTCTGATGGAGGCTAAAAGCAAAAACACTAGTGTGTACGAGATGTTGTGCACGGAAAGATCCCCAGGTGGTCAAAATTCATCCGGAAGCCTCCACTACGGCGCGCCTCATCGCCTGCGTTGGGTCGGCGCTTTACACCTTACTATCAATAATTTTGGGGTCGGTAGCGTGTTTTCTTGAAAAGCCTATTTTTTGTTATCGTTTCATAGTGGTATTATACCTACTGACTGGTGGATGGAAAGGGTACAACCATTTTCAAAATCTGGAAGGAAGCTTGCCATGAAGTATTATCGCCCGAATTCTATTACATGCACAATATACAATGTCGTGGAATACATAATCGATAAGGGTAAGTGTAGTGCATGCAAAATAATAGTCCTTTCCACTGTAAGCAACACGGCTTTCGAAGAAGGCTCTCAACTGTGACGAAACTGTTGGCGACTGTCCACAGCTTCGCCGAAGCAGTCATCTCGAAAGCGCGAGATGACATAATTTTAATTGATATTTCAAAAGGGTTCGATAAAGGCTACCACACAAAGCTCTTCAGCAAGCTTTATCACCTTGGGTTAAACCAAAAAATTAATAATTTGATTCAAGCGTACTTGTCAAATAGGGTGCAATCTGTTGAAACCAATGGTCAGCACTCCCACAGTTAACCGTTTTTTTTCTGGTGTACCGTAAGAGTTTGGGCTGGGGCCAATAATATTTTTATTTATGTTGATGGCATAGCCGATCATGTAGATACCAGTGTTGAAGTTCGTTATTTTGCGGACTAATGTATATTGTGAAGCCCAAATAAATAAAAAAAAGATAAAAAAACAATTTCTTACCTGTTATTCAGAATTAGTGCTCCAAATGGAATACGGAAAGTTGTTTTGAAAACACCGCGTGCATAAGTAATTCAAAGAAGAAATTGCCACTTAGTTTAATTAGTTTGTAGGCAACAATGGCATACTCCGCACGGCAAAGCTAAAGTATCTTGGTGTCACTCTTTCTAATAACCTCATTGGAAGATCATGTAAATAACATATGTGGAAATGCTTAGCAGAAATTTGGATCGTAAAAAAAAGAAATTTGGCGCATGCAACGACTGCAGTTGCAGGCGGTCGTTGCACAGCCGTCCTACGTCCTTGTTGAGAATATGCTATGTTATGTGTACCCTCAACTGCAGTGTAAGGTTACCAAAGTGGAATGCAATCAGAGACTTGAAGTCCAGTTATATTTTCTGCGTTCCACGAAAGAACACAGCCCGTAACCACCTTTCTATCCAGGGAAACTTTTTCGACACTGGCAACACGTAGAAATGTTGCACATCTGAATATTTTCTACCAGCTCTGTAATAATACATTCAATTTAGAATATCCGCACAATCTGGTCTGTCCTTGCACAGTCTCTCCGGTATAAATCATAGGTATGTATTTGCGCCTTACAATGCCAGAATTGATGTTCTTAAACATTCTATTCTTGTTCAGATAGTACAAGATTGCAAGGCCCTTGTTGCGTGGTTTATGACTCAATGACTACAATTATATGAACGGAAGTTTAAAATCTACCTGTCGTTATTTTTTTATTGCATGATATGTTGACAAAATGTGTCAATCCCTCCCATTCTGTGCTAACCCAAAAGGGGCAACCGTATTCCGAATTAAAAAAAAAAGTAAGCGATTGGGGTAAAAAAACATAAATCAAGAAAATTCACTTGAGGGCGGCACAAATAAGCAAGTTCTGCTCTCGCACCTTAAATAGGCCTCATAGCCTTAAAGAGTTAGATAAAGTAGGGCTTCTGCAGGCATTTATAATCATCCAAATCACATATTTCTCGAAGTTTGTCGCTATCAAAAAAACTGAACAGGATAATCCTAACTAAATAATTAGCAACGCTTACAGACAGTCGGTTGCAGTTGCCATCAATGCATATACTGAACATAACGAAGCAGTGGATATCTATACAACCTCGAAGAGCTTCTTCAGGTGCAGGGAAGAGCGCAACTAGAACGACTGTCTAGTTGCGCAAATGGCAGCCCAAACTATCAACAGCGGCACATTCCTTACGCGTCCCTGCAGTTGCAGAAGGTGTGCTTACTGAAAAGGGAAGGAGTGTATCTCTACCTCCCCACGTCCTCGAAATATGCACCACGTATACAGCGCTGATCGACGCTTAACCAGCATTGCTGCTCTCCTGATCCGTCTTCGAGAGTAGAAGCGAGAGTACTACGTCGATGTAAAATACCCAACCAGGGTGGCCTTGACGATAGTGGCAGCGAATAGGAAAAGTAATTATAATACCACTGGGCACTTAGTACAATTCCCCCAAAGGCGGGGAAGGAAGGAGGCATTGCGCTTGCCATATACACAATACCCGGAAAATTAATTGTAACAGGGTCGACGACAGCCATTAGAAACTTTGAAAATATTACAATTTTTCCCCAAGCGCAGCGCTTTCTTAGACCTTTAATGAATCAAAACGCCGCGAGGTCCTTCTTATAAGAACTGCAGCACATTAATGCCTGCAAGGTAACGAGCATGTTCCCTAAGCAGCCCGGGATTTCAGCTACTGGGACCGTCTAGACCTTGATGACCAACGATCAGGCACAGGCTTGCGACATATAGGGACATACCTATTCACCATCGCCGCCTTAATCGCCACCAGGCCGCCTTAATTACCCTGCTGCACATGTCTCGCTCAGTTGGTGGCAATCTATGGCGTGGCGACGGTTGCTGCTAAAACATCTTCCGAAACTCTGTAGCCTATAGCCTCCTATATCCAGACATTTAGAAATAGCAATGCAGATGGTGCTCAGAGCCAGCTAGCAAGCACCTCACCTTATGGGCATGTCCCCAGAAAACAATCAGCATAATAGAAGTAGTTTTAAGGACTCTCGAGCAGCAGATGCGCTGTTGCTCAGCTCTAACCAGGAGACTCAACGCAGCCTTGAACAACGACATATAGGGACATAACTATTCATCATCGCCGCCTTAATCGCCACCAGGCCGCCTTAATAACCCTGCTGCACATGTCTCGCTCAGTTGGTGGCAATGTATGACGTGGCGACGGTTGCTGCTAAAACATTTCCGAAACCCTGTAGCCTATAGCCTCCTATATCCAGAAATTTACAAATAGCAATGCAGATGGTGCTCAGAGCAAGCTACCAAGCACCTCACCTTATGCGCATGTCCCCAGAAAACAATCACGCATAATAGAAGTAGTTTTAAGTACTCTCGAGCAGGAGATGCGCTGTTGCTCAGCTCTAACCAGGAGACTCAACTGCCCTGCAGTTAGAGCTGGCGCCATCTGACGGGGAAGGACGGCCGAACCCTCCCCTTTGTCGCCTTCCCTGCCGCATTTTGGGCAAAATAAAGTTTTTTCTTCATCATAATGTGTAGGCCGCGCGTTTTTAGCACCGCAAAAGAGCGGGCACCTACTGAGGACGTAAGCGCGCCGGTTTGCCGCACTAGAATGATGGGCAAAAATGTAAACCAAGCATTTGGGTTTGGCATGCGGAATGATGGGAGATGAAAAGGTTTTTGTTTTCCTAAATAGCTGGTTTACATTTTTCATTTCAGCCATTGCTTTTTGAATTCGGGCAGAAGTTTTTTTTCTTCGTATTGGGGTCATTGCATTACGATTGTCGTCGTTGAGGTTTTAAACCGGTTCAAGCTGAGCGTACAGGTAAGCTTTTGTAGGAAAGGGGTTCGTGAATTTTTTGACAAGATTTGCTTTTCCCGGAAATCGCAAACCAAGATAATTAATGTTTCATTGTTTTGAGCAATTTAGTCGCCGATGACCTTTGCATGAGGCATTTTACCATTGTGTGTGTATGGCACACGTTATGAAGTTTTACCAGCCTCGCAAATTACGCGGTTCACGTCATTCAAACAAAACTTCCAAACCACTCAATACATGGAGAAGAGCTGCATACAATTTTAGAGAATGAGGTAGTCTACTTTTTAAACTCACCACACGTTACAACATTCCTCAAGGCAAGAGTGTGTAGTTATCACAACCCACGCAAGAAAGGGCTTGCATGGTAGTAAAATTACATGTTAAATTACGTTTACACCATTTCACTTTAAATATATTCCAGTTCAAGTTCGTTAATGGTCGATGAATTCCCGTTGTTCTTACGCCACATTAGTTTTCCTTGAGCTGTTTAAACCGGAAAACTCTGATCTGTCTCTCCGTACGTTTGTTTCTCTGCCTGCTTGCGGTCGCTCGGCTGTGCCTAAGAAGCCATACAAAAACGCAACTAGTAGTTTTCTCTCAAATAAAACCGAATATGGAATAATTTTCGTGGTATAAAAGTGCCCTGAACGCAACCTTTTCATGAAATACAAATATTTACCGCGCTAGAGCTGATACCTAGATGCGGAACCGCAGTTCAACACAAACAATTATATCCAATTCATGCTCACAAGCAGTGGTAACGCGCGCAGATTGAAGCTGCTTGAGCAAACGTCTACCCTGTTTATCGTGGAAACAGGGAGACGGGAGACAACCAAGTGAGAGGCGGGAGGAGGGTAAAAAGGGCTGGTATAACAATACAGGGGTGGCGGTAGGCCACAGGGTGACAGGAGCAGACTTCAAGACCGCCGCATATTCCTGGGATTTTTTTACTTGTTATATCACGTGTATGCGGCAAAAAACTATTCAAAGTAATATATGTCAGCTTTCACTAAAATATTATTAGCTCTGAGTAACAATAGTATTTAAAGGAGCGCAGTCTACGTAACAATTTAGAAAGAGACCACATAAATGAAACAGATTGCAGGATTCAGTGACATGTCATACGACATTCTGTTTTACCAAGAATACTATTTATAATCATTGCAAAACACATCTTTATGGCACAACGAACCAAGCCAGCTAGAAATACGGGAAAAAACACCAAATTATATTTAGATTCTAATGCGCAATGCGGCATCGGCGAAAACCGAAGCATTAAAAACCATTCTTCTCGTATCTATGGCAAGCCCGCATTGCTGTTTTTCTCCTTTCTCGTGGGCTCAGCTCCTGTCACGACAATTTTCTTAGAAGCAGGGAGCATTCGTTATTTGCCCCATATTTCGCTCCATAGCGAACACCGTGCAGTTCCACATTACGCTTATTTGAACCCCAGCCGCACTCGAAGGTAAGTAAATGCTAGCGTATGTACAGGCGCCTTTTTAATACCTTTCGGAACGCCAGCTCCAAGCGCACAGGATATGCCACGCGCGAAAATACAAAGCCCCTTTGAAAAGCGCTGCAGTTCCCGCTAAATAACTGTGCGTGGTCCTGAATTTGCAGTTGAGAGTGGAATACTGTGCGGATGTCAAACATCAACGGCGTGTGAGACAAGCAACAAAGGTCGTACACGCTAGCGATTTCAATAGATACTATGAGCACTGTTTTTTCAAACGAAGGAAAGGAGGAATGTGGTAATCTCATAAAAAGTTTCTGGTATTGAATACACAACTGCAGTGAGGACTGTAAATGGTTAACAAAATCATCTCCCTGCGACGTAGTCAATTCGCGAAAAGTCTTCCTTCGGTCATTTTAAATATAATGTGATGCGGGATGGCTTTTGCAGAAACCATGTAGAACCATTGCCTATAATCCGACAACACACTCGCGAGGGGCCAGGAATCTCAATCGCCCTGGAAATTGTTCTTCGCGACTTCTGATTGGGCGTGCGAAAGACACCAATAGTTGTGATAATCCTGCTAATTTTCTAAGCAGGACTGAAAGAATTAGAAAATTATAACAAAATAGAAAAACCTGCGCGGTCAATCTTCCTCCCGTTAACAATGGGGTGCCGCGGCTGCCAAATTCCAGCTATCGTTAGAATTGAAGGGAGAGTTCATACCAATTCCAACTCGTAAATAGGTGCTGTGTTTCCCGACGTTAGTTATTATTGTAGAGAACATTTTTTAAACGTAACTGACATAATATTCCTGATGCGGAATTAGTGGGCTAAGGCTTCCTCATAGCACTGGTTTTATATAACGTTGATGTCAATAGAAAAAGTATTACGTGTCCCGTATCCCACGCACGTCAGAAGTCAGAAAACGGCTACATCAAATGTTATGACCAGGTGAGATGGGGAGTTCGCACCTCTGCGCGATACATAAAAGCAGGGAATAGTTCAACGGCGCCCTCAATAAGTCTCTCAGATCGCATCCAAGTTGAATTTTGATGCCGGTTAGGGAAAAAACTTTAAGTGTTTGGCATTTCTCAACTGCTTTCATTCATGCCTGCACTGAGGAACGGCCGCCCAGGTAGAAAATGTATTTCGGTATACGTTTCTTGAAGACTTCTCGGAATTATGAGTGTCCACCATAATAGTTCAAAGTATTGCCAGTGGAAGAGATGGTTTATGCTGTTCTGCATTTCGGCAACAATTTCTCATAAATACTTCGAAGGTATTTCTCCTTGTATACCTACGCGTTAACTTTTAAAAACGTCGCGCATCCCTACTTTGTGAAATAATTTAAAACTACGCCATCCTCCATACTACAGTGTCGCAGTTTATTTCCCCGGAATGTGTGGTTAGTACCGTACGGTGACAGCTAGAAGAGAAAATTGTCCTAATTATATTTTTCAGACAGAAATCAACAAAAACATGCGGGCCTTCCGAGACCATAGCCTTTATTTCAGTTTCTTTGATTTATTCGCAAGTGCCTCCAGGCCAAGGCATGCTTGTTGTTCGTACTTGTAAGCGTTGTAGATCGGATTGCCACACAATGCAAACATCATAAAGTGGCAATGACGCAGTGGTCGGTTAAGACTTTCACCGGCTACCCACAATGTACAGGCTGTTCTCCCTGAAACAGAGCCGTTGTAAATTGTAACAATATTTTTTCGAAGTGCCACAGGAACTCATAGGAAAATATTTTAATGACGTTCCTTAAACAAGAATGTGCGGCACGTCGGTTTTCAAGCCGACAAAAAACTCTCGGAATATTCTACATGAAGCAACTCTGAACTGACAATACGTTTGCCGAAATAGATTATTACATATTGCGGAGACCGTATAGACTAAAAGAACAAACGCAATCTGGTTTCTTTGAAAAGCTTGCATTTGGCCTGATATTTACATCCTGCTGTTTTTTTGTGCGACGTAGAAATACCTTAGTATATTTATTTTTTTATATATGGTTCAGCACTTATAAGGTGAAAACACCAACTTCTGCCTGTGGAGAGAAGGAAACACTGAAGAATAAATTTTTCTATTTAAATTAGCTTTCAACTGTGATGGCACTGGTGAGGTATCTGTACTAATGCTTTCAGAATATCAGCCTCCTGCCTAACAACATGCAGGAGTCGGGTGTAATGAATTGAGCATAAGCACCTACCACCGGCCTACGGCACACAATTGAGCATCGACCGGATTTTTTGTGCTTTTTCCAGAGCAAGCAGTTGCTGCGTGAGGTGAAGGAGTAAAATTGGTAATCTAACACTAAAAAGTCACAAGGCTGTTTGCTATAGGCCTCGTGCGATGCCCAGGCGGCGCTCCTCAAGCGGCTTCCGGACAGTACTTCCGGGTAGTACAAAGCTGCGCGGGTCCCAGAGGATCGCGTGTTGAGAGAAGCAAAATGATTTTGATGTTCCCGATTGTTTTTCGACATGGTGACCAGCCCATTCCCGAAGAGTCCGGTCTCTGCCGGCGATCAACTTGGTATTAGGGGAAACAGCTTTGCAGATCTAAATACGTTTAGAGCGCCGACCAAAGTTCCGCCGACCAAAGCGCCGACCATTTCAAGTGAACTTCCAGCTTGAACTAATACTCTAGGCGACAAGGACTTTTCAACAGCAGCCGACCAAAAAATAGGAGGGACGCAATGGGGGATGACGGCGCTTTAAAAAGCCATCGAGTCCGGCAGACCACTGGCTCGCCTCCTGCGGTGCGCCGCTCTTTTGCGTACCTGCGCACTATGCGTGCACTTTTATGAAACAGTGCTCGTTTGCGTTGCCGTTAGGAATACATGGTACAGCGTTAGCGTGCCGTTTTTTTTTTGCGTGTCTTAGTGACAATATAGAGCGAGCTTCAGAAGTGTGAAATCTGTTTTAGGATTTCGAAATTAATGGCGGTAAAACAAGGCGGTCGGGCGAACTGAGAGGCCACTCACTTTCCTTGTGTCCTCTCACGTAACTTAATTACGCTCTTGCATTATATATTCCCACTTCGTAATAATAGGTTAGAATGAGGGTCAGCAGCGTTTTGTATTGTAGAGACGAGCGGCATGCAGCCGACACGGCGGAGGGCTGGATGGCCGATCGGGTGGGAGAGAAAAGGTGGATTTGAACGCAAAAAAAAGAATAGTGAATTGCTAATAATATTTGACAATAATCTGGTGAAGTGTGATGATGGAGGGCAATTCAAGTGGAAGCGACCAATTCTCTGTTCATGTCTCGCTGCCCAACTCCGTTTGAGGACAAAACTTGCGTCTCGCGTTCAGTGTTAGCGATGACCGCTGCACTAAAAGATAACCAACAGAGTCAGTGATGATCGTATGTAAATATTCAGGGCCACGCACAGTGTATACGGCTGTTATGTTACACAAATATAGAAGTACACATCTTTGCTGGCAGCGGGCGTGCGATTTGGTGCTTTTTTACGTCCTTCATTAGCGTCTATTTTGTTTATTAGACGCTATTGCCTCACCTACTCGCTAGTATACATGTACAAACCTTCCCGTTCGTAAAGCGTGCGGCGTAAAACCGTACGCAGGAATTAATTACTTTACGGAAATACAAAACGAAATTTCCACTCGTTCAAGGTGGTGCCAGGCCAGCAGTGTCAGCGGAGTCGGCTGCGCAATTCATACGTTCGCTACATGCTCCCGCTGAAGCAACCTTGTGCAGTTACTAGCAGCGTTCCGTGTTTCTGCTACTCGTGAACTTTCCTTCGTCGACCGCACGCAAGAAGAAAGAACCGTAATGGTACTCAGGAAGGTAGACCACCCGACCTGGCGATACTGTCCCAAGCCGCGACGACCGCGACAGCTCGCTCAAGTAAAGCCAATTAATCGCCTTGTTTTAGCGGATATTCTTTTGTTTAGCTTCTGCAATTACTTTAAGGGCTATTCCATACAGAATGCAGTCATCTAAACGTACTACAAAGCGATTAAACAGTGTACAACCAACTTTACTCTGGCTTGTTATTGAAAACACATTTAGGGCGGCGAGGGTCGTCTGCTTTTGTACTACCCAGAGCCGTCGGCAACTAGAGGCGCTGCATGTCGCCATAACTCCAGCGCAGGAGGCCTATACACGCACTAAAAGAAAAACTAACCTACAAACCCTGACGGCGCAGTATTTCATCGGCAGAAGTAATAGAAGAGTAGCGGTGCTGGCGTCCAATGCGGCCTTACCCGCGGTAACGTTGCGAAAGAGGCAGAATTAGCTGCAGTCACATTTCAAGAGGTGTAGAGGGCGTCACCTGGCTTTTCAGTTTCTAAGCGCGCCAAAGCTACTACGTTGCAGCACCGCCGCAGCAGCCGTCCTGCCTAGGCATTATCACTCAGCAGAGCCTTGCGTGTAGGGACCGGGCTACTGAACAGGGGGCGCCACCACTCGGTGCTACCCTGATTAGAATGAGCCGGTGCATTGGACTACGCAGCCTTCAGTTGGTTTCGCCGAATTTGTTTCGGTGCTTTGAATATTTTGGTTGTGTTGTGACCGGACACGTGCGGTGGAACGTAGTCTGGACAGGTGTCTTGCATTCCTATACAAAGTAAAGCCTACCTAAACTTGTGGGGCGCTTCTAAAGTTGGGTATGGGCTACAATCTTATGAGTGCTTTTTGCAGCGATCTACGCTGTGCTTCACCTAAGTTGACTACGAATAGAACTACTACTATTAGTATGCATTTCTTTAAATGCACTAACCAGTACGTAAACGTATTGGACGCTTATAATGTAAAGAACGGGTTACATTGACATGATCGCCCTTTGCTGCGCTCTGCGCCTGGCTTCGCGGTATCTGAGAGGGAATAAAACTATTACGTTTAATATTGATTTCTCCCATTTTAAACTATTTTCACTGGTTTAAATCACTACGGTTCACTCGCCGGCCTTAATGGTGGAATACCTCGGTAGGTGCTGTTTAAAGATAAAGGCACCTGCGTGCGAGCATGATTACCGTGTGGCCGGGGAAACGTCGCGGCAGTTTCCACTTTCTTTCTGTAACCGGGACCTTCGTACCTTCGCTTTTATTGAGCGACGACCCCCACATCAAGAGTCAAATTTATTCAATCCCACCCAACAGCTTAAGTTACAAGAAATACTCTTCCGTTACCCATTTTACCACCGGCGTAGAGTAAAGGCTTGCAACGATAGTTAAAAAAGTTTGGCAGCATTGACTGAACTCCGTGTTTTTAAATGCTTAGTATTCTTGCCAGAGTGCCTAAAAATCGTGTAATACGTTTTGAAGAAACCAAAAACGAGCGAATTGTTGCCTAAAGGGACACCAAAGTGAATTTGTGAAGCTCCCGTTTTTGCTTCCACGGCGGGGACTGGCTCAAATTAACACTTTTCATCGTTTATCCGGTTGATAAGTAGGTAATTATTTTATAAAGCCCGAAATAAGACAAACTACTAAGCGCGGTGTACAGCGGCTGCACAATGTAAAGGCTGTGATGTCGGGAAGAGCTGCACCTTGATAGGACGATGCCCGAGCTTAGCATTGAAACTAATTCGGTTTCGATTCTGTAACGCAACATGCTTGACATCCGAAATTATCGTTGGATGGGCATTCTTGATATCTCCAAAATCACCCTACCGCGCTTCTGCAATGATGTCGGCTGTAAAATGCCTAAGATAATCCTCCCAGGACGCCTTGGAATCGTAGCAATCACTAGCCGAGGCCAACGCAGTGGATGAACGCCCTCCTCGTCACCGCAGACGATACATTTCACGCGGTTTTCCCCAATATTTTTGCTTGCCTCACTCATGCCTGCATCATAAAAATCGTGTTCGCACCAGGCTAAGAGAATGCTTTTTCTGGCATGTGCCCACTACCCGCAAGCAATCGGTGCTTATAGCAACATCACGCCAACCAGAACTCGCTAGCACGTCAATCTCAGTCTGCGCGCGTTCAGCTCTCTCTCTCGTGCATTACGCCCAAAAATGGCGAACTCAGTAGAGAAAGCATCTGCCGAAATAAAAAAACAACTTAAAAAAAAGAATATACCCTCGGGGAATTGAACTTGTCACGCAAAACAACATACCTAGAGCCCCACACCACTCCGCTACGGGCCACCGATGACGGCGTTGGAAATATAACGTATACAATGTATAACCATTATACACCATTGTTTAGTTTCAGTATTTCAAGGAGCTTAGGTGACTCTTTGTTGTGGAGCGGTCGCGCAGTAAGCGCCTCCCATATTTCCATATTATCTCCCATCTAGCAATTGCATTTCTTGGACGAAAAAGCGTTCGCAGATGTATGGTGACGCTGGTGACCGCTGTGCTTGTTCACCCAGCGCAGAAAAGTGCTTCCTGCTCAATAGTTTGACGCTGTACGGTAGAATTTTCAGTGGATTTTATTTTCTTAGTAGCTATATAGACATTGCTAACTATTCTCTCGCATTCAAGTGGCCTTAGCGTTTTCCTACTAGCGTACCAGTCAGCGAAGCCTCACATGTGCGCTAGTGCAGCACTTGAGTGGAGGGACCTGAAACTTCACACAGTGTACAAACTCACAAAATAAAGAGAGGCACATTCTTAAATTCACAAACGTGTCGTGTCGTACTTTTGACTGAGCGAACGAATTGCGACGACCCGTCGGCCACCGGCGGACTAAACGCTGGGCTGGCTGAACCAGCCGGAATGACGGCGAGCCGTGCAGTAGCTCACTGAAGCCTAGGAATCTCCTCCTGGCGTCACACGAAAACGGCACCGAAAATGGGCGAGGATGCAGAAAGGAGGACAGCTTTTTTGAATTCGTGGTTTCTACCAAATGAATTCCTGTAAACGCACTCAGAGCGGTCG
The DNA here is from genome assembly GCA_013339765.2 of Haemaphysalis longicornis. Lineage (NCBI taxonomy): Eukaryota > Metazoa > Arthropoda > Arachnida > Ixodida > Ixodidae > Haemaphysalis > Haemaphysalis longicornis. The sequence continues at coordinate 58,776,368 of CM023452.1, forward strand.
AAACATGGTCTATAGACTACGCACTACAATTAGCTCTAGTAATCCCGTAATGTTTATTTATCACTTAGGTGTCACATTAAATGTGGGTCCTGCGATACAGATGCATTTCCGACAGACTGGAAGCCATTAGGATTTGGAGAGGGGTCCATAAAAGTGCAAAATTAAGCAGAAAAATCATCCAGCCATCCGTCGAACGAAAACTACGGTGGAACGCGAAGCTTTCTTCGCGCAATAGAATGAGGCAGAGTCAAAGTCAAAGACGCTGCGATAAAAAGACCAAACTGCGTGTGGTCAAATTAAAAGCTGAACTAGTGGAAGTTTAAATCCAGGAGGCAAAAAAGGAAACCCACACGAGAAAGCTTTGAAATAAACTATCTTCGTCGTTACCCGCAGAAGTGCATGATTTTTCAATCGTAGGCGGCAGCTTCTAAAACTATCCGCAGAATTCAGTTGCGCAACTGAAGGGTACTGTTTGGCACCCACCGTTCTCTTTCCATTCAGCCATGCAGGTTTTCTTTTTGAAAAAATACTAACCAACTAGCTAGCAACCATTGAAGTCCTATAAAGTAATACGTTTCCACGACCAGCAAGGGCATTTTAACATCATGTGGAACTTTTTGCTTAAATGATTCCCGGTGGATGTAGTAAACACATTTATGGGATCTTAAATACCTTTCTACCGTAGTTAAAGAAGTTAAGAAGCGTCGTCTATCATAATTTCTGTTCTGGGGAAATCCTAGAATGGACCCCCTACTTTGTCGTTCGGTTGTGCACGTCTCCGTTTCTTCATCAAGCACCAAGGGCCTCCTCCGCGGCATTTAGGAATAGGCTGCGCACACACCGACTGCTTTGCAGGAACATTTCGCTTCAATATATTGCTTGATACGCCAAACTGCATAAAGAGATGAATAGTTTTCACAAACCAACAGGCAAACACTTCAGCATTGACTTCCCGTTTTGCGAATTGAGCGTCGTCTGCAATTTTTAATTACTGAGTCTGGGAATAAATCATTCAAACGCCATGCCTCGCAAAGGTCACCTCCACACTCAAGATTTACCGATCCGAAAAAGTTCTTGCGGTTATCTGTGCCTTGGGAACTGCACCGCAGCAGAACAACAGAATGCCATGCACCACTACACTGCGCTGACCACCACCGGCATTCCACAGAATATAGGTTCTCCAAGGGCGGTCACAGGATAGCAAGGAATGGCAAAGGATGCTGTGGGTTGCGGCGCAACCAAAGTAAAATGGAGGCATAAAATGATATTAGGCCTTCAGCAGATCTAATAACATGGCGTCTTGCATTCTAGCATTCCGATTTAATGTGAAATTTTTACTTGCAATTATTTGTGTCTCTGTCGGAAATTTATTGGTTTGCATTGCAACGTGGCCAGTCGCGACGACGTCCAGGCCACGTCACGGTGACGGACCCCATGAAGGGGTAGCCAAACCGCTCTGCTGGCGTTTCAGTAAGGGTCTCTCTCTCTCTCTCTCTGGCGGCAGAGCAAATGTAAGACAGAAGATTAGATGCGGACAAGGGATCTATGTACGTTGTGTACAAGGTAACCAACACAGCGTCGACTGGGCAACGCACCTCCTAGATTTGTTTTTTTCTCTCATAAGGTAAGGCCATTGCTCTATGACCCACTTTCCTCGCTGTCGTCGTCTTGTGATATTTCCTCCTCGTCGTTAGTGATGGTCCTGGCTAAGGCCACCAGGAATGCACGGTGCAGTGAGGATAAGGTGAGATTAGTATAAACCGTGACATCCTAGCGGCGGAGATGACGTTGATGGTCGTGGGGAAGGCTCGTCCCGAACAGTGACGTCATGAAGGCTACGACGTACCGATTGTGGTGCTGGGAACCGTGCAGAACAAAAGACTGTGGACTCGACATGGTCAGCAGATGTCGGCTGAAAGCTTATTATAAGGTCATTGTTATTTATGATCGATTGTCCACGGGCTGGGTAAACCGAAAGGGGGACGTCTACGAGTGCGGTTCGCGGCGTGTCTGGGGCTGCCGGACACTGTCCACGCTCCCTCGATGATCGCACTGATGCCGAGATAGTATGATTTACGGTGGGCATATGGATGAACCCGCCCTTTCCTTAAAACATATTAGCTGGTGGAGGTACCAGGAAGAGACGAAAAATTACAGGTAGAGGACGATCTTTTTATTTATGTACACAGTAGTTACCAGCAAGTACTGAGCTAGGCTATGCACCACCCACAGTTTCTTCTTGATAGGAGGGTAGGTACATGCCACTCCGCGAAACTTCCGTTTTCATTGCCTTCTTGTGACAGTATGTGTTGACAGTTTGCTAATAACCGCAGCCTTTACTGTTTTATTTCTAATATTTCGAGAGCCCAATCCGATGACTTTTCTGGACGGCCAATGAATGAGAGGCACAAATGGGAAGGTGCAACAGAAATTTGTTCAGAAGTGTGAAAGAAATAGTGCAGCAGCTACTCCTTGTTGCAAGTACCATTGCCTCATGCCTAATATTTTACATCATCTGCTCACCGGCCCAATCTGGCCGCTTGGGAAACCTGAGTTTCTTTGACGCTGCGCGTATGGTTCTCCGAGAGCATTGTAGGAGCCCTACGATGGCCTGCAGAGTTTTATTATATGGGTTATCTCTTTTGATCCGGTGGTACCCTCAACCGTGTCCGAAGGCTTGGCACCCGTTTCGAAGGGCGACATCTATTAGTTAGTCGTAGGCATGCAGTTTGTGTAGGGCATCTTCAAACGCTAACGTCTCTCAACCAACACCATACGTCTATACAGTAAAAGCGCGTAATGCAAACTGCGTTAATTCGAACGGGCGCCCTGGTCCCGCCACAGCATTTATTATTTCAATGGGGGAGAACTCCCGCTAATTTGAACGCGTAGGTATCGTGTATCGTAAATCATAACTGGGGTCCCCTAGTTTCCATCGCTCCTCCCAAAAGAAGAGGGCCCAGAATTATTACAATGCATTGCAAATCGAAACCAAACCAAATTTACTAGAAATGAAAAATAAACATAAACAAAAGCTTGGCGAGCACGCTACGCTATTGCAACAGCTTATTTAACTTCTACAGAGGGCACCGCACCACCAGCGCCAGTGCTCCGGCGCATGCTAATATTATTTTCAAAACATTATTTACAAAATCACCTACCACAAACGTATAGTAGCGCCTAATTCGCGATAACGTGTCCACAGGTGGCTTCCTTGTGTTCAGCCCGTGCGCTGTGGCACAATTACCATTCATTCAAGAGACCGCCCGCTGATTCGAACTCCGCCTAATTCCAACAATTTTATGGTCCCCTTCTAGATCGAATAAACAACCTTTTACTTTACTATATTTGCGTCGTTTACCAGTATTATTGGCTATTCTATTCCGGGAAAGGGTCCTCCCTTCCGCGCATTCTATGGTAATATTCAGGCGTACGAACTCAGATAAAAACACTCAGGTTACTTCATGATAACGTACTATTAACTGGAGCTGTCTTCTGTACCACCGCTACAGTGGTGCAAGAACCCTCCCTCAAATGGGTAGATATTCCGAGCGCCGAAATTAGTGGCGTACCATTGTATTTCATCATTATAACGATTGGGAAACATTAAATTGGCGTTAGAGCTGAGGAAGAAATTTGAGTTCCTCGATGAGTCCGGTGTGGTCACAGTGACAGTATAATTTATGGACTCAGTGCCTACCACCGTCCGAACACACTTGAATAGGATGCCAATAAGGATCATCTTTGAGAGGTGGCACAGAATAAATCAAGGTGGGAACTAAACCTTGTTTGGCATGGGTAGTAAACATTACGCCAGAAGAGCTACCATTGAAGGCACGCAGTGAGTATTCGATAGTGCAACTGGTCACAGGTTTCAAATGTCAGTTCTCAGTTTACCGCGTTTCAGAATTGTAGCAACATCTGCGTGAAGGCCGGCAGGATGAGCGTACAGGTGAACCACATGCGATTGTACGCCTGCACGAGCGCTGCCAGATCAGATTTATTGAGATTCTTGTAGTATTTATACAAGTCAGGCGGAGTGTAGCTGTGTCAATTGCCGCAGCTAATTCTGCCATGGTAACTGAACATAGTAAACCCACAAGTTCTGCTGGTATACAGGGACTTGCGGAAAATGTAAACCAATAGAATATGACAGCCTGGGGATAGTCAAAATTTGTTATAAATTGTGCGCCAGCGTATCAGCGAATCGCAGTGCAAACTTGTTAGAGGTTTCACCTCTAGGCCTTCACGGTTTGCGTTTCGTATGGTCACTTCATAGAATGGAAGACGTGCCATATGCCATATCGAAGACAGTTCAGAACGGGGCACTGAGGAAGCATATGCGTCAAACCAGGGCTTGGAGGACAGCCGGCGTTCATGGCGACATGTGACGGCAGGAAGTTGGTTAAGTAGGAGCTGGAAAGTTCGAGAGCTGGAGTGATAGTAATCAGACAATTCAGACTCGCGTTGCTGCAGCCTTAGTTGAAAAATGCACAATTCATAGTTAGGGTGGCTCTTGCGAACCCGGGTCACCCTTCAGAAAACGTAAAGTGCCTGCTGTAGAATCATAAAGGGACTTACATGAACGGTGATACTGGAGGAACCGACTTCCGGACCTCGTCTGAATTGATGATGTGATATTTACGACGTCGCCGACGTGTGGTTAAATGCGAAAGGCCAAGCTACTATCTTTGGTTTGTCATTCATAAAGTCCCGGTAAAGCGAGGCCTACATTCGCATTTCTCGCAATGTGGGATTGCTGCCCATTGTGCCCCTCGTTCAGGTCGTTACGATGATCACGCAGTGTGGTATGTTGAAGCATTATGATGTCTGCCTTATGTATTTTTTGCCGCATGGCAGAGGGATAACATACATCCCACGTTCGGCGCTCCTTCAGTAAGATGCTGCAGGTCTTTGAACAATTTTTCAGGGGAAAATTCGCTGTGGAAATCTTTGAAAGCTTTCCCGGAGAATAAAATATCACTTATATATGGCGGCGAACACCGATTTGCTTAATTTTATGATATAGGTGGTGTACGAATTGAAGAACCGCAATTTATTCTTCTTCTTTCGCTTCCTGTTAACGCCGGGCGCGTTATTCTACAACGGAAGTTTGACGTACAGCAGTAGTTTGACGTAAACAAGTACCAAGTGGCGGCGGATACGCTACATTCCCTAAACCGTTTATTTGCGCGTCAGACTATTTTTCCATACGTAAGAGATGTCATCGTCAGAGCGCTTTTTAGACGCAATTTGGCGATGCCATGTTCCGAACGTTTTGAGAGGCATGAGCAGCAGACAGCGGGGCCTTGATTGCTCGAAGCTTCTATTCATAGCAGACATGTGTGGTAGAAAATATAAGCGACACATCCAAGAACTTTTGGCAGTGGTCATAAGGAATCTCGGGTATGAGGAGAAGTGGCTTTAAACATGCTGAAAATCCTGGTAGCGTTTTTCACACTGTTTTGTGTACATAAACATTGCCGTAAAAAAATTCCCCCGCATTTTCCCGAGGGGGAGAATGTGAAAGTGCGAATGCACGGTTGTCGGTCCCTTGCGGCGCTTGCGCTCGGCCCGCAGCCACCGACTCCCGCTTCTCTTCCATCTCTTCCATCGGGTTTGTAGTATCACGTTACACCACCCCAGTTACAAGCCGCTATAACGCCGCTGAGTCGCCAACGCACGCCGCTGACGACGTAGTTTGAATGCGTTAAGATATAAGGCGCGTCACTAACACTGATATCACGTCGCGTCCGCGGCTTGGTTGGTAGAGCGTCGCGCTGCGGCCGAAAGTCTCGGATCGAAACTGCGCCGGATGCTGTTTTTTTATATAGAGAGGAACTGCGGCGCCGCCGCCGCCGCACCCCGCCGCACGCGGTGGAAGGTTTGGGTCGCTATAAAGTGCATTCGCACTTAAAAATAGAAATCATTCACGAAGAGAAAGACGCGATAGAGTTTGTTAACCTGTGTCAAATTTGCCTACAAGTCTTCTCGTGCAGACACGCCCAGCTATTCCGTATTTTACTTTCTGTTTAGCTACGGGCTTATTCTGCTGCTGGACTGCCTTTTCAGATTAGTCTTCAGTTTCTGATACTTTTTAGTACACATGAGATACAGTAATCTGTTGTGATCTGGCAGGCCAAGTTTTTCTGCGTCGGTCTGTCTGCGTCGCAGGCACGCAAACGTCCCCTCACGACAACCAGCGCTACACAGTGGGCTTTGCCTAAGGATTCCTGGTGCTTGTTTAGACCACTCCCTGCTGTCTGAGCTGAAGACAAAAACGTCGGCCACCTTGGTTCTGCCATGGATTTTATTGTATGAAGGGAGTAATGTTACCTTGTAGATTGATTCTATTTCTCCACCCACATAAAGCCGTACTTCGCGCACTGACATCGCGCCCGATCCACGACTTAGGCCGTTTCACTTGCCTCCCGCTCCATCAATACCGTCAGTGGTGATACCGTACTCATTCCAACTGAGGAGATGAGAAAGGGCATGTGTCTTTAAAGCGCTTAACGATGATGATCGCCATGATGTCATGTAAAGAGGTAGAAGAAGCCGAACTTTGGATTTGTCGTTAAGTCATGCCGCTGTGACGACTCTCAGTGGGTTTCTGCAGCTGCAAGACTTGTAAATTGTTCGTTTCACATCCATTTCCGGGAATAAATATTATCACCTTATTGCGCAGCTCTTACATACAGATAAGCGGCATTTTGAACAACTACATATGCTTGTTAGCGAACACTGTGTCATACGGTTTAGGAAAAATGTGACCTATATAAGTTGACGAATATGTTGGCTATATTTGCTTTTGAGCAGTACCCTTGCTAAACGGTTTCGTTTAGAAGTTTTAACCGGTCTCGTTTCGCACTGCCTGGGTTATGCCAGTGTTCGATCCCATAGACAAAAATGGTTGCGGTCTTATCATAGGGAACAGTAGTTTATTTCAGCGAACTATATAATAGGAGGTTGGTGTAACCGACTAGTAATATTTTTGTATAGCTACAAGGCACCACTGTGGTAAGAGCCTCGCTTGAGCGTCACTCCTAGATTACTCGAACGAGAAGCCTGTTACCAGTTACGAGTTGTGCAGCGAAATTAAAAATCTCCTTTTTGCACTAACAGCTAACAGTACTACTTAACGTGAAAGCGGTCACGCGCGTTCCAAGTGATTCGCCAGAAGCGCTATGGAGCCATATCTTGTCAAGTTTCTCTATCAGCCTCTCGCTGTCACCAGAGCTAGTCTAGAGAAAGGCGGTGAAACTCTGAAAAGACCTTGAAAAAGAGAAGGGATTGAGTTTTCCTACTTTGGGGTAATAAGTTCTTTAATTCAATATATTGTTACGGAACGGACGAGCAAATGACTAACCATGGTTGAAGATGAAGAGATGTAATAAAAGGTAGAACTATCTATGTACAGCATTTACGTGGTGGGCATTAGAGAGCCCGCGCCAGCCACACATCGTCGTTGTCGTAATTGGGCCATAACCATCTGAGGCATTGTCCGCCTATGTATGAGCTCCGTGACAATATTTTTCAGTTTTGTAATATTGTGTGCTTATTGCCAGCCTAGCGATGGCAGCTTCAGTGGCAAGGGGGCTGCGCAATTGTACCCTAAACACTTTGCATATACACAACACGTGTGACTGTGGCTCTGCGGGATTGAGATCGCCTTCGTAACGCGGGGAACATAGGTTCATGTCCGGGCAGAGAAAGCGGTCATTATATCGAAGCATCGATTTGTGCGCGTGACCCCCTGACTCCGTTCGCTCTTGTGTACGTGACGCCGGAGTAGATATGACGACAAACAAGAGCGCTAAAGTTCCCCGCACTAACATAATGAAAGACTGCAGTGTTATTGAGTACAGGAAAAGAATGACTTACCGCTTGACGCATTGTATGTGCCCGTTAATAAACACTGGCTGTCAGAGAAAAGCACCGGTGTGGCGACTTCAATACGCTCTCGTAAACCCGGTTCTGCAAAGAGGATAAACGTGTTTGCATATTGTATAACGAAGACTGTTTTCTTTTATCTAATTCACTTCTTTCGAATTGCCTTTAGGCAATATACACTATGCTGATTACACCTCCCAAGGCATGAAATGGCTCAAACTATTCATTCCACATTTAACCGCGAAGAAAACTTCGTTCAGCACAACGCTAACACAGTTTTGTTGAATTTAATTTTGATTATGCTGGTTTTAAGCGATATTGGTTGTAAATTTTTAATTTTTACACACAGAGAGCGTTTTTCATCAGAGCCCTATGCGTCCCTACAGATTTATATACTTAAATGCGTTACCACATTACAATGGACGTAGTGTGAAAAGCTGATATTTGCCAATTCTTTAGGTGAGAAGTGCACGGTCAACTGCAGTCCTGATAAAACTGGAAGGCAATGATACCCTTTGATATGCAAGGGAAGTGCTTCTGCTTTGGCGTTGGTGTGGGTTTGTATAGCTAGATTTTAAAGGGGATAGTCTTGCTATGGCTACTTAAACGAAAAATTTCGGTCTGTATGCACGCCTGTTAGCCTGTCTGTCTGTCTTTTACTCGATTTAGCCACCCGGCCAAAATAAAAAAAGGCCTGCGCAATAGAATTGTATAGTCGCTGCTAAATATACCCGTCCAAGTCCGGTTTAATGTTCATACTTGCCAACATTGTTGAAGAAGTACTAGACATACCGCAAATATATTGCAACAAAAAATAATACAGAAGTGATATTTGCAGCGTTCCTGTATACAAAATCATACATGCTTCATTTTTTGCGCAAATAAATACTACATCAACTACAGAACTAAAATTCACTCCGCCATCGCCTGCTGTCGCCCGCGCCACCATTGCTTCTGGTGCCATTTTAAGAAGTCCACTGGAAACGGTTATGAAAAGTCCCACTAGATAGGTTCCACGTTATGCTTCCGAACGCACGTGAAGTAGGGCAAAGTGGTTCTATCAACGTTGATGTTCGGCGCCTCGATTCACGTGCGCCTCCGCCGTACGGCAGCGTTGGCATCAAGACACCCGGCCTGAAGCAGTAGAACGCGGTAACTTTAAGATGATTTAAGCAAACCTTAAGGCGCCTTTAGCTTGGGAGGAGCGCGACAAAAGAGGAACAACGTGAGAGGTGAGCGCTAAAGGGAAGGAAGGCATTTACTAAGCAAAGGGCGATGAAGACTGTCGTCTTTTGTCGACATTTGCAACAAAAGAAGCAGATACACGGCAAGTTTTTTTTTCTGCCGTTGAAACACGCTTTATCGAGAACACCGAAGCTACCTTGAGAAGGCGTTGCTTAGAAATAACTTGGAGAATTTATTTTGCTGCGCGTTCGTTTTGTTTTGCCGCGGTTTTAAAAAACTCCTGCGTACAATGAGCGGTCCTAAAAGAACTGGTTAGTCAATATACACTTAACGCTATCATTTAACCACATTGATAACGCTGTGACGAAGCTGTCAAGCATCCTTCATATGACCTGCAGGTAGAAGCGCTATATGACCGTTAAATTTAAGGTTATAATTTATAACTTTTTACTCACACCTCTGTTACTGCATTTGGTGTGTTGCACGTGGACTCGTACTAATCAACGGAATTGTCTGTTTCGGAGAAAACGTTTGTCCCGAAACACGTATTCCACTATCCTCTCCTATATACTCGGTTTTTTATGCAATCAAATGTATTACGCGTGCCCTATATATGTCGGTAGTGTATAAGTGAGATAAACATAACAGCAAAGCTTTCCGTACTTTGTCATGTTCTGTTAAACTAACACCATAACACATTACAATAGGCGTAAAAGCCAACGATGGAAAGCGGTCAATCCGCGCTCCAATTTTTCAATGAAAATTGTATCGTTTTTGACAATAATAGAGCTAAATTATTATGACGTGCCCAGTATGTATTCGCATTTCATTAGTTTTCGCGAACTTCGGGAGTTCTAAATATTACAAAGCGCAACAGGTGATGAAATGTTTGTATAAAGTCGTCGGCTTTATTTTCCTATTGTTTTCACGATTCCTGTGGTTGGCCGAATTACTTTACACATCGGTAATGCTGCTCATTTTTTTTATTATACAACGGGAAACAGTTTTCAACGCATTGTCGGCATCATTGATATACGTGTTTTTTCGAGTGTATGTTTATACCTTATTCCAGGTTATCCCATCATTAATTATTTTTCTATGCCTTGCTTATTACGCGTGATCGGTTGTACAATTTCGTTGTATGATTTCTCATATCTAGCGCTCGTTGCTATGTCGATTTCAATGGCGATGGTAATGCGGGCTTCCCTTAAGCTGCTTTTTCGTCAGCTTTTACCCACAGTCTCCTCTGCCATTTAATAATAAACCCTCATTAATATTATTTATCTTGATATTATCAATATACATTATATAATTAGCATTATTATTATTACTCATTTTATGGTATAATTATATTATCACTATTATTATTATATCATAAAATTGCGAAACTAATAAAAATGGCAATAAATTTGGTTTAACCTTCTTTATGTGTTAGGAAAGCAGATTTGACATTGCGATATAGTCGCTCTAACTAAACGCAGAGCTTTGACGCAATTTTGGGAAAACGATAGCTTACTGGCTCAGCGTGTTCTGGCAAGTCACAACACAACACCCGATATGGTACAAGAAACTCAACAGATCCGTTTCAGATTGGCTTCACTTTTATACAGAAATGCATTGCCGAGTGAAACTTTTCAGAAAAAATATCAGTCGTCTTCTATTTAAATGCGGATAGCCAACGGCTTCTTAATATATTTCCGACTTATACGCTGAGCCTGTGTAGCAAAGTTTTATGAACCCGAGAATTGATGTGGGCGCAGCAGCTATGCGCTTTCCTCGCGCGGTATTCGGGTGTACATTTCTCTGTTGCACGAGGCAATCCGCTCGATGCTAGCGATATACTGCTTTGATGTAAAAAGACAAGTATTAATAGATATGACAAAACGACAGCACGCTTCCGGTGCATAGTGGCTTTAGCCCAATTAAGCCTTGTGGAAACAACTGTGAGTCAGAGGCAATGTTAGAACAAAAAGACGCTGAAAATGAAGTTCGCGATCCGGGCGTATACATCAACCTTGGAGGACTGGCTGAGCGCCAACATTAGGTATCGTGTGTTTTTCCCCAAGAGTTACAATAACCGGTCAACTGCGTAGTTGGCACGGAGGAAGTACAATTCTGCTGCAGTGCGCTTCTGTGTACTACAGCATTAATTTAGCAGGGCTATGCATCAAGGAGCTTGAAGGAGTAGGTTCTTATCGTGCAGTAGGGCCCAAAGTAATTTTCTGCAACACACATCAGTCAGTACTTTTGAATGTTGTCGTCGACATTCAAAAACACTCTTCTTCACAAGCGGTCGTCCCTGGAGTATGCACTTTTATTTTCTGTAGTCCCCAAGCGTGCCTCTCAGACTAGTGTGTTTAAGCTTAGCGTGCTGTCTTTTGAAAAAGAGCTTAGTCTAGCAGTAGTACCTAGGTAAAATAACAAAATGGCTCTGAGAATGCAAGAACTTACTATGGTGGTATCCGACATATAAACGCACAAGGGCCTCCTCGTTGACAAAGTTTCGAACGTTCAAGAGGGTAGAAGCTCTAGGTGGCATCTCTCCTATCCCTACCACGCTGGTGTTGTCCGGAAAGTACCTCCCTGTTCGAGAGGTTATCTTTTCTTCATTATGAGATTTTTTGTGGTCTGGGGTAATCCCCACAAGTTTTGTGATGCAGTTCGCGTCACACGTGCAGAGTCATTGCTGTTGTCGAACGTAGATGAAGTACAGAGCTGAAACGCAAATTGCCATCGACTAGCTTGTGTACCTGAAACGTCGGTGCTAATATTTCCAATGTATCGTTTTATTACACATTCATTTATTGTTCGATAGTGCAGTCTCCAGGTCCTAAGATTTGTGGCGGCCACGTTTCGCTACTTTTCCTCAACCAGCCAGGCCCGTACCACCATAACTCCGCGGAAATTAGTTGTGTAGACGCCCTCCCTGTCGCGACCCTATCAGCAGGGTTCATCGGCCAGGTAGACAAATTTCGAAATATTAAACTGCCGTTCTTCAACTTCCACTAATCGGACCCCGTTCCTTAATTACTCACTGCATGCACCTTTGCCTGCTTCTGGTGTTTTTACATTGGATGGGCTCTAATTACTCTGCTTACTCTGTTGACTTCAGTGCTCTCCTTATGCACTTCCGGAAAAGAAGTTTCGTGAGTGGCGTACACGCATTGAGATCGGAAAATTGTCCTCAATGCGAATAATTAGCTATATTAAAATTTTATCTCTCATGTTGTTCGCTGAAAATGTTAAATTTCTAGACCCTAATCCTTGTCAAACAAAGATGCTAAGAAGGCTGAATTTGTTAATGTCATAATATCCCGGCTAAGGTCTGCTAGCTCCTCTAGAAACGCAGTTAATAGGCGACTGTCGCACTGGAGTACCATAGCATATTTGAACTAGGGGTTGAGGCTATTTGAATGTAAATTATTCTGAGCATCCTGTGCTGTACTGCGGAACGTCAAAGTGCTTTCGTGGTTATTCTCACCGTAATGAGCATAAATCACCATAGGTTACCATAAGTTAGCACAAATTAGCATGCCTTTTATAACGATGCAATTCAGGCCTCGCGGCTGACGTGCGACTGAAGCATGCTGAATGTAAGTTAAACACAAAAAACAAAATTTTTCAAGTTTCGGTGCACATAGAACCTAATGTGCTTTTGTGAAAAAGTAGAATAACATGATGAACAGCAAAAACTGAAACAGGAAAACCGCAGTGCCATTAGCATGCGCAACTAGACAGGTTTGCCAAGAACTGTGGGGAAATCAGCCTTTACTTTGAATAAATGCATTAAAATATTAGACAGAATCTTTTCCTAGGTCTTTTTCTGGGATTAACTTTTTCCAATGACCAAACCTGTACATGATATTACAGTTTGATGTTTCAGTCCGAATGCTCATTTCAAAAATGATCAACTAAAATTAATATGTAGAAGATAACTTGCAAACCAATGTTTGAAATCGCTATATAGATACACATTGCTTACAAATTTAAAAAAAAATTTAGGAGAAAAGGACATTTTGCAGGAAGAAAATTTGAATTCCCTCAACAGAACGCAAACACAAATATTTACCTGATTCCTTGCCTGCTTGTTCAATCATTTTAACTGATATTTTGGGCTGAGCATCAGGGTTCCTTACAACTTCAAGCTTGAGTTTTATTGTCCTGAAATATTGAAACCAAGTTGAGCGTTTAAGGAAACTCTTTGCGGTTTGATTGCAATGTTAGAAGAGGTCTGTCTGAACATGCTAGAAATACGTTTCGCATAGTACACAACCATGAGTGTTTTTTGTATTTTTTCATTGATCATTGGCATGCTGAGCAGCGTGCTTCCATAGCTCTTGTCTGTCTCTTCCTAATATTAGATCCACTTTCACCGACAAAGAATATCTCTGAACTAAACAAGATAACGATTCCCACAAAATATGCAGGATATTGCGGCATTGCCTTTGGGAGAACTGGACGGTCTACGTGAATTTTGTCTGCCAGCAAATTAACCTTCTACTCGCATTGTCTTGCAGTCAAATTTTCCCCGCCTGAGCTATATTTATATATATATCATGAGAGAGACGGGTCGTTCCTGGAGACCATGTTGATTAGCTCTGCTGACTCTGGTCGTTCCGAGGAGGCCGAACACACGATGATGATGATTATCCCCGATGATAACGACGATGGGCGGCTGGCTATGAGTGATCAAGAAGCATATTCCTTAGTGACCAGAATAGATGATGATGATGCCAGGGTCACGGGGATATTCTCAATGCACATCCCTGATGCTAACACTTTTCCATCCACGTCTGAAAGCGGGCGCCTGCCCGCAAAGGGTTACTTTTAGCGACGGTTAAACGGTTTCCAACAGGAGACGTGTACTAGCTTTGTCCCACGACAGCGACGGTCTGAAGAAGGATTAACTAGTGACACGCAATAATTGACTGCAGAAGCCTGGTCGATGACGACGTACGGACCAATGTACCGGTGCAGGATCTTCTGCCAGAGTCCTGGTCTTCGAACTGGTGTCCAAAGCAGGACCTATTTGCCTTATGAGAACTGAACGGTGTGGTGGGTGTCGTCATACCTGCTCTTTCGGTATTGCTGGCTCACACCTGTGTTATGTTTCGCCATACGGCGACAATGGGCGATCCGATCAATGAACAGTTCATGAAGTGGCGACGTAGCGGAGATTGTGGCAGAGAAAAAGACGGTGTCGAGGGCAAAAGAGGGTTGGCGGCCGAAAACCAGAAAGAAGGGCGAGTAACCGGTGGTGCACTGGACAGCGGTAATATAAGGAAATGTAACGAAGGGAAGAATGATGTCCCAATTTCGGTGGTCGGAGCTGACGTACATGGAGATTATATCAGAGAGCGTGCGGTGGAACCGTTCAGTAAGTCCATTCGTCTGCGGATTGTAGCTAGAACAAGTTTTGTGTATGGTATTGGCAGCGCGAAGAACTTCGGCAACTTTTTCTGAAAGAAACGTCTTGCCGCGGTCACTGAGCAAAACTCGAGGCGCTCCATGTCGCAGGATGATGTTCCGCAGGAAAGAGTCGGCTACTTCGTGAGCACACCGAGACTGTAAAGAAATCGGTCTCTGCGTACTTGGTCAAGTGATGGACAGCAGTCACGATCCAGTAGCATCCAGTCGATGGTAAAGGTAACGGCCCGTACAGGTGAATCGCTACTTTGTCAAATGGAAGAGAAGGACAAGGAACCGGCTGCAGCAAACCAGCACGAGGTGTCCTTTGCCGCTTGCGGGAGTGGATACAACGTACTAGGGGCGACGTACTTCGCGACGCTAATGGAGAGGTCGGGCCAGAAAAATCAACATGATCATAAGTCTTCTGGAAGCGTCTTCTGGAAGCGTCATCGGACTGGATAAGTCTTCTGGAAGCGTAATCGTGAAAAGCTTTGAGTATGCGAAGGCGGAGCTGACGAGGAACGACATGCACCAATTTATGGCCCGTAGTCTGATGATGTGTGCGGTAGACACACCATCTATAACCCACAAGTGGTTGAGCTGGCGTCGCAACCGGCTATTGGATGGTCGCGCCGAGCCACTCAGACGGTCCATTGAAGTTCGGCAATAGGTATCGGCCCGCTTAAGCGAAGGCAGCTCAGTGGCCGTCTCTACTGGAGCATGTTTGAGGGGTTCCATGGGTAAATGTGGCGGTCGTGGCTCGGTAGACGCAGCTTGCGAAGGGAAGGATAACGGGCATTGCGAAAGGTAATCCGGGTCCGAATGCTTTTTGCCGCACTTGAATGTAACGGTGAAGTCAAACTGCTGAACGCAGTATCCATCGGCCGAGGCGCCCAGATGCGTTTTTCATTGTGGATAGCCAGCAGAGGGCATGGTGATCCGTAACTACGGTGAAATGACGACCGTAGACGCACGGGCGAAACTTTTGTATAGACCAGGCGACAGATAGGCATTCCTGTTCCGTAATAGCGTAGTTCTCAGCGGGCGTCAGTGAGTGGCTGGCATACGCTGACTCTTTCTCGAAGCTGAGCATCGCGCTGGAGAAGAACGGAACCAATGCCACACCCACTGGCATCAGCGTGTGATATAGTAGGCGCTGAGTGGTCAAAATGACACAGCCCGGGGTCAGAGGTAAGTGCATTTTTCAGAGCTTGAAATGGCGCTTGGAAATCATCCACCCATATAAAAGGCATGTTGGCGCGCAAGAGCTGATGCAGTGGAGACCCAAGGGTGGCAACGATGCGTATAAAACGCCGAAAATATAATGCTAGGCCAAGGAAGCTTCGCGGGTCTTTTTGTTGAAGGGGTCGAGGGAACTTAATAACGGCAGCTGGTTTGTAAGGATCCAATGTATTCCATCTCTGGAGACGACCTTGTTCGAGCACCTTATTGCTCTTGCTTGCAAAATGGCATTTTTTTGTGTTAGGTTGAAGTCCTGCGTGGGCCGGCAAGTAAGTACCTCGTCAAGGCGCTCCTGGTGCTGTGAAAATGTGGACGAAAAGATAACATCATCATATAGCATAAACAAGTTTTCCATTTTAGGCCATGAAGCACAGGGTTCATCATCCGTTCGAATGTAGCCGGGGCATTGCAAAGGCCAAATGGCATTACAATAAATTCGTAAACACCATTGGGGTGGTAAATGCGGTTTTTACTTTGTCAGCTTCAGGCATCGGGATTTGCCAGTACGCCGACCGAAGGTCCAGACTCGAGAAGTACCCGGCCCCTTGTAGACAATATAAGGCATCGTCTGTGCCGGGCATATGATAGACGTCTTTCTGAGTGATCCTATTGAGTGCCCTGTAGTCGACGCAGAACCGTACAGAAGCGTCTTTCTTCTCGCTGAGTACCACTGGGGAAGGCAAGGAGCTCGTCGACGGCCAAATAATTTTGCGCTTGAGCATGTCAGCGACGTTGTCTTCGATGATTTTCCGTACAAGCGAGGAGACGCGATATGGCCTGCGGCGGATCACGGCTCACGCATCTGTTTTATTTCTGTGCTCCGCTGCAGATGTTTGTGGGAGGCTGCACGAGTGTGCGTCGAAAGATGCTTGGTGCTTCGTTAGGACGTCCGGTCATAGCGTTCTCTGATTAGGCGCCAGGTCTTGACTGATAGTGGACGCAAGAGCCGACATAGAATCAAGCGAGCCAAATAACGTCTGGTTGAAAGGGGGCACGTTACCGGAAACTGCTGACGCAGGGGCATTGTGGGCAACTGAAGCTATAGTTGTTCCGCCGGCCAGTAAGACCGCCTTATTCGTAGTTTTAAGCACAGCAAGAACCGCATACCCGCACAAAAACCGAACAAGGCAGGTTTGGATGGTGATTCTCTGGTGTATGAACTGGGAAGAGGGCACCACCACATCGCCAGCGTTAATTTGGTTCAAGTAGACCGAATTCCCTCACAACCAGCTTCCAAAACATGATCACATTTCAGCTTGAGTTTGTGCTGTGGCGAATCTAGGCAACTGGAGTTTTCAGTATCATCAATACGGATGGTGGGTACACGGCAGGAAATAACGGCCGAGGCAGAGGAAAGAAAGTTCCATCCAAGGACAAGCTGGTGAGCACAGGTCGAAAGAACAGCACATTCAATAAAATGGCGGAGTTTTCCAAATAATACGCGTACGGTACAATAAGCGAAGGGCTTGATGTCCTGATTATTTGCGCCACGTAAATAGGGACCGCCATACGGAGTTTTGACCTTTTGCAGACGGGAACACAGATCAGCATGAATCAAAGAATTACTAGCTGCAGTATCCACTAACGCTTCCACTTGAATTTCTTCGACGAGAACAGATAACAGGTTACAGAGAAGTTCGGGAGGAGTTCTATTCGGTCCATAAAATGCAGTTTTCCCTCAAAAAAACGCATCGTCTAGTTTTCCTGGTGTTTGTTGGGGACATTGGAGTTCGAGACAGGACGGAGAGGCGACAAAGCACGACGGAAGGCTGAAGGGGAACGACGTCGTGTCTGGCGGGAATCGCGAGGGAAGCTTCTGGCGTCATGAACGGCGAAGGTTGGTGCGGAGGTGACGAGTACAGGAGCTGACGAGGGGCGTATACAAAGTTGCGGTCGCACTCATACGGTGAGTGACCCCGGCGTGCTTCCAGCCGGCGTCGCCGACAAAACCGCGAAATATGCCCTCTGATGCCACCGTAATAATGCACTGGCGACGCGCTTGCTGGACGCGAAGGTCGCCACGCTGGGAATGGAGGCGATAAAGGCGAAGGCGCAAAAATAGCCGTCAAGTGGCCATGAGTAGTTGGAGGAGAATTCGCTCCATGGGCTGGGATGGTCTCAGTAACAGCTTCGGAGTACGAATGGATGTGCGTAGGAACAGGACCACAAGGCTGTGCAACGTCGGTCATGCACGCTAGCTCCTCTTTGATTAAGTCACGCAGCCCACGGGCGTGTACGTGGGTGTCCTGGGAGCAGGTATTATCACGCTGCTGTAGCTCCTCTCATATGATTGTGCGGATAAGAGTATGAAGTTGTGAATCCGGAAGGTAGCAGGAACGCGAACAATCATGTTGGAGGCGAATAGACTTCAGGTGGTCCAAACGCTGGCAGATCTTGCGTACATCCGCAATGGTGGTAGGGTTTTAAACAGCCAGAGCATTAAGGAGAAAGAGGCAATCCCTTTCATGATGGCGGCGCTTGGTCGGTTTACGACATGTTATTGTCAGTTCGATGGCACAGGGCGATGACATCTTCGATGTACGACGCGTATGTCTCTTTCGGGAGCTGCACACGGACCGCCAGTTGCCCTTTGGCTTCATTCTAACGGTTTGAGGACGTCCAAAAATACGGCTTAGCTCTTCGACAAAGTAGGCCCAATCAGAGATGCCTTTCTCAATATTGCTTAACCTGGTCTGCGCCGCTTCGATCAGAGAAATTGAGACGTTCTGAAGTTTGAATTTGTCGTCCCATCGGTTGAATGCGCTTACCCGGTTGAATAATCAAGCCAGTCTTCGACATCGTCACCGTGCAGACCAGAGAAAAAGGGAAGTTTGCGCTCGCGGCCGGTTAGGGGAAAAACTAGCTGAACCGGGGCCGCAGTGGTGCTGCCCGGCTGGCTGCTCTCGTGCTTCATGCGGGTGGTGGGCAGCAGGAACCTCCGACCTGAACGGAGCTCCAGTGGTGCCCTGCGAGAGGTAGACAGTGGGACTAAAAGCATCCTCCACCACTTGAGAGAGACGGGTTGTTCCTGGGGACCGCGTTTGTAAGCTTGCTGACTCCGAACATTGCGAGGAGGCTGAACGCACGATGATGATCATCCCCCGATTACAATGGGGATCGGCGGGTGGCTATGGGTGATCCAGGAGAATACATCTTGGTTACCAGAATGGATGGTGATGATGCCAGATTCACTGGGAATATTCTCAATGCACATCCCTGATGCTCACAAAATAAATAAATAAATAAACAAATATATATATATATATATATATATATATATATATTTATATATATATATGCGTGTGTGCGCGGTTGTGTGTGTATACAGGGAAGTTCGGCTTATGGGACCATTAGGGACAGGTGTGATCGAAGAGGTGCTGGGAATTGAGATGGCCAAGTGAGCTCTGTCCGACGTTCGGCTCGGTAGACTCCTGTTTCGCCCTTGGCGTCGTTTTAAGTCTTGAACACATAATGAATATCCACGCGGAAGGATATGAACTCCATTTAGGGGCTATACAAATTCATTCAGTCTCTTTCATATTCTTCACAACCCTCGCGCATGGTGGAGTAGCACCCCTCCTCGTGAATAACGGTGAAGAGGGGACCATACGGTTGTACTCCGGCTTCAACCGGTCTACAAATGAACTATTTCGCATCCACGGTGTCAGCTGACCAGAGAAGAGGTGATGCGGTAGACGAGGTAGTCCAACAGCAAAGTGCACCTAATCTCTCTGTATGGGCCCTTGTATTTAGCAAAAGGTTTTGGCGAGAGATGTGGTTTAGAACGCGGCATCGAAGGCCAGTATAATAAATATGCCATTCAGGTATGCCGTGGGATATGATCGTCACGATTAGGCTTCTGATATGTCTATATTTGACACGGTCGCAAAGGCCGAGCTGGAGACCATCTCCGGCGTGTTTCGCTTCTTGGCGAGCCGGAGCGCAATCGAAAGAATCTAGACCTTATGGCAAAATAGCAACGAAACTGCATGACAGGTCACTTCCGTACAGGGAAAAGAATCAAAAGAATATAGTCGTCGGCGTGGACCTGTTGCACGAGCTTTTTACAATGCGGAATACCCCGTCCCTGTCAGAATGGTCCGACGCTACGTAGATCAGAATATCCCCTGCAGGCTGCCGAGAATGACATTCTGTTGTTCAGCTTGCACTACACTCGCGGTTCCAGCAGCAACAGACAATTACTACATTGGGGCTCATTCATTTCCCCTGTTGTTGCATAGAGCGTGATAGTTTTCAATTTTCTCGAGTGGAAAGTACGCGAGCGGTGCGACGTTGAGGGTACGTGAAAGAAAAAAAAGTCCCTCGCACTTTCCCGAGGGGGAGAGTGTGTAAGTGCGAATGCACGGTAGTTGATTGTGCGATTACGGTGGATATCGTGATCTTAATGAGTAGTCGAGAGATCACACACACGCACACAACTACAAAGAAAGATATTTCACTCGTTATTGCTGTTACCATTGCCCGGTCCGCCATCATCGTTATCGAGATGCTGGACCAGCGACCGCTCTCGACGACGGCGCGCGCTCGACTAATACCCTCCCGCGCCACGCGGCCGCTACACGAGCACCCTGTCGCGTCGGAATGCGGAGCGCCCGCTACGCGAGCGAGAGCTCTCCCGCCCGAAGTGGAGAGGAGGCGCCCAACACCCGCAGTCACTGAGCGGAGAGAGGAGGAGGAGAGTAGCGCCCGCCGTTACGGCGAGGGCTACACGAGCGGCCTCACTCGTCGGAATGCGGAGCGCCCGCTACGCGAGAGCTCTCCCGCCCGAAGTGGAGAGGAGGTGCCCAACACCCGCAGTCACTGAGCGGAGAGAGGAGGAAGAGAGTAGCGCGCGCCCATCTCCCCCCGTTGCTAGGAAAGACGAGGAGCGCGCGCACCCGCAGCTGCTGCTATGCGGACGACGGTGGCGGACGATTCAGGCTGCTTAAGAAGTGCATTAGCACTTAAAATGCCTGAATTGAATTGACTGTGCAATATCAACCACACAGGGTCGAACCGTTTCGCCATGAACCTGTAACCGTTATTTCTTTTTCGGTTCAGTTCTGGTTTTAGGTTCGGTTACGGTTCGACAATGATACACCCGCCCACACACATGTATATATAACATGAGAAATATGATATAGATATATGATATATAGATATAAATAATATAAATATATATCATATAACTATATATATATATCTATCTATATTTAATATATCTATATTATATGATATCTTATCTTCCTATATATATCTATATATCTCTATATATATATCTATCTCATCTATATATTGCTATCTATCCTATCTATCTTATTATATATCCTATATATATTGTAATGAACCAACGTTCAAAGCCTACGACGCCACGTTTATTCTGCCCCTGAACGAGCTCCGCGCCGCTTCTATCTTCTCTTCCAGTCGGCCGCTGTCCTCTGCTCTGCTGGTGAATTTGCCGCTAACATGCCCGCACCTTCAGCTCCTCTGCCCGCAGCAGAGGAGCTGAAAAGCCCTTATGAAGTCTCTTCTCGGTGGACACGTCTCGTGGTTCGATGGGTGTACGTCACCGCTCGCGGGAAGTCTTTCTTTCTGGTTTGTTCGAGGGCCATGTCGGGTTCCGTAAAAATTGTGTTTTGCGGGCCAAAACAGGCGGCATGCTGTTCTTAAAGCAGGTGTGTGTTAGGCTGCTCTTGTTGGTCTTGTAGAACGGGTGGTTGGTTTCGTTGCTGGGGGAATTTGCCTGTTCTTTGTGGGATTCTAAGTTTCTCTGACCGGATGGTAAGCTTTGTGCGGCTCGGTAGCTGGTTCCTGACGGCATGTCCTTCCGGTTGATATCATCAGCCTTAGCTGAAACGATAGCTTGTTCTTTAAAATATACTTGAGAGGCGTCAGCAGATGGGTTGCTGGGCGTATTCATCTCTATCGTCTTCTAGCGTTTTTGTAACGACAGGAAGCGTTCCGTGCGGTTGTTAGTTTCGCTCGTCGCGGAGAACGGAACGTTGTCTTTCTGCGTCATTTTGTGGGATATTGGAGGCGGTTCCCTCCATGTATGACCTTCATGGTTGTCTGTAGGGCCACCTCTTCTTCTTTCAGCGACATCAGTTCAGCGCTGATCCCTTTCTCGATCCATCTCTGGGGGATTTTCAGCTCGTTTGCCTCCATCGGTTCTTGTTGGCCTTCCCACAGGCAGAGGTTGAGTGGCAGTGACGACCGGCCCTCCGTCGTCCACAACCTCTGCGAGCATTCAGGAGTTGAAAGTGTCTCATCTTCAAGGAAGACCTCCAACGGCATGGAGGAAACCGTCGGCTGGTTACAGGTTTGGTACGGAGGCTCGACACTGGGGCCCTTGTTGGGTCACAATCGGCGTCGTCTTTCTGGTTGCCTCCGCCTCCTTCGCCGCCGCATTACTTAAAGCAGAACCAGGGTCCCGATTCTCTGCAAGGGTCTGCATAGAATCTTGCAGGCGAGGCCCATCTGTATCCCGGGTTGCACCCTGCTGAAGGTGAGGTTTCACTGCAAGGTGGATGAAATCTTGCAGGCTCAAATCTCGTGGTTGCAGCGCGAGGATTGCAGTTTCGTCAAGGTCAGAAAGGCTACCTATGACATATTGCCTGGCTGCAGGAGACAGCCCAGGAAGAGCGCAGTCTACGAGTAGGCGGAGCTTGTCATAGGTGTAGACCTTGAGGTCCTCTCCGCAGCCTTGGCAGCGGCTGCCCATCTCCATGTAGCCGGTGGAAGAGGTATCTGCGAAATTACGGAACAGTGCTCAGCGCATCGCTCCAGCTTGCCCAGGTCGAATGGTGTATCCGTCGTAGAGACTCCATACCCGAGCCGCGTAGCGCAGGCGTTCTTCTGAGATTGACCGCTTGATGGCCTCAGGCCACGCATGGCAGGCGCCAAGGCTGTCAATCAGCTGTACCCAGCGAACAGCGTCGTCCTGTAATCCAAGAAACGCCGGTACGTCCGCGAGGGTATGCGATGAAAACGGGATGCCACGGACCGCGTATTCAGGAGCAGGCACGACGTCGTCAAGCCGCAGGCCCACCTCTGTCAGGGCCTGGACAGCCCATAAAGGGTTGCCGCCACAGGCAGCACTGGTCGTCATCGGGAAAGGTCGCTCACTTACGAAATAGAATCGAAAGTGTAGAAATCACGCGCGAACCGTTGACGCAGCTGC
Source organism: Haemaphysalis longicornis (assembly GCA_013339765.2). Taxonomy (NCBI): domain Eukaryota; kingdom Metazoa; phylum Arthropoda; class Arachnida; order Ixodida; family Ixodidae; genus Haemaphysalis; species Haemaphysalis longicornis. Next base: position 58,799,277 of record CM023452.1, read on the forward strand.
GAGCCAAGAAGCCGTAGGCCGCTGGGGAAGGTCGCGCCCAAGGCTGGCTGGCCTGGGGGATGGGCTGTCCTTGCGTTCGGCGCTCGTTCCGGGACCGCGATCCCACCTATGAACTCGTGCAGCAGGGCTAGAAGGCGTCACAGGCCTTGGCCGCTGCTGAGGGCCGTCCCTGCGGGGGGATCGCCGCTAGGGAGAACAGGTCCTTGAGGATGGGTTGCATCAGGGCTTGAAGCCGTGTCGACTGCGCCACTTGTAATTAACCAACGTTCGATGCCTACGACGCCATGTTTATTCTGCCCCTGATCGAGCTCTGCGCCGCTTCTTCCTTCCCTTCCAGTCGGCCGCTGTCCTCTTTGCTTTGCTGGTAGATTGGCCGCTGACCCCGCCTGCAGCTTTTCTTTGGCGAAGCACCATGCCTTATACAATATATATATATATATATAATATATATATATATATATATATATATATATATATATATATATGTATATTGTCACGTGTTTCATCGGCGCCAAGAGACGACTGTGAGGACGAAGAAGTGGTTGAGTGCGCGTGCTCTCTCATCATTGTCATTCAGAGCTCTGGCGCTCGCGCTCGGAACCCTGTGCTCGAGCTATCCGATTAAAGAGGCTCCGGCTGCTTGTTCTGACCCGGTCGTCTCCTTCAAGGACCCCGGCTCAGCATCTGCGTGTTTATAGTACGCGACACTGGTGGAGGTTGCTGGGTACGACTACCCCATGCAAAGGACCCCTTCGGCCAGCCCGGAACGGCCTAGCCCTGTCCACACACCTGTCCATCGGGCTAGTCGTCGCCAACGCGGACTGTCTCCAGAGTACGGTCGCCTTGACTTCACGGCACCTAGACGTCAGGCTTCGGAACCTCAAGTAATGGCGCAAGCACTTACTCCCCAGGTAACTCTCCAACAGCCACGTACTCCGGCCATCTTTCACGGTGAGGTGTTTGAGGACGTCGAGGACTGGCTGGAGCAGTTTGAGCGGGTCGCATCGTTCAACCAGTGGGACGCTCGCCAAAAGCTGCGTGAGGTCTATTACGCGCTCGAACATGGTGCAAGGACGTGGTTCGAGAACCGCGAGGCGAGGTTGTCTACGTGGGAAGAATTCCGGCAGGAGCTTCTGGAAAGTTTCGCCACCACAGACCGTCGGGACCTTGCACAGCGGCTGTTGGAGTCGCGGATCCAGAAACCCAATGAAACCGTGACTATGTTTACGGAGGACATGGCGCGGTTGTTCAAGAGGGCTGACCCTGAAATGTCGGAGCCGAGGAAGCTGCGCTACCTGATGCACGGCGTTAAAGAACAGCTCTTCGCAGGTCTCGTACGAAACCCTCCTCGCACGGTGAAAGACTTCGTCAGGGAGGCAACAGCCATCGAGCGAGCCCTGCAAGAGAGATGCCGGCAGTTCAACCGCGTGAACGGCACTTCGTCCGGTACTGCTGGCGCCCTAACAAGTATGGCCAATGACACAACCCTTCGAGACATCATCCGCTCAATTGTACGAGAAGAGCTGCAATTGAGTGGGATTGGCGGGCTGGAACCTGCGCCTGCCTCGGTTGCTGATGTGGTTCGCCAAGAGATCCGACAAGCGCTTTCGATCGCGGAGCAGCAGGTACAGCCGCCACAGGCGAGTTATGTAACAGCTCTCCGTCGCCAGCTGCCCATCGCACACACGCCACTGCCGCCCCTGGCGCCTCGAACCGACCCCCGACTCCAGAGAGCAGATTCCGCCACGTACTCTCGGTCCCAACAACAGAGTTCGTATGGAACGCAGGTGCGCAAGACGGACGTTTGGCGCGATGACAACAACCAGCCACTGTGCTATCATTGTGGCGAAGCAGGCCACGTTTACCGCCGTTGCCCGTACCGTGAAATTGGACTTCGTGGCTTTTCACCCGCCGCCTCACAAACCTCGCTTTGGCCAAAGACCTGCGGAAATCGAAGCTTACCTTGCTGCCAGACAAAGTCCCGCGCCGATCCTCCGACGTTCGCAGTCACCTCCCCCGCCGATCCTCCGACGTTCACAGTCACCGTCTAGCGGCTCGTCACCTGACCGTCGAGACCCCCGAGGACCGCCGCGTGGAAGATCCCCTAGCCCTGGGCGGGGAAACTAACCGCCGCAACCTCAGGAGGCAAGGTTGCTACCGGCAGGCCTTGGCAAGACCTTCGAAAACCAACTACGCCGCCGACCGAAGACACGACCTCGCCGATACGACAAACGATGACCTCGTCGACCGAACACGCAGCGTCCCCAGCAGAACACGCGACCTTGCCGACAGCACCCACTATCCCGCCGACGGGAGCCACGACGTCGCCGTCTGACCGCACGGCGAGTAGAATAAGTATCGGTGAAATTGGCAGCGCGGACATTTTAATCTCCATAGACGGGCACCAATTAACTGCTTTAGTCGACACTGGTGCGGACTACTCCGTAATCAGCCAAACACTCGCTGATCGCCTAAGAAAAGTAAAGACACCGTGGTTCGGGCTCCAGATTAGATCGGCTGGTGGTCACCTGATGACGCCTGTGGGCAAATGTACCGCCAGGATTGGTATCGGCGACTCCGAGTTCGTTGCAAGTTTTGTCGTCCTCCCCGAGTGCTGCAAGGATTTAATTCTAGGAATGGACTTCTTAAGTGAGCACAACGCTGTCATCGACGTTGGGGAACGCTCCATTAAGTTCGCCGCGAGCAATCGCCGCCCAGAACATGGAGTACGCCGTGCGCCGTTGCGTGTTATCGACGATGATGTGAACGTGCCGCCGCGGTCCTGCAGGATAGTTTCTGTGATGTGTGATGTTCGCTGTACCGTCGATGGTATCACCGAGCGTATGGACGCCCTATTGCTGAATCACGACATCGCAGTTGCTCGAGGCGTGCTGCACCTCACCGAGGGCCGTGCGGAATTATTGCTGACCAATTTTGGCAAGGAACGCCGCCACGTCGCTAAGGGTGCCACCGTTGCTTACTTCGAGGAAATCGCGGGCAACGATGACTGTTTCGTATTAGAAGGCACTGAACCTGGCGAAGGCGCTCCCGATCCTATCCTTGACATCAATTCGAGCTTACGTCACGCGGAGCAGCGAGCCCTTCGTGAGTTGCTAATGAGCTTCAAAGGCTGTTTTTCATCATCGTCTGCTGTGCGTCAAACACCACTGACGAAGCATCGCATCATTACTGCCGACGCTGTGAGACCTATTCGCCAAAACCCGTATCGTGTATCTACCAAGGAGCGCGACGCCATCCGAAGCCAAGTAGAACAGATGTTGCAAGACGACGTTATCCAGCCATCTCGGAGTCCGTGGGCGTCCTCCGTGGTTTTTGTAAGAAAGAAGGACGGGACATTGCGATTCTGCGTAGATTACAGGAAGCTTAACCAAGTCACAAAAAGGACGTGTACCCGCTGCCGCGGATCGACGACTCCCTCGACAGGCTTCGTCATGCCCGTTACTTCTCATCGATGGATTTGAAAAGTGGGTATTGGCAAATCGAGGTTGATGAGCGCGACCGCGAGAAGACCGCCTTCATAACACCAGATGGTCTTTATGAGTTTAAGGTTCTCCCTTTGGGCTGTGTTCCGCACCTGCCACATTTCAAAGGATGATGGACACTGTTTTATCTGACTTGAAGTGGCAGACGTGCTTGGTTTATCTCGACGATGTCATCGTGTTTGCACCCACATTTGAGGAACACTTGCGACGGCTATCTTCCGTTCTTCAGGCCATTCGATCGGCCGGTCTCACGCTGAAAGCGGAAAAATGTCATTTTGGATACCAGGAGCTACTTTTCTTGGGCCATGTTGTCAGCCACGCCGCTGTCAAACCCGATCCTGAGAAGATAGCATCGGTGACCAAATTCCCGACCCCTGCGGACAAAAAGGCTGTTAGACGATTTCTAGGCCTTTGTTCCTATTACCGGAGGTTTATAGAAAACTTTTCAAACATCGCGGCCCCGTTAACGTCTCCCCACCCGTAATGATGTCACCTTCCATTGGACTGGGGAGCACCAGGCTGCCTTCGAAGAACTCAGGTTTCGCTTACAAATGCCGCCGGTACTCGCCCACTTTGACGACGAAGCTGCGACCAATGTCCATACAGACGCTAGTAACGTCAGTCTTGGAGCTGTACTTGTACAGTCGCAAGACGGTGCGGACAGAGTCGTCGCGTATGCAAGCCGAAACCTTTCTCGGGCGGAGACCAACTATTCGGCAACGGAAAAAGAATGTCTGGCCGTTGTATGGGCGGTGATGAAATTTCGCCCCTACCTCTACGGCCGCCCTTTCCAAGTAGTAAGCGACCACCACTCCCTGTGTTGGATGGCCAATTTAAAGAACCCCACGGGACGTTTAGCTCGCTGGTGCCTCCGACTTCAGGAGTTCGACCTAACGGTGATTTATAAGTCCGGAAAGCAACACTCTGACGCTGACTGCCTTTCACGAGCGCCAGTCGAGCACGCCGACAATGAAGATGATGATGACGACACGGCCTTCCTCGGAGCGCTGGACGCTACCATCTTGTCTCAGCAACAGATGGAGGACGAGGAGTTGCGGCCCCTTTTAGACTTTTTGCAAGGCCGGAATAGCAACGTTCCGAGGCCCTTCGCACGCGGGTTGAAGTTCTTCTGCTTGCGTAACAACATCCTTTACAAGCGAAACTTTGCTCCTTGCGGAAGGGACTACCTCCTAGTTGTCCCCGCGTGTCTTCAAACTGAAATACTACGGGCGTGCCACGACGACCCAGCGGCTGGCCACCTGGGTTACGCTCGGACGACGTCCAGGATAAAACAGAATTATTACTGGCCGAACCTTGCCGGGCCCCCGTGAAGCAGTACATACGGACGTGCCGTGAATGCCAACGACGCAAGACTCCGCAGGGCCGACCAGCTGGATTACTGCAGCCGGTTCAAGTACCGAAAAGACCATTTGAGCAGATAGGCATGGATTTCTTGGGACCCTTTCCAACCTCTCACGCAGGCAACAAGTGGATAATTGTCGCCACCGACTATTTAACGCGGTACGCAGAAACGAAAGCGCTTCAGCGCTGCACAGCACTCTCCGTGGCACAGTTTCTCATTGAAAACATCGTTCTGCGCCACGGCGCCCCGTCGATTCTTATTACAGACAGGGGAGCCGCGTTTAATGCCGACCTTGTACGCGCCATAACGAACCTCACAGGTACCTCCCACCGGCAATCAACAGCTTACCACCCGCAAACGAACGGCCTGACCGAGCGGTTGAACAAAACCCTTGCTGACATGCTGAGCATGTACGTTGATGTGGAACACAAATGCTGGGACGAAATTCTTCCTTATGTGACATTTGCTTATAACACCGCCCGGCAAGAAACAACGCGCATGACACCGTTTTCACTTGTCCATGGACGCGAGGCAGAAACCAAGCTTGATGCAATGCTGCCTCACGATGACGGCGACGGCGGCGAGGACGTCCAGAGTTTTATCCAGAAAGCCGAAGAAGCGCGTCAGCTAGCGTACCACCGAATCACAAAACAGCAGCTGCAGGATTCTCTCCAGTACAACGCCCGCCACAGGCACGCCGCTTTCGAACCTTTGGGGACCGTGTATGGGTGTGGACCCCAATAAGACGTCGAGGACTGTCGGAGAAACTTCTAAAGCGTTACTTCGGTCCCTACCGTGTCCTTCAACAACGTAGCGACGTCACTTACACCGTGGTTCCCGAAGACTGCACTTCAACGAGACGGCGTCGCTTGCGCCCGGACGTAGTGCACGTAGTGCGCATGAAACCTTATTTTTCAAGGACATAACACACCCGCTCCGGTTGTCGGTGTGTCCACACAAGCATCGAGATGATGCTTCCTTTGGAAGGGGGGGGGGGTAAATGTCACATGTTTCATCGGCGCCAAGAGACGACTGTGAGGACGAAGAAGTGGTTGAGTGCGCGTGCTCTCTCATCATTGTCATTCAGAGCTCTGGCGCTCGCGCTCGGAACCCTGTGCTCGAGCTATCCGATTAAAGAAGCTCCGGCTGCTTGTTCTGACCCGGTCGTCTCCTTCAAGGACCCCGGCTCAGCATCTGCGTGTTTATAGTACGCGACAATATATATAAATATAATGAGAAAAAACTTCGAACATGGTAGAAACCACGATTGTTGCCAACGCGTCACCAAAGACTTGCCTTCGTCGGGGAAAAACCTCGCCTGACCTGCACGATTTATATAGGGGTGAGTCCCGAGGTGAGAGTAGCGAAGGAAGTGGAATTGAGAGAGTGGATTGATTTGGGAGTGTGTGGGAGGAGATATTGAGGGGGAAAGAAATTTGTATAGTTTGAGCTGCGAAGTCGATAAGAGGGAAAATTGGTGGGGAGAAAGGATCGCAAGGATTTACAGGGAAGACAGCGTTAGGCACTGTCTTGTTTGTACCTAATTCAAATAATATGACCCATCCCTTTTCTCCTCATGTGGTCACCTAATTCCTTTTGTTTTCATTCCATAGCTTCCTGTTTATTACGCGGAAGCATCCCTCCAACCATTTCTCTGAAATTCCATATTATTTATATTTTTTTTCTGAATGTTTTGTTCCGCTTTGTCTTGTGCCCCATACGTCCCTATAACTTTATCCTTTGGTTTTTGAGTTTCTGAAAAGGCCTGTTCCAGGAATGCTGCTATTGGCGATACGTGCCATTTCAGTTGTGGGGTTATTACTTTTTCTTTGTGTTTGTCTGTGTGTGGTTTTCCGTTTTTTTTCTTGATCGGGTTCTTTCCCCCGTCTCTGACTTTTCTTTTCACCTGGGGTTCCGTGCGAAGATTCAAACCCAGTCAAAAAATTATCCTTCCCAACATTAAAGCATCCATTTGAAACACTACCCTATTTTGCTCAATAATCACAGAATAAAAAGATATTTTCAGAAGTCCGAAAAGTCACTTCCGGAACGAAGAACAATCTTGTTAGATATTTAGCCGCAGTCCAAAAGTATGTCTTTCTCGGAAATCAGTCGTAAACCTTTGTCTTCGTGCTGGATGCGACAAAGGCAAACATGTTAGGGCGTACGATATTGTAATTGCCCAAACAGCAAATACTTGTTCAACGTTCATTCAAATTACATGTGCAATCCTTCGTACACTATTGGTGTGCCAAAATGCTCGTTCGGTCACACGCACTGCATTAGGAAAACTGGTTATCTTAAGAGCCGGCACCCAAATGCGAAAGGGAAAGTTACTCTGAAGGAAGCCTCAACAGCAGTCGCGCAACTTTTCATCTGGCGGCGTTAGACTTTCGAGGATCTGAAGTTGTAATTACTGCGGTGAGAGCTTAGGTCTCGAGCAGCCACAAAATTCAAATAATCCTTTTTTTTTCCATAAATGGGACTTCCTTGAAATATTGCAAATTACCGCTTCTAAAGAACCATACAGCATAGTGACTAGATGTCTTCCCTTCCCCAAAGCAAAGCACTGCGTCGCAGGCACATGCAGTGACAGTTGCCTGATTTACATGCAACGGTTCTGTGCCGCGAATATTTCAAGTATTGTTTCACAGATGGCAACAGAAGTATTACTGTTATACGCACGCGGCTCATGCCCTTGGTGTCCGGGTTTACATCACAAACTGCTCTGCGTTTCAGCCCTTTATTAATTACGGCCTTATGTTTGTACTGAAGATGTCTTGGAATACCTGTCATCTGTGGTTTTGGTGGGAGGCTGTTCTAACCATGCGAGGACTGTCCTAGCTATTGACATAAGCAAGGCGTGTGTCAACGTTAGTCACGGTGCAATATTAGAGGTCCTAAGTTGTCTTCTCCTCAAAAACACGGTTCGTGACTTTATCGGACGCTTTCTTCAACACTGGTCTTTTTCAATTCGCATAAATCGTGGCAGGTTCGAAGAGTTTACACCAGCACGCGGCGTGCCAAACGTCTCTGGTGTTTCTCAGCTACTTTTGGCACCTTTCGCCGCAAGCTCGGCACCTTTCCAGTATCCAGGACTTGTATTTCCTCATGTAAAGGGATGACATTACAGTATGGACAGTTCATCCGGACCTGTCACGAGAAGCAGAGTGCCTTCAGCAAGCCTTATCACATTGCGAAAAACGGTGTGGGTATGTGGGCCTCACCTTTCTCAAGGGGACACTGCTGCGCTTCCCTTCGCGAATACGTGAGGACATCTCTATCTTGCATTACCTCAGATCGCACTACAGCTGAATGGGTCCGCCATTCCCTTTGTTGGACACCTTCGCTTTCTGGGATTGGCGATATCGGCTTCAGGTTAAGCCGCTCAGTGGCTTCTATCCGGTCGACGGAAGGTCGAAGAAAGGCTCACCTTGTTTTGCGCATTTCGCACAAGTCTCGCAGGGCCTGCTGGACGATTTGTTGTCTGCCAGTGCCCTATGTATTACAGCCAAGGCTCGTTGACCACGCTCAGTTACAGAACATGACGCAAGCGGAATGAAACTGGCTGTAGGATACTAACAGAGCCACCATGCGACTATTACTGGCCTTCCTCGCCTAACACCAATTCCACAACTCCAGTGAAAAGCCCAGAAAAACACTATAGATGAACTCATTTGACAGCGTCTTTCCACACGCCTGCTGAAACATGGATTAGTTCCGGAGGCAGCAGTTCTCGCTGCGTACATAGGCCTGCCGCCGAATACGATGTCGCCCTTTTCCGCCGCGAGGCTGCCCTGGCTGTGCCATTAGGTGACGCAAAACCAGCCTCCGACAAAGCTACACGTCTGTTTTTCTGGCCTTCACCAGCCTCCGGATGCCCTCCTTCGTGTCACTGACTCTGCCTCAGATACAACCGCAGGTTGTCCAGGCTTTTGTGGATGCCGGGGCACACGATTGCTTCGTCACCACGCCCTTAACATGTCTGTCTAACCCCTCCCTAAACGAAAGTTACGCGTACAAGACACTTCAAGCAGTCCCATGCTTGCTAGCAGAACGTACTGCCATTCCGGACTGCCTCAAGGCGCTTGCATCGACAATGACTAATCGAGACAAGCTGGAACTTTATACGGATTCAACAGCAGTAATTCGAGATTTGCATCGCCTCCTTCATTGTACAAGCCTGGCTGCACGCATTCAGGAGAATATGGACACTTATCCATGTCCTGTCCGCGTTTTGTGGTTTCGCCGGGACATGCTGCCTGTCCAAACAGCGGCGGATTGCTCCTGCCACAGTGACCACGAACTGCCACCACCGCTTCTTCCAGCATCTTATAGAAGACGTGCTGATGAAAATGGACACACTGCATGACGCCAGCGGTGCTTTAGGTCCACTGCGTAGAACTGGCCTCCTCAGTGCACTCGCTCGTTGGGAGGAGGTGATTATGTTGAGGCTTCGGGTTGGGGTGGCATTGTCCCGAGCAGTTACCCACGCTTGGCGTGGCAGTTATCGCGCACCGCTTGCGGATACTTGCCCCTTCTGTTTGCTTCCTGCATGAGAAGCTGACGTTGAACACTTGCTCTGGACTCGGCCAGGTCTTAGAGACGCCTGCACGCAACACCTGCGAGGCACAAGGCTCCCTACTGTGAGAACCCCAGATGCCAAGTGGTAGATATATGGGCCCCAGCAGCGGTCTTTTCTAGGATTTTTGCGTGTTACAGGTGTAGTGTTCTACAAATGAAAACGTTTGTTATGCCGAAGGGCAATTATCTCGCAAACAGAAAAACAAGCCCTTTTTTGATGCGGCCCTTTACTTAGCGAGATGAAAACAAAGAAAATAACAATGCCCTTGTAATCATTTATGAACCTAAGGCTTATGCCTTCAACGGAACATTCTATCCTGTTAAAGCTGTTCAGCAATTGCACCTCACTGGAACCCCCAACCACTACCCTCTACTAAGTGGCTATAAATGGCCATAGTAACCGCGGGGAAGTGAGAGATGATTAGACTTTTGTGCTAATGCAACACGTGATCCTTGTATGGAGGTCCAGTAAAGCTTGATTGATTGACTGATTGAACGTTTAATACAATTTTTCACATAACGTTTACAAACTTGGCTACTCTCTCGCTTGGTTCAGTTCTATTGAAGCGTAAAAGTAGCTGTTATCTCCGTTTCCGAGATCGTACAGTTCTGGTATTCCTTTTTGTACTCTCGAGGCCGTACTTTCAAAAGACTCATGTCAGAAGCTTTCAGGCAGGAGATTCTCGTGGTGTAGTGTTGGATTACATATACTAAAACTTGGCGGCCTTTTACACCCAACTAACTGACATTCAGGGCGTCATTGGAACTCATCTTTCATCATATTGCAGCTTGCCCATCGCTCCACTGAAAAATGGTAAAATTATTCCTTTTTTCACGCATGATTGGAAAGGCATTTCTGAACCTTTTTCTGGGGGGATTTCTTCATTCCGTCTTCTGTAGAGTTTCCGAACGCTGCGTCGTCTCTGGTCGTGCAGCAGTGCGGGTTTCACAGAGCACAAACAGATGGCGCCATGCACGTCACATTGGGGCCGCATTAGTTGTCTGTGCCAAAAAAGGGGACGCCTAACACTGTCTCGACGAGGAGGAAAACGCTCGGCGCCTTCTGTAAATCATGTGTGGGTACGTGGGCGTTGCACTGTACACCCGATTCATTACACCGGCAGCGTGGTAAAACAAAAAAAAACCATTCGGGCTTGGCGCATCCCTCTTTGCGTTCCAGAGAAAGGACTTCTAAAAAAAACGTTACAAGTAAGCTCCAATAGATTTGTCAGGGACATTTCTTCGTGCGAT
>CM023452.1:58810077-58965584 GCA_013339765.2 Haemaphysalis longicornis
CATTGGAGATAGACTAGAAGACCACGCTGACAGACCTGCACAACACTCCCGCGCATCTATCCAGTGCTGCACACTGCCAAATGCACCTTCATGAAACATAAAACGCCTTGTGAAAGAAAGTCCCTATGCGAAACAACAAATCAGCGCCTTCTTCCAAATCGCCTGTTTTACATCATGCGCTGACGGTTTCTCTTTGAACGTGTAAGCCTTCACTTCGGCACAAAGTCATAACATACCCCATGATACAACTACTCCACAAACACAATGATAAAATATCTTACATCTGTATAGTAAAGTATGACTTTCGGGGCAGCTTCCAAGAACTTAAAGGAAGGTCACTGTAGTGAGTTTACTGATAAGTAAGGACCTTTCCTCTCCCTGAAGCTATCGCAACACCACCCTCAGAAGCTCCGGCGGAAGCTGTTCTAGAACATGATTAACAGGATCCTTATGTACTTCTAAAAACAGGCTTGTGTCTACTTCTATAACAGGAGCCTATGATCTAAAACAGGCTGTTGCGGCAGTGTTTTTAATCTAGCAAAGGCCTATGATACTGCTTTGCATTATGGGACTACCGCCACCTGAATTGATTCCGTGTGTCTGGCAATAGAATAGGCACCCTTTCTAGTTATTTGTCGGAGCGACCTCTTCGCTAAAGTTGGTGTTCATGGGCAGTAAAGAGGCGTGTCTTAAGGCGGTATTTTGACCTGCCCACTGTTCGGGTTTAAAAAACGAGCTCATTTTGGGAAGCCAATGCCACCTACAATTTCTATCCTACTTATGTACAAGACGTCCAAATACCCCTTAACTCACTGAACATATGAATCTGTTAACTTAAAGTCCAGCTTCACATCAACAAACTTGGCAGAGGAGATTACAAGAACAATGTTTATACTCAGCGAGAAAGCAGGTTCCAGCATTTCGTTCTCCAGAAGGCGTGGGATCCATGCTGACCAAGACATTATTCTAAACGGCGTGATCATTACGCATTAAACACGGGTACAATTTCAAATTTCCTCCTTCGCAGTGCTATTACGCCCTCTGCAAGAAAGTTGGCCCAGGGGAGTTCTGTTCTTTTGTGCATGCTTTTCCTCCCGCACATGCCGTCGTAGACCTTCACTGCTTTCGCTCAGATTGGATTGCATTGAATGAACTTTATTCAAGCCGGCAGAACGACGTTTCTCCCGCAGTGACGCGGGACTCGGCGTCGTCCTGGTGGAAACTCAGACGAGACGTGAGCTCGCCGTAGCTGACTCGCGAGTCCTGTGCCTTTTGAGCGCCCGCAGTACGTGTTGGACGGCCCCGTGTTGGAATTTCATACACGTACCTTCTTACGGCTTCTGGAAGCCGCGCCGGGATTGTTCTTACGTCGCTTCACATGGTTCGTGACACAGTCCCATAAGATGCGCTTCTGGTCTGCAGTCTCCCTGCAGCAAGCTGGCACTGACGGTCGGGTACGCCTCCGGATACATTCGGTGCATCCGAGCCGGGGTAGGTAGGGACCCGGGTTTATGAAGCTGCCTTAGTAGCCCTGCCTCCGCCCTTCTCAACCCGACTTACGGAGGCGGGAAGGTCCTACGAGCCAGGCGGTAGGCGTTGGTGATTTCGCCATAGTCTGTCATTCGGTCCTTAGCACCCAACCACGTTGGACGGTCAGTTGCGATGGGCGCGGTTGGTAAGTGCTAGCGACCTCGAGTGTGCCGTCTCGCTGTGGTTTGCGTTGCTCACTCGACGCGTACTTGCCCGCATGCGCCGGGATGCACTTGACTAGAACAGTTCTTGGGCCTTCTAAGCGTGCATTCCGTAGCACCTCCAAAGCCTGTGATCAGTTGCTTCATTTGGCGTAGTCCTGTCGTGAAAGGGAACCTAACAAGTGCTCCTAACTAAATCAACGCCAGCGCTTCCGGTTAATTTTGTATGTTTTGCTTCAAATGTACCTGCAGTTTTTCTTGCAGCGAAACAACGAGGAGATCTATGACAAGCACCAGCTGATCCCGAGTTTCGAACGCTTTTATTCTATAAAACGCTTGGCTTTTTTAAGCCTTTTGGGGACTCCGCGCTGGCAGCCGTAACGACGGAATGCCGTGTGGCTCCACATGGGTCCAACGAGTGAACTACAATGACGATGCGCGTCCCTAAAGTGCTATTACTTAAAATGCCTTAAAACAATGAACATTTTTAGGTTCTCTGGCACCAATCTTATGGTACCAACAAAGCAACTCCTTCTGCGTATATATGCTGCCTTGGAAGGATTCCGGGTAGAAAATGGCAGTGCCATGCATGGATCGGCAACAGACACGTATTAAAAAAAATGACAGCATCTCCACTCCGTGGATGATGGTGATGGTGCGTACGGGGACTCGAATTGACATCCAAGTTGCGCTCCGACTGCCATTCGATTTGAGCTGTGAGTTGCACCATGGTTATTCCCTAATGAACGTGCGACTCACGGCTGAAATAGAATTCCTCAGGGTTTTAGCTTCATGGTGCTGTGGCACGGATGGACGCGGACGGACATTGGGAGGTCCTAATGTACTCCGCACAATTACAGGTGAGACAGTAAGCCGCTTGACTCTCGCGTACTAACATTCGGTCGTAGCCCAATAGGTAAGACGACTGACAGTAACCCTGTGTGGTCTACCAAACGCGGGCTCGAATCCTGCCGGTGGCTGCGTGATTTTTTGCGATTGTGAATGCTATGCGCACGGAAGCGGATGGACATTGTGTGGTCCTAAGCTTCTCCGCACCTAAAATGTGCAATGTATTGCTGCATTTTTGGCTTCGCCTTGAATGTTGCTCCTTCCGCGCTATCCCACGGATAGTCTGTTTGCACAGTGTGGGAAATTGTGCTTTGGGCATCAGCGGGGCGGTTGTTGACTCTCTGTCTGCACCTAGAACAATGCCGCTCGCCAACCATCATTTTATTTTTACCATTACGACACGTCAAAATTAAAGCTGTTTTTAAAGAGGCCGCATATTCCCCTACAATGTTAGAGTGAGAGACGAAGATTGTGAACTCGAGGTCCCTTTTCAAACACGAACAATACCCCATCAGTAATATCATTCAGTCATGGCCTCTCCGCCATGTAACATGCAACCTGCAATTCACGCATTGAAAATATAAGAGTACCCAAAAATAACATTTTGCAGCACTTCTTCCTCCAGGACAAGTAGGGTTGTGCAGAAGTTAAATCGATGCCTCGAAAACTGCTTGCGCTCTCTCTTGAGCAGGGCGCGTGGCAAACATTAGAGTCAGTGAAACAATACATTTTTATGAAAGAATATACACGGTCGAAGTGCACGGCATTGTACTTGTAAATCACAGAATCCAACACTAAAGTCTTAAGTAGATTGTGAACACACCCATCCTTCGCGTTGTGCAGGTAGTGTCTTGAAGACAGCAGTCTAGAAATTTTGTGATCAATCTTCTTTTTAATGCTATTACGACCGCATATGTATCCGGTCTTTAAATAACGATATTTTGAGTACCAGGCCAAAGTGGGATTGACGCGATTGACGGCGCGATATAAATGCCTGCTTCGGCTGCCTCTAGGAAAACCCTGGACATAACAACACTACCACACACTGATTTCAAGGCAAACCTCGAACAAATAAGTAAAAGTTACCAACCATATTATTTGAACAAACAAGCTGGTGTAATAAAATCAGACTTCGAAGGATACACAACTAACTCGCACAACAGCCACACTGAAGTTGGCTTAGCGAGGCTGCGAATAGGCCACACACGCGACAACACACTCCCATCTGCTCACTGTATCTCCAATACCTTATGTAGCAGGTGTGATATGGCCTTTTCGTAATCGTCATCCTTGTACTATGCAAGACACTTGATACTTCACGACCAGACATTTCATAGCACTTTAGATGTAGTGCAATCGACTACTTCCATGAAACTTTTGTAGGAAGTAATGTAATGGTTTGAGTTAAAATCTCATTTAAGTTCTTGAGCAAGCTTCACATTCTCCACCTCGTCTCATACCCCACACAATCTTATACTTAATCCTATACACCAGCCATCTTATCTTTTAAGCACCTTAGGCATATGGGCCCAGGATAATCCTGGGCCCATATGCCATCCACGCGTATTTAAACATCACAGTAAACTTTTCTTCCAACCCATGTTTATTTTTAAGTGGTTTAGATTTGGGCTCTTGGCCCTTTGATCACGTCACGCCAGAAAAACGAACGAGTCATTATCTGCATTGTCATTATTGCTCAACTTCCCAGTTCAACACGCACAACCTTTACGTTAGAGATATGGCTGAAATATTGGTAGCATATATACCGAATTAGAAAATTGTCTCATGATATGCTTTTTGTTTATAACCAATTGTATTTCCAATCAGTTTAGATATATATGTCTTTCAAAACCAGAGCAGATGTATATAAAGGTTCAACTTATTTAGAAAAATTCGCATATGCTTACCTTTCCCAATCTAAACTTAAAAATTCCAAGGTTCTTCTGTAGACACCTTCCGATTCTTTTTTTATGAGTTCAGACTTCATGCACCTCGTCGCACTTGTGCCCCAATGAAAAGACGTGCGAAACAGGTACACCGTTTCGTTGGTCTTCATGAGCTAAAACAAATTTTGGTCGGAGTAGACAACCTTTTAGGCTTATGTGAGAACAAATACTGAAAACGTTTGTAGCCAGGTCACAAAAAGAATTCAAACACTCTACGAAATGCATGCCCCAAAACTGCTAAACATTTTTTATGAACAGTCTTCTTAAACTAAAAAAACAACTGAGAAGAATAAATTTACTGGAAACAATCTTTTACTTGTAATATGGAGAAACGTAGGTAAATATGGCTGCTCCTTAGCTAGGTTACCCTGGATATGCAAAGCGAAAGCTGGGCTAAGCAAAGTATGTCTACTTGGCACTTGGTGACCCTTTGATTTAGCTTTTGCTCTACTACTAATATTCCGCAACCTGCGTTTTTACAGTTCTAGTAACGCTTCCATCGTTTTTATGCCCCACGGCTCGCCCTTCTCATTCTGTTACGTTAGATTCCGCGCTTAGAATTCAGGAAACCCTACAGTGTTGCCCATTCTAGGGTGATATCTGTGGTGTGGTCAGATACGCCTTGCTGACGATAGCTCAAAACCTCCAGCTTTGCGTAACGCCCATTGAAGACGGCCCGGCTCGCTCTCATCTATGCCAGATCTCCCATGGATGCAGTGAGTCACGTGGTCAGGCGGCGACCACGCTGTGGAGTGCTGTGGAGTGAACATACGACAAGCCGCCGCCAGTGGTGGTGGCAGCAGGGGAACGCGACCGTCGGTGGAGCTCGGTCCGGAAAACAACGTGATTCGTTGCCAAGAATACTGCGCAGGTGCGATAAAATAACGGTAAAATTTGCCGCGACACGAAACCGTTTTGCGAGATTAGTAAAACGTGGATTTAAAATTCAAGACCACAAGGCAATTGGCTGCGGTTTGGTGCTGCCGCTTGGATGGGGCAGGTAATGCACAGGGGGTGCCTGGTTTTTTTGGGGTCTCATTGATAATGAGTTCAACCAGATGAGTGCCTTAAAGAGAATGTGTGACAAGGACAAGAGAACCGCATATTGTAGAGCGTCAAACAATCAACAAACCAAATTAAGTTTTATGAAAATATAAAATTCCCACCTGTGTCCACTGCCCAAGCAGGTCTTCTCTTTCATGAGCAGGTGTAAAGAAATCCCTCTTACCAGCCGCTGAGGATTCTACAATGCTGAAGAATACTACGGGTGAACGCCGTTAAATCCCCGCAGTAGCGTTCTTTGTATTCTGAGGTTGTGAACAAGGTTTAGTAGTGTTCGCTAACTAGTGCGCGACTTTGTGAAATGCCATCTCTTTCGGGGCTTCTTCTTACAGAGGCTTATAATCACTACTTTTTTGGGGAGAATAAGCTTCTTCTTACAGAGCCTTATTACCACTGCCTATTTTGTGCAGAACAAGCGCAAGTGTTGCCCAGTAGTACGGTGCCGCCATTTCGGTGTTATTACAGATGACACCAACCCATGTTCGTTTTAAAATATTAAATATTTTAATTGGCAGTTATACCGCTAGGTTCCGCATCTGCGGCGAGAAACCTTCACTGGCCGTTTATGCCCGTGATTGCAACTGGTTGCCAATAATACTCGTATAACGCAATGAAATAACTTTCTCTACGTTTACCTTGCCAGTCAGCGCCAACCCTGTTTGAATCACGTTGTTTCAATTTCAACACACTGCAGTTTTTGAATCGGTCTAACTTTCTTCTTACCCGTCAGCGGGTACTCATAGCACCACTATCAAAGCCACCTCATACTGTGGCGGCTCAATAACTTAAAGCCGGTCTCATGAATTTCGCATGTCTCGCAACAAATCGTTGCATGATTAATACTAGATTTCTGGAATATCGTTTCTGTTTCTTCTAAAGTATCTGGTAAAACGTGAAAAGGAACACCCTGGGAATATGCAGAAGGAGTCGTATTTCAAAGCGAATTTTTTTACAGTAATAAAAGAATTTTCTTTCTGTATGAAGGCTGAGTAGCTCAAACCAGATGTCCCAATGGTTTGTCTTGCGCACTAATACATGACTGAATGCGAGCTGTCACTGAACGTATAGAACACACAATTACGTTCTCTGCGTCCTTGCCCTGCCTCTTGTGATTCTGCCTTTGAAATCCTGGAGCATGCTGGAACTGTGTGATACACTTGCATAATTACGTGCCTACAAATAAAAAGTCGAATGGAGTTGTGTCTGCAGACCTCGGTGTTCATGGAATAGACCCGCCGAGTTCCATGAACAGCGAATGTAAGTGCACATAAAGAAAATGCACACCACAAGAAGACGAATGTTGTGGCGCGCCACCGGGTTGGTACTACACCGAACACACAACACCGAGTCCAAATTCCAAAGCAACCGCTTCCTATACAATGAAGTCCGTGTAGCGGTAGTGTGTTATGTTTCCTCCACAAAATTCTCAGCCAACCATACACCTCCCAAAAATTCCGCATCTTAGTTTCACGAACAAATGCCATTGGTGCATGTGCTCTCACCGCCATGGCTGGTTTTCTACAGACCAGACGTGCGGGTGTACGTCGACTTCGGCATGTATTTTGAACTGTGCCTCAGATGGGGCAAAACACAATATTCTGAAAATTTTCATCTTAGTCACACTGGTTGAGACATCCGTTGCACAAATCAGCCCTCCGCTGGAAGTAAAAGTCTGTGAGTACCTCCTGCGTAGATAGGTCGTACGGGTAAAACAAATTTTGGGACAACACTGTTCAAACTGAAGCGACATTATCTTCACAAGCATGGAGCGATTCCTCTTAAGCCCGTCTGCATGCAACTGTTAACGTTAGCAAAGACGCAGTTGTTATGAGCACGGGTTTTACTTTGAGAATACACTGCTTCGGTAGTGCGAAAACGCCTTATCACTGTCCTTAACGTAGGAAGTGAAGGTACGTGACGACCGGGGTGACATAGAGCCTACAGAGGCGCTGCTGCAGTGAGGTTTCCATTTATGTTCACGTGTGCAATAGCCATGTCGACAATCTCAGTAGTCAGAAAAAAGCCTGACACCGCTGCAGCCATGTTGCGCGGCGGAAATTAAAAAACAACCAATGCTCATGCAATCTAGAGAGGACAGTCACCGTTGATTTCTAGTTCGTAAAATTCTCAGTTTGTTTCATTTTTAGTCTTTTTTACAATATTTGGGCATCCTACTGGGAAACGCAAATATATATATAGCAAAAAAACTAGTACTATATCACTACAATCTTTCTAGCTCTATTTTAGTGTGCCTAGTTTTGTAGTCTCAGTTTTCTGTGGCCAATAGGCCAACGTTAGTTCAGATGCACCACATGAAAAACAACAAAACGCGTGTCGTCAGCCATTTTAGGTAGATTTTTAACGGCGGAGATGTTTAGGTCGAGCACTATCCGTCTGTCGCACATATACCAGTAAGTGTGATGAAGGGAAGGGATGATGAGGCCACTACCAGGTGTTCGCGAAGAAACGCCTGTAGAGAGAAATGTACTCATCGAAATGCCTCTAAATAAACCCCACACTTTCGAGGCTCGAAACCCGCAACTTAGCCACTGGAACATCCCGAAGGTCCGATAGCTACGAGCGTAGCAGTGGTCGGGAGCACAGACATGTGCAGCCCAAGAGAAAAAAAACACAAGCTTCCAGTGCTGGGAATGAAAACAAATTTGGCGTGTATTCGATACATCTATGATCGCATTCTGGGCGCTCAGAATATACATCGGGACCCGTAGCGCATGCGTCGGATTTGTGCTTAACCCCGGGGTTTATCGCGTGCTAACGCGGTCCGCTTTGACAAATCACCTGCGGGCGAGGCCGTGGCCCACCAGTGAGGTAGAACATCCCAGTGTAAGTTTAGCAACAAATATGAGGTGTCACAGTCGGGTCTCCTACGAAGGTACAGACATCGATATGTCTGGGGTTTCTCTAAACTTGAAGCACGAGAGCAGAAAAACAAGCTAATAAATGAATATTAGTATGTGCAAATTGACCAGTGTAACTCTTTGCAATGTCTGAAGAACACAACTAATGCAGTGACATGCAACGTTCTTCGTTATTGTTGTTGTCATTGAGGGCGCCTAAAAAGAGAAAACACAGCTTCTGTAGGAATACTTTTCCTCAAAAACTTGAATTTGTAGAATCTTTACGACATACCTCTAATGGGTCTTCATATTTGAAGACCTCTTCAGGGCACAACCACGGTATAATTGGTTGCTGTTTGGGTTCTGTAGAAAGCGGCATGTTGAAAAAACAAATAGCTAGAATCAACGTGCGTACCATAGCTTCACTGTTGTACTTACTCCGACAAACTGAAATGCTTTATAAGCGGTTTTTCTGCAAGACGCCACTGCCTGAAACAAATAAAGTATCATTCAAAAACATTTTTGCCTCATTAAAACCTCTTTCTAAATGTTTTTCATGGCCTTTTCGGGAGAGGCTTTTCGTGATATCGTTCTTTTTGAGCATGAAAATTACTTTCACTTATTCGAAGCACCTTATTTTTCCTTATATATTTTGTGACTGTAAATATTTAAGGCTTGTTCTTGTGGCTTCACATTATGGCCAACAGTATTGGCGTTCATCATAAATGTAGGTACCAATGATTTATAGATAAATAGCTGTTTAGCTAACGTGCGATATAATATTGAAATACAGTGCAGTCACCGCGTTATAAAATTTTCAAAACCCAATATTAAGTCTGTGGCCCCGAAAATGGTGCAGCCGTTACCCTGTGCTTGTTAGACAAGAAAAGCAAGAAAACGAATAATTATCAACAATAAACAGACCAGAGTTCATTAAACCTATACAAAATACTCGTATTACCAAACAAGTAAAATTTATATGCAGTGTAATTGGTGTGTTGCTCTTTGAAATGTGAAATTCCGAAAAAAGTAACACAACCCCGAAAATCAGTTCGCAGTGACAGCACGAATTAGCAATGAGAGGCGCATTCAGTATCCAGCGATATTTGCTCCTGTATACTCTAGAAAATATTTTTTTTTAGCCAGACACAAGCAAAGCCATTGCCGAACCATTTACCAGATAACAAAATGGAACACTTTTTCCGCGAAGTCCGACTTTTTGGATTGTCTTCCCAGTTCACGTCTGTGGCGTGTGTTCTCTGAGAAATAATTATGTCTGAAAACCACCATTTTTCGAGAGAGCGCAAACGAAGTGAATAACAAAAAGCTGATCTTAGGTCGATGACAAATATCAAGCTGCTGAAAAAGGCGCCTTTTCTTTAATGAAGATGTTACCCTAAAACACAAAACATAAGCTATAGTCTGACCTTAGTGAGATCCATCGAACTGCAGCATGGCAACGAGTGTTTGTTTGATACATGTGAGTGTTTCAGGCTAAATACACAGAACGTATTCCTTATGTGTTTTCAAGCCAACTTCGTCTGAAGACAACCAGCACGCTAACGTATTCAAATAACGCCAATAAGTCGTCCGGCAAATAACCGTTCGAACGCTACCTTAATTTGTATCAGTTCAAAGACTTAACGCTTCGTAGTTGAGAACATAGCACTACAAAACCAGCACTCTTTAAAGCGTCCCCAAATGCCTAATATACTCTTAAATCATACACAAAGCCTATTACAATATACACAAAGCCTAATATACTCCTAAAATTGTTTCGTAAATGGTCACGCTTTCAATTAGATCATTGCAGAAATGATGGTTCTTTTAACGACAAAGAGACCAACTCGCGCTAACACAGTTAACTTCAATGTCCATGCAATTTATTGATCTCTCCTTACGTACCACCATGAGAATATAAGATGTTATTACTAACACCTGGGAACGTGGAACAGAACCCAAGGCCACCTTTGACTCACAGTAGGAATCCACGTCCACCAATGCCATGTTGAAGACAATCCTTAAGAACAAACAACAGCAACCAAAACGCATAAAGGACTTACACCTAATCTGAGAAAAGTTGAGGGTGCTGTACCACTACCGAGGAAGAAATTTCTGCCATAGAAAACGACATCGCACAGCTAAAGCAAGCTAAAGCAAGAAAAACTAGCAGAGTACGAAAAAAACTGCCTAGACATGGCACAACGAATACTAGAACTGACAGCTAAGCTTGCATGGTCTGAAAAACATAAGTCCTCGTAACAATCTCGTAATATTCGTTGTGACTGACGAGCATGATGACGACTCAAAATCGCTACAAGAAAACCTCCTACTAACTATCTCTACTGGCATACTTTGTATTGCCGTAAAATCTATAAAAAGGATACACAGAGTACGCAATACCCGTAGACAGCACTCCCGACGAATTGTTCTACCGACGTTTTGATTTGTCTGAAAATTCTAAAATCATTTCTTGCTGTAACAAATTGAAGGCAAAAAAATATCTATTTGGACGATTTCTTTATGAGAGTGAGAAATGTGCGCAGTCATCTGTGGTGCTCTGCCGCAGAATAGAAGGCACAGGGAGCGAAGGTGTTCTTGGTTTTCGACAAGTTAAAAGTTGATGGCAAAATGTTTCTCTGGGACCCAGTACAGAACGCCAGAGTAGAAGCTGCTGCAGGGTATTCACGACCAAAAGCAGCCATAAGGGCAAGGCCTGATGTTGAGAGTGATTTACGCGGGAAGACCAAAAACTTGAGGATCTTGTCCTTCAATCCCACAATGAAGTGAAAAAGCTCAGCGAAATTGAAAATTGAATTCTGTGTCATCAACGGCATGTGCTAGTAATTACCTCAATTTGGCTACATGCTGGTGTCCTGGACTGCGAAGTTATTCCAGCATCATACAAACTATAGGCCTCCTGCGCTGGAGTTTTGGCGACATGCAGCGCCCCTAGCGGCCGACGCCTCTGGGTAGTACAAAAGCAGACGACCCTCGCCGCCCTCCATGTCTTTTCAATTACAAGCCAGAGTGAAAGTTGGTTGTGGCGCTTTTTGGCGTGTTTAAATGACTGCATACTGTATGAAATAGCCCTTAAAGTAGTTGCATAGGCTAAACAAAATAATATCCGCTAAAAGAAGCCGATTTGTCGGCTTTCTTTTGAGCGAGTTGTCACGGTGGTCGCGGTGTGGGACAGTATAGCCAGGTCGGGTGGTTTAACTGTTTGACGACAGTTATTTTTTTCATCTTGCGTGCGGTCGACAAGGGAGAGTTCACGAGTAGCAAGTAGCATAAACACGGAACGCTGCTCATCCTATATCCTGAGGTAACTGCAAAATGTTGCTTCAGCGGGAGGATGCAAGCGAACGCAAGAATTGCGCAGCCGACTCAGCTGACACTGCTGACCTGGCAGCGCCTTTGAAACGAGAGGAAATTTTGTCTCGTATTTTCCCAAACTAAATGATTCTTGCGTAACGTTTTAAGCTGCACGATTTACGAACGGCAGGGTACATGTATACTAGCGAGTAGGTGGGGCAATAGCGCCAAATAAACAAATAAATTAAGCGCTATTAAAGGACGCAACACATGCCCCAAATCACACGCCCACTGCCTGCAGAGATGTGTACTTCTATCACATCACATAACACAGCCGCATACACGGCGCGGGACCAAGAATATTTACATACGATCATCACTGACTCTATTGGTTTTGTAGTGTAGGGGTCGTCGAATCTGAACGCCGACACGCCAGTTTCCAGTTGAACTGCCCCCCCCCCCCCCCATCTTAACACTTCGCCAGATATTGTTAGAAATTCGCTGAATTTTTTCTCTTTGCATTCAAAGCCCCCCTCCTCCTCCCACCCGATTTGCCGTCCAGCCCTCCGCCGTGTCGGCTGCATGAAACACGGCCGTTGCTGACCCTCATTCCGGTCTATTAAGTGCGAACTGGGAATGTATGCTGCAAGAGCTTAATTAAGTGAAGTGAGAGCAAACAACGAAAGCGAGCGGCCTCTTAGTTCGCCCGACCATTTTACGGCCAGTAATTTCGGAATCGCAAAACAGATTTCACGCTTCTTACGGTCGCGGCATTTTGTCACTGAGACACGCAACAAAACGGCAAGCTAACGCTGCACCATGCATTCGTAACGGCGACGCAAACGAACACTGTTTAATGAAATTGCACGCATAGTGTGCAGGTACGCAAAAGAGCGGCGCACCGCACCAGGCGAGTCTGCGGTCCGCCGGACTCGCTGGCTTTTTAAAGCGCGATCATCGCCGATTGCGTCACTCTTCTTTTTTGATCGGCTGTTTTTGAGGAGTCTTTGTCACCTAGAGTATTAGTTTAAGCTAGAAATTTCACTTCATTCGACCATCGATCGGTGAACCTGCGAGTAACAGACGCCGTCACGGTCCCGGCACTTTCGTCGGCGCTGTAAACGTGTTTAGCTCTGCAAAGCTTTTTCCCCTAATGCCAAGTTGATCGCTGAAATATATCGGACGCGTCGGGGATCAGCTGGTGACCACGTCGTAAAATAATCGGGAGCGTCGAGCTTATTTTGCTTCTGTCAACACGGGATCCTATGGGACCCGCGCAGCTTTGTACTACCCGGAAGTACTGCCCGGAAGCCGCTTGCGCAGCGCCCCCTGGGCGGCGCAGGAGGCCTATTCCGTAAAGACAGGACTCACAAAAGCGGTGGCACAGCCTTAGTTATTAAAAATAACATCAAGTTGTCTGTTCTTGAAGGAATTCCATAACACGAAAAATTATGGCGCAAATTCTCTTATTCTGGCAAGATCATATAACTTGCTGGCGTATACCGCCCGCATAATGCTGCTCCTCAGTATTTGGAAGCTGTTGACGACTATTTCTCGTAGCACGCAAACACAAAGTCGAACATAATAGTAAAGGGGGATTTTAATCTGCTAGAAAAAAAATGGGCTGACACGTGCTACGAAACAGATAGGCCAAAAGTGCGGAATTGCCGCTATTCCCTGCGCTTATTTTTTTTTGCTGAACCAACTAGTTTCTGAATACATCAGAATTGGGGCGTCGTCCTCCCGTCCTTTCGACGTGATGTTCGTTTGCAATATATTTCAGAACAGCAAAATTAGCGTAGAAGAAGGCATTTCAGAGAATAAATTGCTTGTCATGACATGTGCAAACACACTTTTTCGCTCATTTACCAAACGAGCGTGCCTTTACGTAAAAAATTATCCGCGCGCCGACGATGATGCAGTATCAGATATTTTAGAACGCAACTTTGACGAATTCAGCTCCCTGCTCAGTGTTCCGGAATTGCGGACGCGTTTTAAAGAAACAATATCCTTTTTGCGAAAGCAACTTTATCCCCCAAAGAAAGTGGCTGCGAAGCAAATGACCACGGCCGTAGCCAAACCTGCGAAGCGGTACACGTGGCTAAAAAGATCTTTAAATATGGGATGTTCAAGGGCGAATCACAAATTTGAAAATAACTGATAGTAATGAATTCCTAATTTGCGTAAGTATTGTTGTTTTGGCAAACTTTTAGGGCACGAGTATTAGCAACATTCGGTTTTTGAAAGACTCAGGTGATTGTGTTACACTATAAACCATTCAATGTAAACATTTTGTAATTGTTCAACATTTTGAAATTAGTTTCCTCAGCACATCTACCACCGGCCTCAGCGCCTCAATTACTATACGCTCGACTATTCTTTCGCCCACGTTATAT
Source organism: Haemaphysalis longicornis (assembly GCA_013339765.2). Classification (NCBI taxonomy): domain Eukaryota; kingdom Metazoa; phylum Arthropoda; class Arachnida; order Ixodida; family Ixodidae; genus Haemaphysalis; species Haemaphysalis longicornis. Next base: position 58,824,195 of record CM023452.1, read on the forward strand.
CAGCAGTTGTTTCTAGATTGCTTTTATGACATTTTTGAAGGAAACTCATCAGAATGCACAAGTGAATCAAACAGCGTGTGCGCTATCAAACTCCTCCTGTAACGTAAATTGACACTGAATCTGTGCAGTTCCTTCCGAACATAAATCCTCCCAAGAATTAAAAAAGATCCAGCTCGCTGCAGGCAACGTTGACTTGCTAGGATTGCTGGAGGCTACGGGGGCTTTGTCCTAATCGTGGCAAACTGAATGCCATTACAAAGAACCTGTGCTCTCTTTAGAGGCTTGCACTGCTTTTTGAGCATGGGAGCCTTTTACAGTAGCTTATCGCCATTGCGTGTACTTATCACGTTCGATGAACGAGCTTGTCCGCACACTGGTAAAATGGAAATGCGAGGAGGGTGAACCGCTAGCGTTTAAGGCACTGTGACACGTGCTAGCTCGAACAGCGGAGTTACCGATACTAGCTCCAAAGAAGCTCTTTGTCGCACCGAACAATTCAAGTTAATATGAGCTGGGGAAATTGCTCATACAGTATTTTGATCATGTTCTTTGTCCGGTAGCATTTGCTACTTATAAACTTACCGCGACTGAAAGCAATTACAAGGCCACCTATTGGAGTGTCTAGCAAAACTGTCAGCTCTGAAAAATTGATATGCAACAAGATGGTGCCTGTTTTATGATTAACACACACCTCGTGGGATCGACGTGGCTGAAGCATTTGCAGAACCCTACTTGTCGTGTTGCGCGCTTTGTGCTTACGCTTCCCCGCGAGGATTCTACCATCCTGCGCACGAAGAATTCGCAGAACCGAGTGACCTCCGCGTTGTCACGCACCATCATTTCAGGAAGCGGACGTTGCGCCGTCAGTGGTTAAAGTGCATGTGACGCAAGCTGGGGTACGATGGTAGGCAAGGCCGGCCACTTGACGGTGCAACGAGCCCACAGACTTTCGTAAGGTGATTGAGCCCCTCAAGTCACAGGTCGCCACTGCAAATAGCAACACCAACGAGTTTTCAACTTACGTACTGGCGGAGAATGTGCTTCAACTGCGGTATATTCTGCCGGGAAATAACTCACCTGACTCACCTTTGGGCGCTTTTGTAACACGAAAGCTTAGAATAGCTTTCAACTGCTAATTTTATTAATCACGGGTTGCTACACAGCTCTTGCAGAGAATTATATGTTACGTCGGACTCAATCCTGTCAAGAAATGAGCTACGATGAAGTTTCTGTTGCATCGCGCGGTCATGCGTGTGAGATGGTGAAATGGTGGATTCGTTGCCCACCTTGATTACTGTAGTCTGTTGAGACAGCCCCTGAAAAGTCGTTACTTGCGGCATCAAGGTTCCTTGCACGTGCAACCGATGAGGTAACTGTTTGTTTGTAGTGAGGAGTGAATTCACCGATTGAATGTAGGCGTTCCCGCCATGCCCCATTATTGCACGGAATGTGTGAAGGTAACTCATCGAAGTGTTTGCTTGGTTTGAATTTCTTGCCCAAGTCATAAATCATAATGGTACGTACCTCAAGAGAAAGTTGTTTGGGGAGCCTGTCTAGCCGTAGATTTGAAACCCGAGCGTACTACACATATCGCACTCAAGAAACCATTACTGAGTGTGTGAACTGTACCCTCAAATCAGTACTGATTGTTGACACGGAGCAACATACGAATTGTTCTGCCAAGCTGGCCGAAATCACGTTTGCCAGTCGAAGTATGGCGAAACGATGTACTGGTGGACGGTAGCTTACGCGAATGATGGTCGGGGGAGGCATTATTATATATACGCGGCTCTCCTTTTAAGAATAAAAGCGGGTTCCGGCCTTCAGCACCTTGTTGTGGCCATTCCACAACGCTTGCGCGACGCTACACAGGCTTCCCGGAAGGAGGATGACGTTCCTCGTTTCATCCTGGGGGACTAAAAAAATTGGGGCCGTCGAGGTGTTAAATGCGCGCTTGGCGACTTTGTTCTCCGGCGCATCCACCTGATTGCGACATTTCATACAACTTTGATTGATTGATTGTAGGGTTTAACGCGCCGACGCAACGCAGGCGATGAGGGCGCGCCGTAGTGGAGGGCTACGGATTAATTTTGACCACCTGGGGATCTTTAACGTGCGCCGAAATCTCGCACACACGTGCGTTTTTGCTCATCGCCTCCATCAGAAAAGCGGCCGCCGCGGCCGGGAATCGAACCCGCGACCTCGTGCTCAGCAGCGCAACGCCTTTAGCCACTGAGCCACCGTGGCGGGTTCCATACAACTTTGCGCGTCTCTAGCCACTAAATGGCAGGGCTCATTCACTCAAACTCAGAACCTGTCTTCTCTGAGATATTTAAAGTGACAATTAAACAGGTGAACATGCTGACCGCGTTAACATGTCTGACAGTAAAGAATACCACATGGAGTGACGATTTCCTTCTTTCGAGACGCCGTTTTTTTCATTGACATTCTTTCACGAGGTCAATAATGTCGCAGTGTGTCTTAATTTCTTGTTCTCCAGGTTACATTTTGTTGTAATTTAGTCCTGGTATTTTGGCAAAAATATTCCCGGGTGTTCTACGATTTTTTGCTTCGCGTACGTTTTGAGGTTTTACTTCTGTTTCAGTGGCTCTACCGTCTTTTTTCCTCGTTTACGTCACTACACGTGCTTGCGGCACAGATATTACACCTCCCCTGGCACGCGGAGTCAACTGCGGGTGGTCGGTCGGTCATAGTCCTCGAAAGTCCCTATAGGGCTTGTCCCTAGAATGGAACATTTGGTCCAATTCAAACATTCTTCCTTGACATTGCCCGGGGATTTTGTCCTACGCTTACCTGGATCTAGCCATTGTAGTCATGACCCTTCCTTCATCCACACACTCTTCTGGACTGTCCTCAACTGTAACCGCACCCCTGGGTGTTTTGGCAAACAGGTGTCGCTTCATCGTCATGTGTACTGCGCATTCCTGAGGCCGTAAGTACCATGTCTCCGAGCTCAACTCGGCGCGGCAGGCATGGGTTTCGCAAGTTTTGTACCCCTGTAGGGGGCATGCTGCCGCGTCCAGTCGCTGCTGCAAGGGAAAATCTACTGGCCGAATTTGCCATCAACTACGTGAATCGACCGTCTTTACTCCCCCGTAAAAAATTACACCGGCGCCCTGTTTCTCTGCAATCGGGTGAAGGGGTGTGTGGCAACACACACACACACGCTTGCCCTTTGGAAGACCGACGACGTATGCAAGGGTAATTATTCAATGCGCACCGGAAAGAGACATCGATGGAGTGCACACAATTCTCGGGACGATCAGAACGTGGTGGGTATTGAAACAATAGCACGGGACAGTCAGTTTACAAGCTGCGATTCCGGTTCATGGACTCAAAGAAGCATCGTTTCTGAGCCGTTATTGCCCTGGTCATCACGACGGGAAAAGATGCAATTACAATTTTGACGGATTTGCAGGCGGCGTGTCGCAGTCACCAACGAGGCTGCATCAGCAAAACGGCACTTTAAATTCTTAAGAATACTGCCCACATACCTGAACCGCAGCTCACCTGGATACCTGGTCACGAATCTCTCGAAGGTAATGAGGCGCCTCACGCCGCGGCCATCGCGCTTATACACCGTGTCATTACCATAGAGGGACAAACACCACTTGCGGCTCCCAAACAGAACCACTTGTCATATATGCTGACATTCCCATTTACTACAGTCAAGGCCGAAGAACCTTCCCGACTGCGCATTCCCAGTTAACAAGAGCAGAAGCCACCACCCTTCGAAGACTACAGACAAATACGTACCCCCCCAGAAACCTACTCCGTACGATTTACCCCACCCAATACCCGTCGACCTGCAATTTCTGTCCAACGCCCGATACATTGTACCACCAGATTTGGCAGTGCCAGAAGACCCCAGGCCTTGCCCCAATAGCCTCCCCCTTCTACAAGCAGTTGTCAAACCGCCTGATGAGCCCGGACCTTGGGATCCCGCGAGAACTGGTGAAGAGAGCCTGGACCGCCAGCAGAGCTCAGGGTATCCCGGAATAGAGAAGCCCCCACCAGGCGGGTGCCCTAACATCTGCAAGAGCTTGGCCAATAAAGATTAGTTTATCATCATCCAGTCGCTGGATGTCAATCCTTGTTACCAAGGTTAGCTATGAAATGCTTGTTGCCATATGATGTTCCCACAAATAATTAAACAAGATGCTGCAAGTATTCAAGTCGTATTTAAGGGTAACACTCTCTATGAAGTTACCAACCCAGAAACTTAGGTGTATTGTTTAAAAATACCCTCTAATGTAGTTTTCGAGTCAATAAACTGAACGCATTTACCTGAATCAATAAACTGAACGCATATAAACTGTCAATAAACTGAACGCATTTAACTGAACGCATCAACGTCATAGTATTATGCCTGCCTGGCAAAAGGAAGGCTTGTTATTCTCGCTATTTTATTCCAACCTGAGCTAGCAAATTCTACTGTGGCGCACTATAACAGGTGCCCTTTATGAAATATTAAAAATATTGCATATTACCGCGACACATGCGTTGGGTCTATTTATTTATGGTTTGTTTTTGCCAAATTGCGGCGCCGGGCTGTGTTATCTGTGTTATCCGCGAACCAAGTGACGCGCGTGTTGCCCTCTTTATGCCTCACGTGATTTCTCTTTTGATAAGATGAGTGTTTCAAACTAACGTTACCAGCCTAGAATGATTTTCCTTTATCTGCAATATTCTGGATGAAATACGGCGGTTCGAGCAACACTCGTGCCGAGGGAGAAATACCCACAGAGGCGATACCGCGGTATTGGAGTCACCGACACTCGCTTGAGCACGTCACATTGTAGACTGCTGCTTCGCCGCCTCGGCGTTGCTTGAGTTGTTAAGGGAGCACACGTTCGCTCTAATAACTTGTGTTTCCTTCAAGACAACTGCGTCATCTCTGGCTTCATGATAATATAAAGTTTTGCGCATGGGCGAGAAATCACAAGACGGTAGAGGCGAACTCTGCCTATTTTTGGTAAATATTAACCGCAACATGCCCACCAGACGTATTTCGTTAAATTCCTGCAAGGAAACAAATATCTTAAATTCACATGAAACGACCATATACCAGCATTATTTCTACAATAATAAATATCCTAAGTACAAAGAAATTACGGAAGGCAGACGTTACACTTCTAGTTTCTTACAATGTTGAGCAGATGTGGCGTATTCATTGATTCGGAACAATACGTTCAGCGTTTCTAATGTGTATGAAGTACTTTTCTCTTTACAAATCCTTTACATAGCCCGGCATAAAGCTGTGAAAGTACAATTATGTGGAATGTGCATTGATATAAAAGAATATGTTCAGGTTTATAATGGGGCTGCAGGAGGCTTCTGTGTGAAAATCCTCTTGTGTATTGCACTGCATAAAACTGTGAAAGTTTAATTTACTTTAGTTTTATTTTTTTTGTCCACACAAAGTTGCGCGTTGTGTGATACCGTACCTTAAACGTATCAGGTAGTTCTATATCAATTATTATATATCGCAAGCTTTTTTACGTGCGCAAACATTCCTTTTTGTGTTCGCTTTTGTTACGGGCTCAATACTACACCTCTTGTGTTGAAATAAACGTGCGCATGTGCGTGGCATCTTTCGGTATTTCTTATATGTATGTATACGGTTCTTTTGTTATGGCGTCTTTTTAAAATTCTTGAAATTACGTCACTCCTGTGTTAGCACTTACGCTGATATGTGGAGGGGGGGCGGAGTTTTATGAGATTCCGACGTCATCTCAGCGTCCCCCCCCCCTCAGGCAGGATATCTTTGGAAGAAACACTTAATAAAAACACTGGTGCAGATTCACAGCAAAATGTTTTGCAACTTATGTGCATAGAATGATTTATTTCTGCTGTGGTGGTTTAGGAATGGAGCGTAGCGCAGCACAATAGGTAGATTCTTCATATCTGTAGGCATTATAGAGAGGATTTCCGCAAAGTCCAAAAAGTATAAAAAAGCAATGCCTCAACGGGTTTCCCAGCGCATCGTCGGTAACCCACAATGTGCAAGAAGTCCGACCTGAAACATTAAATTTTTACGTGTAAATATGCAATTGAAATATTTCGAAGAACGATGATTGTTCAAAAAGAGATATTATCGTGGCTCTTCTATGCGTTGCCAAGTTCCGGGTTACTCCAAACAGAAATGCCCATTTTCGCACCTTGAACTGAGAAGCCTTATCAGACTAACACCAAAGCTCTCATTCGGGTGAATACTCTGTACCCGGTAATGCATCGCTGCTTCCTTCATACCTGCGGCATCTCTTTCGCAAGTTTTGTACCCCTCGCCGCCAATTACCCCTTTCACAAGCCCCGGAATAGGCTGATAGCGAGGCTAGCGCCATTGTCAGCAGTTTATTAAATTGGGTATGGCACGGATGAGTGTTGTTCACTCGCAGGAAAAACAGAGGTAGTTGTTTGAAGGTAGGTCGGCGCGCAGAGAAGAGCTTATGGGTGCGAAAACAATGGTTAGCCGCAAACAGAACGTGCTAACCACACTGTAATCGTGTCATGTTTCACCTAGTCGGGTAGCTGTGAATTCCTTCCGCGTGGAGAGCAACTTCCTGCTTAGAACCCCGACGTGTGCTTATGACTCCTGTTGAGCTCAAAGGGCATTCGGTGCGAATTTTTCTCAGGTGTCTTCCATGTGTTGGTACGCGCACATCGCCGGTTTCCATTTTTTTGCGTGCGCAGGTGCGGAGTGGAAGCAGGAATAGAGGGAGGGAGGGGAGAGGCAGAAGCCGAGGAGTGGGTTGCCTTCATGCCTTCACTGATCACATGCCCACTCACCTGGTCGGATATTTATACGGAGGCGCCTCACGGCCCAATACAACATGTCTGCTATCGACCGCGGTCGAACGGTTTGGCTTCTTGTGTTCTTAAGATATATGGCTATTGCACCGAAGGAACGCCAAGAGCCCCATGGTTGTTGTCAAGAATGCAGATGGCGTCATTCGAAGTTTCGTTTAGGTAATTTTCTAGGAAGCGTTCTAAGTCGCAAATAAGATATGTTTTAGATGCGACGCATCTCATTCACCCGCCTTGTCCATGCATGCATGCATCCCTCCATCCATCCGGCGTCCTCGTTGTCCGCACCAGCTGCGCATGCGCTCTCCGCCGCTCTGACCGCAGCGTTATCTGCGGGTTAGCGCTCGCTCCTCGCAATGCCAGCTGTGCGTCGGCGTGCACTAGCGCTCGGTTAACGCGTGCGCGTGCGATGCTCTCTCTCATTCTCCTCACCGTTATGCGGCGGCACACAACGCGGTACCTGGGCCGCTCCGCTCCGTCGTTCCTCCTCAGCGCTCCTCAGTGCCGTCATCGCGATCCCTGAGGAGCGCTTTGGTTCGTTCCTGCCACCAGCAAGCTTCCGCAAGCTTTGAAGCCCAGGTGAGCCGGCTGACTGCTTCGGGTTTCCCAAACGAATTTCTGGGGGCCGTTGCCGAAAGGTTGGCGGCCGAACTAAGGGGAAAAAGGACAAAAAGACAATTGACCAGGAGAAGAAGAAAATAGCTGTCATTCCTTATGTGCACGGGGTTTCCAATAGGCTAAAAAAGGTGGGAAACCGAGCTGATGTGAGAGTAGTTTTTTCGGCGAGGACCAAGTTGAACGGTTTGTGCCGCCGAGTGAACAGTGACGCACCAAGGGCCCAACCGTACAGTAAGAAGCATTACAAGCGCTATCGGGAGTGCGACACCGCGGTGGTGTATGACATTCCACTTTCCTGCGGTCGCTCGTACATTGGACAGACAGGAAGATGCGTAAACGACCGATTAAGAGAACACGCGAATACAGTCAAAAATCGCACAGGAAGCAACCTTGCCATCCACTGCGCATCTTGCCAAAATTGTGGGCCTCTTCTCGAGAGATGCGACCACATCAAGAAGCACAAGGACCAAATCACGCGGGAAATTGTTGAAGCATTCCAAATCGCTGCGAGAGGGGATAAGTGCGTCAGCAAGCCATCGGTCACCTTAACGGCGAAAGTGATGCTATATTTGAAAGGATGAAGCAGTACCCAGAGTGGTGTGATTAGTTCGGGCGCGGCGAAAAAATGCGTAAGCTGTCTGCATATCTTGTGTTTGTTTTTTGTATCTTTGTTTGTATAGCGTATATATTTGCGTTTGCAATAAACATGCTCAGTTGTTGTCAGCGCTCGTGTGTGTGTTCTCCCTCGTCCTTCGTTTTTTCGCGCTGTTTTGCTTCAGTTCATAATGATCCAACTGGCCCCACTTCAGACATTACACAGGGTTCCCGCGACGGGAGGTGGGCGTAATTTTTTTTTTCAAGCACACTTTGAACGGAACATAGCTTTGCAGGGAATACTCTATTTGTGCAGTTGAAGGGCATTGAATGTGTTTCGGCATGATTAAGATGTGCATAAAGTTTTTATAGGAATTCCGTTCCGCAATCTGTGTCACAAGCACCTTGGGTCATGTCATATATGTACACAAAGATTGGTTTCTACCTGACAAAAAAATTGCTCGATATTTATGGTTGTTGTTTTACCCCTCGGGAAGAGGCTGGTTTCTTGGAGTGCAGGAAGAAATTCAGTTCATCGTGAAACTAACGACATAACTTATAATAGAGAAACTAAAAATACAAAAAGTTAAATTACCACCTGATGCGTTGTAGGCTCCTGTGACTAGACACTTGGAGTCAGCGAACAAAACGGGAATTCGATTACCACCTTCATATTCACTCCACAGGGAACCTTGGATATCTGCAAGAAACATTGACTTAAGCATTTATAAATACCATATGCCGTTATCAAAGAAAGTGTAGCAACGTTGTTTGGTTAAACATTTTGCAAGGCCTAAGAAAGTTGTTCTGCTTGGTTCAGGAAGAAATCCTAACTTGTCACTCGTTTTCAGGTGGCAAAAGTTGCGAAACTACAACTAGAAGAAAAACAACTTATTGTAAAAAACGATCATTGAGAAATGAACGTGTGATTCGCGCCTAGCTTTTACACAACTTTCAATATGTATTTCACTATGGATCATCCTACTGTCAGACGGAACTCTTAACCAGACTTTCGCTTTGGAGTTTACCTTTCATTATACACATTAGTACATAGGTTGAACCTTTTTACAACACAGATACTAACGGCATAAGCAGATTCATATTGTAAAATACTTCAGTGAGGGAGAGAGAGAGATCGACAGAGAGAGAGGGACAGAGAAAATTTATTTCGAAGATAGCGACAGATCTTTAGGTACGCGGACCCTGTTTCCGAGGCCCCAGTTTCTTTTATTTCTCCGCGAGCTGGAAAAACCAATTTACCCTGAACCATTGCTTCGGAACTGATCAGAGAGACCTAACGTAGCTCAAAAGTGGTGCTCTGTTAGTTGTTGAGGCAAAAAACAGGGCTTCCCCAGGCTCTGTGTAATTCGTTGAATATTTTCCCGCAAAATTTTTATTACTCGTATTTTTATATTTTTTTATTTATTTATTTATTTATTTTATTTATTTATTTATTTATTTATTTATTTATTTATTTATTTATTTAGCGGTACTGTAGGTCTTCTGCAGACCCATACAGGGCGTGGGCGTACAACATCACAGTTATCTAATTAGATACAAAGTCAAAGAAAATACAATATTTTGAGGGACGATAAGAGGAACTGAGGAACAATTTGGTTCTCATCGCATACACAAGAAGAAAAATGTACTAGAAACCGCGTAATACGCATGAAAAAAGATATGCCCTAAAAAGCACAATGCAACACTGCTACACACTTTTAGCGCTATCAGAACAACAACAACAAAAAAATATACAGACTCGGTTACCTGCTCCACATATGAACAAATAGATCAATATTTATACTATTAAAAACTTCGCTTTGAAGCTCGTCCCAAGCGTTTACAGAGCGAGAGAAAAAGGAATATTTCAACACATCGCTAAGCGCATTGAAAAGCCGTATGCACTTATCGTGGTTTGTCCTACTAGAATGGCGGCCAGGCGGAGGAAAATAGTCTGCTTTACGGATTTCAATGTAACAGTGACAAAAGATATAGAAAACCTTCATGGAAGCAGCATGACGCAGGCAAGACAGATCTGCTAGCTGCTCGTGATTGCGCAACTCCGTTGCACTGTCGTGCCAAAAGCATTTTGAGTAGAGAAACCTCAGGGCCCTGTAGTGTAAGACTTTGTCACGAAGGTAGTTTTGATGAGGGTCCCACACTATACTTCCGTATTCTAGAATGGGTCTGAGCAGGGTTTGCTAGAAATTTTATTGTGGTTTTCTACACTTTCTGTGGAAGCTTAGAGGCAGGGGTGGTTGTGCTAGAGATACTGGGTCAATCTATCACAATTCCTCGGCGTTTCTGGCCGTAACTACTTTGTCACGCTTAGGAAAAGAGGCTGGAGTGTCTCTTTAATTTGCATTTTTTGGAAGTTGCTGGGCGAGGTTGGATTGAGGTGTTAGTGTTTGCTGGGTAGTTTGCAGGTACTCGAGAAGCTACATCCGCTCCTTCATTTCCCTCAAAATATGTTACTACTCAGTCGGTAAGATGCCACGTAGACCCCTTACGTTTATGGCTCTAGTAGTTGGAACCGCTTGTACATGTTGGCGGCTGGTATGTTATTTATTTACTTCTCTAATTGGTCACTATTCGAAGGCTTTGTTTTTGGCACTGGTCATACGTTATGGAAAGAGGAGACACAGTTCTCAGCTTTCTCTTTACAGGTGTTTTTAGAGAGAGTGATTCTTTGATGTCTGCCGCGGGATGTACGATGGTGAAGGAATATTTTTTTCTGTTGAAGGAGAAAGCATGCATGTATACGATGTTGGCGTTGGCTTCTAGCTATCGTCTTGAGAAGGCTATAGATGCTTGACGTCAATACCTGTGTAGAAGGGCAAAATCTTCCTTGGAGTTTGAAAAAACCTTTATTTATTTCTCGTGTCCATCCATAAGCCCTTTTTGTCGTTGATCAAGAGGAGTACGTCGCCGAGGAGAATGCTCTGTACAGAGTCAACCTCACTAACTGTTTTTTAGACGTATATTTAGGGCTCCAAATATAGGGCTCCCCTTATTTCATCGGAAGAGTTATATATCAGCAGTAACTTCGGTGTTTTATTGGCCACAAATTCTGAAGTCAAAGTCTGCATTGTAGGCCTCCCGCAGAACAGTCGCGGCCTGTTGCATCTCAATTTTGTTGAGGCAGTGAAAAGACGGCTGTAAACTAGATAGCTTTTTCTTGAGGTCGGCTCTTTTGTTAGTTCTTTAACTATTTCTGAAGTTTGAAAGATTGTATGTTATTTCTCCGATGGTGAGGTTTGCCCTACGTTGCTCTGGTGCATAAACACTAGAACTTGTTTATTAACGGTTTTGGATATTTCTCTGTCCCCGATCGTCCTGTCGATTCACCCTAGGCTTTCGTTCCAATCAGCTTCAACGACCTGTGATTTGAGTATAAACATCTGCAGGCATTGGGCTACTATGCGAGCCAGAAAAATTATATAAAGTGTGAGATAATAGCAGACCGGGGCCTTTGTCGTAGGCCTTTGTCATAACAAGAATAACTCAGCGTTTTGTACAAGTTGAGAAAACAGTAGGCGCATACCGCTGTTTCCATTTTTCATGGGCAGTCGGAGGTCGCAAAACAAAGGCTGCTACGGCATGCCTTTCGCAAAAGGCGACATGTGTTTGAATTCAAACTATTCAGTAAAAGAGAGGAAATGTGCGTTAAAAATTTTAGATCAAAAGTGTCGAGATAATGAAACGTGCACTTCAATAGGAGAATGGGGTTTAAAAACATAAACCACGTGATTTTTGACAAGAGTCATGATGACCTTTCACATGTAACCGGCAGTAATCTTTGCGGATGGCTGCAGAGGCTCCGGCGCTGCCCTGGGTGTGCATAAGGGAAGGATTCGTTGGGTTGTATGTGAATACGCGATTTCCATGCATGTGCATTTCTGACCGGCTTTTAAGAGCACGGCTGTTTTGATAGTCTTATGCCACGGGCTTCATCTACATACCATTTGCACATATATATTCTTTAAGAGTAAATTTGGAACGTCGCAAAGACAGCAGGTGCACTACCGTAGCAGTCCCGCTCCCAATTGCACGCATGGCCCCGAGTTCAAAAAGTTTCAGCTAGGCCTTTTTTTTTATTTTGAACAAGCTTGCGGACGTAATATTTCAAAACAGCGTTAAGTCATCAGAAATAATAAGCAGATGCCATTAGTGATTTTTTTTTTTGCATTTTGCGCGATAATGATTCGGGCAGCGCGCAAAAGTGCAGCAAGCTGGGTGCTCAGAAAGAACACTGGGAGATTTTGGTTGTTTTCGATCGCTAGCTGCAATCGGAAAGTGCAGTGTGATGTAGCAGTAGCCTGCGCTTTACCTAGTGGTAAAGTAGTGTGGCTAGGCAGGTCAGTGCTAAAGTAGTGACGAGCGGTGGCTGTGCATCAGTGATAGTGATGTAAAGTGGGCGCAGCTAGAAAGAATTTAAGTGGTTACTTGCCAGGCGATGTCAAGTCAGTGACAGCTTGTTTAGTTCGCCTAGACTGTGCACATGAATTTCGCATCCTTGCTTCATTGTGTAATAAAAAGTACGCTACAAATATGAAATCATATAATTTTGGTCTGCATCCCGTTCGGGCAGCCTGAATACTTACTCTTCATTTTTCTCTTGAATTGGGGATGATATATCTATTTCTTGTCAACTGGGAGCGCTCAGGAATCTTTAGAAATATGTCACAGCAAAAAATATATGGTAATTATTAACTGGCATCATTTCGAAAATTTCGATAACGAGAAGTTATCAAATACTTTTAAAATCTTGACGCACGGATCAAAACAAGAAAACAAAATGAGAGGAAGAAAACTTCCCCTAACATTTCACCGTATAATTCGCATACTTGGCATTCATGTACGAAAATAAATCCTTGTATTATTGAGTGTTCCGGCATATATTCCACTTGGGTTTAATTTCATTGTAGAGAAATACCTGTGTAAACCTAATACATCATTATAAATTCTGACTGTATAGTGCAAAAATAAAATACTACGTTCTATCATATTGCAACCATTTGGGGCCCTATTAACCTCGTGGCCGAAAGGCTTTAGAATGACTATCAATGAGTAAGACTACAACGTTTTCCGCAATAAATTGATGTAGCTTCTAAAAGTGTCTTGTGGCCGTACTTTAAAGGAGCACTGACACCAAGTTTTGATACCTAAAAAATGATATAATTGGCTTCAGTAGTTTGTACAGATGCCTCACAGAAATTTTTGCAGCGATCCGAGGCCGGAATCACATCTAAAATCGATTTTGATTGTCCAGGCCGCGAGCTTCCACAAATCGGCAGCACTAGCGCAATCGCTTTCGGCGTGACGAAACATTGGCCTGCGTGTCTGGCCGGTTCACGGTGACGTCATATAGTTGTTTTCAGAACCTGAAACGATATCCTGCGCTGCTGTTGTCGGTGGTATTCCTTTGGGAAGAAGACGTGGGCGTAGCTGTGTGAGCAATGCTTGTAAACGTTACGTGTTCGACGTCTTTGCTCTTCAGTTCGTTGCCGGCGCATGGTGTTCGGCACTGGTGCCGAAAACTGCGCGATGTCGACGGGCACCGCGGCGACTCGGCAGTGCGCGTCGCCGAGCTCGCCCAAGTTGTGCTATGGCAAGCTCGCGGTATGCGAAGTACTGCTCGTGGAAGCCTGTCCGAGCAAATCGACGACGACGCCAAGATGCATTATTTTCCACGCGATGACATGCAGCGCTAAACGTGGACTGAGTTCATGCGCGCCGGCGGCCGCAAGAACTGTCGCCCAAGCCAGCGGGCTCGGGGTTGCACGGGTCACCTTGGGTGTTGGGAACTTAGTATCGTGGCGACTATTTGATCGCTGGTATCTGTACAACTGCGAATGACCATCCCTTACACAACTTTTCACCACACTATCATCCCCTTTTTCGCGTATGAAGCGTTATTTTGGCAATAATTTCCGTTCCTGCGATCGGCGACCAATACATCTGCCACGGCCTGTTTTGATTCTAGCGCGCAGGTGGCGCCATCTTTCGGCCGCTCGCCGCACCGTGGGGCCGGCAGTACTGGGTCGGAGCGCCGAACCTCCGCTTCCGGTCAGCGTAGGCTTACCATCACGGCAAGTATCTGAACGCCATTTTTGAATTCAGCGCTGATAACAACTCCTAGCACAATTTTCAACACACTAACATCTACTTTCTCGCATGTGGAGCTTCGTTTTCGTGATCAGATTGATTAGAAGAGTGGCGACAAGCTCTTGCTATCACGGTCTGAACCGGTTCGAGCCGCAGTGATATTAAAAAACGGACGACGGCGAAGACATCGCCGGCCTAATCGCCTGGCCAAATAAAGTTGTTCTGTCTGTCGGGTGGCAGTGACTCATCCGAGTCTGACGATTCAGATGACATGTCGACTGCGCGGGCGAGTCGCAGACCATGTGAAATCGTAGCAGACGATGCGGCGAACGCATGGAGGAAAGAAAAACGTCCCTGACGTCACGGGTGAGACCGTGACGTAAGGCTGGCCCGCTGCTGGCTGGCCTTCGAACGGCCGTTTTCCCGCGCGGCAACCAAATTTGAAATTGGTTGCAATAAACGTGCTCTAATTAATTCTGTGTTGGCGGCTGACGGCTTTCGGTTCGATTTTCGTAATTACTGGGACAATAGGTATTCTTTACAGCATAAAAACTGAAAGCGAGAAATTTCGTGTCAGTACTCCTTTAATACTGTACAGAAGCGTCTATTACTCGTGCTGTGTCTCAGATTTCGTTCACGTCTGGTTGACTGAATAGTATTTGACAGCATGCTGACGTTGATTAACGATTATAGAGCAAGTGTGTTCGACCGAAATGTCACCTTCACTATCTAGCGAACTGGAGTACGATATGATCTTGCGTTATTTCCTGAGTCTTCTCATTTGAGGGACGGTTGTCACGTGTACCGACGGGTGGGTAGAAGTTCGAATTTCCAGCAATTGATAAGAAAAATATGTGGAGTGATGCTATTACTGTGCAGAAGAGGCACCTTAATTTAAATGAGCTGACAAGGTTTTCAAGGTTAAAAGATAAACGTAACACTAACCTTCTTTTCATCCTGATAGGCGGTGAAGGCTGTCATAAAGGCTGGTGGTAAACGCCGTAAAGGTGGTGAGGATGTGATCAAGCGTTCCAGAAAGTTCTAAGAACTGTATTTTGAAGTACAATTTTTGTCTATACTGTTTTTGCATTCAAATGAGCTAGCAAATTAAATGCAAACGTACTTTATAAGGGAAGCCAAACACACGAACCTTCAGAGAAGTCGAGCGTTAACACAACACTAGATTTTCAAAACCTTATTTTTCCTTAAACATGCAATTGGATAACTTAGCTTCTAATGAAAAGGCTTCATTATAAGAACCTTCGAAAAGCAATCTATCCACCAAAAGGCAATGCAGCGCAACGAAGCCTACCAAATTTCGTCATATAAAGAGCACCGAACACCTGAAACGTGAGAATATAAACTTTTGTGGTTCAGCGTTTTCTGAACAAAGCATAGTGTTTACTAATGTCCTGATGAGAAAGACAATTCAAACTGTTAGAGTTACGATATTCACCATTTGACAAGAAGTGGTACCACCGTTCCAATAAAATAAATGACCCTGGAGATGTAGGTCAATTCAAATGCGGTATCTTTCAGGAGACAAACCCAACCATGGTTGGAATCATTAGCACTGCGTGTTTTGTACATTTTTGCATGCAGAAAAACATATGTAAAATTGCATGCTAGCATAACAGCCGACAGAAATAGTGAAAACGTTTCTACAATAGCTTACCGGTTATCAAATTGGGCTTAACAATCTTGGAGTGTTTTTTTTCCTCTAGAGTCAGTTCTGTTAGCTATAGTCGGAATGTATGAACAACTTCACTTGAACTACTGCGAATTGTGCTCGTCATAAAAACTTCTGCAGTGCGAAGAGTATTTCAAGAATCGTGGTGATGTTCCTGGCCTAAAGGTATTAGCGCAATAAAATGGCAAAACATTGTTAGGGGTATTAATATATTCAGTTGTGATTTAAAATATGCCAGCCTTGTGAATAGTATTTTGGTTGTGTTCACAATACGCTTTAAAGGTTTCAAACAGTTAAAATAGACCGATTTGGAGAATATGCTGATAATTTAGTGGCCGGTCAGGCGCAACGATCAGCAAGGCGTACTTTGTAAAAGGGCCGGCCGGCACGACGGAAGGAACACCCAGTGCCTCATTTAGGCTATGAAGGCGTGAAGTTGGGTTTATTCTTATATAACGAGCAGTGTGAGTTCATTTTTGGTAATACCAAATAAAACACTGCGTCTTGCAAACACTCCTTGATGCGCACAATTTTAAATTTTAACGTAAACTTTGTATGTGTGCAACCCGAAAAGTGCACAAATGTGTTACTGTCACAGATTGGCAGTCAACTAAAGCGTCCAGTTATATTAAGCAATTCTAAATAATTGTCACGCACTTGTGCTGTGTAGCATTTAGAATTCGACAATGTGCTCCTTCAGTTTAAACCTGTCGAAATCAAACTTGCAGTTTTTTTTAATCTGACTTTTATGTCTCAATCTAAAATATAATTCTGGTAGTTTTGTGAGGCTAAACTACCCCTTAGCTATGAGGCGCGCTGTGCCTGCACGTCTGCGGCTCATGTTTGACTTCCTGTGGATTTTCAACGTGCGTCGAAATTTCTTCACACACGGGCGTTTTGGCTATCGGCAGCAATTATAGAAACAGCCACGTGGCGGGGAATAGAAAGGGCGTCATTAGGCCGCGCAGAAAACGACGTATTCCCTAAGATAATGCGACGAGTGTCTATAATGTGTCTGACTATTCATGGCATATAATACGCAGTCATCGGTGCATATGTCCCATGTTTTTAGCGTGGTTTGTTCAGTTGCCATTGTACCAGCGCTTGAAATTGCTAACACGGGACTTGCAAAGCGTCAATGCTGCCACTAATTCTTGAAACAACGATATAAGTTTTACGTGTTCTTAAGGATGTGAAATATTCGTCATCCCAGCTGCGCCCTCAAGATTTTGGAGCACCAGAATTGTCCATTTTATGATGTCGGCAAAACTCATTGCCCCTCTTAGTAACACCTGGAAGGCAGCAGAGGACCCGTTCGTCGTCAGTTGAAGCGTAGACTTATTTGGGCTAACGATTTGTGGTATGATATGACGTCGGATATGGTTTGATTTTGTGTACTCTGATAAGATACAACCGTGGAATGTAACTGCAGTGTGCGTATATGTGATGTATGTATTGCACAGTAAGATGAGATTTAGCTTAGTGCCTTAAATCAAGGATCGCGCAAGCTTTCGAGACGTTAAATTCTGTTTTCATCCGCAAACCATGTTTCGATTGTCGGGGAACGAGTGGGCTCGGCATATGGTTAGGGACTACTTTGATACGAAAATCACCAGTGTTGCTCCGGTTTGAAATGTTCATCGACTGGTGCAATTCTTAAAAGAGCGACAACGGTTTCGAGTGAACATAGTTTTTTTTTTCCTTCGAATGTCTCGTCTCAGGCCTTGTCGGAATGAGCAACATGGGCTTCAACGTTGCTGCCTCAATCTTGTGTATAGATTCGGAGCTTCAAAGTTTTACCCGCCGCGGTGGCTCAGTGGCTAAGGCGTTGCGCTGCTGAGCACGAAGTCGCGGGTTGGATTCCGCCGCGGCGGCCGCTTTTCTGATGAGGCGAAAAGCAAACGCCCGTGTGTACGAGATTTCGGCGCAGATAAAGATCCCAGTGGTCAAAATAATCCGGAGCTCCACTACGCGCGCCTCATCGCCTGCTTTGCGTCGGCGCGTTAAACCCCACAATCAATCAATCAAGCTTCAAAGTTTTGGAAAAGTTTATGGAGAGTAGTTGAGATAAGTTTTCTGCTTTGCGTGCCATTTTCTAGGTCATACCGCTGGAGTGAAATTTGTCAATATATTGAGCGCTATAGTAAAAAATAATTTTTTTCGCGCTTAGTTGACTGGTCCTTCGGTGGTGCACAGAAATCTTACGGTATGCCCGGTAGAGAGACCCGGAGAAGAAATGTTACCATTTAACCTTAACACCGAAACCCCGCATTAGAGGTTGTACCCTTAGCCATGAAATCAATTGTCTGGGATGGACACGGCTTCAGTGTCAGTGTGTGGATGGGGGAGGGGCGGTCGTAACAACAGTTCCCAGTTGCGCCGCTCAGGCGCAGCAATATTCTCGGGGTCGCCGGGCGGTGCTCATGCCCCGGGCAGTGTTCATGAAACGGTACTCCGGGCGATGGTGAAGATGCCCCGGGTGACGCTTATAAGATGGCGCTGCTACAAATCAAGTAAACAATTACTTGCAAAAATTTATACGATAGCGTGGAGTTGAACTTTAAAGAATAATGAAGTAATGCCACACTAAATGAAATGATTAACGTCTTACTCAAAGGTCCATTGGCTTCCTCTTCAAATTCAATAAGTGGCTGCTGTCCTTGTTGCTTTTTTGGGGTCAGTTTCAGTGTCCAATTTCTGAAAATTATTTTTATTGCATCACTTTTACCACAACAAATGTTCCTAACGAAACAAACACCCAGAATACGAGTTTAACCAAATTGGGAATTCGTGATTACCATACGAATTGCTGGCCCATGCAACTCTATTTTCCATAAGGGCTTCATCGTCAATATTTCTTTTATAATTGCAGCGTGTCTTTTGAGGTCATAGTGATCTTAACACTCATACGTCTATAATTATTATTTCTCTTCCTGAAGGCTTCTTTACGTCCAGCGGGTTGCTTGGCGTAAAAGTTTAACAAAAATTTCACAAGATTCTGAGCAGAGAAGATTTCTTTGTTTGACAAGACTTCGAATTTGAAATTGCCTCGCTGCACCAACACAAATGCTTAATAAATTTTAATAAAAGAATTTTATGATTAGAGTGCTACTCGATGTACATAGCCATAGCCTTTTTTTTTGCAAAAATGTCCACCTCTTACAACCGTCGTTTCAGGTGATAAAATAGGTGCTCAAACAAATATACAGAAGTTTTATCGTTTCCAAAATTTCACAGTGGATGTGACAGACTCTAAACGGCGAGGTAGGTGCGCGTGATATGAAATTACTAGTTAAATAATTCGGATCTTGTATAATAGAACCTATACAAAGAGCTCATGTTTTTCTGATTGAAATCATGTGTTAAGCTGTTTACAAAAAATGTGATCTTGCGCTAGTGCTGCAAGACTGGAAACAGTGGAGCAGGGGGTCGGCCTTGGGGTTTAATGTTAAGACACAAACTTCCAAAGTTATTTAACTTATGCACCAGCCAAAGCCTTGCGCCGGAAAGATCCCCCACAAAAGAACTGCTTACTTGTCAAAGTTCTGATAGTTGTTTCTCTTTACTTACTTTCAAACATTAACCTCCAATCATTTTCTGATAGCTTTTGATACCATTGTGTTACCCTTGAAACAAAAGTTTGTTGTCTCTCCACAACCAAATGCACATTACTGTTTTATGATCTATGGCAGTTCAATACTTGATTCCACTGTTACGATTGTTCATTTTTCAGTAATTTTAGTTGCTAAAATGTGATCTTATTAAATATTATTTCAAACAAATTTGAGTTGCATTGTTGCTGATAATGCATTTTTTGCTGTTTATTTACCATGTTGACAAGGTGGTTTTGTTTTATGAATGTACAAATCTCTTTTGATTTCGAATATCTGCTCCACAGCTTGCGGTACGCAGTCTCGCGAAAGTGTACGTTTGTGTGGCAGGAGCTAGTCAAGCTGCATACAAGCTTCTTCCGCTGCCTCCCTCATCTACTTGATCAAAATAACAAAACTATTACCAAGCTCTTTCCGGCTTTACTATCTTTTGCTAGATCTTGCTACGATTTCAAAGTTTTGTTTAGTGTAACCATGTTTTTGCTACGCTACGCTAAGTGTTGATGGGTGATTGCCAAATAACGTTTCCCGCAGAGGCTGCATTCTAATTATCCGGTACTCGCAGTCGCCAACGGACCTCAACCTCCCCAAGTTTGTGTCAAACCGCAGCGTACCGCAGACGTGACCAGCTCTGGCCAAGCTGTGTTCTCTGAACGTCCAGCGGGAACTGGCCGATGGCGCTACCCATGAATTTACTGGCTCCACGTTGGGCGTTTTCTATTACTGGAACGCTTTGACGCTTTGCGGGCGATTGCGCTTGCTCTCAACATCAAGAGCGCCGTTGTCAGGACCTTCCGCTCTTCGCTGCAGTTTGCGGGCATCGGCTTTGGTATGATACTCAGGGTTGGATAGTAGCCGTCTCTTATGTTCTCGTGCAATAACACGGCGGCATTCAAGTTGAGCTTCTTCTTTCTCGGGAGGTAAATACTTGTTCGGCCGACCCATGTTTTGAAGGAGAGTACACAATCTGCAGATTGAGGAGTCACGACGCGCTCTCTGTCGCCGGTGGTCGCGTCGGCACAGTGACACCATATCTGGGTGAGCCTGGGCTTTGCCCTCGAAGCTACGTGAAGGCAGCACCGGTGCACTGCGAAGGAGGAGTTTGTTTTCTCGATTTTTTCCTAACGCCGCCGGAAGGCTCTTTGCCTTGCTCGGGTATGCGGATAAAGACAGAGGTATTAGGGAGGCTAATTTCTGCTCATTTTTGTTCAATCAAGTAAAAGGATATAACTGTCCTGTCCATTTTTATTATGAAGCATTTTCTGTAAACTCGGAATGAGTGAAGCTGTGATTTCATATTTATTCACAAACGCATCTTGGACTAACTTTCATCCGCAATGCTCCTATTTTGTTGCCAGTGACAATGACACTGCTACTAAATTTTCACCCTTTGGCATATCGCACAAATGCCTAGATACAAAACACTGATTTTGTGTTAAGCTGTCACCACTTCCTAATGTGCTTTAATATCTTAAAATTGACATTGATATAGACTGCCCAATCAGATGAAATTTGGCGAAACAAATTTCACTGATGTTGTTGAGAGAGAGAGAGAAATGACCTTTATAAATTCGTCCTGCGAGAAAGGTGCGGGTCAGGCCACGCAGGGCTTCGCCGCACCTCGTCTAACTACCTGCGCTAGGTGAAGTGCTTTGTATGCGAAATTTATCAACTGTGATGCATCGTAGAGTGAGTCTGCTCCAATGCGTTTTTAGGTGCCAATAAGTGGCTTGCAATCTTTTAGTAAGTTCAAGAACACTGCCGTAATTTTATTTACAAAAGGTAGACACTGCTGGCTACCTGCCTTAAGCAGATATGGTTCAGCTGTTTGTAGGTTGGCATATTTCGCAGAATAAAACAGCATGCTTCGTAATCTAAGTGCTGCAGAGGGCATATCTTTTTCATGCAAACTAACGGACCAGGCCTACCACTCTATCAAAAGTTGGGGCCGCGTAACTGGTGTGGAGCCGTAAGACGTCTATAGTAGAGCGGCGATATGCGTGACGCGTAGCCTGTTCCCTTTCATGCAACATAGTGTGGGTGTTTGTGACTTGCGATGTAACATTCGCAGAAATTAGCAGAATAAAAATTTAAAGTGCTACTTTTATTATTGGGGACAAACAATGAAACCCCCGTTATCGTGCCGTGGACACCACTTCCACAATATGTTAACCCTACTTTAAAATAGGTAAAAATGAGATACATTCCAAACTAGGCGCAAAGCAGGAGCTGTCACAGAGTACCGTGGTGAGCTCTTTTGTATCCAGATAATTCTGAAACAAAAACACGTGTTGCAGCCATTTTATGATACTTGCTCACCCCATCGACTGCAATGTATTCAGAGCAGATAGGAATTGAGTGATATTTCCAACTTCGCTTTCCACTCGCGCTAAAAGGTTTATAAAATGTGCTTTAACGATATCGGTGTCGTTGTGACAAAGTTTGTTAATTATTTTTAGTATTTCTTTATTATATTAAGAGCAACACGCCATTCGCCCGTAAACAGACACAAAAATTGGGTAGACCTGAGGAGAGATAGTAGATGAAAAATTTGAAACGCGACCCGGTTCTTGCTGCAAAACACGCAAGTATACCTTGAGCACCAGAACGATCGTTTGCCAACACCTGCAAAAACCAGTGAATGGCGGTGCGTACCACCACTCAACGAAGGCTCTGGTACGAACACCAAGTAGGAGCGTTGCAGATGTTGTGTCCTGTTTTACTGATATTGAACAGCATAAGGGTAGAAAATATTTTTTGATGACGTTTTCGCGTACGCTTCAATGTTACAGGAAAATGAAGGCAATTATGTTTCTAGATGTGCATATAACGCCAAAGAAGCATAGCTGTCTAGCGGTTCTCTGGGAGACTCAATTTTCTTTAGAGAAGGGAGGTCCTTTATGGCACGGCACTGCGCCTTTACAAAAATCACATTTGCAATTTTGGGTTGGATTAGCTGTTACATTGCCCGTTAACTCACATCGGTGACCAGCTTAGACAAAACTTGACCAACACGTTGGTTATTCGGTTTGGTTTGAAAATATTAGCCTGCACTGGAATTCTTTGCTTCCACAGAATCGGTTTCAACTTCTGCCACTGTATCCCTGCCACGACACATCAACTGACCTCTGATGATATTGATTCGTTTCCTTGGATGGCAACGTTGTACCTTAAAACGTCCGTTTACCCTTCCGCATGCTCTACACACACTTCGATGATGGCGTTACATACAACATATTTGACGTGTGTCGCATTGCGGACGCATCATACAGGCAAGGGGAAAGGAATTTCTCATTCTGTTTAGTAGAGCTATAGTGTATGTGAATGGTGATCTTAAAAATATTCGCCAAGCCCCTATGCTCCATTGGAGCTTCCACGCTGCGGACATCTGCAACTGCCTTGCTGATTGTTTATGCCAACGCCTTCGTTTACTGATGACAGACACATTAAATTAGTGTTTCATGAACTGTTACGGATGTTTTCTAAAATCCCATTTTCGGTAATGCTACTGCGTGTTTCTACGGTTGCTTATTCGGTTGGCGTGTTCTCGGCACATTGCAACCACGGAAACTGTGAGTTACGTATGCACCAGCGCTGAAGGCATACAGAACTGCAACAGCATGATGTTTTCACAGTAGCGATATTGCTCGACAATTATGTTCATATAAGCATTTACAACTCAAGACGTTTGTTTGTGGAGGTCGTCTCCTAATGCAATGTAAGTTAGCTAGCCTGTTGATACAACTGGTGTGTAGTATCGGTTTATTGGTAGAGAGAGTGGCCGTAAAAAGTGTGTTAAGGTTCGCTTGGGCGATATATACAAAGCCGCAATGGGGACAATAAATACAGAGGAGTTTTTACGGTGTCTACCACCATTGGCGGTTCTTGCGGCTGCGACTGATGCAGCTACGTCAAATGTAATTTCAAGCTTCTAGTTCGAAGGGAAAACGGAACACGAACCTTCATAACTGAACATTTCCACTATAATTTTAAAGGTTAGTCATTCAATCTGTTCGTTTAAATTTTGCTACAGGTATCATAAATTGTCCCATTTTGTTTTTGTTTTGCGTAAGACGCAATATACTCACTGCCATTGAAGACCTCCACTTGACCTGAAAAATACCATAAAAAAGGTAAGGACCTAGGATTACTAAAATCACTCTTATTGCAATTCCTTCTCGCCTATTCATACACCAGTTTTTTGCAACTGAGCGAGCTTCTGGTGTTGTCTATTATAACTTATTTAAGTTGCTTATTCCGGTACATATATTGGGACAAGGAAAAGTAAGCTTAAATTGTGGAATGCGACGGAATAGTTCATCTTAAATATAAGGAGTTTTTTAAGAAAATTTGCGCAAATTGTGATCTTATACGAAAGTAATTATGGCCAACAAATGAACCATAAGTGATTATGGGCACTTGTAATCATTTGTAGTTTACTCACACTGTGTACACCAATATACCAAGCCTAATAAAAGCCGCGAATTACAAATAGATCAATTTTGGAGATGGTGACAATATAAACACGGTATTTGTGTTTGTTGTTCCAGAAAACGTTCTTACCCTATTGAATAATTGTAGCGGAATGGATGTAACAAACTGTAACAAACATAACTGTCGTTCAATAATTTCAAAGCACTGCATGCACCATCCTCGTCATTATGATCACCAGCCTATGTACGCCCATTGCAGGACAAATAGTCATCCCATTATTCTCTAATTATCCCTGTTCTGCGTTTATTTCGACCCATTTATCCCTGCAAATTCTCTATCTCATCTACCCATATAACCTTCCACCACCCCGTGGCATCCTTTCCTTCGCTAAGGATCGCCTCTGTTACCCTCAATGACCAACGGTTATCTTTCTATCGCATTCCATGCCCTGCCCACGTCCCACCTCCCATGAATACGGCAATTAACCCACGGCCCTGAGTCTCCAGTGGCTGCGAAGCAACTGACCATGGCGCCCGTCTAAACTGTGCCGCAGCAGATGGTGCTAAGAATACCTGGAACCAGGAAGGCCGCCATTAGATTCAGAACCTGCGGCCTGCAGGAAGTTTGCTCACAAAAATAACTTGAGTGCATATACCAAATACAGATAATTTTGTTCACAGAGATGAGTTAAAAACTGAAGGATGGGTTTACTCTAATTAGTGTCACGTGTAAAGCTGATGAGTAGAATGGGACCAATTTTAAATTTTATTTCTTCTATATTACGCATTTCTATTTTCATTTTGAACAAACTGCCGTTCCCCAGAGACCAAAATCAATATTCTTTTGAATGAATGATTTTGAGGACTATAGTATTTACTGGCATTGCTTGGGATTATAATCCGTTGTGTACTCCCAACACTTATACGTGCGCGTGAGGCACCGACAGGCGACTAACAAACTATGCAGTTATGGGGGATTTGCCGCAGTTTACAGGAAGGGGGATTGAGCGTCAAGTTCCCATAGATGAAGCGGACGAGATGTAATGGTTGCGCATTTATCAACGTGTGCTGGCCGTGCCCAACCTCTCCAGTTTCGAATACCGCAAATACATTTTTCTACCGCATCCTCGCCTCGTAACTTTTTGTGGTGGACGTGCGGGGTAGCTGTTAAGAAAACGAAGCTAAGCAGTGATCGCCAGATTTCGTTCATCGATCTTCGCTCTGACGACCCCGCGGCTACTGCAGTCATGGCAACCGCGCTCCGCGACCAGGCTTCAGCGGCTACTGCCGCTTTCACAAGCCCACCAGATCATTCTGTCGCACCCCCGTAACACGATCTTCTTCTATGGCATGGCTAACGAGGATGTGGAGGATTCTACCTTCATGTACGAGCGCGTCAGTGGCCACAACAGCTCCGATCAGATGACCATGCTCGTCAACCTGCATTTATGCTTCCACGTTACGGCCCTAACATGGTTTCTGACGAACAAGGCACGCCTCACCAGCTGGGGAGTTTGCATCGAAGACCTGAGACCCCTCTTCGGGACGTCGTCTAGTCGGCAGCTAACAACAAAGAACAATCTCGCTTCTCGGGTGCACAGTCCGACTCCGTCCTACGTCACGTACATTCTAGATGTAGTGGCCCTTCGTCAAAAAGTTGACCGACAAATGTACGAGGAAGACGAAGTGCGACATGTTTTCAAGTGGATAGCGGACGACGCGTTCAACCTCCTTTGTTTTGAGAACTGTGACAATGTACACGACATTATCGCCGAATGTCGCCGCTTTGAGCAGGCGAAAAAGCCGCCGCATCGTTCTACATTTCACGCGACTTCCTAACACGGCTGCGACTTTCGTACACTGGCAACGTCCTGCCAACATCTGCTCGGTTCCCTCCGACAGAAGCGGCACCGATGTCCGAAAAAGTGACCAGAATATTGCGTCGTGAATTTCGGACGATGGTTCCAGCCGCTTTTCTGCCTAAACCAAAACCCTCCATTGTGCTTGCTGTATCTTTCATACAAGCCGTTGTACGCGAAGAACTCAGCCATCTCAGCACTCCAGCCTATTTGCGCCGTCACTCGTCCGATTGATTGCCCCATTCCTTTCTTTACAGCGGCTCGATGCAACAACATACCACCGTGCTTCCTGTACCGCATGCCACATTAATGAAGGACGCCCGATGACCGGCCAGTATGCTTCAACCGCTGGCATGCGAGCCACGTCATGCGCTACTGCCATAACCTCTCATTCCCACTGCGCTCGACCAACTTTTTGCGGTACACTGACGAGGGCAATCGGCGCTTCTATGCCAGCCGTCAGACGCCACCACCCAACTTCTCGAATTCTACCGACGGTCGGCGGTCCGATCACTCTCAGTCGCGGCAGACTCGTCAGTCCCGTTCACTCCGCCTCTCCTCTTCGGACCCACTCTCCAACCAGGAAAACTACGCGATGCAGCCCTCAGATGTACCGCTTCATTTTCACGACGACCGGGAAATCCTTTAACAACGTTGTCTCCCGAAAAGAACTGGTTATAGGTTAAAGTTTTCGATGTCCCTGTGAGTGCGTTGATCGACACAGGGGACCAGGTGTCAGTGATGAGTGTGCAACTTCGCTCACGCCTTCCCAAAGTTTTGCCGCCAGCCACTTTTTGTCTCCAAGCTGCTAATCGAGGAACTGCTGCTATCGCGAGCCAGTGCACTGCACGTGTTACGATTGCTGGTTATGATACTTCTGTACTGTTCACCGTTTTAGAACGTTTTACACCTGACCTGATTCTCAGCCAAGATTTTCTGTTGGGTCATTCAGCGCTAATCGATTGTTCTCTCCTACTCACCCACTTTGACCTACCCATGTCCTCAATCACCGTCAATGAAACCTTTCCCCGTCTCGTGCTGCCTCGAAGACACCCGTTTTCCGCCTCAAGCTCTTTCTTACGTCCCACTGTGTGAATATCGCTATGTTGCGGACGGTGATTACGTCGTTTCTCCAGTAACGTCCGTGTTACTGGAGCGCAACGTGACACTTCCGTACACAGTCGTCACGATGACCCATATCCACACCATACCGTGCGTTATGCAATTTATCCAACACACTATCAAGCCACCTGCAACTACTGCAAAGCGCCCGGTAACCTAAACCATCAGTGCTGGAGAACCAAAAAACACCATCCCTCCAACCAATTTCGAACCCCTCCATACAACAGTGCACAGTGGGGTAGACCAGCAAGGACCCTACGTTCCAGCTTGACCTTGTGCAAACGGCCTGCAAAGCAAGCCGCAGCCAGGGGTTCTTGGAATAGGGATCCCCTGCACCAGGCAGGTGCCCAAGCAGCTGCAGCTGTTGTTGTCAATAAAGATTTCATTCATTCACTCATTCCTTCAATCGTTTATTCTTTGTATCTGTGTCCTCGATCCACTTCTTCAGCATCTTAATTTTACTCAACTTGATTTTCATTATGGGGGATCCGGAATGTCGGCCGTCGCTTTTGCAGATGACATTCTTCTTTCATCGGACTCTTTCTGGGTTTCTAGGCTTCTTTGCGTACCGTGGAGGCTCACTTCAGGAGTGTAATTGAAATATTAATCCTTTAAAGTCTCAATAATTCGGTTGAAGAATAGATCACTAAACTCATGGCTTCCTATATGACTTGCCCGAACTGCGGTTTTAGGAGTCCACCTTGTCCTCACTTGCTCAGGACTGCCCGATCAAGTACCTTGAATTGGAAGTTTTCGTAAATAAAACGCCGAATGTTTCCACCGCGAAGGCAACTAAACTGTTCCAACTTATCAACAAGGCGTAACTCAAGCTTTTCCAGAAACTGCATTGCATCCGTCAGCTGGTGGTCCCCGCACTTCTCTACAGTTCATCTAAAACTCTTCAAGTCGACAATTCATCCCGATGTCTTGACAAGATCCTCGGCAAAAAAATGACATCATGCATCTACAATATTTTATAGCAGTCAAATCTGGATTCTAGCCACAAATGCAGGCCTTGGAGTGGTCAAACTTCATAAGGCAGCATAATCTATGTGGTTGATATCATGTGTTGACGTTTATGGTTGTCGGTCCCAGGTGTTAACTTCCTCTTTGACGGGATATTGGGCGACTTGCCACAAGGGGATCGCGACGCTCTTCGGTGTTCACGCAGGAGTCACAGATGCAAAAATTATCGATACCGCCCTGATAAGGGTTACAGCAAAGTGGTGGAAAGCTTCCGCGAACAATATAAAATTAGTACCTCTACTCCAATGTTCAACAGCAGCGGGCAAACTCATGGCTGCAGCATGTGTCCACGTTTGTGTAGGATGCCGACCGCATCAGCACCTTCAGACTACGGACTAACTTGGCTCCGACAAGAACACTCTCCAATAAACACTCTACGGACCCAGCCTCACAAGTCTGTCACCGTTGAGCCGAAAGGTAAGACACGGCATTTCATATCCTCCAGGACTGCTAATTGTGCTCCTTGGTACGACAAGAGTGCCTTCATTTCGTTGTCCGGCAAGTGGCGAGGATAGCCCGAGAGAAAAACCCGGACGCGACAGTGTATGAAGAGAAAGTCTATCCAAGTTCTTTCGGGGCACATCTTAAACAAGAGTTGGAGCTCCAGACGCACGACAAAGTGGCCGTCGTGGATGTGGAAGTTACATGAGATTCCAGTGGGGGAATGTTCAACAGCAAGTGCCGGGAAAATGCGCAAAATTATTCCGTACTCGCGAACCTTTTTCCTGGGCGAACCATAGCATTCCTTGGCATTGTCTTCGGTGCCCACTCTATCTTATGAAGAGAAAGTTTGTTACGTGTAGATGAACTGTGTCTTCTTCAAAGGGACTTAGACTGGTTTTCCCCATCTGTACTCCGTGACAGCCTCATTGTATTACAACGTTTCACTAAACGCGTCGTGGTTATGGTGTAGGGGAGTAGACTGCGACTTTTACCAATAATAATTATATTCTTGAGTTCTTCATGTGTTCTTCCTGGATATTAGTTTTCAATTTTGTCATTTGTTCCTGTTTTTTCGGTTTTTTAATGTTTATTTTTATTTTTTTTGTTGTGGACAGTCTACACAGTCTTTTGATGTAGGTGATGACAGGCTGGCCACTGGCATAACAACTTTTCTGCGTACTTCACCTTCATCCTTCACAGTCTTGTGTCTGGGTAGCTCTTTGAGCTCCTTGCCATGTACGTGGTACACTCGGATGGCCAAGAAAAGGCGTGGCTACAGCCACTTGTTCCATGTCCCAAACAAGTGTCCATTTTGTCAGACGCCAGTGGGCACAATAGCTCGGATTCCATGACGCTTATGTGCTTTCCAGTAAAGTGAAATAGCGCCCAGTAGTCCTTTTGTTAGTGATATTAAATTGCGGAACTGAAATTAAATCTCAAGGTCGAGAAATACTGCCCCACCCACTAAATGCATAAAACTCGTTGTAGGTATTTACAAGGGATACTTTATTGTTGCATTCTCAGTGACGTACTAATGGCATACTTTTCTGTTACGTGTAAAAAACCAACGCAAAAAATAAAGAAACTGAAATGAAGGCGATCCGTCAATGCATTATAAACCAGCAGCCTCGGAGAGGTGCATCTGTATTACCCACAGTGAAACAAAAAAAAAAAAGAAATTGCTACCGATTTTGTGTTTTATCGGCCAAATCGACCTGGGTTTTGCTGGGTAGATGTCAATACCAAAGTGATGCGCTGTTTTTTTTGGCGTGTTAAAGAAAACAACTGCTCCCTATATATTCCTTGGAGGGCCCTGCGTTGTCCTCATGGCGGGAGGGCCGTCAAGTCGCATTTTTAGACTTCTGGGGAATTTACTATCATGATCATCATTATCATCAT
The DNA here is from genome assembly GCA_013339765.2 of Haemaphysalis longicornis. Lineage (NCBI taxonomy): Eukaryota > Metazoa > Arthropoda > Arachnida > Ixodida > Ixodidae > Haemaphysalis > Haemaphysalis longicornis. The sequence continues at coordinate 58,853,926 of CM023452.1, forward strand.
CATCATCATAATCATCCTCATCATCATCTCCAGCCTATCTACGCCCACTCCGGGGCAAAAGCTTCCCCCATTAATCCCCAATTACCCCGGTCCAGAGCTAAGTGCGACCAATTTATCCCCGCAAAGTTCTGGATCTCATCTGTCCATATAACCTTCTGCCACCCCTGCAATGCTGGCCTTCTCTAGGGATCCAATCTGTTACCCTTAATGAATAACGGTTATCTTGCATTCGCATTACATGCCCTGCTGCCCTCGTCTATTTCTTCCTAATTACTGTCCTTAAAAGTCGTTTGTTCTCTGTCCCACACCGCTCTCTTCTTGTCAATTATTGTTACACCTATCATCTTCCGCTCCATTTCCCGCTGAGTCGTTGTTAATTTAAGTTGAACCCTCTTAGTGAGGCACCACGTTTTTGCCCGGTAGGTGAGTACCGCTAATATGCAGCTGACATACACTTTCTTCTTCAGGGACAATGGTAGGCTGCCATTCATTATCTGAGAATGTCTGCCGTATGCACTCCACCCCATTCTTATCCGTGTAATTACCTCTGCCTCATCGTTGGGATCCCGGGTCACAACTTGTCCTCAGCAGATATATTCTCTTAACCTTTCCACTGCTTCGCCACGTATCTCAAATTGCTGTGATGTCCCAAGGTTATTGATCATTACATTGGTATTCTGTATATTACATTTCAGGCCCACGGTTCTACTCTGTTTGTCCAGTGCGGAAAGGAAGCTTTGCAATTCGTCCCCCAATTTACTTAGCAAGGCAACGTCATCAGCAAATCTGAGGCTACTGAGCTGATCCCAACCCACCTGATCCCAACCCAACGTTGTGAATACTTCGTTTAAACTTACTGTGAATAACAGTGGGCAGATTGTCTCTCCTTGCCTGGCACCCTTCCTTATAGGTATATTACTGCTCTCCTTATGGAGGATGATGGTAGCTGTGGATCCCTTGAAGATATCCTCTAGTATTCTTACATAATGCTCATCTACCCCTGGTTCCGTAATGACTGAATGAATGCAGAAGTTTCGACCAAGTCAGATTATTTCTACTAATTTATAAAGTCTATATATAGGTGTTCAGTATACTCAGTGCACTTCTCTATCACTTGATTGATCCTGTGAATATGGTTCATCGTTGAAAATCTTTTACTTAACCCTGCTTGTTCTTTAGGTTGAGAAATCTAAGATTGTAGAAATTATGTTTGCGATTACCTTGGTAAGTACCTTGTAAACGACCGACCGTAAGCTGATAGGCCTGTAATTTTTTCAAGTTCTTCATGTCACCTTTCTTATGTATTAAGATGATGTTCGCGTTCTTCCAAGATTCCACTACGCTTGCGGTCATTTGTCATTGCGCATACAGGTGCGCCATTTTTTCAAGTACAATTTCTCCAGCATCCTTCAAGAGGTCTGCTGTTATGTGATCTTCACCAGGTGCTTTGCCTCCTTTCATTTCTTTCAAAGTCTTCCTTACATCTTCGGTCGTTACTGGTGGTATGTCTATCTCCTCTGAACTACTTTCTCGTTCGGCATTTTCCTGGATATCCTGAGTACTGTACAGATCACTATAGAACTCCTCGGCTACTGGGACTATTTTATCCCTATTAGTGATGACATTGCCTTGCTTGTGTTTTGGTCCATACATCCGAATTTTCCCCACGCCAAGACGCCTCTTCACTGCTTTCAGGCAACCTCCGTTTTCTACAGAGTATTCGATCCTCTCCATAATATACTTCCGTATGTCAGTTGTCTTACGCTTATTGATTAACTTCGAAAGCTCAGCGAGTTCTATTCTGTCACCTTGTATGGAGATTGTCATCGTTTGCCGTTTCCTAATTGGATCTTTCGTCTCCTGGGAAAGTTTTCGTTAACCGGTTATGCCATCGTGCCCACGACTTCTACTGCACACTCCGTGATAATGCGTGTAAGGTTGTCGCTGGCTTCCTGTGTAGTAAACTCTGCTTCCTCAGTAAGAGCTGAATGTCGGTTCTGAAGCGCGATCCGGGAATTCTTTTACTTTACGTCTTACTGTTTACTCATTAGTTGGCTTCTTTCATACTTGGTTGTGGCGGTCCCTGCTCGAATCTAGCCTAATTCGAGATTTTACCATATGGTCATAACTACACCTTACCTTTCTGAGAACTTCCACATCTTTCACGACGCCAGGGTTATCGCATAATATGAAGTCTATTTTATTTTTATGCTACCCATTCGGGCTCCTCCACGTCCACTTCCAGTTCTCCGGTTTGCACAAGAAGGTATTCATTATGCGTAGGCTATTTCGTTTTGCGTACTCGACTAGTACATCACCCCTGCTATTTTTACAGCTCGGACTATAGTTCCCAACTGCCTTGTCTCCAGCCTGATTCTTGCCTATTTTAGCATTGAAGTCCCCCATAACTACGGTATACCGTGTTTTTACTTTCGCCATTGCCGATTCCACATCTCCATAGAAGCGTTCCACTACCTGGTCGTCGTGGCTGGATAAGGCCGCGTAGCCTTGTACCACCTTGAGATTGTAGCTCTTATTTGGCCTAATTAGAAGACATGCAGCCTTTCGTTAATGCTATATTATTCGTCTATGTTGCCAGCTATGCTTTTATTTAATAGAAATCTCACTCCCAGTTCTCTTCTGTCTACTAGACCACGGTAAGATAAGACGTATCCATTTTTCCGCATTGTAAAGGCTTCACCTGTACTCCTAACCTGACTAAGCCCTATGACATCCCATTTGAATACCCTTTATTCATCGAACAACACCTTTAGTCTAGATTCGCTAGATAAGGTTCTCGGGTTAAACGTTGCTAGGTTCATATTCCAATGGCGGTCTGTCCGGGTCCAGGTATTCTTAGCACCCTCTACTGTATCACAGGTCTGACCGCCGCCTTGGTCAGTTGTTTTGCAGCGACTGGAGACTGAGGGCCCTGGGTTAATTGGCGTATTCTCTGGAGGTTGTTGCCGTTACTACACAGGGTCTAGTAAACTAGATTACTGGGGTAGTGGAAAAAGAGCCGCCTTCTCCCCATAGCGCCCTTAAATCCGAACATGTTAACCGCCGCGCGCGGCGCTGGTGTGCCCCGCCCGAGGACATCCCGAGGCGGCGCGCCTTGCCGCTTTGCTGTTGTAGAGTGGTTCACGCTCGGTTTTGATGTTTCTTAAGCCGATGTACAAGATATTTTTGTGTGTGTAATTGCAAGAGCAGCCTAGCTTGCACTACTCTGATCTTTAAATGTTCTTGGTTGTTTTTTTGTCAGTAATTTAGGGAGCACATATGCTTGCCGTGGTCTCTTATTTCCGAAGGGCTATGGCACATGCTGTGTGAAAGGATAGTGCAATAGCGTGTTGTGGGGTTGTACCTCTAATACATTTATGTGATTGCTACAAAGAGTTTATATTTGCGATTTGTTTACCCTGCTTTTCTTTGTTGAATTCCTAACTGTTTTATAATATCTTGCGTCTGCAAGACGTGGGCAGCACTTTTAATGAACTTGAGCTTCCGTAATATGGTAATAGCTTTATGTTAATGAATGGCCAGCGTACCACTGAACTGTACAGTTGTGAAATGATCCCGTTATAAAGTGCGCCTTACGGTGCTTTTGTGAGAATAACAGTTTTGAATGGCGTTTTCGCTTCGTTGAGTGCAGTTATTAAAAGCATATTGTGGGTATTGTGTGGATTAGAGCACTGAAATGTCCCGGGCAAGGGGGGACGCATTTTCTCGGGCCCACCCGGGCTCGGCATTCAACAATTTTTTTTTCGTGCCGCGCTGGCCTTGACGCATGCATGCATTACCTGAAGCACGGCAGTCATGCGCGACGAATTCATGATTGTTGATACCAAAAAGTTAGCTCACCAATTAGGTTAAATGAAAAAAAAAATCGAAGCGCGAAGTCACTGGAGCTCTGTTAAAAATATATTTCGTTGATATTCTCAAAATTCCTTTTTCTGTGTCCGGATATATATTTACAAAGCTCGGTCCAAGTTTAAAAATTGTGTGTCCAATATACTCGCTCTATGGTTAAGTTTTCACGTTGAAAAAGCCAAATTTTTTCGGTCTCATCTTTATGGTCTTTCGAACACGGGCTGATATTTCAAAACAGTTCGACGGGCTCAGGTTTATTTTAGTATATTTCGCCGGGTACGGGTGGGGCTCGGGCTTATATTCAAAATATTGTAGGGTTCGGGCTGGGCCTAGGAATTGTGGCTCGCCCAGTGCTGTAGCGTGATCAAACTAAAAAAAAAACAGAACTGTGCGTAAGTCGGCCTGCCTAACGCACCATGCTGTTTCCGCGGCTCACAAAATGCGACAAAAACATTATGAAACAACGAAGAAACAGTACCCAGACGCTAGCCTAGATCACTAAAACATGACACAGGGGGTCTGCTTGGTTGGCCAAATGGGTTTAAACAACGAACAAATGGTACATGCGCACGGCATTGCTGTACTTTTCCCATTGGAACCTTGCTACCTTACTAATAGTATTCGAAAAGCTATTGCAGCGCCCATTCGCCGCACCATGGATGAATTTACCCTGGAATACAACTCATGCCCCTCGAATACAGTAGAAAATGAACGCTGCGGGATGCGTTATTTAATTGCTTTCGTTCTCTGTTGTTTTGTGTGTTTTCTGACACGCGCTTCGTTTGCGCGCATTACCGGGACTCGTTTGGCGTGGCTCGTGCGCTCTGGCGAGTTGACGCTTTCGTGTGGTACTGATTCGTACCTGTTCTTGCTTCAAGCGCACCGGGCTTCAATTTCGCACTTGCATTTCGACTCACATGCGGTTTCGGTTTCATTCCATTCGTGTTTCTATAGTCTGCTATACTTAAGCGCTCACCCATATGCGTGGGTGAGCGCGCACGTGTGGTAATTATTTGCACTATGCAGAGAGAACAATAAACAGATGACACAATGACATTATTTCCCCACTGTTGAGTCGGTGCACATGATCCTTATAGGATAACAACACCAGCTAGCCGATGCACATGATCTTGGTTTGGGAAATTGTAAAAGGATCCTAGCAGGAACCACACTTGTTCAAAAACATGTTCTTGGCTCTTTGTTTTAATTGTTTGTAACGAGGATTTAAATAATTAAATATAAATAAGGTGTAAATATTTTATGTTTATCGGTGTACATTGTGCGAAACAGTATGCAGTTTTAAAATGTTCACGCAGTAAAACGATGCCGTGTGGCTTGGTGCTTTTCTAAGAATTGCGGTCGCGAATCCTGTATTTGCACGCTTTTCGATGACTTGACTGAAGCTTCAAGACATTTGTCATGTCTGCTTCGTGGCTAGAATTTGTAAAAAAGCAACGCAAATGTTTGCGCATGCACGACGCTGTTTACTCGGAATGCAGAACTTGATAGAAAAATCAGCAAAAAAATGAAGAAAAGAAGCAGAAACATTGACCTTATTCGGAAAGCCTTAAGCACCCCGCTCATTCCTCAGTTGGCACAACACGATAGAAAAACTATCAAACAACGAAGAAATAAGTATCCGCACGCTAGCCTAGATTGAGCACGGCGTGCGCGGTCTGCTGTGTTGGCCAAATTTGATTGAAAAAGGAGCAAACAGTAAATACACAACGTAGGTATCTTTCTCATAAAAAAGCCTTAGTACATTATTACCGTTATCTACTATTTTGACACCAAAAAAGAACTGTAGCTCCTCGGTGACTGCGCGACGCACACCTGCCCGCCAATTCACGAGGCGAAAAAGCGCTCGCGCGGGGAACGCGAGCGCCACCTCGTGGGGTTGACACTAAGTGCCTCACTCGGAGGCGGCCGCTTTTTCCACTACCCAAGTATTCTATTTAACTATAACCAGGGTGGCAAATCCTGCTTTGGTGAGGGAGTGGTCTACCGGCAGTGGTCGCCGGGGTCAGGCCGCACCCCAAGCCCCATTCCGCAATTCCATCAATACGCGGATCTCTTAAAATCTTGTGGGAATTGTCCGGCACTGGGATTCGAACCAAGGTCCTTCTGCACGCTAGGTGAATGCCCTACTTCTACGCCACCGCTGCTGTCTCATTGATTGCAACAGTACTACTTGACTTAGATCATATTACCAGCGAAAAAACAGACAGGGACGAAGAAAGAACAGACGGGACACTCGCTAGCTAGCTACGTTGACGACTTCATTGTTTTTGTAAAAGGGGACAGTAGTCGGGACAGACAGCTTGTGGTAGAACGAGTGTTAAAAATTTTTATGAATAGCTCAAAGGGCTTAAGGTTCACTCATGAGTTGCCAGTGAATGGCAGTATACAGTTTTAGATGTGAACCTACAATTGCGTGATAAGCACATTTGCTGGGCATACCAACCTCGATCAAAAAAGCAGATTTTAAATTACGGTTCGGCGCATTCAAAGGTGGTCAAGCGCGGTATAGCGATGAACTGTCTGCGTGGCTCCCTGGACAAGTCATGCCGCCACAGGGTTGCTGAAAGTATGGACGCGCAGGTTTCCCGCCTGACATGTTCTGGGTTCCCCCGTGAACTGGTTGCCTTTGTGGCTGAAAGCCTCATCAAAAGGTTAAGGCGGGTACTAGTTCTCCAAAGGAGACGCCGACAGCCAGCCTAGGTTGCTAGAAATTGTAGCCGTAAACTGGTAACCAACCTACACCTGTAGAAGCTTGTTGGCGATTGCTGCTGCTGGCAATTTTTTACATTACCCAAATGCACCTGATTGAGACGTGTGGATATGCAGAGGACAACGTTAGCTAATGCGGTATGATCTTTCGCTTTAGGAAAAACAATTACCCACAAAGAAGGCGACATACAATATTTTTCTTCGTTAAACGTCGTTTTGTTTTATTTCAGTCTTAATAACAAGAAGCCAAACAAATAAAAAGCGCCAGTCGGTACAGATATTTTGGCCAACCCTACATCACGGCCCAACAATGATTCCTACGGTAATGAGCATGCATTTAGTTGACCATTACACATGTTGTGTTAAGCCAGGCTTGTTCCATTGCAACTGAACCCAGGAGTGTCGTGAAAAATGGTTGTGAGCGGTGTGTTTAACATTAGGCGTGCCCCAAGACGCACAATTTGGTATACGCACCCAATGGCGAATTGCAGCAGAAATGGATTGGACACCTTTTCCGTACATGCTTTTGGTTCAGTCAGTCACAAAACTAATACAATGGTAAACACCCAACGAATATGAGGTACCTGTTGTAGTGTATTGGCCAACGTTTGAAAGGCGTGGTCGATTTAGTTCGCTTCTGAAACCCGAAGATATCTCGGCACCATAATACATTCCGAGTATTCATTGGTAGGAGGACATGCACGATGCTAATGCTGCACACTTTTTAAAAATGGGTGCGCCCAATATATTTCAAAGCGAAGCACTCTTTCTACTATTCGTCTTTGAACGACTCTGAGGTCTCAACATATGTCATCCTAAATTCCCTTCAGAGGTATACATATCGGCTAAATTAGTATGCCCGCTCCTAGCAACAATGTTATTATTAGTATGTTTCATAGGATCGGTACTAAGTAATGACTGAGTAAATTTGCGGCAACACATGTCATCCTAGGTAATGGCTTCACTACAGACCTTTACTACACATTAGGGCACACATTTTAGGAAGATTATGGCACACATGTACACAATAGGGCACAAAACAGGCGAGGTATGTACACATACCCCCAAGAGATGCCAAAGAACGTCTCAATTTCTGAGGTTTAAATGTCCCAAAACAGAAATAAAACCATTCATTCATGCTTTATGAAACACCGCACCTTTATGCCCAAAAATATATTCACGACACGCTGCGTCTTTCGGGGCAACACACTGGTTTTTGTTAAGCAAAATGTACCGGGCCTAAACTCTTGAGATTACGCTCAAGTAGGTTGATTTTGGCGGCAGACTTTTTTTTGTGTAGGAATTTGTGTAATCGCTTCAATACTGCGCGGCTGTATCGGGAGCGTTCAGAATTGGAATGCCTAACTGTAACAGTGTGGCCGTGTAACTAGGAATCCCAAAACCCTCACCGGGATACACTATTGGGGGCTGTATTGTACAGTACCTGTCGGTATTTGCCTTGGCTGAGATCTCGTAAAACTCCAGAGTTCGTTTAAAAGATGCGTTTTCCTTTTTAAAAAACCTTGATTTCATGCACATACTCCCTGTAGGGCTCCAAGTGCTGGATGCTAAAAAAAGGTGCACTAGTCCACTGTAGCGAAGCACCTGAAACGAAACGTAGAACCGACACTTAGCACGTCATTTTCTAATTTAACCGTGACTGTCTTTGTTAGAATTTTTAGCATACATTGTCATAACGCATTTACGCGAGAGGAAACTTTTGTGAACTGAACTACGAACCAAACAAACCACAAGTACAGCATTTACATACTTTTTAACCACGCGCTGTCTATAGTGACGCCGATGTAACATAACAATATGGGTCATTTTAAATTACACAACGAATTTGATGTGTTTACGCCTAGTCAATGTACTTGTGGGAAATGTGTTTGACCATGCTTGATTTTTGGGATACTATGCTAGCGTTTTTCGGACGTAGTGTAATGATTACGACACAACTGGTTGCTTCTGTAGTACTTAAAGGTGGCTAACACATGAACGTTTTTTGACCTCGTGTAATGGCTACGACAAATTATTATCAGGAACTTCAAACCAAAAAGGGTATTATTATAACCATGTACTAACACTGGATACAACCCGCGCGTTTTATATCTAAACGTCTAGACCATCTTCACAAAGATCATATCCCGCACCAAAAAACTGTCACCTACTCTTATTCGTTCTTGCCGAAAACGTGCTGTGAGTGAAACCACCTGCGTACTTCATTAGGTTGCATTACTAACCCTGACCATTTTTGGGAAGCATTGTCAAATTCAAATTTCCTGTAAGGTTTTTTGCAAGAATTTTTAGTAAGGAGTGCTTTTTATTTTTTCGCTGTTTAAGGTTTTTTATGTTTTTTTAGTGTATTGCATGCTTCTGTGATTCTGCAGTTACTGTGTTCTTTTACGGCGAATGATGTGCGCTTACAATTTGCTTTTATTTTGCTCCGGGTGTGATTTTCTTTATGGCTGCGTTTATTGCAATTGCTTTACAAGGTTTTTTTACACATTATTGTAGGTTTTTAGTTTGTACAATAATTAAACACTTGTCGCGTGCTTGCGACACATTTTTTTTGCTTTTATGTGAACCCCTCCTCACTACAATGCTTGTGTGCCCTGAGGGTAACATAAATAAATATTTAAATAAATCAATAAATCAATAAATCAATATACAAATAAAAAAAACGGCGCGGACTTAGGTGGTCTTGATGGAACTATAGATAAAAAAGTAGCTTACTCCTTACTGATGGGAACAGAGCCGTCCGATTTCCTGGTATTTATTGTTTTCTGCCCGGTGAACGGGCAGAAAACAAGCTTGCATAGCAGTTTTCTTTCGTTTTTTTGTAACAAATCCGCTAGAGCATTAGACTGCTACTCTAGGGACCCAGGTTGAAATGTGGTTGTATCAAACTGTGTTTTCATTGCTGTAATATTTAAAACGGTTTCAGTTTTCTTGAGTTGACAACAAAGGCTCTTTTTCAGAAATGGACGCTTAGGGTTTTCCCCTAAACCAGCTTTTGGCAAGTTTGCTCGAAACTCTAGCACAACGTTTACAAAACCCAAGAGATAAACGGTTGGACCGTCCTGCAACAGATTTGTCTTAGTGTGCCGGTAGTGCCGTCTTTACTGATCAACGCGCTACGAAAACTGGTCTAATTTAGGACACAAACAAAGCACCCGAACTGTTCTTCGGAAGGAAAGGTAATATGGTAATTGTTGATAGATCCGAGAGAAAGAGAAAGAGAGACAGAGTCAATACTCAGTCAGAGCCAACCCTGGGGCAATATGACGAACGTTTTTAATGGCTGTACGCTCTTGTTCGCAGCAGCCAAGTACAGGCAACTGCCTTTGATTCTTACAGCTTCATTTGTTCGAATATATGAAGGAAATCCAGCATTTTTGCTACAGGGAATACTTCGTTCAAACTCGGATAATTTGAATCCCATAGTCAATCCCAGGAAAGAGTAGTCTTAGTATTAGAGCGGAACTTTAACGCGCCACAGATTATGAGTGGCTGCATAATCTGGGAATCAAAGTTCTGACCAGGCGTGACTTCGCAACGCAAGATGATGCGAGACAAGCAAATACTACCATCCAGACTACCCAGCAAACCACTAATATCTCTGTGACGTCCCAAAAAAGATCCGAACGTCCATGTCCCAGCACTTTCTCTATTAAACATCTGTACAACGTGCAATATTTTAACGAAAATTTTTGGATGTTGAGATAACTTTGCTGGTACCTAAAATGTCGCACGTTCCTTCAACTTTGCTAAAGACGTACTCTCGATGTTGCTGCTGCTTCATTTGGGGACGGTATTTAAACATATTTTGCTGACGTTGTTCAGATGTTGCTGGTATGTCCGTTTTTTATTTCGAACATGTCTATCGCTGTTACATTTATTGTAGCTTTCTCTGCTATACTTTATTTTCAAACTCTCCGCAGGCGTACTGTACTGAAGTTACCGAGCGGTTTTGTAAGCGTTTTGTAAGGAATTCGTACCGAGGGGTTTTGTGCAAGTATTGTAATCCACCACTATTGATTTGAACCTTGGACCTTCAAAACAGTAGCCCAATACCGAACCTGACGGATAGAGGTAGGGACTTAGTGCAGAATTCGTCTACAAGCGACGTTGCCAACGAGCCTTCTAAGGTTTTTTTTTGGTGGGGGGGGGGGGAGAGAGGGGCGGGGGTCATTGCCGTCAAATCTCAACAAAATGATGAACGAAGACGCAATTAGCACAACTTTACTTGCTACTTGATTTCACCTTGATGTTACGTACGGACTGCAGCTTCATGAATTCAAAGTGTGAGCAAAGCCGCTTTCGGTGCTGCCTTGATACTGAGGTTACCATCAAATATCCCTTGTAGGTTAAACGGCAAGGTACTCTGCCTTTTTTGCCTTGAAAAAAAAGTCGATGGCACCCTCATTGCAAAAAAACTAAAAAATTCGTGAGGGTTTGCCAAGATTCGAACCATAGACTCTCAAAACACAACCCCAGCACCTAAGCTCCAATCCACTCGACCACGCCAGAAAACAGTGGGTGGACCCAAGCATTTGATACCCTACCAGAGGCTGCCGACGAATATTGTCGGGTGATTCGTTTCGGTCGTATTCGACAAATTTCGGCAGTGCAAACGCTTGTTTTTTCGACACCGATCTTGGAGGCGAGGTAAATTATGGTAATACTGCAAGTGATGTAACCAAAGCTCTCTGATTTAAGCCAAGAAAAGCTATCGCGCTTCATCGTTCTCCCTATGGAAGCTAAAGTAGCCGCGAATGAAATTGAATGCACCGCTAGATTTCTGGCGTTGATAAACTTTGTTCGTTACGCACCGATCTTGCCGAAAAGCCCATCATGCTAACACTACAAGCGATGTAGCCAGAGCTCCCGTATTTAACTCGCAACAAGCTCTCCCGATCCCCCGATCTCATTGATGAAAGCCAAGCTAGCCACGGAGGAAAGCGCACTTTCCAACAGAAATAGCTTGTAATTTGCCTCAAGGCACCAAATTACCGCACATTAAAAAAATGATTGTTTTCTGCGAACGTAATGACCCCAAAGAAGGAGATGGACATGGAATCCGGACGATGTCAGGTGCTTTCGGATGCTTTCTGGCGCTGCGTCGACGCTGCTATCTGGCGAGCAGCATAGACATCGGCGTAGCTACATAGGAGCACTGGGAGAGGGAACTTGTCAGTTTGCACCAAAGTAAGCAGCTTTGGCTCGCTGAAAGGGCGAAGACGGCAGGCCGCACCAACCGCCCACTCTAAGCTCGATCTACCTGTTCAATAAAGTTTTCTCCTCGTCCTCCTCCTCTTCCCGCGTCAGCTCACCTCGCTCTGCATTTTGCCGACGCCGTCAACGTGGGGCGATGTCGACGCGCGAAAGCACGAAAAATACGCTTCAAGTGGTTGCGGCCTCAGAACAAACCGTAAAATTACGGCGCTAACAACCCCACGGGAGGTGTCTATAAAACCGCAGACCCTGATACTGCCTTGAATGCCGTAATCTAGATTGTCGCTACAATTACTCTTTTCTTTAAAAAATACCCACGCTCAAGCTTTTCTTGTATATAATTTGCAACTGATATCGGTATTTACCAATAACTAGGACATCTATTTCGCAACGTGTTTTTATCAAGGTGGGTGTCTTTCAGGAACTAGTTTTTCCCTAGGACGAACACGAGACAGGAAGTCACTGCGCGGCGAGTTCGCTCCTCCGACAGTTGTATTAAATGCACTCCGTATTGATACGCGTGCTACAGGCCGGTGGCGGCACGGGTGGTGGGTGTGCACGCCTTCAACATGCGTGATTTCGGTGATTTGACTACCGTGGATTTATATAGCGGACGAAAAAATACTGCCAAGTAGTGGAGGTAAGTGAGTACTAGTGAACCTTGTTTCCGTGTCTTATGTATTTAACGTAGCGGAGTTGCTCTCGAACTTCGGTACGCGTAAGCGATTACCCCAAACGATTTGAGGGATTCGCTTTGTGCGTTGCAGAGATTTGTCGGTAGACCTTTGTGCCTGGATGCTGCGTTTGTAAACAGAATCAATTCTCCCGCAATTTCTAGCCCTGTGTTTGGGGAAATGTTTGTGTTCTGTCCTGTTTTGCTAGGCGAATGTTTTTATAGGAAATGAAATAAGGAAAGCTGGAGAGTGCGAATATAAGTGCCTGTGCGAATATAACCGTGAATGTGTTACACCCACATCGTGTACTTTTAGCGTGATATTGGTTTTCGTTTCGTTTGTGCAGATGCCGTTTTTTTTTTTTCGTCATGATAGTTTTCGGTTAAAAAACGTGCACAATAAATGGAATGTTTGCCGTTCGTGCAGCATTAAAATAAAATATTAATCCAGTGAATTCCGAGAGTACAATATAAATTAAAATGCCATCTGGATGCTTTTTTCGCCTTTCGATTGACTGTTCAATCTTTTCGAACGCTCAGTTTGGTCGTGAAATGTTGGAATGAACAACGTGTATGCGACCCGAATATATTTGTAACGTCAGAACTACACGCATGTCGTAACTGGTACAGCAGTATGAGCAGCGCTGGTTGTGCTTCGTACTCTTACTGCGGCATCGCAAATGCAAATTAACCTTTCAGAACCTACTAAAATATTCAAAAATGGCTGTTACATTTCTGTTACTTATAGAATATTCAGAGTAATGAATTTAGTGTTTAACACACCTTGGTGATCAGAGTAACACAGCATTTGGGATTTCGCAGTTTTAAGGCAGAGTATGATTACAGTGAACTAGAATATTCACTGTAGTATGATTCTGGTGTCTGGCCTGTCGTTTGCTAATAACTTACATGTTGCGGGATGCTGACTGGTGCAACTTAGACTATGTGTGAATGTGATTGCGCTGTAATACTTTCTTGCACTACTTTGATGCTTCACGCTGTACAACGTATACTCCAACTAAAAATGTAGGCCTAGCAGGACAAGCGAACAGGACAACACGACGAGTGTTTCAGTGGTGTGCTTTTTGAAGGTTTAGTTATGCATATATACCAACTAGCCCACCTCGTCATTCTGCTGCACGAAGTATACGTCCATGGCAGCGATGCTGTCCGGGTTTGTGCATGATTCCTTTTGCAATATTTTGTGGACATGGCTTCATCCGTGTATATATGGTCACTTCAATCCACCAATCGGTTAGGATAGACACAGAAAAATATTTCGCAAGTTCAGATGGTAGATGTAGCTGGGCTAAATTGTCCTGAGAGTCCCCATTCACGAAATATAGTTGTTATATATAGCGGTACCTCACATTAACTGTCTTAGTTATTATTAAGGTTGCCTTAGTAGTGCCAGTGCTGACATTCAATTATATCCACTCTGCTCTCTTCCTGTCCCTTAATGTTACACGCATCTTCTAGCATTCTATTGCCTGCTTAGTCGTCCTTAATTTAAGTTAGACCCTTTTAGTTAGCCTGGAAATTTCTGCCCCGTAGGCGAGCACTGGTAGGATGCAGCTGTCATACACTGTCTTTTTCAGGGACAATGGTAGGCGGCCATTCTGTATTATACCAACCTGAAACATCTGTATTAACAATACAGATTTTCCTGTACCCATGCCTGAATTGAAGAACTGGCTTGCAAGGGAGGTGCTACTGCAACAGTCTGCACAAGGCGCCTGCTCAAGCTACTCTTCACGGTCAACTTCGCGTAGGAGTTCTTCTGGTTTTGGAAACAGGGAACATGCTTTTTTCCACCTGCGAGTTGCATCCTGCATTGTGTGTAACTCGGTATCTTCCTGTAGTTACAGACATCAAATTCCTTCACCAGACAATGTATAGTGCCCAGATTTTTATTGTCAGTCACATCCTGCGCAAATATCAGCTTTCTCAACAACCTGCGGCTTCTTAGTTTTTATTGCTAGAAGTGGTATTAACTTTCTTTCAGCCTTTGGACCATGACATTTTTACTCACTTTCCAACCAATCCGGTCTCCAACTATTTTGGCAGTTTCTGGCACCACAACGAAGAACGGAAACTGTTCAAGAATCCCTACCAAAACTGATGATGGAGGCATGCACCATTGAACCACCATTGAATCATTTCCGTGCTTCCATGCGTTTTTATTTTCTTTGATTTGTGTTTGAGCGTATCACTGGTGTGAATCATGTAGCCAAGTATATCTTTCTTCTTGTAACTAATATTCAATAATTTCCGTGTTCCCCGTTTTCTCGTTTGTTCCCAAATCATATCACTTTGTGTGAAATATTGAAATAGTGTAAGTTTTTGTTTTCCTAACCTCAATTCAAGAAGTTGTTTTTATTTTTTCGTTGTATTATTGTTGTCCTGCCATTTCACTAAATATGAATCATTTCATCACGTAAATTTCAACTGCTCTTGTAACAGCCGTACAGTCATTTCTTTATACACACATTTTCTATAGATCATAACCTTTCCCCTAGATGTTGGTTTGTTTAAAGTAGCTTAAATTTGTATGACACTCACAACCACCACTCAACACCACACCTGCGTTTCCTACGTGCTTTGGATTTATCGGTTCACAAACGTTTCACTACATGTGAACTATTTAGTTTCGTAAATTTGCTGTGTTTTTATAACCACCATTCAATCATTTCTTTGTTTTCACATTTTTCTAGTGTTCTGTTTCACCAAATTATTTTAATGGGCGATATTTCAAGTTGCATAACTATCTTGTGCTTGTACCCTGGGTTTACATGTTTGCTTTTCTTCATATTTTTTGTCAACCTTTCTGCTGTGTGTGACTTATTTATAGTCATAAATATTTGTGCTATTCTTGTAATTGCACACTGTGTACCCTGTGGGCCAGGGCACATAGGAATGAAAATAAAGTGGTTGTGTTGCGAAAGCACATTACACAAATTGGAAGTCAATATTAACTATTTTACTTGAACTTGCTTGTGTTTTGTGTGTAATTTGAAAGCGTTCTTACTACCCAGCTGCAGGTACTTAGAGATAGAATGGGAGACTTTCATTTTAAGTAGTTTGATTTTCGAATTGTTTCTGTGATAGTTTATTTGCAGAATGCCTGTACAGCCGTGCTGTATGGTGCAATTCGATGACGCTACTGTTGTTGCCTTAGTGTCCATGGCGCTTGTGCTGATCAGGACTGGTTTGCTGTTACATACTGCCTCTTGTTTTCGATGCAACATTTCTTGTTTAGAGCGGTGCTTCGTCTGCTTCTGCGAGAGTGTGTGGTCAGCTTGGCACTTCACAATTAATACTTCAAGTAGTATGCAGCACTTCAAAAGTGGAAACACATTAATCTAGAAACCAGGTGACAAGTAAGAGCAAACCGTGCTGAATAGCTAGTAAGACATTTATTTGAAGTATAAATGCCCACAACATGTAGGCAACCTTGGAAAGGGGGCTGGCCAAAGTTCCAAGTAGTGTATAAAGAATGTAAATTGCAGGCATACAGGTTCATCTCAACAATATCATAGAAACGTACACAAGTCATGAATATAAAAAACTAATGCTTGTGCTAAAGACAGAAAAATAATATAGAACAGACATGTATATACGTCTTGCATGCGTACCACGACAATATCCATAAGAGGTACCACTAAGATAACGTCCCGTAAACAGCGTATAAAAGTACCATGACACGTCTATTGTACGTTATCGTTTGTGTGACTAGGATGAGTTTTTTGCAGTTGTAGCAACGTTGAATATATGTAACTTTACTACCAAGGGTACGTCTCCTGGACATCTGCAATGTCGATTGCTGACGTCTCCGGGATATATGAAGACGTAACGTGGTTTGGTGGGTAGGAGTCACCAACTTATGACGTGGAGTGCCAAGTTGGCTGAAGCTGACATGGCGGAGTGCCGACCCCAAATCCTTTTGTGTGTGAAAGATTTTGCAGGGAAAGTGAAAAAATTCTGTGAATTGACAATATTATTTTCCGATAATTGACAATTGCCCTGCCAAATGATAATAATGGGGACAATGCCAACGGGAACGAATCAATTGTCCGTACCTGTCTCCCGTATAACCCAACCTGAGGTAAAAACTGGCGTATAGGACTTCGGACAGGAGCTTACAAAGGGGTGGTGTGGGGGATCTGGCCAAGTGCTGGCGGCTGCAAAATACCACCCTGCGGGCTGCATGCGGCCCTTGTGCAGCAGGGTGCCTTCCCCTGCTCTAGAAGATGTCTACGTTGTCCCTTGTCTACCACTTGTCTACCACTTCCTTGTTCCTTATCTACCACTGTAAGGTATTTTGGGATTCCTGCATTTCTATATAGTTTATCAAAACAGAAACAGTTGCTAGTTATTTAAACATTGGAAGAGCAGAAGCTAAAGCACTAGAAATATATTTAGTTTCCTGTAATGGACGAAATCAAAACGGAGGCGCTCATGTCTTCAAAAGTGATAACACTAGGGTGGGCAGAGCTATTGTAGTTGGGGTCTTACCCAGCTTTATTATTTGAACATGATTTAAATTCAGATGATGTGAAAGTGTTTATCAAAATTTATCTTCATCCGCTATAGAAAGCGCAGGAAGAATGTTCAGACGTGTAAATGTTTTGGTAAGTGTATGACTGCCCAGCGGACATAAAAATGTTTCATTACACACCCACGCGAGTGAATGAATAATCTGGAAAAGTATGGTTACGTGACCACGAAGTGATAGAATAGCGGAAGGGGCTGCATTTACAAAACAGGCACAGTAGTCACTGGCACAAAGGAAGGTTGATGATATGCAGCCTGTAAGTGGAAACTCGGTCTTCGTATCCCTTCTCTTCTTTCCGTTAGTCGCCGACCGGCGTCATTTTGCAGGACGACATACCGCGACAAGCAGACATGGGACACCTGGATGTGCGCCTCTACACCGTGTGAGTTTCTAGTGAAACGGGCCAAAGTCAGTGACACAACTCCCCTAACGCAGACCCACCGTTCCGGTGCCTGACATGGAGGAGGAGCAGCACTATGTTTATCCGTCTGTGGTACGGCTTGAGGCGGCTTACGTGAACCAGCTGAGGTGCTTATTGCCCAGACTATGTCACAGGCAACAGAGGCACAACTTCGTAGGGAACGGCGGTGACGGCCCACTCGATGCCGTAGGGAAAATGAAAGGGGACACAAGCTTCTGAGACAGTAAAACTTGGATAGAGGGGCCCACAAAAGAACTAAGGAGCCAAGGGAAAAGTTGTCTGGGGGTGGTGCTCGTCGTATTGACAGTTTTGGGTACTTCTGATGCCTAGAAGCGTTCTCGCGCCACCTGGCGCGCCAGCACAGTGTTGGGGATGACGTCCCGGGCATATTTATTGGTCGGCTTACTTGAAGCAGGCAGTCTTGCGCCGAACGCTAAAGGAGGCTCACGGCCAAAGAGAAGGACAAAGAAAAAAATCCAGCAGTGTCGTGCCATCATGAATTATACGCAAATGTGACATAAGGCAGTGCAACGTCCCGGTCCCGATGGTCTTTTGAAATGTGTATTGCAAGCATGTCAGTGAGCGTTTTGTTGACCTGCTCAGTTAAGCCACGTGTTTGAGAACGGTACGTGGTGGTCATTTTGTGATTTGTTTCCGAAGAGCAAAGAAGGTCCTCTACAACTTGTGACATAACGCACCGGACATGGTCTGTGAGCAACCGGTGCTGCGCATCGTGGCATATAATGGTGTCGTGCCGGAGGAAATTGGTGGCATGTGTAGCACAGCTCGTGGGATGCGTCCGTGAGATCGCCAAGCGGGTATAAAATCTGGGGCTACCCCAATCCATCGATTTCAGAATGTGGACAGCGGAAAGGGGCCTGAAACTTCTAAGCCAACATAATAAAACGGATCGGTAGAATGTGCAAAGGATGCAGCTGTCCTGCGTGAGGTAATAAAGGCGTTTTTCGACGTTGGCAAAGATCACATGTCCTGACGGAGCGGCGCAGATTCCGGTGGATCATTGGCAAGTAAAATCGCCTGCGGACGCGGTCGCTTATAAGGGTGGCGCTAAGATGGCCAGCCATTCCTACGTCATGAAGCTGTTGGAGGACATCTGGGCAAAGTAGCTGGGGTACCACCAGAAAGTCAGGTCCGTCAGCCCGGAAGTTACGGCGGTATAGGACACCATCCTCCAGCATGAACGCGTTCAGAGAAGGGTCCATTGCGTCTGCCTAAAGACGGTGGGTGATGGGCCATGAAGTCCGATCACGTCGCAGGGGTTGCTGATGTTTAGGAAATCGGACGCCAAAAATACACAAGTATCCGTGCTATTCTCATTAGTGTAAGGCTTTTCGACGGACGGGAAGGCGAATTAAACTGTCAGCCTCTATGTGCAGTTTACCGGACTTGTAGGCTGCCGAATAATCATACTCTTGGAAGTATAGAGCACAGCAAGGAAGCCGGCCTACGGGATCTTTTAGAGAATACAGCTTGCGTAAGGCGTGGTGGTCGGTTACACCGGTAAACAGTCTGCCGTACAGATATGGTCTAAATTTTTCAATGGCCCACACAGGAGCCAGTAATTCGCGCAATGTTATAGAGTAGTTGTCCTCGGAAGCGAACAAAAGACGGCTTGTGTAAGCTATCACCGTTTCGAGACCTGCCTGTGTTTGGGCCAGAACCACTGTTATTTGTTATTGCATCGCCGCTGGTGTCTGTGCGGATTTCCGTTGGAGCAGAGCTCTGAAATTGAACCAGTACCGGTGGGAGGAATATGTGACGGATGCGCGTGGATAAAGCCGGGGCTTGCGCTTAGTCCCAAGTGAAGGCTGCATGTTCTTTAGGAATATCAGTGAGGGGGCGTGTCATGGCAGCGCAATCTTCGACACAACAGGAGAAGTACGAACATGGCCCTAATAACCTGCGCCTGTCTTGCACCAAATGCGCAATGTGGGAGTGTTTGACGACGCGTATCTTCTCCCGATTGGGGGGCACACCGGTGGCGTCGACTAGGTGAACCTGAATCTTTATTGGCCGGCATTTCCAATGGCTTTTCTTGGGGTTCAGTTGCCGACCTACTTCGCGAAAAACACCCAGAAAGCCTCACAGACGCTGGAGGTGAGTCTTAAACTTGGGGGAATAGATAACGTCGTTCCACAGGTGACAGACGAGTTGTCCTCTTGAATTCATACAAAAGTGACTTCATAACCCATCACCTTCCTAACCTCTGAGGTGTCACAAAAGCCTTTATTTATCGGTCTTTTTCGCCAACAGCTATTTTTCAGTAACGGGGCCACTCACCAATGAATAAAAATACGATGCACCATGTATGAAATCGAGGGAGTCATCAATGAGATAGAGCGAGTATACATCTTTCTTTGTAATTTTGTTTAAATTCCCGTAGTCGACCGAAAAGAGCAATGAGGCATCATTCTTTTTCAGCAAAATAATTGGCGATGTCCATAGGCTAAAGGAGGTTTCAATAAAGTTTCTTCTGAGCGTTTCATGGACTTTCTGGTGCCTAAGACCTCGTTTGATCACTGACGCGCGGTATGGGGGTCGGCGTATAAGATTGGCATCGTCGATGTTTACGCAATGCGTCACAATGGACGTCTGACCAAAGGGGAGTATGTCGAAGTCAAAAATGTCCTCTTAGGTAGGAAGAATATAGCTATTTGTCAGTATCCGGACCGCACATCAATGAATAAAAATACGATGTACCATGTAGGAAATCGAGGGAGTCATCAATAAGACGGAGCAAGTATACATCTGTCTTCGTAATTTTGTTTATATGCCCCTAGTCGACACAAAAGCGCCATGAGGTATTATTCTTTTTAACGAAAAAAATGGTGATGTCCTTGGCTACAGGAGGTTTCAGTAAGTTTTCTTCTGAGCGTTTCGTGGACAGACCTCGTTTGGTCAGCGACACGTGGTATGGGCGTCGGCGTATAGGATTGACATCTTCGCTGTTTACGAAATGCGTCACAACGGACGTCTGACCTAAGGGGTGCCTGTCGAAATCAAAAATGTCCCGTTGGCTGGAAAGAAGACAGCGGAGCTCGCGACTTCGCCTAGCCGGATAGTACGTGGAATTCATTGCCATGAAATCCTATGGTTTTGGGAGTATGTGCTACCTTTGTAAACTTGGCTGTACCAAGTGCCCTGGCAGAAATCTCGCAGTAAACCAATGGTAAAAGCAAGCAAGCGCTATTGCTGGTGATAAGACGTACGTCGAGACTCCACAATTATTTTACGGAGTGATATTCGATTCTGGGAAACTCTTAAGACCAAAAACACAAGAGACACGTTGCGGTCGAGCGACACGTTGGTAACAGGTGAAAAGATGTAATGTCTATCCTGCACGGGCGGATATGAAGTCACCGGAAGGTAGTGTACTGCATTTGGGGCCAGAAGAATGCGTTGAGAGGAGCAGCGCCTGTCTGAGATTCGACATTCGTAGCAAGGAAGGAAGGTAGATCAAGACGAAAGAACATTCGAGCCGCAATCGATCAACACTCCGTGGTCCGCGAGAAAGACGAGGCCAATAATAACGTCAAGAGGGAAGGTGTTCGGAACCGCAAACAACAGGAATTTAGTAACCGGGAGTTACAGCACGAGTAGTACACATTGCGGCAACAGAAGCCATGCTACCATACTCAACTCTCTGAACACGGGCAGGGGCAAGCATCAGGACTATCCCTAGGTGGTTGAGAAAAGATGAGCACATTACGAAGAAGTGCGGCCCTGTATCGAATCAAGCTGTAATCAACACGCTATCGATTTCAAGTGCTAATAAGTTGCGCTCTCCAGAACGAGGAGGTAGATAATTTTCGGACCATGTCGGAAATTCCGCATCACCACTGGCATTGCCTACTTTTCCGAGGAGTATCGGGCGGCCTGGTCGGGCAGCGGGAAATGCGGCGAGGCTGCGGCGATCGTCTGAATCGGGTGTGCACAGGGCTGCCTTCAAGTCTTTGGCATCCGAGCTTGGAGAAGTACGGCTGCACGCATCAGGAGTGTAGCCGTAAGAGAAAACCCGAAAGCCGTAATCTGGTGACGTATTGCGCAGGAACGGAGCTTCGTTCGTACCTTCCTATTTGTTCCTCGCTAACGTGCAACCTTTGTCTGCCCAGGAGTCCCTAACTGGCACTCATCTCCGTACGTTCGTGACGGACATGAAACTCAACTTATCCAGAGCAAGGCCTCCGTCTTTGGCATAACGCAACCAGCCCGTCATACATCAACCATGCGCCCTACTTCTGGTTGAACAGGGCACATGTTGAAATACCCTATCTTACAACTCACGGTAATGAACCCCTGCATTCAGGGTTTTACTCCAACCTCAACCAAAACCGAGAAAGAGCAGCCAGACTTCTTACTTGGCGGTAAAGCTGCAATTATCTGATGATATGGCTGGAATGTGCGTTAATGCGATTGGTAATGCACTTACTTGATACCAATATTTGGTGTACCCCACTACGTCAAAGTGATGGCAGCTTGCGGTCCCGACGTTCCGTTCCTGGTATCTAGCGGTTCCTAAGGTAACGAGCGATGTGGGCAATGCGGGAGCAGTTAAAAGAAATTGGCCTGCCTTCTGGCGTTCACCATTCAGCAGGATTATGGTGTAGGGTAACAAAGGCGAACGAAATCTTACGTGCGTGGTCAGCCAAATTCTCGCGTAAACGAAGGATGCGGATATCCAACACGGCAGACTGGATGAAAGTTCATGATTGCCATTTTATCCCAAAGAACGACCTGGATTAAATAAATCGTAGGGTGTGGCAGCGATTATCTGTGCATGGCATTATGGGCTCGGTCCTATGCCTTCTAATTCACGGCGAACAATTCTGTTTATATCTACAGGCGCTGGAGACAGGGTCCGCCTTGTGAAGAAGAGCTGGGAAATGGATGTCATCGCACGAACATGTAGCAGCTGTGTGCGCGAGCCGGGCAATGTGGTGAGCTAAGCGGGGTTTCCTGGCCTGCTAAAATCGCTGACACTCCTTCATTATGGATTGAATGGAAGAGAAATCATTTGAAATGTGCAGGTGAAAGGCGTCGTCGGCGATGCCCTTGAGAATGTGGCCAACGTTGTCTGTTTCCGGCATTCCTGCGTCAACTATGGACATAGGGCCAAATCATCCTAAATGTAGTTTACCTAATGTTCAGTAGATGTTGACTGCTTGTTCAGAGCTGTTGAGCTGGCGACTGGCGGACTTTCCGAACACAGTTCGGAGCTGTTCTTTGAAAACATCCAAACTACTCAGTCCGGCGTTGTTGGTTAAAAACTACTTTCAGGCTCTTTGTTTGAGACAAAATTGGGAGCGTTTAGTCCTATCTACACTGAGCATTCACAGTTTTGAACATGCTGAGCCAATATTCTACATTAGTGTCGTTCGTAACAGTGGAATCGTCGAGGTCACGAGTCTGGTACACAGCGATTAACGGCGAGGCGAATGAGGCGGGTTCGTTAGTAAGCATGGCTGGGAAGTTCCTTGATGGGATGAAGGCACGCTGGCGAGATGTGCAGGAAACAGTAACTCCACTTCACCAAAGATGTCACGTTACACCGAAGAGATAGAATGTCAGAATGGGGTGCATTTACATAGCAGACACGGTAGCCACTGGCAAAAAGGCAGGTTGACGGCACGCAATCTGCCCAGTGAAAACTCTGACTTGGCCTCCCATCTCTTCATACCGTTGGCCAATCACCAGCGCCATTCCACAGGAGCGCATACTCAGATACGGAGAGTTTAATCAGCTGGATATGCGCTATGGTGCGTGTCAGCTTCTAGGGAATCTGCCCAAAGTTTGGGGCAGTCTTTTCGCTTGATGTAATAAATTCACGTTGTAAACGATGGGACCACACATACCAGCACTGAGCGCGGAAAAGAACGCCGAAAATAGCAAATTGTGAATATACGGAAGGACATGTGGAAGTACACGGAAACCCGCATTAAGAAGTAGAAGAAAATAAATGAAGCGTATGCACAAATCAGAAAGTGTATACGGAAAGCAAATAAGGGCACTTTCATATAACAGCAAGGAGAGCATACGAAAAAATTCCATGTTCATGAAGAACCGACAGTACAAAATGTTCAAAGGGCAAAGCAAATTGACTGAAAATAATAAACCAATATTTTCGCACTTATCAGTTGGATACGAACAAATGCATGGCAGTTAGAGTATGTGCGAAGAAGGCAGGCAAGAATGCGAAACACGAGTTGACTCTGTCACAGGCTTTGTAGTAGAAAGAGGCAAATTTAAGCAATACCCGTCTTTTCCTCCAGCTGCCCTCCTTTCAACGACCAAAGTGGAACCACACACGCGAATTAATGTTCGAGCTGCCCTAGAAAGGACGTCGTATTATAAAGCCAGACAACAGCTTTCCCGGAACACACCTGTGCGGACGTCTGTTTGTAGCCGAGTATGTGATATCCCGATAGCGAGGCCGTTCTTTTGACGCTGACCTGCCGAACGTTAAAATAACAATGCTGTGGACTCAGTGTCCTGCCGGACCAAGTTATCCATGTTCTTACGTATGTTGCATAATGGCCAACATGGCATCTTAAACGCGAGCTCATTCTTCTCCTTTTAAAGACAACCTCCAAAGAGAAACGTTGGACGTGGCGACATACGACCTTCACCACTTCCCTCTTATTATCCTAATTTCTCTTTTTTTGTTGGGCATATTCATAGGCTATTGTCCCTCCTTATCACTTCATAGTCCAGATGTTCAACGCGTTTTTGGAAATGTAATTTAGTATAGTAACATTACGTTGTAGTTCCAAAATTTGCTACCTACTTAAGAAAGTTTCTTATGTGGTCAAAATCCGACGTTTACTACGCCCTGGTCTAGTAGCTCAATCCTCTTCGGAAAAAATGCTTACAGCAGATTTATATCAGCTACACATAAAACGTCATAATAAAAAGGCCGTCCTTTCAAGCAACTGAAAGTGAGTATTGAAAACCAAACCTTTGATATGTAATGCTGGTTCAGGGGTGGGCTGGAACCCAGAGGAGAGATAAAGGACATGAAGCAACGTGATGTACCTTCAACGCATTTCTTCTTACGCGGTTAAGCGACAATATCCTGTGATTTCTTGTCATTCACGCTGAAAAAAACACCTTGCGGCGTTGCTAACCATTCGCATGGTTCAAGAAACGCGAGGCGTTCATGGGTTTGCATGTGTTTTTGTTTTTCCTGCTTGATTGTTGATGCCCCGCTGGCACATAAACAATAACTCGGCAGAAGACCATGTGAAATGCCATTGCAAAGACATCATTAGAAATTTCGCATTTCACTTCTTTTCTCTCGTCGTATGGGGAGCGGCGCATATTGCGGATTGCAGGACATGGAGGAAAATCGAAACTATATGAGTCGGCCGGAAATATAGCTTCTCTGGTTTAGTTAAGGGTGGGGTGCTGCGATTCTCCTCTATGAAAGAATGTGCCTTGTTTTCCTTTACATACATTTTAGGAAATTGAAGTACGACAATTACCAGGCTCCCTCCCACGTTTGCCTTTATTTATTATGGTTCGTTGCTTCAGCTTTGTTGTTCCTTTTTTAAGAAAAACGGCACTATATAACTAAAAGTGGAACTGCCATGAAATTCCCCTTGAAAGCGGTAAGTGTGGTGTATAGTAAGCGCATTGGTTGTCCACGTGTATACAAGACAGGCTGTGAAGACCCACTAGACTTAGAATACAGAGGGTCGCACTTCCACTAAATTCTTGGCGGTGGCTCCTAAACTGAATGGCTTTACATTTATAGCATTGAATTTTGCTCACACGTCTTAAAAAGACAGTTCACGAGTTTTATTCATTCTGTAGCGGAGAGCTCATTTGGTTACGATGCTCACGAAAATATTTAAGGAATAAGGAGTGCTGCGGTTTCGGCAATGCAGTTTCGGGGCTTCACTCGTAACTTAAAAATAGTTTAAGGAACGGGTTTATCGGCTTCTTAATTTTGTTGTCACGGTATCCAAAGAAGTACTCACTGCAAAGAGAGCAATAATAATGAGTATATACCCTGAGCCGTCCAACCAATGAAGCCCGTCAGTGCGGTGCACGAATACTACATCTAACAAACTTCGTGATCCATCAAGATTATCGACTCTGTTCACTTTTGGCTGTATAATTCCCATTCTGGCAGCCGTAACTCTTGTTGCCAGGAACCGATGTTCAGCAGTCTCAATTATTCACTCGTAAAAAACTAAGCTGTTTTTCTTGACACAATGAAAGGTAGTCATGTAAGAGATAATATAAGCCTCTAAAACAAGAAATCAATTTATTTATTCAGGATACCTTACAGGCCCATGGAAGGGCATAGCGTAAGGGGGAGCACATAATTTGTAAAGGGGAACTACCGACAGAGAAACAAAAAAATGCCACAAGGCAAGAAAATAAACACAAGTGAGAAGTCAAAACACAGCAAATACAATGTTTGAAGAAGGAAAAACACAAGTCAAGAATGTGAACTGAAGTTAACAAAAATGGTATTATAGCTACTGCACGTAGGTATGTATACAATCAAAGGTACAGGAATTCATAAAAGACACAGCCAGCATGCGCATTTCGGAGATAATGAATATCGCGGCGCATTTGTGGTGTACAGCCAACATGCGCATTTCGGAGATAATAAATGAATAAAAGGTATACAAAAATTGCACAGTGAAAACATTACGGTGCGTAATGATCAGATAAATGGCGTCGAAAGGTTTCGTGGCATGAAACAGATGCGATAACGTCAGGGAGATCGTTCCAAAGGCGTATTGCACGTGGGAGGGCAGATGAATTAAAGGCATGCGTGGAACCATAAATGCGTGAGAAGCTGAACTGGTTGTGCAGTCTATGTGACATGGTAATCGGGTGGTGAAGATTAAACTCAGCTGATCTCGAGGAATAAATATATTTATGAAATAGGCATAAAAGTGCTAAGGAGCGACGTGTGTGTAACGGTTGAAGGGAGCATTCATGTTTAATCTGGGTGATGCTAGGGTATCGGTCGTAATTAGATGATATGAAACGAGCAGCTCGATTCTGAATAGACTCAATCATGTCAATTAGATAATTTTGATGAGGAAACCAAATAGAAGAAGCAAATTATAGCTGTGGAAGGACGAATGTAAGAAAAGCAAGTTTACGAACACTAGACGGGGAATTGCGTCTTCTTGTTGCTCCAGTGAAATTATATTAATAGCTTGATAATATTGGCATGGAGCTCGTATATCGAAGAATAATTGGCAATTTTATAATCTCCAAAATCGTGCATACAGTCGTTTCAAAAGCACCCAATGCACGAAAAATTGCCACAAAATATCTTTTTGCTACTCTTCGACGCAGTCTCCCTATTAGTAAAACAAACTCTGTGTACAGCTTTCTCCGCATGATTATACTTATAAGAATACTGCGCGAAAATGGGGATATTCTGTCATCATCATGAATGTATTTTGTTTAAAGTATTACTTGTTGCCATATTCCTTACACGCCCTACCTTCACAGGCACTGTTCCCTTTACCCATACACATCTGTTTATCGAGGTCGAACGTGAATGCTATGCCATCTCTAAATGTATTGAATGCAATGCCTGCGCACGTACCTCAGTAGGGTTTTGGTAATTGTACACCTCGCCAAAAGAAGAGTACTTGCTTGGATATGGAGGTTCATTTGTAGCCCTATATAGAGGAAAATAGAGGCACAGAGTTGCAAACTGGAAGTATACTCTTCGGCTCATCGCATTGCCGCAGTGATGTCGTGTTCATGCAAAACACAATTTATATCAGTTGAACAGCACCTTACGGAACGAACAGATGTTCCGCTTCCGGTTTTTAACTATAACGGTATCTTCCGGAAAGAACGATTTAGCGGTTGCTGATATTTCATTTTAAAAGCAATTTTACATAAATCAACTTTCTCGCCTGTCAAAACAAACTTTACAATATATGAGACCTTTAGAGACACTTCATTAAATTGGTGTTCATATGTGTCAACAACGCCTTATTTTTGTCTCCTCTTCGTTTGTTGATGGAGCCTTATTAAAGAATTTGTGTTTTTTTATTGAATTCACTGTTTAGTTTTTCAAATAAGCTTGGCGTTCCATGTGCGTATGCTTTCTTCAAAGCATCAGTTTATTGGACTATATAGCCTCCAATAATCGAGAAATAAAATAAACACTTCATGAATAAAACGTCTCCTAAGTACTGTGGAACACGTTTTTATATATAAACAAAATTATCTTCGTATATTCAGTTCTCTATTAAAATGGTTAACTTGCTTGCAGATGAATGGGGTTGAATTTTAAATACATATCATAGACTTTTCCCGCATTTAATTTCTATATTACTCTTATAGAATTGGTTTGGATGTCTTTAGACTAATTTAAGAAATACCTGGATTTTCACATTCATCCCATTCTCCATCCTCGCAATGTCGTCGGCTTGCGAGTTCATGCCGAATATACCAGTCATTAACCGTCTCTAACAATTTTTAATACGATATAATAATATCTGGGAAGAAATGATAAACTTTTGGTGCATCTAGGTGTCGATCTATTATTTCAGCTGTCTCGGTATATGTGTCCGTCTGGACGATTCAGCAATCTCGGTCTCGGTATCAGTATGTAGTATATAACAATTATCGCAAAAGACGTGTGGCAGCAAAATTACTGTTCCCCCTTTGTTTAAAAAAGAAATCACCAAACTCTTTTGAGGTGACAGCATGGTTACATAATTAACTGGCACCAGAACTGTTGCTTTTAACCTACGGGTGGTCTTTATATTTGCGATAGCCGAAAAACACCTATAAACTATGTGGTATCCCAAAATGCTGGAAAATCTTTTGGTTCGAGAATTGACCGGGAGGGGCACCTCAGAACAAACGGTATCAAAGATTAGGCAAAAGTGCCGGGCGGGCTGCGTGAGCTCGGAACACATGAAGTTTAGTCAGCAAATTTTCATTCTGTTTGTCATCAGACGAGCCAGACGAAAGAGGAAGCGGGAGAAATGTTGGCGGGTGAAGCAAAGCAGGCATTTATGATATGGGGCCCCAGAAGGCTATGGCCCGTCCACGATTTATGCAGAAAAGCGAGCGATACTCGGCCATTTTGCTTCTTGTGGTGTAGTTTTGTTCCACACCACGAAATCATGCCAGCGCTCCCTACTGGTTACTTCCCCTCCTTACTCTCAATCCTATCCAATTGTAGCAAAAAAGGAAGGTGTTCTTTAAAGCTTCACGTTATTTGCGTTTGAACATGCCAAGCGCAAGTCTTCTTTTGAAACGAATGGCAGGTTTGTCTCTTACAGGTACTCCTAAAGAAGCCTATAAATATTTTTGATGTTCTACAATTTTGAATAGACGTTTGACCTCACCTTTTTTTTACAGAAAACTGTGCCAAAGTTGTGTTTGTCTGGTTTGCGCAGGGCGGTTCGAACTGCTCATCGCAGCGTCCTTGTTTCAGCCTTTTGCCTTTTGATTCAGAGGAGTCATCCATCCTTCGCGCTCATTGTCCTTTTAAGACTGGCACGAAATCGTAAGGATTTTTCCACTGTTGGACGTCCATTCAACCCGCGGGATATTCAAGCTGCTTGGCAGTGTTAGTGTAGAGCATCAGTGAAGAAAAAAAAAATCCGACTGGCGGAGGTGCCTGGACATGGGTTTTCTGACGCGAGAAAATCGCATTCCCACCACACGAAGAATAATTTTTCTCTCACTTTACCCACAACATGATCGTCCAACGGACTTGCCTTTCCTGCAATGCGTTTTCGGCACCACATGCGCTATCACTTCGACATACAAAGGTTAGGCGGCAGTGCGCAGCGAACAGTATTTAACCATGCGCTCTTCGCAGATCCTGTCCCGCGCCAAGTTCCGTCCGCGAGACGAACTGCCACTCCAACGGCAGCAGGCACAAGCGCGCCCGTTCTGCTTTGTCATCGCCCGTGTCAAGCAGCGGAAAGCACCGGCACGTGACAATAGGATGAGCACAGAGCGCCTCTTGCGCCTACATCGGCTGTAAGAGGGCATCGCCCACGGGACTAGACTTCAGACCGGCCGCAGTGCGCAGCGAACAGTTTAACCGTGGGCTCTTCGCAGGTGAGAGACAATCCGTACACTATTTGCTATAAAGTGTTATCTGCACTGCTACCGAACACAACAATATTTGATGTTCTATTCTATTTGAGTGTGGTTCTTTTGTTGATTATATTTGTTGTGTACTGCTATTCGTGACGTTATAAGTGGCATAAGTGAGATGGAGATGAAATACCTTGACCAGGCAATTGACGATCTAAACCGGGAACTAAGAGCTGACTTCCGCACGCTCAAAGAGAGCGTGAAATTCTGCAATGACACTTTCGATGGTGTCAATGATAATAAAAACGGAATAAAACAACTTCGAAATTAAGTACAGCGCTTGTCCAAACAGAACGATGACGTAATGGCAGAAAACCAAAAGCTCAATAAAAAAAGAACGAACTTGAACGGTACCAGAGGTGTAACAACTTCAAAATACATGGAGTGCCAGAGGAAGGCGACGTATATGACGCCCTCAGAAGGATTGGAACACTTGTGGTGGACCTCATTCTGGACACCCAAATAGACATATGCCACCGTGTCCCCAGGTTCAGGCCTCGAGAGAAAAATATCATCGTGCATTTATTCAGCGTTCCATGAGGGAAGGTGCTCAAAAAGTGAAGAAAGGAAAAAATCTCCACCAAAAATGATGACTACGGCGGCGACAGCACGGCTGTGTAAGTAAATGTTATATGACCAGCCCAAACATTAGGTTCGTGGGCGCAGCGCGGGCACAAAAAAAAGTAGGATGGTTGTTTGTATGGTCGTCAGGTGGGAAAATGTTTCCGCAAAAGGATGAAGACAGTGATTGCATCAGAATTGCAGGCATGTGTGTTGTAGACCAAATAACTCGGTAAATGTCTTCAGAGACAGAACACGTTAGCTAACGGCTAAAATGTAACTTCCAGAAAGCGACTGTTCATATTACAACTGCGCGAACATTACCGAACACTATGGAAAAAGAAAGGGACTTCTTTTCACATTACATCTGAATGTAAGCAGGATTACGAATGAAACAGACGAGCTGTCTTTTGCTAAACTCGCTCAAAATAAATTTGATGCCATAATCTCTACCAACACTTCGTTAACTAAAACGGACTCGCTACCATGCTGTGAATGTTAAAAAAGAATAAGGCTATGCAGGGAAAGCAAAAAAGTGGGTGGCACGGCTATCTACCTAAGAACTGCCTTGCAGCATAAAATGATTGATGATCTAACTAGTATGAACGAAAACGTTAAAAGCATGTTTTTTTAATAGTATCAAACGTTGCAATCGGTGCGTTAGACCCCCCACCAGCTGGTATCATTTCCAAGTTCATGCCTTTTGTCGAAAACGCTCTGTATATCTTAGAAGCCTTATCACTAAAATTCACGACACTAGGCAACATAATTATAGACGTGCTATCAGATATCCGGCCTGCGAATGAGTTTCTGTACACTGTCTACGCGCACGCTTGTAGCAATTTGATATTATTACCAACCAGGATCTCTAGAACTACGGCAAGTATCCTTGATATCTGCGTTACAAACGTAAAAAAAATAATTTTCAAGCTAGTGTTATAGCGTCTGACCTCAGCGATCATTTGTCAAACTTTTAGATGCGACGCATCTCTTTGACTTGCCTTGTCCCTCCGTCCATCCGTAGTCCACACGCCTCTCACCATTCTCCTCGCCACGCCAGCTGCGCGGTAACGCTGCTCTCACCACAGCGCCATCTTGCGTTAGCGCTCGCTCCCCTCGCCATGCCAGGTGTGCGTCAGCGCGCGTTAGGGCTCGGTTGACACATGCGCATGCGCATGCGCTGCTCTCGCTCATTCCCCTCACCGCTAACGAGCGGTGCATATAAACGCGATAACTGCGCCTCCCCGCTGAGTCGCTCCACCACCGCCGCTCCGATGACATCCGATGACCACGGATGATTTGAATGGAGACTAACCGGTCTGCTACCGCGATGGTCGGCGCAACCGTAACAAGAACCGCCCAGATGCGTCGCATCACCCCATGGTTTCCCCCCGCGGAAAGATCTGGTCAATTTTTGCTTTTGGCCTTTGGCCACTAAAAAAAATTGGCCGAATCCACCCTTTCTTGAATGGGGGGAAGGGCGAGCGCTGCACCCACAGCAATTATCCACGTGCGACGGTCGCTAAAAGGGCTAATCACCGTCGCTTAAATAGATAAGCCGGACACGAAATTCTCAACGAGATCCCTTAAATACATCAAACAAAAATATTCTTTGTGGTAAATAAATGATCATAAACTGGCGTTGTGTTGTGTTGTGTGTGGTGTAGCACTATGCTTTTTGAAAATTACGAAACGCGCAAACCTGGTGTCACGCCACTTTCACATTTCCCCGCGGGGACGATGGCGGGGTTTCTTTGGCTTGGAAAAAAAAAGCGCAATCCACCTGTGAATAGGTGGAAAGGAAACGAGCGGACACACAACATTATTCATGCGAGTCTTTAAATTCACTCACGTGCTCATCAAATAGATAAGCCGGAGAGATCTGAAATGTACTCAACGAAACCCTTAAATACATCAAACAAATATTCTTTGTAGGGTAAATCAACGATGATGCATAAACGGCGGTTGGTTAAGTTTTTTGGTGTAGCACATGAGTAGAAGCTTTTTTTTTATAAAATTAACGAAAGCTAAAACCTGGTGATCGACGATCTCACTTATTCATTAGTGCCGCCGCGGACAGAGACGATGAGACCGGCGGCTCAGGCGGTGGAAGAAGAAGAAGAAGAAGAAGAAGAAGAAGAAGAGGAAGACGAAGAAGAAGAAGAGGAAGAAGAAGAAAGAGGAAGAAGAAGAAGAGAAATAAGAAAACATCCCCCTCGCGAGGGGCACGGTCAAATGCAGAGCATTTTCTGGGGGGCACATACCCGATATTATCTGGTTCCAAAGAAATTGAGCGCGAGAGCAAACGCCGAGAACCGCCCCATCAGGGCACCACCGCGCCACGACCACGTCACGACAACATCACGATCACGCCACAACTGTTGTTGCTCGGGCGCCAAACTACGACGCATGCGCGCCCCACCTGTTGCTGAACGCGATTCCAGCACGCAGAGAACCCGCGAGGAGCAGCAGAGAGCAGGCGAGGTGGAGTGGGGTAGAGGGTGCACCTGGAACGGCTGTTGCGGACGCCGAGGCACGCCAACGCTGGGTGACATCGTGAGTTAAAGAAATGCGCTGCATTTAAAAGAAGAAGCCAGATGAAGAAGAAAAGAAGAAGAAGAAGAAGAAGAAGAAGAAGAAGGAGGAGGAGGGAGAGGAGAAGGAGAAGGAGAGGAAGAAGAACTGAAGGCTGAAATTCTGAAATTCAGATTTCTGAAGGCTGCCCAGAGTGCGGCCCAAGGGAGTGGTCCTTGTTCAGCGGAGACCATATGCAGTCCGCGTCGCCTGTGCTATCTCTACGAACTGAAGCTGGGTAGGCAGAGAGGGGCTGGACAGCAGCATCTCCGATTGCTCTTGTTGGGTAGTTGAACACAACAGAGAAGGAAGCTCAGGGCTAAAGTCGCACACCCTGATTACGTGGCTCAGTTTTCCTACTTCTGAGCAATATTTACATTCAGCTTGGTAGCGATTTGGGTGAATTAAATGATAAAACATCGGGTGTGGCCGAGATCCGAATTGTATGCTCTGTAAGGTATTTTGTTTTTTTCTGGAAAGGGCAGGGCAAGGCTAAGGTAGGGTCTGTCTCTGAAGGTGATAATGCTGGGTTATTTTTCTGAACGAAACAAGCGGGTGACTGTCCTCGTGCAGCTCCATAGCACAGGGAAAAAGCGCTGGCTTGTTGGTGGGCTTATTTGTTGCCGTCCATCGAAACGGGAGCGGGTGTCCAAATTAGCTCAATTGAACCGTTTGGGGAGTAGGCTTTTAGCACACGCAGTGCATATCGGGGCACCCAACCTGACTGGTAATTCGGTAGTCTTGTTGGGTATCGATTACTACCTTCCGAACCCCTGGTTGAGTAAGAGGCAAGGCGATGGCTGCCGTTTCGGCTGCCATCATGTTTTGGGTCTTGATTGAGGCACACGCGAGTAGGTTGGTTCTGGAGGTAGCCACGATGATGGCGTAATATTGCCTTCGATGTTCGCAGACGTGAGTGTAGATAACTGCATGATCCCGAACGAGGGTTGTGTTGAGCGCTTGAGCCCGTGCTTGTAGGCGACTCTCGTCGTGTGAGAGGTTCATATTTCTAGGTAAAGAAAGCATCTTCAATTCTTGTAGACAAGAGCGCGGGACTACATCAAGCAGAATGACATTCGGTCCTGCCCAGGCAATCTGGTGAAGGATGCGGCGACCCACCGCAGTTCGGGCTCATTTGAAGCTTCTCGTTAGAAGGATAGCCCTCTATCAGATCTTCCACCGTGTTGTGGAGCCCCGTGCGAACTAGCCTCTCTGGGCGCACTCAGGGGAAGACCAATGGCCCGATCAACCGCCTTTCTAATCATTATAGAAAGCGTCTTTATGTTGTCCTTGCCGAGAAGAAGAGAGCTGGTTGATGTAAGTGATGCTCGGGAGGACAAAAGCTTGAAATAATCAAAAGGTATTGCTATCCTTGAGGCCTCACTTCTTGTCCGGGAACTCGCCTGATCATGTATATGATTTGATCGGTGCTGTGTTTGAGGTGTTGCAACGATACGTCACTCTTGGGATTAGCCTTGATATGTAGGACCAGGATGTTGATGCTGGGGCTCGTATTGATGGCCTGGCCAGCAAGGAATTTTCGGAATGTGTTCCTTGATATGTCGTTTTACGTGAGGGCGGGCGACAAGGAGCTGTTATGTTTTTATGTGAACACAGGAGGCCACAGGCATATTGGCGTAATGCGTACTGGCGTATTGCGTATTGCCTAGCATATTGGCGTGTTAGAAGCGAGATGCCTGGCATTGGTGTAATCTGGTTTTATTTTTGTAACTCCCTGCACACGCATAAGGCGCGCACAGGGCCGCTAGGTATGCCAAGGACGGAGCGCACAGCGGCGCGCGAGATTGCATGACGCTATAACGTGGCATTCAGCGAAAATGCAGGGGTAAAGCCGTAGATGTGATTGGTGAGACCACCTCCTCTCTTCCCCATCTCCGCGTGGGCTCGTAGCTAAATCGGTAACACAACGGGCTCTAATTTTAATATGCTATTAGTTCCTGGTTCGATTCCTGGCGGTACTACTAAATTCTTTTATTTGTTCGCGGGAGTTTTGTTTTGAGACCAACGGTCGCGAAAGAACCCTTGGGGGTAGAGGTGAAAATCTCTGCTTTAAGAACGTGGTAAAAAACAACCAACTGCCTCTTGCGTCGACAGATCACCGACGAATCTTTAAATCCCTTTTCGTTCCTTTTGAACAGCAGAGATGAAATGACATGTTGAAAGACGATAAACCTAATACTGCATACCAAACTTTCTCAGACAGAAATAAAAATGCTATGACGCAGCTTCTCCACTCCAGCAGTGCAAGAGTAAGAGCAAACGAATGACAAAACCCTGGGTAACACTGAGCTTGTTTAATAGAATAAAAGAGAAAGAACGCAAATACCAGAATTTCACATAGAAACGTGAGCGTCTTTTGCTGGTGGAGTACAAAATTTATCGGAATAAACCCAATTCAAACATAAAAAAGCGAAATGTGACTTTTATCAAAACAAATTCACGAGAATTCATAGAGATAATTGGACAATGTGGGCTGCTGTGAACTAGTTAATAAACCGAAATTCAGTGCAACTTTCTGTGAACGAAATTGTTATAAACACACACATAGTAGGACAGGAACTTGCGGACGCAATGAAGCGCCACTTTATTAACATAGGAAAATATACAGGAAATACCGCGAGAGCTGATTATCCCAAACCATTCAGTACGCAAACAAACTCGATTATGCCTATGCTGACTATGCCATATGAAATTCATAAAATAATCGCTAAATTGGATAATGACTGTGCTGCTGGTTAAGACGGTATAAAGGCCTTGCCCCTCAAACACACTTCTCCCGTTACCAGCCACACCTAATGAAGAGTATGCTTGAAAGAGAAGAAAGTTCTGACGATGTAAATGTCGCAAAAGTTACCCCCATTTATTATGGAGGACGAGAAGCAGAAATAAACAACTACCGACCAGTATCGGTGCTACCCGTCTTTTCAAAGGTATTTGAAAGTAGTATTAATGATAAACTCACATCTTTTTTTCAAAAAAAAGGAACAATAACTCCAGTGCAATATGATTTTCAAAAACGTAAATTCACGAAAATGGCGCTAATTCAGATCAAAGAAAAAAATGTAAGCAAGATTAAAAAAACAGACTACACTTGGGCTATTCCTAGATCTACGAAAAGCGTTCGATACTGTGCAGCATCATATACTAATTGCAAACTTGAAATATATGGCATACGAGGTCTAGAGCGAAACATAAAAAATTATTTGACAAAACAAATAGATATCAATGCCTATCTGTCAAAGGTATCTCATCCATTCAACTAAGTATTCAGTATGGCATTCCCCAGGGCTCTATTTTAGGGCCGCTGTTATTTCTTATATACATCAACGATATTACAAAAATTCCTGGTTCTTCCGAATTGATAATGTACGCCGAAAATAGAAACGTATTTTTTACTGGAAAAACTGTAGAATACATACAATAATCAGCTAACGCGTATCTCATGAAGCTTTTGCAGTACTTAAAAACAAATCATTTGGGCCTTGATAATATTAAGCCACAATACATGATATTTAAGCCAGCAAGTAAACGCGATATCAGCCCAATAAACTAACATCTGAAGGTAACTTATTGGAACAAGTCGCTCAACAAGAATTTTTTGGTGTTTGGTTTTCTGAGGACTTTTTATGATCGTTTCACGTCAGCAAACTCAAAGATGAGTGGTCACGAGTAACAGGAAGCGTATACCGAATTCAACATCTGATAACCACTTCACTAAAACGAGCACTCTTTTATTCTCTTTTCTATTCGAGGCCGGGTTATGGCATATTAATTTCGGGGACCACGACGGCCTACAACTACAATAGCCTTGTTATTTTGCAGAAAAAATTGCTTCGCATATGTGAGAACTACCAGGAAAACAAACAAAAAATAAAGACAGACCCACTCTTTATAAATTATACCATGATAATGCTGATCAAATCTATTACTTCAAACTCTTACACCACATTCATAAAAACTACCCGCATAACGTACTAACCGTGAAGCGTAGGATATACCCAATACGCAAGCCCTTAATTCTATCACCTAGAACGCACACTAGTTACGGTAAACAGACTATTTCTTATCATGCTAGAATAATATTGTCACGAGAAGATGAAGAAGGGCGCAGTGGGGTATGCACCGCCGTGGGCCCGATGAAGAGCGACAAAGAAGAGCTGTGTGTGGGGCGTGCAGACTGGGCGAACGCTCTACAACAGCTGCCTTGTAAATAATGTAAATAGGTCATCTCGTACTGTAAATAGATCGCGTCGTCATCCTCCATGGTTTGCCTCATTCCTTCTCCCGCCACGTAATATTTTGGTGCAGGTGCTGGGTCTCGATCCCCATCGCGGTCTCTGCCTCGCCCGGTCTCGTCTCCCGAAGCTATTGCTACGAGCCTCTTGGATCCCGTCGGCCCGCCCCAGCCCCGGTGAGACATGAACATGCCCATCCCCAGCCCTGTTTCTTCATAGGGCCCACGGCGGCGCATACCCTGCTGCGCCCTTCTCCGTCTACTATATAGGAGACGAAGGGCGCAGTATTTATTTTCATATCACTGCTATTATATAGAAGTGATATGAAAATAACTTTTTAAGACAATTTGCCTCATTGAAAAGCCAATGCATAAATTGTCTAGTCCGCAATGGTACATCATGCTCTGCATTTGGAAGTGTTTGTTTCGTGTGAAATATTGTTTTTTTAATATTTGTTGGACCAAAGAATGTTGCATTGAATGTTTGAATATGCAGCTTATATTTATGATATACGACTCATGCCGTAAGGAAATTCACTGGGGCCATTGTTAGAAGTACATGTCTACTTCGGTCTGTGTGCTGTACGCCCCATTACCTTTTTGGTAGGTGTATCCTTACCTAATGTAGGTTATTATACGTTACACAGATATATACACCCCTGAAACGCTTTACCTATGCTCGTGTATATACTTTATTAGTACTGTGCTTAATGCTTTTTATATATATGAATCTATGTTATGTGTTTTAATGTTGTTATGTTATGTGTTTATGTTGTTACATTGAATTTCTGTTGTCAGGTTTCCTACCTCGTTTTGCTGAGAGCCAGCTGTTTGAATCTAGATCCTTTGTGTGAAACTGTGAAATCTGTAAGGGGGCCGGGCCCAACGTCAGGCGATGCCCGCCTATAGCCTCGGTTCCCTCTTAGAGCTGTCTAAGAAAAAAAATAAAAACAAAATTGATTGATTGATTGTAGGGTTTAACGCGCCGACGCAACGCAGGCGATGAGGCGCGCCGTAGTGGAGGGCTCCGAATTAATTTTGACCACGTGGATATCTTTAACGTGCGCCGAAATCTCGTACACACGGGCGTTTCTGCTTTTCGCTTCCATCAGAAAAGTGGCCGCCGCGGCCGGGAATCGAACCTGCGACCTCGTGCTCAGCAGCGCAACACCATAGCCACTGAGCCACCGCGGCGGGTATAAAAACAAAATTAAAATATTAACAAAAAATATTGAGAGGGTTTGCACTTACGAAGTACAGCCGCTAAAATTCGTATTTCATCGCCTGCCCCGTAGAATCGCGCACATTTGTCCTCATATTGATGCGTGCGTGAATATTGCATGAATTTGTGCTGCGGCAACGCTAGCAGTTTTATTTTTCAAAAGTTGTAAAAAAGTATCAGGTCTCATTTCATTGATTTGTATCGTTTAGGAAACCATCAAGGCCTCGACAGAATCCCGAGGGAAGGGCAGCTGAAAAAAAAAATACAACAAAATTGTAAGCGCAGTAATCATACCCTGTCAGAAGTGCGCAACTCATTCTAAAGCACGTAAATCTCGGAGGTCAAAAAACCTAAGCTACCGCTTTCCTACGGTCTGCAGGGCTAGTGCAGATAGTGGAGCGCATTTGTTTAATGTTGACCGTGACCATTGCCTCTTTTAAAACTTGTTCCAGAATCTTTGCAAACGGGTTTTGCACTTATTACGGGATGCTGGAAAGCTGTCACCGGGGATCTTTCTGTGCAATCATGTTACCATAAATGCATTTGCAGATAGCGCAGTTTCTTAAATGCTCGTAATTGATGCAAGCCAGACATTCCAGTCATTACCTGCTCCAGACAAATCTTCACTCTTTTGGCGGTGTCTCAGCGAAGGCAGACGGTGCAGTCGTCATGTTCGTTCATCACTATCTGTATTTATTCATATGTATTATTCAGACCACGACGATCCTTTATAAGTGTAGTTCCTCAAGCATTTTTGCAGCTGTTCTATAGTCTCAATTAGGAAACCTCAAGAGTGTTTTTAGGTGTTCTCTATTCTGACTTAGGAAACTTCAATTGATTTAACTGTTCTCCGTTATGCCGCAACCCAACGTTTTCCCAGTTAAGCTCCCTGAGTAACCTTTCTGGACATGCGGTGCACAATTGGAGAGCGATATGGTATCGATGTGGCATACTCGTTTTCCGACGGGGAAACTTTCGGTTTTCTCTAAAGAATCATCTGCCCGTGCATCTCATATTTCATATATATGTCCTCCCGGTAATTTTTCAAGCTATCTTAATTCCAGCGTTTGTTAACGTTCTCAGAATTGGTATGTTGTCTTTCGAATCAAACCGTTTTAGCTGTGTATAAATGCAATGTAAAGTTGTTGAGGGTACCCCTAGGATTGTTCTATTTTATTGACGACATGAATGTGATTCATTGTTCAGAGCCATTTCCTAAGCCCAGCTGGTTGTCATAGATGGTAGGAATCTAGCTTGTCACTTGTACGGTTAACTGTTAGTTTGGTAAACTGCCTGTACACAACTCAGAGTAGGCTGATGGGTGTTCCTGATGTCATTTCTATCTCCCTCTTCTTGAATCATAATAATACTGACGTTCTTCCAGGCTATGAACACTGTCTGTCCTTTAGCATTCTCAAAATAGTGCGGCACGTTTTTTTCACTTGAATATGTCCTTCATTTAAATGACATAGAGTTTTTCTGTCGTCGGCGGCACATTTTCCTGTTATCCAGCTGTTGCTGGCCTTTTCAGCTTACTGTGTTGGTGCTAGTGGCACATCGCAAGTTTAGCTCGAACTTCTAGGACATTTACCTTGTCTAACGTAGCTGGTGTATAGCATGGTGTACAATCGTTCAGTTACATTTATAAATTCAGCCATGCTGTACGTAATGTTTCCCTGTTCGTATGTTAGGGTATACGTTCTGCCTTTGCTGACTGGTATCTTGCTGTTAGTTGGTTTTAAGGTTTCCCTTTTTTCTATAGATTCCAAGACCACTGTCATGTAATATGCACAAATTTGATCGTTTCACTTCTCAGAGTCGGATCGCCGGAGTTTAATATATCTCTTCAGAACAAATTAGTGCTTCTGAATGAGCAGAACTAGGTCAGTGTAGACAAGCTAAATGACAACCTAACGTCTTGACGCAGCCAATCAGCAGCAGATGTGGGAGAAACATCATGCAGAGAATATTGTGAAGTACCGGTGTTCGATTTAAGTTAGCCAAGCAGTCGGAACACTGATTAACAGAAGTAAAACAAACTGCATTCGTGGACAAAACAAGACAGTGATCGAGAAAACGTTACAAATAGGGGGAAGCCTGAAAGCATCTACGAAAGATAGCCGCTGGCATACACGTGATGTACGACATCCGTGCGGAGCGGGGTGACTTTACGGGCAAGTTGGACGAGACAGTAAAGATAGAAGAACGATTCTTCATCAGGCTGTACGCTAGCGACGTCAGAGCTGCGGAAAACACCTCGATTACAAAGTCAACTTGCGATGCCCCACAAGAAACCGTACGGGTAGTTGAAAAAGCTCTGAAAGGGTTGGAAATACCAGAAGCGGATGGTGAAGGTGGCATAACCACGGATTTTTTTAACGGGGGAGAAGATATTCTAATGTAATAGCTTTCTGTAGTGTTTTCGAAATGCTTGGAATCACAAAAAGCACCATTAGCCTGGGCAAACGCCAACAGGACTGATTGATAATTAGGTAGATCCCAAAGATAAAGTTAGCGGGGTAGATGACTGCCTTCATTCCCAACAGCCCAGAGAGCAGGCTTGGTTTAAAAGGCTACTCAACAATGAACCACATCCGTGTCCTCAATCAGTAATGTAAAAATCAGCAGAGTACAGTAAATTTCTTTTCATAGCATTTACAGAATATGAGAAAGCGGTTGATTTCGTTATCACTGCAGCCAGGCTGGAATCAC
Source organism: Haemaphysalis longicornis (assembly GCA_013339765.2). NCBI lineage: Eukaryota > Metazoa > Arthropoda > Arachnida > Ixodida > Ixodidae > Haemaphysalis > Haemaphysalis longicornis. The sequence continues at coordinate 58,894,869 of CM023452.1, forward strand.
TAAAAGACCAGACAGCAGATGAAACCTGTTTGTTACTTCTGGTAGTCCTATATCAGGATTTTATGGCCAGGGTAACACTCTCTCAAGCAAAGGAACACATTTGGGATCCCAAAAAGAGTAAGACAAAAGATATTCCATTCGCCAAAAGCAATGTCTGGAGCAGGGTTAACAAAAGCTCGACAGGGAAAACAAAGAATATAGGATAAAGGGAAGTACTTTCGCCATTTGAGGTTTGCAGACTACAAAGTCCTGATGGGGGAGACTGCTGAACACATACAAAGGGTGTTTGAGGAACTAGAATCAAAAACCACGGCCCTGTGGATAATAATAAAGATGAATAACCCTGATGTAATGAGGAATACGCATGCGAAAAACGTCTTCCTTACGATAGGAAACTATCGTAAGCTGCCTAAAGAAATTGCTGCTATTTTGATCACGAGTCATTTGTTGCACAACTGAAGCGCAATATGAACGCGCATGTCTTGTAAAAACAGAACTGTGTGCTTTTAGCAACATGAACTGAATTTACAGGTTTTGTATTGAGTGTTTTTTAGTTGCACCCATTTCTTTTTCCTGATTTTTCTGTTCTTTCTTTATTTCTTTATTGTTTGGTAACCTGTAATATGTAATAAGTTGCATTTCTCTGCGAATTGTGTTCAAATGTTTGAAACATCTCGTTGTAATCCCCCCCCCTATGTAATGCCCGCAAGGGCCTTTAGGGTATCTGAATAAAAAAAAAACGCAACAACAATATAAATACCACGGACAGATGGCTACTGCCCATCCAAACCACGACCGAGAAATCTGGACCAGAATATGAATTGGTTGCGGAGTACTCGGCAAGCACGGACAAAAGAGAAAAGTAAGCTACCTCTCGCCCTAAAAAAATTATAATTAGTGCATTCTGCCGGTGAATACATATGTATCTGAAACTTTGCGCCTTAATAAACAAACAAAAATCAATATTAAGTGGGCTGAACGGGCCATGGAACTACTAATATTAGTAGCAACACTCGGGCACAGCCAACGAGCTACATAGATGAGGGAATAAACCAGAGAAAAAGATATCATAGTTGAGATAGAGAAAAAGTAATGGGGTTGGGCTAGCCCTGTAGAGAAGATCCAACAAACGGCGGACCATTAGGGGAACAGAGTGGACCCCATAGAGACGAAAATAAAACAATAGGAAGGCCATTACTTTGCCGAGAGACGAAACAAAAATATTCAGAGGCAAAGAACGTATTCGCCACAGCAGGCCTGAGGGGGTCCTGGTCAATGAGAGAGGCCTTCATATTGCAGTGGATCTAATTAAGTGGATTACGATTCTGATTATGGTGATCATCATCATCAAATCAGCTCGATCCTACGTTGATGACAATTTTGTATTGTTACGTTTCGCAATTGGTTTCTTTATTTTCGTGGTTACTTCTCCAGTTTGTTCCGTTGTCATTCACCCTTTCACTTATTCTCATCCTTTCTAAGCGCAAATTTGTTTAGAAGAGTTATTTTGAACTGCTGTCCCATTGGTCCGGCTGATTTCATGCTTGAGTTCTTACTTTTACCGAGTTTTCTTCCTTTTGAGATTCAGACCTACTTTCCACCTAATCATCCTTTGATGGCGTGCTCCGAATATTGCCTATATTCGCTACGACCTGCCCAATATCGAGAAAATAACTTAAAGTGAAAGAATGTTTTTATGTCATCTTGACTTTTCGATCTGCATTTCCTATTCCTCCCTTTGTAAAGAACGTGTTCAAATTTCAGGTTATTCCTCCCTGCAAATCCAAGCATGGCCTCCTCCACTGTTACGAATATCTATTATAAAATTTCCCACATTTCTTTCTCCCATTTTCACCTTACCAAACGTCGCGTTATTGTCTGAGATCAGAATAGTGAACCATGTTGTTCCTTGGTTTGGTGCAGCTTCTACGTCCTCGTTGAAACTGTCTGCTGCTTCATCACCGCATCTACAGGATTTCCCGCTCAATAAATCCAAACTCCAGTAAATACAATCCCCGCGCCAGTGGATATAATCCAGGTGCCAACCAATATAATTCAGGCGCCAACCGATATAATCCAGGACCCCACAGTGCAGTACACCCGCCAGCGCTTCGTAGTTTAGATGGCAACCAATACAAATCCGGGCGCAGTATATTTTCATTCAAGTTGTATGAACGAGGTTACGTGACCAGTTTAAGCAGACGACTTAAGAACTGCGCAATAAAACAGTCACGTGACTGTGTAGCACTCTCGCCTAATTACTATACTGAAAACGAGGATGGTGTCACGGGTATGAATAATCGCATTTATATTGCTCCCTTACTCGAAATTCTAGGTGAAACTGCCAGAATGCCTGACTCTCGATACCCAATAGGGGCCCGAACGTGGCACAGGTGGCGCTGCTGGCACCGTTCAACAGCGCCGCCCGCGGAAGAAAATCGCAAAAATGGTCGGGACATGACCTGGCGTGTACGTGTTGCGAATGCGTGTTGAGAAAGTAGAACCACTCGTTACCGTGATAATGTTAGTCATATGACACGCAAAATTATTTCAAGAAATGAGGTACCTGCGACCCGCGTTACTTTTAACTAAATACCTAATTTAGGTTACCTAATTCATTAGGTTACCTAATTCATTATAATTGATTGGGGTAAATTTAAATAATGTCACTACGGCTTGTGAGGTATCAAATAAAGGTCTCGATAAAAGGAATCACGTGGGTTCAAATTAAAAGTTGCTTACTGGTGATAGTCATGAGATAGTCCCGTGAGTCAAATTGGGTTAAAAGTCATAGTGACGCCACCAGGGCTTGTGAGGTATCAACTACAAGGTGTCAATGAGAGTAATCACGTGGGAAAACTTAGAATTAATTGCTTCTTGGTTATAGTCATGAGTTAGTAACGTGAGTCATCGATATGGGATAAATGTCAAAGTAATGCCACCAGGTCTTTTGAGGTATCAAAATAAAGGACTCAATGAGGGGAATCACGTGGGGCAAATTAGAATTTGCTTCCTGGTTATAGTCATGAGATAATCCGGTGAGTCATAATTTTGCTTCAAAATCAAAATGATGCTCCTTGGGCTTGTGAGGTATGAAATTAAAGGTTTCGATGAGGGGAACCACGTGGCAAAATTAAAGATCTTTCCGTGTTATAATAATGACATAGTAACGCGAGGCATAGCTTGTGTTAAACGTCAAAGTAATGCCACAAGGGCGTGTGAGGTATCAAATTGAAGGTCTCGATACGGCGAATCACCTAAGACAAATGAAAATTTGCCTCCTGGTTATATTCATAAGATAGCAACGTGAGTCATCGATTTTGGATAAAGGTAAAACTAATGTCGCTAGGGCTTGTGAGGTATCAACTTAAAAGTCTCGGTAAGTAGAATCAAGTGGGGCTAATTAAAAACTGCTTCCTGGTTCTAGTCATGAGATAGTCACGTGGGTCATAGATTATGGTAAAAGTCAGAGTAAGGCCCTATAGGGCTTGTAAGGTATCAAATTAAACTTTGCGATGAGTGGAATAACGCTTTGCAAATTAGGAATCGCTTCCCGGTTATAGTCGTGAGAAGTCACGTGAGTCCTAGATTGGCTAACAAATGAAAATGATGCTGCTAAGTCTTGTGAGGCATCAAATTGAAGGTCTTGATTAGGGGACCCACGAGGGAGAAATAAAGATCTTTCCTTCTTATAGCAATGGCATAGTCACGTGAGTCACAGATTGGGTTAAATGTCAAAGTGACACCACTAAGGCGTGTGAGGTTCAAATTGAAGATCTCGATGAGGGAAATGACGTTGGGCAAATTAAAAGTTGCTTCTGCGTTATAGCCATTAGATAGTCACGTGAGTCATTGTTTGGGTTAAATGTCAAAGTAATGCCACTAGGACTTGTGAGGTATCAACCTAAATGTTTGAATTAGGGGAGCAACATCTGTGCACTGGTTGAACACATGGTTCTACAGCACCTGAATCGGCAGCTTGAGAAAACTGCTGTGTTTCACTCGCATCAAATCGGCTTCTGTGAAGGCCTAAGCACGCAGAATATTCTGCTCATGCTGCATCACCAGGTCCTCAGTATTCACTCAGTAGCACAGACGCAGACTGTGGTGGTGGTGGATGTCCATAACATCTACGACTCAGTCCCACACAAAGCTGTGATTTCTGTGATTGAGAGGTTGCTGGAGTGCGTGGTCATATGCTTACATTCATTAAAATTACCTGTACAATCGAACCTACAGAGCGCATGTGGGAGAATACATAGGAGCATCTTACCCAAATAGGGTTGGGGTGCCCCCGGGTGCAGTGCTCTCGCCTATTTCTTCAATCTTGTAATGGCACGCCTCCCGCCCTTGCTTGAGGAAATTCCGCAATACATTTCACCATCTACGCTGATGACATCACAGTTTGGGCTGCGAGAGGAACACCAGGCAAACAGCAACAAACATTACAGCTTGTCCTTCGAGTCAATAGTTACATTCAAACACTGGGGGTGACTGCGTCTGCTGAAAAAACTGAATACGTGGTAGTGCTCAATGGCCCATTTATGAAACCCGAGGCTATCCGATACTATTTTTCCCTCGGCATGGTAGGCCAACAGATAAACAAGAAACCTTCCAGTAGAGTTCTAGGAGCACACATTGACCAAAATGGTAAAAGCCCGACATGGGTAAAGAAAGTCACCACGCAGTAAAAGTCCTTGCTGCATCTCATTCGACGAGTTACAAGTATAAATTGGGATGGGAGAGAGAAGGAGAAGCGGCAGCTCGTTGGAGCTATAATCAATTCTCGCTTTCTCTAAGCGTACAATTTACCATTTCCTTACCCGCCGGCAGCAAGAGCAACACGAAAAGACTAGCCTTGAGGACATACGCATTGTTACCGGGTTGCCGAAATAAACCCCTTTAAGTGAGCTTTATGCAAATGATCGGATAAATTTGCGGTCGCAATTACCAAAGCAAGCCCTCTAAGCCTAGAGGGACTGCCTTAGCAGCACTAACTCGGGACTTTCCATCTTAGATGAGCTTGGGATATTACCCACCATTGCTGTTGGTCTACACTCCGCACCCCCTTCACGGGCTCTGAGCATTCCAGTGATGGATGGCAAGCAGCTTCCTCATGGCATGGGACGCCTGCCTCGGAATTCAACAAGACGGCGCCACATTGCCAAGGCGCACAATTTTATCGTCCTGAACAAATCGCCCATCACTTACACGATCGTATACACCAGCATAGCGGTGATTTTGGTGACTCCACCAAATCATACTGGTGATGAGGACGAAGTTGGAGGAGTGCACGTTTGTGCGGTGGCTTGGGTTGACACCACCCATTGCGTCGCTAATGCGGGTCTCCTTACCAGTACCGCCAGCGCCGACACACCGAACATCGATTTACTCGCGCTCCTCCATGCTGCACAGTGAGTGAGAAATACTTTCGAACCAAGGGACATACCACACAAGCTTTTGCTCTTCACTGATTCGGCTCGCGCATATTTCTGCAGGCGTGTCAGCTGAGCATCGTAATTGTATCTACAAATCCTCGGCTCCTTCCTCGCACTTTTCCTGGATTTACATTCTTACTTCAACATAACAGCCTCCACTGCTTGGGTACCCCTCATTCCGGGATTGAGGACAATGAGTGGGCTCAACGCGAGGCAAGTGCTGCGGCTTGATAAGGAACCTCGCTGATAGCATTGCGCGTCAGTAATCCCAACCCGCCCGATGTCACTGTCAGGAAAGCACTCGCACAACCGAGACGCCGACATATACTCCGGCGCCTTCGTGGGGATAGGGAAGAGCGCACTGAACAGCATAAGCGCCCTGTTCCTCTCATGCAGGAGGGGTTATCGCGGGCCACACAGACATTGATTCGCCGCCTTGCACCAACACCGTAATCTCCCCAGTGCTCCGCCACAAATTCTACGGCAATGACACCGCCGAAGTACTCTGTCTGCAGTGTCGCGTGCCTGCAACCGCCCCACATTTGGACTGGGACTGTCAGTATGTGACTCTATTCCGTGCTCGCACGCTCCATACGCTCCCCGAGGACATTAGCCCAACGTCGTACATCGGCTGGGTATTACCTTTAACGTGGCTCTGCAGGCTCACTCTGTCTGTAAAAAACCTCTCTTACCGCGTTTGCCTATGCCGCCGTGGGTTCAGGGAGCGTAATGGATAACTACCATAGACACTCCTACCATCCCACCCGCCCGCCCTGACGATCCAACCACCCTCACAGGCCAGCACTGATGCAGATAGCAAGAGTGCTCTCATACAGGCCAAATAAAGCACGTGGTTCTCTCTCTCTCTCTCTCTCTCTTTCTCTCTTGGTGAGGGGAGTCATGGGGGACAAATTAAAAATCGCTTCCCTGGTTAAAGTTATCAGACAGTGACGTGAGTCAGAAATTGCCTTAAAAATCAATGTGATGCTGCGAGGGCTTTTGAGGTGTCAAATAAACGACTCGATGAGAGGAACCATGTGGGACATATTAAAGATCTTTCATTGTTATGGTAATGACATAGTCACGTGAGTCATACTTTGGGTTAAATGCCAAAGGGACGATACAAGGGCACGTGAGGTATCAAATTGAAGGTCTCCATGAGTAGAATCACTTGGGCAAAGGAAAAATTGCTTCCTAGTTATAGCCATGGGATAATCACATGAGTCATAGATGAAAATAAATGTCAAAGTGATGACACTAGGGCTTATGAGGTATAAAATTAAAGGTCTTGATGAGGGGACCCTGTGGGACAAATTAAAGATCGCTACCTCGTAATAGTCATGAGATAGTCACTTGAGTCATAGGTTAGTTTAAAATTAAAAGTGATGCCGCTAGGTATTGTGAGTTGGCAGATTGGAAGTCTCGATGAGTGGAATCACTTTGGACAGATTACAAATTGCTTCCTGGTTATAGTCATGAGATAGTCACGTAAGTCATAAATTTGTTTAAAAGTCAAAGTGATGTCACGGGTTTCTAAGGTATGAGCGAAATCACGTGCGAAATCACGCGGAACAAATAAAAATCGCTTTTAAGTTATCGTTATGAGATAGTCACGTAAGCCATACATGGGGTAAATGTCAACGTGATCCCACTAGGGCTTGTGAGGTATTAAAATAATGTCTAAATGAGTGGAATCACGCGGAAGAAATTAAAAATCGCTTCCTGGTAGCATTCATGAGATAGTAACGTGAGTCAAATTGGATAAATGTCAAAGTGATGCCACTAGGGCTTGTTAGGTATCAAATTAAAAGTCTCGATGAGTGGAATTACATGACACAAATAAAAATTGCTGCCTGAGTATATCATGAGATAGTCACGTGAGTCATAAATTGGGTTTATTGCCCAATTTATACCACTAGGGCCTGTGAGGTATCAAATTAAAGGTCTGGATGAAGGGAATGACGGGGACAAACTAAAAAAATTGCTTCCTGGTTATAGTCATGAGATAGTCACGTGGGTGATCAATTGGTTCAAAAGCCAATGTGAGGCAAGATGGGCTTGTGAGGTACCAAATTAAAGGTCTGTATGAGGGCAATCACTTGGGACAAATGAAACATTTCTTGCTAGTTATTGTCATGAGACAGTCACGTGAGTCACAGATTGGGTTTAAAGTCTAAGTGATGCCCTAGGGATTGTTACCACCTGCCCGAATGTAAAAAACGAAGTTGCACCTGCAAGAAAGGGGCTGATTGTGTGTTTAATAATTGTGCTACTCGGGGTTGTAGAATCGAAGATGTAACATCTGCACAAGATCCCTGCATGCAAATCTCCAAAGTCGTCCATGGTTCATTCGGGGGAAACTCTTTTTCAAAGCTCGCCGCGAGCTGACTTGTTCCCTTTATGGTTTCTTTAAGCTCACCTAATCCATGGATAAATTTTGTGGATCTTCCATTTTCCTCGGGACTGTCTCGCCCATATCTGAATGGAAACGAAATGAGGTTTTCACACCGAGGCGTCACCGCAGCGCCGGGGCTTCCGAATTGGACGTTATTATCCTCCTGCCTGATCATGAATGCAGACAGGGCTCTAACCGCACCACCGGCAGGAGTGGTTTGCTTGAACGAAACATTGCTGTTGGGGTGTATTTTCACACAAAATAGATATCTTTGCCGAATGCAGCATCAAAAAAACCATAAATGAATTCCCCCAACAAACTTTTTTGGAAAGGTCCTTAGCAGCTCTTTAAGAGCATGTCGAGTTTTTGATGTTAATAATCGTTTTTTTTTCAATATTTTTCTAAAAAAAACGTGAATACCTTTTTCAAGCACTTTAATATTTTCATGGAAAGTTATAATTCTACTGAGGTGGCATCACCATGGATTTCCAATTAATAGCTTCGCTTTATATATCAAATCAAATTCTTTCATTTGTTCGGCCGATTCATTGCAACTTTGTTACTCGTGGCTGATATGCTATATGGAACAACGTAGGCCCAACACAATAAAGTACCAGAATAGTAAATAAAACTATAGGGTTTTACGTTTTTATGGTAGTAAACAAACATACACGTGATGAACCACCGCACTTTGGAAGCAGCTTTACATTTGGAAGCAGCTTAGTCTTACGGCACTAACTGAGAATACCACCCGCTGCAGTGCCTCTGTGATACTGCTTAACCCAAGGACGTGCGTTCGATCACCACCACAATGGCTGCTTTTCATATGGAGGAGAATAAATACGCTCGTATGTCGAGATTTGGCTGGGGGTTAAAGATCCTCGATCTGTCAAAAGTAACGCAGAGCCCTGTATGCCCAGGGGCACAGCCTCGGTGCGTTAAACCCCCATGATTTGAATTTTTAACTGAAATAATTAAATAATTCCGCAAATCTGCTTCGTTTGCAGCAAAACTCACTGAAAAACAGTTGTTTTCTTCCACTCGTGCTTGTAACACCCCTTTCCCCCACCCATGCTGGTCCCCTCGGCTCCCCCTCCTCATCATAATGCAGTGGAAATTTGCCCAATTCGACCCAATTTTCTTATGTTCTCTCCACTTCTTAAGAGCTCTTCATTCTATGGTTATTTTCTGCAAATCAACAACAGCCCCCAAAAAAGCAACACGGCGTCTAAAGAAAGCAAGCAGTGCTTGCTACAAAGTAGCGCATAGGGAGCGTCGTGCTGCTAGGAGGAAGAGATTCTCGAGGCACCATCTGGAAAAAGGGAGTTGTCCATCACGAAGCACAGGAATTTAAAATATAGGTGAAGTAAAATTGTAAAAGTTTCCAGTAGTCCAATGACGGCGCCAGACTTTCCTGAAGTGAAATGTGGTATAAACAACTTCATGCTTTAAAGATTGTGTTGCAGGCCAACGACGGAACGATTAACGCCTCTGCCATGTGATGCGCCGTCCAGGATGAGTGTCACCGAGAATACTCGTGCCAACGTCTCTTATCTTACGGAATGTGCGCTACCATAGCCCCGTGATGCATCTTTCAAGTCGCTTCGCAGGGTTACTCTTTTAAGTTAACAGCGCTTTACATTTTTTTCTGCTCTTTACTAGTGTAATGAATAAATCGACACACTTGTATCTCTATATTGACATACCTGTTGGTGTCGTCTCGGTGGGACTATCCACAACTATCTGAATACTCACGCCACTATTTGTAAACTATTCCAACATGATGATAAGGAAAGTTTAGGAGAGGCTGTGACCACCTCTTTCCTACAACTGGTAACGTCATCTTAGGGATGTTCACTTTTTCTTGTATTCCAAGCCCATCCCCCTTTGGTTATCCCTAAGTCGCCTCTCAATTCCTCTTCAACTGTGCCTCTCAACCTGTGGAGACTGGTTGGAATTGCTGTGACATAGGTCTTCAATTGGTCGGTGCTGCCCCAAATAACCGTTATCCCACCACCACTACTAGCGACGCCAGAGGGCGTGAAAAAAAACCCCGAATACCTTCACATTTCTAGCAATACACCGGATGGTTGGGAACTCTCCTAAGCGTTTCTGGATGAGATTTTAGGCGATAGTACGTTCTGCATGCTGCAAATTTACTTGCGAATTGGCATTTGCGGCACTTCTCGAACGGCAAAACGACCTATTTTGTAGCTGCGGCAGCAACCAAAATCGATCGTTTGGATTGTTTTACTTTGTGCAGCGAACCCAGGCAGCACAGGACTGTTCGGCCTTACTCAAGCCAGTGTACTTTGGCCGGTGATTTTCTGACCGGCCTTTCTCCGGCAACCATGTTCCGCACGTGTCCAAATGTGGGCCTTTTGGCCGTATACGGCCGTACTCCCATCCCTGTCCAACGGCCAGTGTCCGTCGGCCAGTTGACCGGCTTACGTTCATAGGCCAGATTCCAGCTGTAGGGCTCCGGCCATCCCAAAGCCACCCGTGTGCGGCCGAAGTACGGCCACCGGAGGACAGCCGAGATGCAGCCGTCGGACTCCAGCCGGACTAAAGCTGCCGGAAATTCGGCCGTGCTACGGGCATTGTAGTTGAGCCACTGTACCTTAACTGTACTGAGGCCGGTGGACGACCACTGCATGCAGCGCAAGCAGATGACTCAATCGCGCTGTCCAGCAGCACAAACGCATCATTTTGGGTCAACTGCACCCACATCAAAATGAGCCCGCGCGCAACCACCAGCCGTCCAGCCTTCAGCGCAGCCTGGCTTAATTATCAGCGTCAGCTTACACCAAAGTACCGTACTTACCCAATACTAACGCGCACTTTTTTTCTGGAAATATAGGCCGAAAAATCGCATGCGCGTTAGAATCGGATACGAAACCGCAATTGCCGCAACAGCGGAAATTTTGTCCCACCCATCGCCATCGCCATCGCCATCTCAAGATGGCACCAAAGTCGTTAGCGACAATTTTTCGGACGCATGAAGCATAGGCGCCTGGTCTTTACTATCGGCGTTCAAACAAATCGTCAAATCGTTCCACTTGCGCGCTTGATAAAAGCAATGGCAGCAGCAGCTCTCTCGCGTTCAAAACGAGTGGTCGGCTGAAGCATGCGCCTCTGGAGAAGCTCGCGAGATGGGCTTGCGAGGCGTGGGCCACGATCCCATCGACCATGGTTGAACGTTCGTTCAGAAGTGTGGCATCGCGAACGCGCTTGACGGCACCGAGTACGAGGTGTTGTGGTCAGCGGAGAGCGACGAGGAGCGAGATGAGTGAGATTACTTCAGGAAATAGATCGCCCGTTTCTCTCGCATTCGTTTTTCTTGCTCACAAAGTTCCGTGCGCGTTACAATCGGAGGTGCAAGATTTTTCGGTTTCCTTGCCAGGAAAATCGGGTGTGCGTTAGAATCGGGGGCGCGTTAGAACCGGGTAATTGCGGTAATTTATTCAACAGTGCTCACAAATGGTCGTTATTTTATTTGCTGTGCCTCTTTTACTGTCGAATACAGCAAATATTCATTTCTTTGCAGAGCTGGAATAGATGTACTGTCCAGGTCCTGGTATCTTCTGTGGGGCAGCTTACCTGTAATAAACAAGGAAGGATGGAGGGGGGGGGGCGGAAGGCGCGTTCTTTAGTGGGTTGCATTTAACACAGATGAAAGTGCTTTTAGGCAATTTCTTTTAAGTCAATACTTTCATGCTCTAAGTCAACTATTTTTACAACAGCTGCTTTACCAGTTTTTTTTTTGTATAAAACCGGTGGGAATGCCTTTACGAACCGGTTCGGTACCCCACAAAACACTCAGCAGCATTCAATATAATTTACTTCACACAAAAAGTATGTCCAGTATTTGCCCATTTTTCTTGCAAAGAAATTTTCCACTCGATCAACTTTTCTGATGATCTCTCACAGGGCTAATCCTAGAAGAGATCAAAGAAGTACTTTCAGTTTCAATATATTTTTTATGTTGTTTTCGTGAGTTACGTGCACACTCCTTAATATTCCAAAAGAACTTAATTTACTACGTTAGGAAAATTATAGACGTGCTGCGAATGACGCCCTTCTTCAGATGGCTGCAGTTGTATCACTCTGTGTTCACGCAAGGAAAGGCGTAAGACAAGAGTTTCATATTTTCTTTCAAACAAATAACTTAGCAATTGTAGTATTCATACAGCAAACCTTGCATACTGCAACAAATAAAGCAATAAATATTTCATTGGTCAAGTTCGAATGCGTAGGGTTGTCAACCCGTCGGAGGCAAACTTGCGACTCCGCAAGTTGATTTATTTATTTATTCATTTTTTTATTCATTTACTATCTGGTGTTTTGTTATTTTTTATTTGTTTATTTATTTATTTATTTATTTATTTGTTTGTAGATTTGTCTGGTTTTTTATTTATTTATTTATTTGATTCCTGCTTGCCCTTGCATGCATTACAGCAGGGAGATACATAACACTAAGCATCAAATATGAGACCAAATAACAAAATAATTCTACGAAGCGCGGTGAAAATCATCATTATAAATAGTGGATAAAATCATACGTGGAAGATAATTACTCTCTGATATTGATCTAAAATAAAATGAATCGCGCAAGGCGCCACCTTAAAGGAAAGTTAATAATTTGCTTCAAGCTAGCGATCCCACTTTGGGATATGTAGAATGGCGCTTCGATATCTCTTCTATTCCAGTTTTCGAATGATACATATTACGAAAAACTTTCAACCTCAGTTTTCTTCTATGATCTTTCCCGCCTTACCATTTAAGTTTACTTTTACTTTCCCTCATCCTAAGTTGACAGTGACAATACCTAATACGAATCGCACTGCCATATTCTGTATGTTTTCGAGCGTATCAACCAGCTCTTTGGTGTAGGGATCCAAGAAAACACATGCGTACTGCAACATTCAGTGCACATGAGTGAAATACTGTTGATTTTTTAAGTTAGGTGAGGGTTCGCTGAAATTTTATCTCGGAAAGCCAAAAACACGTGCAGCCGTCACTATTATATTGTGAACGTGCCTATTTCTCTAACAACTCGTTAAATAGGCTCCTCGTTATTTATATTCCCTTGCCGTTCTTAAAGCAATGTAATTTACTGTATACGCATTCAATTGGAATGAAGGTTTTCTTGTAAAGTTGACGTTAACACACTTTTTAAGATTCAACGACTTTTCTGAATAAGCACACCAGGATGTTATAATTTTGAATCATGCTGCAAGTATTCAGAATCACGTTCATTCGCTATAGTCCTGTAAATTACACAGTCATTCGCGAACAGTTTTAACAAAGATATAAGGCCACGCAAACAAACGAAGGCCCGAAACTGAGCCTTGGGGATTTCCCGAGGTCGCGGGAACATATCCGGACGAACAACCATTGAGAGCGACCAACTGCTGTCTTAGAGAGATGTACTCGGCTATCCATGCAATAACCGATTCATTCAGTTGATTTCCCGCAATGTACTAACAAGAAGGTGATATGAAACACCGCCAAATGCTTTTTTGCCGCGCACGAAAATAGTCAGCTACTTTAAGCTTATCTATTGCTAGAGCCAAATCGTGCGTGAACTCAACAAGATGCGTTGAGGAAGAAAAACCCGACAAAATCCATGTTTGCTAGGATGCTGGCATTATGCTTAACCAAATGAGTCATATCCCACGTGTAGGCAATCTCAATTTCAAACACCCCAGCTAAATTAACATCCAGGCTTCGTCATTCACAAGTCTCTGTTGTTATGGCAAATTCAAAATAACACTTGTTTCTAAATAGCCAGTCATAAAATCCCATAAAAGTAACATAGTGCAGGGCACGAAGTTGAGCCTACCAATGCACGAGCTTAGCCTCTTCTACTTTTATCACAAACAATATAGTGCACATTGTTTTTCGCAGTATTATTGTGAGAAGAATAGCCGGAAACTTGCGCTTTTGCGCGCCCTTGCCTTTCTTTGGTGGGGAGTCCTTGACATGGCGCCGGTTGAGCTGCTGCGTGGTGGCCGCTTGCTCGACACCCTTTAAGGCCACTTATTTTGGTGAACCACCGCCATCTCGGGTCGGACATCGCTGCCGGGTCGATGTCTCCAATGGTCTCCATTTCTTGAGGGGGTGAATATCCTCGAGCTGATGCGTCGACGAACCCGACGGGCGAGGCGTTGTAGCGGCTATGACTGGCCAGGCTTAGCTCACCCGTCGGTGTGGCACAGTCTTCTTGTGGCAATAAATGACATTTTGATGGCCTAAATGTTTCCCTGGTAATGTCCAGTGAGTCCTTGCACCTTGCCCGTTCACCTAGAACACTCATTGCTATTTGACAAACGTAGTTCGTTCATTTAAACGTAGAAACACCGAGCGGATGAAAAACGTGTTTGTGCCATTCGACTCCCTAACGGCTCTTTCTTCACCAAGGGAAACACCGGTCCTACATCGGCGGGTCTTCTTCCAAGCACGTCCGTGCATGAATTCTCGGCGCCCAGACGTGCGCCGTTGTTCGCATAATGACGTATGACCTGGGATACCTTACGAAGGCCGGTCTCCTCTTGAACACCGGTTGCCGAAAATTCTTCGGCCGTTCGCTTGCCGTAATTCGGCCGAGGTCCGCTAACCAAATAAAAAACGTACATTCGGACGCCGTAAGTCGGCCGGTCTCCTCTATTACACTGGCTGCCCGAAGAAACCGCATATTCTGCCACCGGACGCGCGGTTCACCGTTGAAAGAGCGGATGCGCGGCAGCCGCGCTACGGCCGGTCTGCTTTCGAACACCAACTGCCACAAGAATACGGATATCCTTTGGCCAGTCGCTTGCCGTACTTCGGCTTAACACCGCTTCCTGAAGGAAAAACGGATGCCCTAAAGCCGTACTCCGGCCGATTTCTTTCTCAACATCGGCAGCCGAAAGGCAACTGAATATCTGGAAGCCGGGCAGCTGCCGTGGTGCGTCTGAACACGGGCGGCCCGAGAAATACCGAAGCTCTGGTTGCCGAATGTTGGCCGTTCATCGTATGATCAGTGGCTGCCAGAACCTGGATGCTAGCCGGACATGCTAGAAAGCGTCCATAGACGGGCCGGTCTTGGGACACACTTTCTGTGCCGCCTGGGAAACGACATGGTGCCGCACTAGCGACGCCGCAGCTGCGAATTCGCACCTAAAGCCACACCATGTAGACCGCTGTGATGCCCAATAATTGTTTAGTCACAAGCTTATAATAAGGTGGTTCCACACAGAGCTTTGAGGAAATGAGACACACTGAGGCGGGCGAAAAACATGACCAATTAGTTTATTGGGGTGCTTCAGTTGTGCCGGCTTCCTCACCAGATTGGGCGGAATCCTTCGGGTGGCAGGAGTGGTCAATCGTCGACGGGGTGGCGACGGGCCAAGTGGGTCTGGCGGCCAGGAGATGGAGGCAGTGTGGGGCCGGTGGCTCGAAAGGTCTGCGCGGTGAATCCGAGGGAAGAAACTTGAGGGAGTACCGGACCGGTAGTTCGGCGAGCCCGAGCTGTAGGCCGCGGTCAGGAAGGGGAGTCTGGGCAGGACCGGTAGCTCGGCGGGCTCGAGGAGAAGACAAGGTCAGGAAACGCTGGCAGCTCGCGGGCTCTTGGGAGGGACGCGCTTTCAGATTGCTCCTACAGCTGCGTCAGGATGGCAAGACGGTCGCCCCAAGTTCAACCACGATCCTCTCCGTTCGCTCCTCTTTATCTCAATCCTTCTCCTACTTCAGAGCGGCGGCGGGGAAAAGGGGGAGACGGGCCGGCTTCAAGCTGCGGTAAACGACGCGGCTGTCCGCGCACCCGCCAAGGCTCGCCCTGACGCAAAAAGGAAACACGTGGGCTTTCCGATGCTGCAGCGCGATCTCACGAGAAACCTTCCTGCGGCCAAAGGTTTTCCATCTTGCTCGGAGAAGTCGGGACACACCTACGACCGTCAGATCTACCCAGTCTAGGAGAAGAGTTTTGCCGCTGCAAAAGTCCTGAATTGCACCCGTGTAGGCATACACATCACGCGAACCGCAAACTCCAGTCGTGGAGCACCGCACAGTTTTCAGTATGCAATAAGGACACAAGAGATTAGGCACCACTAAAGCACATAACAAGGCGCAATGTCGCATGTATAAACTTGACCCTAGTGATTGTCGCGAAAACTTCAACTGTACAAGCACAAAAACATTAACAACAAAAATATGGGTTGCGGAAGCTCGGAATTTTGCCCCAGAAGCATCACCCACCATCGCGTGTTAGGGAGGGTACGGTGCAGCCAACCTGCTTCGCAAGGCGTATTCGTGCAATGGCTGAGGACGGCCGCCTCCCGCAACTGGAAAGAGCGATTGAAAGGGCGATTGAAAGGACGGAAAGAGCGATTGAAAGTCTGAATAATTTCACCGATTACAGCTTGAGGCTTCAAGTTCCCGAACAGGCTCGCCCTTGGGCTACTGCATTGAGGGGACGGGGGACTTGCCTATCTCTGTCAGCCACCATTACCGGCTGTGGCTCATTTCCGGTTTCACACCGAGCAATTTTGAGTTTGTTTACACTCACAATTTTCTTCTCTTTCTTTCGGATCCCACGGATTCTGCACGGGACGTCAGAGAGCTTCTCGACCACGCTGAACGAATCCTTCTATTTCGGCGAGAGTTGTTCGGTCATTCCGGGTGTCTGGAATTTTACCTTCACAAAAACTTTGTCGACTACCTCGAAACAGCTGCGTCGGCCTTTCAGATCAGAGTGCGCCTTTCTCTTTTCTGCTGTGTTGAGTGCCGCGGCCGTCAGCCGGTGTGATATGAAGAGGCGTCGAGCCAGTTCCGCGCGGTAGCCCTCCGTGGGGTTGTAATGCTTCTTAGCCACCTCATCGTCGACGCTCGGCGTCGTTGCATCGCGCCCGTGGAGGAGTAAGAAGAGGGTTTCGTTGGTTTCCTCATGAACCGCGGTGTTGTGCGTGAACATCCCGAAAGGAAGCCACTGATTACAATCTCGTTGGTCATGAGCGACAATATGAGACAACATGCCCATCAACGTTTGGTTCAGCCTTTTTACGGCGCCGTTACAATCAGGATGATACGCGGTCGTTTGAAGCTTCCTTATACCTAAGACATCGTAGACCGTAGACCTCTTTCATGACGTGGGAGACAAAGTTTGTACCCTGATCGGTCAGCAGCTGTTAAGGCACACCGTGTCGCAGCACTACCTCTTCTACGAATGCCCTCGCCATCGTTTCTGCTTTCTGGTCAAATAAAGAAACAGCTTCCGCGTAGCGGCTTAAATGGTCCACGAAGACTAATATGTACTTGCTCCCCGCTGAGGTAGTCGGCAGTGGAGACACTTTGTTCATCGCAGTGCGCTGAACTGGGAAGCTAAGCCTATGAAACACCTGTAAAGGAGTATGCGTCTGATTCTTGGGGGTGTTGTAAACGGCGCAAGAGAGGCATTTCCGACTCTACTCCACAACATCTCGTCGCCTCCCGGGCCAAAAATATGCCCTGCTAATCCTTTGACGCGTCTTACAGGCCCCTTGTTGACCCGCGTACGGAGCATCATGGTGAGGTCGTAACAGCTCGCCTCTCATGGAGGCCTGTACCACTAGGCGCCCATTAGTATCGTCTGGTTTTTCTCTGAACTGGAGTAGTCCTCTGTCATCCACATAGTTACTGTGTATAACGACCGCCGACCTGAAGTGACTTAAGTATGGACTGTAGCTGCGGGTCATCGTCCTGTTCCCGCTTTATACGGGCCTATTCAACTACTGGCCCGAAACCCTCGACTACCCGGACTGCTTCCCTTCTCAATGTATCGGTGTTCTGATTCGCTGTCCCTGCCTTGTGAATGACTTCGAAGTTGTACTCCTGCAAGAGTAGGTTCCATCTCGCTAGCCTCGGGTTCCGGTAGCGTGCGCTCATCAGCCATTTTAAGGGCTGGCAGTCAGTGAAAATGCGGAAGTGCCGCCCGTACAGAAAACACTGGAAATGACGGACGGCCCATACTACAGCGAGGCATTCCTGTTCCGTGGCTTCATACTTCTGCTCCGCGGAGTTTAACTGGCGACTCGCGTACGCTATAGGATGTTCCTTCTCCTCAAACTGCTCTGACAGCACCGCTCCTACAGGCACCTTCGACGCATCTGTCGCGAGTGTGAAGGGTCTACTGAAATATTGGAACCTTAACACTGGAGCCTCCGTCAACATCATTTTCATAGAAGAGAAGGCCGTCTGCTCTACTTCGCCCCAGTGGAACGATTTCTTGGCGGTAAATTTTGTCTACGGATGAGGCTGCGCCGCGAAGTTGGGAATGTGTCACCGATAGTAGGACAAAAGACCCAGGAATTGCCGCACCTCCGTATTTTTCTTCGGCTCGGGGAAGTTACGCACCCACTGTACTTTACCCAGGTCGGGACGCACGCCTTCTGCCGATACAATATGTCCGAGGTATTTGACTTCGGCCCGAAGGAACTGGCATATGAAAGGTCTTATTTAAGGCCCGCCACCTGTATTCTCCAGAATACGTTCCGCAGGTTGGTCAGGTGGTCCTCAAATGAGCTCTTGTACACCATATTGTCATCGAGATGCACATGACAGACCTTGCCCAACAGTCCCGCCAAGATGACGTCGGCCATGCTGAAAAGCCTGCAGACTGCCTCCTCCACCGACTGTTAGGTCACGACGGCGGGAACGAGGACCCCGACCGCTTTGTTGCGAGGTAATTTGACTTCCATAAGCGTAATGTTAACAACGCGAACCGGCAGCCAGCCAGCCGTCTTCGGAACATCTAAGGAGTAGGCTCTGGCAAGCCCAGACACATCTACTAGGTCAATTTCTGCGATACCCAAGCGCGCATTCGCCGGCTCACAAGTAACCTGGCCTGCCAGTACGCACTCGCTTAACGGTGGTAGTATGCCTTCCTCTGCTAGGCGGATTGTGGTTCTCTCCGTCGTGAGCATTTCTCTGTGATTTTTGGTGCTGTCGACCTTACCAGCCCAATTTACAAGGGGTATTTCCACACCGTCTAAGCTTTGTGTCCCCTTGTTCTGCCACAGGTCTATTCTCTGCTCTGAGAGAATGTTTTGGCCAATAAGGTGGGCTACCGGCAACGTGGCTTTTTCCGTGCAAATAAAAATCCTTTCCGTGAAATTGCGATCTCCCAATGACACAGGCACTTCACAACACGCGACCGTTTCTAAGTTATCCCCGGTGATGCCGACCAGGTTCCCTTTCTGTTGTACCCGCCTATGTTTCTGCTTCGAGTCCGGCATAGCCTCATCGAGAGTGCCATGTCTTGTAAGGCTGTCCTTGCAACCAGTGTCTATTAGGCATTTCAACAGAGCCCTATTCAAGCCGCATTATACAATCGGGCTTGCCCCCCCACAAATGTTTCTAACAGCAGTCTGAACGCCCCCTTCATTTTGCACCTGCACGCGTTCTGAGGAAGGCGCCCCTAATAGTTTCCCTGGTTCGTCTCGGAAGCGCTTTGCTTGGGTTCCCCCCTTGCTCGGGTGCTGCCCTCAGCGCGCATCCTCTCTTTACAGTTCCTCGAAAAGTGGCCGTACTTCTCGTAGTTGTAACAGGCACCCGTCACGTTAGGCCCCAAATCGTCACGTTAGGCCCCAAATGCGCCATCGGGAAGAAAGGAATGCTACAAAGGCGTCGCTACGCGGTGCTTGAGTGACCATTGCAGCACCGCTGCAGGAAGCGAGAAAATCGGCGTGCCTGCGCGTAAAACAGGGCGCGCATGCGCGCCGCACCGGTCTCGACAACAGGCGCCGGGCCTCCAGAGCGCGCATCGGTGGCTTTTGCCACGCGCTCGCGTGGTCTGCAAAATTAAGTCTCCGACTGTACCTCAATATTGTCACCGTGTCACAAATCGTGGTGGCGCATCTACAGTACTAATAACTTCATCAATACCATACAAGCGCCGTCAGGATGTGTTCTTTGACAATATTAATTGTGAGTCTGTTTGGCTTGAAGTAGAAGCTTCTGCTCTACCATTGAACAATCGCCACACAATCATTGCATCCATCTTCCGTTCTCCCTCACCCTCGAATTCCGGGTTTTGCCTGCAGCTTTCAAGCTGCAGGCAAAACCCGGAATTCGAGGGTGAGGGAGAACGGAATCCTTGCTACTCTAACCATGGAAAACAAAAAAAATTATTATTTGCGGTGACGTGAACATAAATATCCTTGATACTAACGCTCCAGTTTGCTTGGAATATATTCGTTGTTTTCTTAGTTTTGGCATACATTACCTGATTCACTCTCCGAATAGACGGGATATGAATGGGTCCAACACATTAATCGAACATGTACTGTCGAATATCTTTGCTGATTCTAAGTCCGGGGTTACTGACTATTTATTTGCCGACCACTATCCTGTATTTTTCGTCTTTATGCCTGTATTCCCACGAAAAATACGCATAATACCAAGACTGTATTCAATTCAGCAGAATTTGTGGAGAGAGTGCGTAGTGCTGACTGGGACTTTGTTGCACGAGAAGAATGTGGCGAGGTAGCGTTTTATAAATTTTCGGCAAAAATAACCGCATTTATTGCACAATGCACAACCACAAGCACCATCACACATTTTTTTCGCACTCCTAGAAACCCATGGCTTACTCCTGGCCTCTTGCATTCTACATCTAAAAAAGAGAACATGCAGAAAAAATTAAAATCTCAGCCTTGAAGCACCTCCCTAAAAACGCGCTAAAAAGATATTCAAATCTACTTTAGATGCTGCTCAAGAGGGCCAAGCGCGAGTATTATGAAAAGCAAATAGAAAAGAACGGTACTGACACCAGGAAGAACTGGCAGTTAATAAAAAAATTCTTGAACAGCAGCGAGGCCGCGTGTTTATCAAAAATAACGGTTGATGGACGTTTCCTTACCGAGCCACTCGATATCGCTAATGCTTTCAGTGATACATTTGCACCAAAATCCCTCGATTCACTAGTTGACCTTCTTTTTCTCATGCTATCTCGTTCCCCTCAGTCTTTTTTTACGTCCTATCTCTGCAGACGAATTCTTTCAAATCATGTCATCTCTTAAAACCTGAGGGCCAGGCTTAGATTCCATTCACCCATGTAGGATGAAGCTCGTGGCACGTGAACTGTCTCTTATTTTAGCTGAAATAATTAACAAGTTGTTTAAAGCTAGTGCATTTTCTGATTCTTTAAAAGTAGGAAAAACAACGCCTGTTTTCAAAAAAAGGTGATCGTTTGTCAACTAATAATTACCGTCCGATTTGTGCACTTCCTTTTTTTAGCAAAGTCATCTAAAAGGTTTTTTTACTTGCGTTTGAAGCCCTATCTGCTGAAATTTAACCTACTCTCTTCCCACCAATTTGGTTTTCGACCTCGCTACTCGACAGAGCTCGCCTTGCTCAGCTTTACTGACCGAATTAAACAAGCCATAGACGATGGGTTACTTACTCGGGTAGTTTTTATCGACCTCACTACGGCTTTCGACACAATCAACCACCGAATCCTTCTACGTAATCTCGAGCCTTTCGGAATTGTGGGTCCCCCTTTGCACTTTATTCGCGATTATTTAACAAATCGATCACAGGTAGTTTATGTCAATAACATTGCGTCATCTGCTAAACCGGTTACCATGGGCGTCCCTCAAGGTTGAATCTTAGGCCCTCTTCTTTTCCTACTTTTTATTAACGACTTACCTAATTCCCTTAACTATACTAACTGTCTTCTATACGCCGATGACACTACTATTTTCACATCCAAGAAAACAAGTGCTGTTCTTGAAAGAATCTTAAACTCCGATCTCTATAATATTTATCAATGGTGTGTTAACAATCATCTCTATATGAATCCCTCAAAAACTACATTGTTAGTGTTTTCATCCGCACAAAAACTATTTCCTATACCAGTTTCCGTTTCTCTTAACAAACACATTATTTCTGTATCGGATCAGGTGAAGTTCGTAGGCGTAGTACTAGACAAACATTGGAAATATAACTATCATATATTCTCAATATTAAAAAAAGCTTCTTTTGCGATTCATGTTCTCAATAAAGCCCGCCCATCTTTTCAGTCACGCATTATTTTATCATTACACTACGCCTATATTCATAGCCATTTTTCCTATTGCATTTCATCCTGGGGTAATACATATGCCAGTCACCTAGAGCCCCTAAAACATCTTCAGAAGCAGGCACTACGTCGTATCCCCTTCGCTCCATTTCAATCGCCTTCTACGCCACTCTTTATTCATTTTTGATGCTTCCAATTAATCATTTATTCACTCTAAAGTTAGCTATATTGATTTACCGCCTTATTTATCATCGTCTATGTATTTCAGGGCTATCCACGCAACATCTTGTCAATACTAATAACACCAGATTTTCAGCCTGTCACAATTTCCTTCTTCCTAAAGTGCGTAGCAATTATGGAAAACTAACTCCTAAATTTACAGGTGTATCCGTCTGGAACAACATACCACTTGAAGTAAAGTTATGTCCCCCATTCTATTCGTTTCGCCAACTCTTTAAACAGTACCTAATCACAAAACGTGTTGTTTGCTAAACTCTACTATCGTGCCATGCTTCTAATTTATACCATGTTAGTATCTCTTTTAGTTACTATACCACGTGCTGTTACACAGAAAATTTCTTCCCTTGTTGTTATGAAATTTTACCCGTTCTTTGTTTAATTCGTACAAAGTGTTTTCACTGCTTGCTGCGTTTTTATTTCACTAGACTTATTCTTTAACGGAGGTCCCCCTGACAGTTTCCTATCTTCGGGACCTCCTCTGTACTGTAGCATTTTATTCATGTAAATGTATACATTCCTGAAATGAAGTTTGATTGAATGATTGATTGATTGATTGATTGATTGATTCGTTTTAATGCAGCTCATAGCGCTAGACATCTTTTTTCTCAACAGGCACCTTAGTTTTGAGGCTCACTTCATTCGACCGTTACAGTATATAAACTCAAACCTGACTTCTTTTTTTGCAATGGCTGAGAAAATATTAGCCCGTTTTTAGAAGTAACACTGTATGAATATTCTCCGTGGTGGACGGAGAGAAATACATGTCAGGCTCTCGCTGTGTTCCCTCCTCGCACTTTACCATCGCGCCCCCCGTGAGCCAACTACTTCATGTAAGAGGCCAGCGTGAACATTGTGCCAGCCATGTTTTGGCACGGAGTGCTCATGTAAGGGCGCATTACTTTGGGTGCACAAGCGGCTGCCCCAGAAATGCTTCACCTATCTTTATTGTTTCATTTTATGAGCAACAAGTGCGATTACGATCGAAACTGCGTATCATATGTCATACCACTCTCACATAGCAGACAAATGATATATAGAGCTAATGACATTTGCTTTAAAATTCCATATTTCAGCACTACACAACAACACCGACGGACATTTAAGGCGAATGACATTTTGCGGCTAAGTGAGGTTCGGGAGCTCATTCAGTGGCTAATTGAGTATCCTCGACAGCAGTGGCGCGTCACTTAAGAAGAAAGTACAGTAATAAACCAAAATATATGGTTTCTAAAAACTGTCAGCAAACATATTTTCTCCCTCTTGTTGTTTTAAATTAAGACAAACAAGTACTAGCGGAAAAAATTCCCGTGAACAATGCGCGCTCTACCCTAATATGGTTTTTCGCGGACTTGTCTGGGCTTGTGGTGTTTACTGATGTAGCCTAAGCCGGTGATTTTTTTATTTATTTTAAAAATATTCCTTTGTTACCTTTTCAAAAATAGTTTGCATGAAAACATTTTAGATCTATACCTTTAATTTTATCTCCCCCAAGCACTAATGTCAGCACTTCGACTTTTACCCCAATATATCAGTCAGGTTACTCTCCTATGTCTATAACCAGTAAGCAATTTTTAGTTTTTTCCATGTGATTCCCGTCATTGAGACATTTAATTTGATACCTCACAAGCCCTAGCAGCACAATTTTTATTTTAACCCAATTTAGGGCTCACATGACTGTTAATGACTGGAAACAGGAAGCGATTTTTAATTTCTCCCATGTGATTCCCCTCACCGAGACCTTTAATTTGGTTGTTTACAAGCCCTTCTGGCATCGATTTGACTTTTAACCCAATTTATGCCTCACGTGACAATCTCATAACAATTACATTGCAGCAATTTTTAGTTTGTCCCATGTGATTCCCCTTATCGAGAACTTTAATTTGATACGTCAGAAGCCTTCGTGGCACCCATTTTACATTTAACCCAATTTATGACTCACGTGACCATCTCATGACTATAACCAGGAAGCGATTCGTAATTTGTCCCACGTGATTCCCCACATCGAGGTATTCTTTTCATACCTCACAAGCTCTAGTGGTAGCACTTTGACGTTTACGCAATCTATGACTCACGTGACTATCTCAGGGCTATAACAAGGGAGTAATTTCTAATTCCTCCCATTGAGACCTTTATTCATACCTCACAAGCCCAGGCGGCATCAGTTCGACTTTCGCCCCAATCTGACTCCCGTCACTATGTCATGACTATAACCAGGAAACAAATTTTAATTTGCGCGATGTGATTCCTTTAATCGAGACCTTTAATTTGATACCTCACAAGCCATAGTGACATCAATTGGAACATCAATAATTTACTAATGAATAACAATTAACCTAAATACGGTAATTGGTTAACATGAACGCGCCTATCCGGTGCCTAATTCCTAGCAAACAATGTACGTGTCATATGACTAACATTATTTACGGTAACGAGAGGCTGCACTTTTAAACAACACCGAAACAGGCGTTCTCCACACGTGCGCGCCAGGGCACGTTCCGACCATTTTTACGATTTTCTTTCGCTGGTGGCGCTGTTAAACGGCGCCAGCAGCGCCACCTGTCCCACGTTCGTGACCTTATTGGGTTTCGAGAGTTAGGCATTCTGGAAGTTTCCTCTAAAATTTCGAGAACGTGAGCAATTTAAATGCCATAATTCATACTCATGACACCATACTAGGATTCAGTATATTAATTAGGCGAAAGTGCTGGATAGTCAGGTGACTGTTTTATTCCGCAGTTCTTAAGTCGTCTGCTTAAATTGGTCACGTAACCTCTTTCATCCAACTTGGATGAAAATACTCTCCACCCGGATTTGTATTGGTTGCCAACTAAACTACGAAGCGCTGGTGTGTTTACTGCACTGCGGGAGTCCTTGGTTGGCGCCTGGATTATATTTCCTGGCACGAGGATTATATTCACTGGCTTTTAAAATATATTGAGCGGGAAATCCTGTAGTTAGGGGCATAGACCTTTACTATATCCCACCTGTATAGCTTGTTTAGCCTTCTCACAATGGCTGCAACTCTTTAGCTCGAGCTGAGAAATCCTTCCAGTTCCCTGCTATTTTTTGTGGATTAAGAATCGTACTTCGGATACGTTCTGTTCTTCAGCTCCTCTCTAGCAAAGAATACGTCCGCTGCTTACCTCAATGAAGATTTATTAGATTCTTCTCACTTCTCTTAACCATTTTATATTTCACTAATGCCCGAAATATGTTCTAAAACACATCCAAGCTTCTATCGCCGGGCACTTTCACCTGTTGAACGTTGCAGGTTCGAGTTCAAAATGCGGCCTTTCCGGATCTAGAGATTCCAAGCACCGTAAAGTGTTTTCCTGGCTTCTCCGCCGCAAAAATCGGGTGCTCTACAGCTGCAGAGAGAGACAGAGAGAGAGAGAGGGAGAGAGAACGACCGAAAGAAAAAGAACAGTTTATTTGAGCTTTCTGAAGCGGGTGTAGATCCCTTCTCCGGCATACCATGAGGTGACCAGAAGGCCTTCGCTCCGGATGCCAGGAGTTGCTGGACATCCATATGGCCGCTGGCCACCAGGTTCTCCCACAGCTCTTGGTTGGGAAGAGAGGAGAGGACGGATTGACGTATAGGATGCCTCTCGCACTGCATTATATTATAAAGTAGAGTTCCCCGTGGCGAAAGGAACTGGCATTCTTCAGAGTTCACTTCGAAACCTACGATTCAGGCGAACTGGGCGAGGAAACGTATTAGTTTTTAGTCTGCGGTGTAGCCCTTATTCTTCCTTGGAGAGTGCTTGGTGAGGGGGAGGAAAGCGTAGTCTGTCGGACCGGTAATACTGCATTCTTTGCTGATATGTTACGAGGGGGATGGACGATGTGGTACCCTCAGAAACCGGAGCAGAGAGGACTATGTAGGCTTAGAGATTTATTGGTCAGTCAAGAAATGTGTGGCCAACTCTACACCAGGCTGTAGAGATTATTTTCTTGCTTTAAATTGATCTTAGTGTGCCAAAGAGTCTTCATTGCATGGGTAAACCTTTCTAGTGTAGCCTCTTGGGTATCCGGGATGGTGGGAATTTCCGGAACCCGCTGCGCTTTATACCTGCTCGTCCTGTGAATAGAATGGCAGACGAATAAGAATAAGCAGGAGCAAAGAAGCTATAGAGAAATAAGAATTTGCGCAGTAAGATTGCGCAAACACACGAGAAATGAATTCAGGGAAGCTTTACCTTTACAAATGCAAAGCCCTCTTCCGCGGACAGTGGCAGCCAGGAGCAGCCGATGGCTCCAGGTAGCACACTTTAAAGCCTGCACAAGCTGATAAAGGATTTCCGAGAACGCCTAAACCTCCACCCCCTACGTCATCTCTCTGGTATGGCGTTGCCCTACTTCGCATACCCGTGGTGTCTCTTTGTATCTTGTCTTATCTAGTTGGCGTTCTGAGTGTTTTTGCTGAACTTCTTCCTAGTCCATATACACTCCCTGATTCTCCACCCGTGTGGTTTCACGCTCTCTGGCTGGTTGATGAGCTGGAGGAGCTGATGTGCAGCGCATTGCTCTCTCCGTGCGTGTCCGTATCTCTTCCCGTCTTAACCAATGCGCCAAAAAGGCGTGAGAAAGCCGTTCGTGGCCGAGGGACGTGCGCGTTTTTTTCTACTTGTCCACAAGATTCTATCCATGTAAGTCCTAAGCATTTATTCGATTTCATCATAAGGTTCCCAAGCATATTTGACTCAAATGGTTGCTTTGTAGCATCAAGAGCTCTGAAGTAAATAAGTAATTTCGGCGCCAGAGAGTGGCCATATTGAGCCACACCAAGAGTTAGAAGGAACTGTAAAGTAAAGCGTGTGAAGTTCTGGGTTTCAGGAGCATTTTAAAGGGCTTATTTGACTAATAGAGAGGTTTTTCTAATTGTTTGGGAACTTCAAAGTTGCCTTCAAGTCGCAAATGTTCGTAAACACACTATAATATGCCGGAAATAAACGGAAGGCCGCTCAAACAGAAATTTTCCGCTGGCGGTGCATAAAAAAAACCAACTGACTTGCCGGGGCCAGTAAACAATTACAAAAGTGAAAAAACTTTCGTTTTGTTGTTAGCTGCCTTTAGGGACAGGGAAAGACTAAATTAAACAGCAATCCCTACTTACGCGATGTAAATACACCCAGAGACCGTTAATCCAACCGGCCGAGCCGGCTGGGCAAAAGTGGTGTAAAAAAGGTCAATTCATTCGGTAAGCGTGAAAAACATTTAAAACGTTTTCTGAAAATCTTCCGCAGCATCAGACAGAAAGTTAGTGAAATAGAAAACCCGTACTCGGGCTGCGTAACGCCGATACTTCCACCCGAAACTCGGCTTCGAGTACGCACTGAGCCCGGGTTGGGCCGGTCGGTGCACAAAAATTTAACCACTCAGCAAAACATCAGCCGACCTGGAGACATAATTTCTCATAAGTACAAGTAAAGGCGGGGCTACACTGACATAGGTTTGTTTTTACGCGAAGGTAACGAAAGTATGAATTTGTGCGTGAATTTTTCCGCTTTAAGACTGTTTCACTCGCCAACAGAATGTGTTGCCGGCATTTCCCGCACCGTCACAGTTGCCGCTGATTTTGGTATAGTTTTGCAAACACGTTCATTTAACAATTCAGGCTTAGAACAAGGGGTGAACCACTTGGAGGGCTGTGAAGGCTCCGGCCATGCCCCTGCCCCTCCTTCTGCAATTTCGTTTTCCTTTTTTGCATTTATTGTTGGTTGCGAGCGGGATGAATTCGGTACCACACGAGAGTTTATAAATTGGGGTAGAAGAAGACATAAAACAAGGACACACAACATAAAGGGAAAGTGAAAGCTGCAAGACCAAGGGTAATTATCCCTTGCTTCGACAAGTCTAAGCCGACTATTTCGAAGTAGACGCGAATTCGATACATCCGGTGCGCTGAGGGCAAAGTTTTTGCCACTCCTTACTTCGCACTTGATCTTTTAAAAAACGTATTACGGTCATTTCGGAAGACACGATATTTATAAATTCCTTGAACAGCACACATGGTCTCATGTTGATGTTGCATCTGTTATGATTCTTCTGTTATCAGAGTTCTCATTTTCTGCTGAAATTTGTTTAAATTTTGAAGGACTGACCAGGATAGTGTTTCCATGTGGAAGGGCCAGTGTTATTTCATAGTGACCATTACGCACTGATAGCCTACCTTTGGCTAGGAAGCCTTATATACCTCAAATGAAACCCAAAGAGGTTTATTTCTTTGATGTGGACAATTAGTACCACATATATCTGAAGTTTTTGAACTCAAGCACTACATTTTTTCTTAACAAAGCACCAGTGTTACGACGGGCTAATTCTAGAAGTTTCTATTTATGGCGGACATGTACGGGAAGCACTGCGCGAATTTCACGTTTAGTTTAGGGATTGTGCCATGAAGGTTGTACTCCTTTCCCACTGCTGTTTTATAAATCTTCAGAGCATGTTTTACCAACATTGAACCTCCTAACTTATATAGTCCTAAAGATGTAAACGGTTTCTTTTTATAGATGTGGGAGCGGGCGCGCGCGTTGAGTAACAGGAAATTAAAACAAACCTAGCTAACTTCCGAGAAAAGATTATCCTGTAAAAGCCAAACTCAAGTTATTGCGCTGCTGTTCCGGTAGTTAGACAAATCGCTGGGTGCAATTTTTGGTAAAGTTACAGCCAAACGCCGGAATGCAAACAAACCACTGTCACCGTAGCAATGCAAATTAAAAAATTGTAACCGTAGCCACCGATGAAAATTGCAAAATGAGCAAGTAATCAACCCAGTGAGACCTTTAAATATTTGGGATAATATAAACAATGTTTCCACTACATCGGACCGGCACTAAAAAACAGGGAAAGGCTGAATAAATAAAAGCGCTCATCTAAACGCGATATAAGCAAACCTTAGTAACCAGTAATTTTGAAATAAAAACAGAAAATATTAGCCAGACAGGGGTTAGAAAGCGCCTAAAAAACTGAAATAGAGTGTCCCCAGCACATAAACTAGGTTACGCAGGCGAAGACTCTAAATGAACTCAATGCCATGTCGCAACCGCCGTCCAAATACCGAGCCAAAACAACAGACGGACTTTGGATTGATCCTATTAACGTTGTTAACACTAAATAACTCGACAGACCGTGGGTGCACAAATATGTACAACCACTTGATGGGGCCTCCCGAGCAATGGCTACCGAAATATGTAATCGAATTGTATGTAAAAAATACGCAGAGTTTTTAAAGCCATTTGCTCTCTCAAGCTTTCCAGTTTTTATGAGACCTAGCCTAGCTTTCCCGCGTCCCTGCCAACACATCACCGTTATTCCAAAAAACAATTTTGTAGCTAAAGCTACACTGGCCCAGTTTCAGCAGTTTTGCATGGACCTTGAAAGACCGTGATTTGCAAGCGCGAGGAGCATTGTACTGGATTGGATTGGACTGAATTGAAAACCCAATCCATTTGGAGTACGGGTGTGGAGAGAATTCGGTCTGCACATTCGCCCGTCTGCACATTCCAGAGGAGTGGCGTCATAATCGCGGCGATGCACTGGAGCCGGCCCGTGCCTAGCTGTGCGCCACCGTTACGCAGTAGCAAAGTATGACGCTGTGCCGTAGCCGCTTGATAGCCGTTTCGCGTGGCTCCTGGAGAGCCGTGCTACGCATGCACGAGGAGGAGTGCCTGGACTACACTGGACTGGACCGGACCGGACCGGACCGGACTGGACTGGACAGGACCGGACTGAACTGAATTGGATATGATTGGACTGGACTGCACTGAATTGGACTGGATTAGATTCGCTTGGTTTGGATCGGATTACTGAACCTTAGCTCACGCTACGTATAACCTGGCATAGCCGAGCTAAGCCCATCCTACTTTTTTGGCCTATGGTAGCGTTCAAATGGCGAGGACCCAAAGAGAAATTCCAACAGACATTTAGGCTGTTGGATCGACAGCCAATCCGTAAATTCGGCATATGGGTCTGTTGATCTGATGGCAGTTTGATGGTTTGATGGCAGCCTGATGGCTTGATGGCAGCATGTTGGCTTGATGGCAGCCTGTTGGCGTGATGGCAGCCTGTTGGCTTGATGACAGTCTGTCGGTCTGATGGCAGTCTGTTGGTATGAATGCAGTTTGTTAGTGAAGTTATAGGTCCGATGAAGAGATTGACTTAGGACACATTCTGTGTGGTGTGGAACTGGTTTACAAGTTTGGCAAGCATGTAGGCCTTCTAGCAAAATAAAAATGGAGAAGTTCATTTTGTGCTGCTCACTCATTGTTTGCGCTGCATGTCACCCAGCTTTTCCGAAAGGTGCTTTGGCACCAGCTTTAGCCTGGCTTCAGTGGGCTCCGCAGACCCAGTCCATCGTTGAGATCCTGTTGAGATTCAATTGAATTTTATATTGATGTTCTGTCCAGCTTTTTACGCGTGCTCACTTAGATTTTGTTGATTTTCTGTCGAGTGTCAGTTGACATTCAACTGAATGTTGTATCGACATTTTGTTAAGGTTTTACGAGGGCTCGCTGTATTTTAATTCAAATTTAGTTGAAATGTTTTTCTGCTCAGTTCTGTTGCAGTGAAAGCACTTGTTTATTGAAACAGCAGAGATCGATTGAATGTCCAATATCGTTGCTGTAAGAGACCGTGTTGTCCCACAAAAAATGAAAACAAATACCACAAGACAAACCGAAGCGGGTCTTTGGAGCTATACGCAGTTGCATTTAGAGTCACACATTTCTAACACGCACCACTTCCTGCAATGAAACAACGTAACCACTGCGTCATGAACAGACCTCAGCAGCAGTTTGCTAGAAAAACACATATTGCCATGCAACTGTCAAGTGTAAAGCTGCTGTCCTCCAGGGCCGAGGTACCTGCATCCTTAAACACTTGTACATACCACACCTGTCTGTACAAACACTTTCAATTTATTATTTGACGTAGCCCAGCAGGCTGTTGATTGCTGATTCACCCATTACGTATAAGCATCTTTGCTACAGGCACGTCCCAAGTCCCTCTCGGTCCCAAAACTTGCAAGTGGCACCCAAAAAGAAAAAAGGGAGTAATGACATGTATTGTATGTATCAAGAAATATTGGAGCAAACAATTGAAGTAGCTACTTGATATTTATGCCTGTATCCAGTCCAACACAAAAGATTTTAGAAAAATGGTCTAATTTGTTAGGTTGGTGTGCAATGTAGGCAATGATGGAAAGCTGTGCACCCTGGGCTATGGTTATGTGCAACGTTGCAAGGGTGCTTGTCCAGCATTGCATGAAGCTGAAGCCCCAACAAACAGCACGAGCTAATCCATCAATGCTAATGGGCCAACAGAACACGTTAGCACACCCTCACCAAGGCTTTAGCCTGTAGTAGCGTAAGCTGGTTTTCGTGAAATGGGCCTCAGGAGCACGCGCTCACCCGAGCACTACATGACAAAAATAAGACGATGTCACGCATAAGTGCAATCTTTTTTTGCAGTTATGTCACTTTGGTGGAGTGATACACTGTATGAGCTGTTGCAACAATGAAGCATAGGTAACCGACAAAGTCAAAAAAACCGTTTGACATTTCTGTACCCATACGGGTACCTTGTTCACAATGAGCATGTGTTGTGAAAAACGAAGCTTTATATTGGTCATTAGGCGGTGCAATGAGTTCGCATAGGTATGCTGCAGGTAGCCGCCCGTTCTGTTGATAGTGTCGGGCATCGTCTCATTCATGAGACGATGCTCCACGCATTTTCAAGAAACGGAGTGCATACATCGTGCATGTGCCCACTAGCAAGCTGCATTCTGACAATGTCAGCGTGAAAGACCCCCTCTAACGCTCCAAGCTTCCAGGTGTTGTTTATTAGATTCCGTGCGCTGAATGCAAATCAGTGTACATTGCGAAACCGGCAATCTGCGGAGAAGACTAACGCAGCTCTGGAACAAAGTGAACAAGGGCCATGCAAAAACAAGTGCACTGGCCGAGGACTGTGAGAGGACGGACAAACTTGGTGGTAGATTGGAGCAAGGTGAAATTACTGACAACTGAGTGCAATCTATCTTCTCGATTACTGCTCGAGTCCCTCATCGTTCAGACGATGCCCAACAGTATAAACATAATGGATGGCCATCTGCACCATATCTATGTGAACTCATTGAGCCACGTAATTTCCAATATACAGCTTCGCTATCCACGGCACATGCTCACCATGAACATGCACCAAAACGTTAAATGGCTTTCTTGACTTGGTCAGTGACCTACGTTTATTCATTGCAATAATGCTTTTACCTGCCTACACGCCATTCAGTCAAACACTTGACTACACTACATCAGTCATTGCCGTTCTTAACCTGCACTAGGGTATATAACCTTTCACTGCTCCTATGAGATAGACCCATAAACGCATTTCAATATAGCCTCTATATTTAGCTCTTGGAAACATGTTGTATGGCTGTTATGTATAATTTCATCATTATGTTGCACCAGCTACAGCAGCCGTTAATATTCCAAAGACATAAAAGAAACTGTGGTTTAACACGCCAAAGATGCACTTGGGATATGGGGAGCACTGTAGGGGAAGCCTTCGCATTATTCTGACCACCTGGGTATTTTGCGTGCACACCAAAATTTCGACACACGTGCGTCTTCACGTGTTGCCTCGATCTGAAAAGTGGCCACACCAAGCGGTATATAACCGACATTCGCCTCCACAGCACACCACCCCAGCCACAGCAGCGGTTAAAACATATGAAATAAAGCAATTTTAGGAGTACAAAAGAAAATAATAATCACACGTCTTATTTTCCCAGTCGATCTACCTTTCCAAATCTACCATGCAATCCCCCCTCCCCCACCGGCCAACCAAAACACATTTGTCTCAATAGGTAATCCGGCTGTTGTTAATGAAGTAAGTATTTACAATTGGAGACTTAACACCGTTAAAGTCATGCACTTTGTTTTTGAGATAAGCGACAGTGGCTATTTGCAGCACCAGGAGTTATTTGCGTTAAGATCAGATTGAAAGCATTGACGGTAGTAGTTGAAAGAAATTGTGTGATAAATTACAACATCGTCTGCAAATAGACCTAATGGGAGGATATGCAACATGGAAGATAGACAGGACCAAGCGTACTGTCGGGGGGGACAACAAAAGTGGCACGAGCAAAAAAAGTATATAGTTATTAGAAGTAAACTGCATTCGAGAAGACTTGAGATCTTTCGCTCAAGTGAGGACATTAGAGTGAAGTTTGAGAAGTACCTTTTCTGTGTAATGCGATTGAGTGCTTTAGAAAAATCAACAAAAAATACCGCAGTTTGTGAGCCTGCGTCAATGGATCAATGTAGATCGTGAACAAATCCTGAAAGTTGTGTTTCTCAAGTAACCCTTGTAACCATGCGGGTATTCGAATGTGATATTGTGATCTTATAAATAATTAGCGACTTGAGAGTGGAATAAATGTTCCCCAAACTTGCATATGCTGCTTGTCTGGGAAATGTATTGGAGAAGTACCGTCTCCTGATTTAAAGATTGGTGCTACCTACACTATCCTCCAATAATTGAGAATAGGGCCTGTCGTCAGAGACTGCAAAAAAAGTGCTATCGGAATTCTACAGATTGCGGGATGTCATTATCCTCACCAGCCTATCTACGCCCACTGCAGGGCAAAGGCATCTCCCATTATTCACCAATTACCCCAGTCCTGTGCCAACTGTGACCAATTTGTCCCTGCAAACTTCTTGATCTCATCCGCCCATCTAACTTTCTTCCGCCCCCTGCTGCGCTTGCCTTCTCTGGGGATACACTCTGTTACCCTTAATGACCAACGGTTATCTTGCCTGCGCTCTACATGCCCTGCCCACGTTCATTTCTTCTTAATTTTCACCAGTGTGTCCTTAACACGCGTTTGTTCCCTGACCCACTCCGCCCTCTTCCTGTACCTTAATTTTACACCTGTGATCTTCCGTTCTATTGCTCGCTGAGTCGTCTTCAATTCAATAGAACCCTCTTAGTGAGCCTCCAAGTTTCCGCCCCGCAGGTGAGTACCGGTAAGATGCAGCTGCCATACACTTTCTTCTTCAGGGACAATGGTAGGCTGCCATTCATTATCTGAGAATACCTGCCGTATGTACTCACCCCATTATTATCCTTCGAGTTATCTCTGCCTAATGTTTGGGAACCGGGGTCACAACTTGGCCTAAGTAGATATATTCGCTTACCACTTCCACGGCCTCGCCACCTATCTCAAACCGCTGTGCTCTTCAGAGGTTATTGAGCATTACCTTAGTTTTATGCGTACCAACTTTCAGGCCCACGGTCTTACTCTGTTTTTTCAGTGCGGAAAGCATGCTTTGCAATTCGCCCACCGAGTTACTTAGCAAGGCAACGTGATCAGCAAACATGAGGTTACTGAGGTATTCTCTATCAACCCTTATTCCCCCCTGTTCCCCATTGAATGTTCTGAGGACCTCTTGTAAACATGCTGTGAATAACATTGGAGAGATTGTGTGTGCTTGTTTGACGCCCTTCCTTATATGTACTCTACTGCTCTTACTACAGGCAATCTCGGCAACGTCAGACGTCGTTAAAGTGCCGTACTCGCTTGCTGGCGCGCGGCCAGAATTCTCTAACCGTTTCTTGCCCTTGCATACTATATTCTCCACCTTGCACTTTGTAAATTCTTATCTGTTTAACTACACCTCCTGCGTCCTCATCTCTTGCCTGCTTTTGTTCCAGCATAGCTCCGCCAGCCCCCGGTCGAAGCGTATGCTGTCGGGGCGCGTTGGCGTGCGATTATGGCAATTTCACGACGCTGTTGCCGAGCTTCACGAGAACGGCACGCAAATCGCGGCCCGAAGACCGCGAGGCGTACGGTCGCAACGGCGGCAGCCGGTCTCGCGAGCGCAATGGCTGCGAAGCGTACTGCACCGAATTCGGGTAGGCGGGGGGGAGACTCCACAACACCTACGAGACGCCAGCCACGAAATCAAGTGTATGCTTTTTCGCATGCACTTCCAGGGAACCTCCTGTTCATGTTATTTCGTGGTATACCGCGGGTATTCACGAAGGAGGCCTAATCACAGCTTTGTGCCATGCACGCGAAATTGCGACTGCGATCTGCTGCCGCAAAGGCACTGTTTGAGAGACACATAAACAAACGCCAAAACGCCCTCGTGTTAAAGAGCCTTGCGTGATGTGAAATAATTAGCAGCAGTGTACTAAATAAAGCGCGAGCATCGTAGCCTAGATCTAGCTTCAGCGTAAATGGATGCTGACTTCTGCGGAAACGGTGGACTGGGTGCCAAACATGTATGCTAAATCACGTAGGTGCTCAGAGCAAATGAGATGGGGGTCGAGTGAACCACTGACTCATAAACACCAGAACTCGTTCCAACCAAATACAGAATAATAAAAAATGCGCACTTACCCCAGCAAAAACGATTTTTCCAACGTCCGATTCTCCTTCACTGTCGTCTTCTTCTCGGGGACACCAGCACGCTTTGGTCGGACGCAATGTCACACTTTTGACGGGCAGTATTTTATGCGGTGATGATCGTTCTTCCCGAGTCCCCATGTTCAACACACGCGTAGGGTGCAAGGGTAGACATCACCCTCAAACCTTTTTTAACTATGATTTAAGCTTGAAATAGATAAAACTGAACAAATCGCGCCAGGAACGACTTGGCTATAGTGCCATGAATATACTGGCGGGTGTGCGGAGCGCGCGCATTCTCTACGGGAGAGGGTGGCCCTGCCGGCGATGAGTGCGCGCAGAGGCCGTAAGGGGCGCTGCTCGGCGAATGGGTGCATGAAAGCCGCCAATCTCCTATGTCGCGAGGCGTATTCGGCCGCCCATGCTTTTGTCGGCGGCGTGTGAGCACTGCCGAAGTAAACAGGTAGTCCTTTTTCAGAAACTGTTCGCCAACCCTTGCAGTAAATAAGCTACCAATCGTCTGGATATTTTGTGATTTCATCCAGAAACCCAAAGTTATGCTCTCCTAAGGCAGTACGTATAAGGTATATGCCGCCTCAAGGCGAAATTTAATTTGAATGGTTTATAAATAAATGATTCTTAATCTGCGGGTAGGTATATCTTTTAGAAAAGTATCGCTTACAGAAAATGAGACGATAACAAAATCTCACAAAAATATTTCAATAATAAAACATATATCATTTTTAAACAGGCAACACGTTTACATTTTTGCAGGCGATATCTACATTTATAACAGAAAAACATATTCATTTTGCATACGGCTCTTTTGCTGTTAAATTACTAAATAACTAAACAAAAGTTTCCGTACCTTACCCGCGTTTCGCCGATATCCAACATTGAAATAGGGCATGTGTGCGCATTAGCATGCTTTCTGTTTTTCTTCGTAATTTAAGAAAAGATCAAAAGTTCTGCACGCTTCTGCAAGCATTTTCGTTCCTGTCGCTAGTTTGTTGATTATATCCTCACCATTGACGCTTTTAATGGATCTCCGTTCTAACGCTGAGCAGCGACAATTGGCTTAGGCAGGTGTTAGTCATCACTGATCAAAGCGGTTTTTGATCGATTTCAGCTTGCTGAATGACCTTCGCCACTGAAATTCGTTACCCACAAGTACAAAAAAAATCTAACAGCAACATAAACATCTGGGAATGAACCTTCAAAGTTTTCACGGATTAGAAGTTTCACCATGCCCGCCACAGAAGAGAAGCCTTCGTTGCTCGCCTATGAAATAAAGTGCCCAAGCTTATAGGGAAACATGTGCCAGCCAGACTAGACGGATATTTTTTGCAATGGCCTGTGCCTGCAGGCTCCTTGGAGCTGGGGAAAAGCACTTCCAGTCTTTAATAGCAGCAAACTGCGGAGACTTCGGTGTAAGCGCTTAAGCGAGCTGGGATAGCGTACAGGAGATACTATCACGACGAAGAAGGTGTCACAGCAGAACTTAGTTGAAGGATATTCTGTCTCTGCCGTGCTCATGCCTTCAGTGCTGTCATATCATGTCGACTGTTGTGTCGAGTCGGTACTGTTGTGTTGATTGTGAGGTCCTAGGGCTCCCAGACAGACACCGTGCATGCAGTGGGCTCTGAGAAGCCTCATGTTTATCTCGGCGACCCGTGGTTGTATATACGCTATGCAGGGGTTTGCGCAATCTACTGGTAAAGTATTTAAAACGAGAAAAGTATTTGAACAGTGATGGTCGGCGGAAGCTAACTAGGTAATTTGTGTATTGGAGTAGCAAGGGATGTAAATGGTACGGTATTTAACAATCATCGCGATCGTCAAACTAGGTGCACAGTCCCCACGCTCAAGCAGCTTTAATGAATGTGCGCCGGCGGCCATGTGATATATATATATAGATCGATAAACATGAGGAGGAGGAGAATAGTACCTTCTTTTATTCACCGAAATTCACCGTTACGGCTCGCGATAAACCCGCCTATTATATATTCTACTTTCCATAGCAAAGCCAGGTATCAGCGTTTCCGAACTTGAATAAAAGGGACGTTGTCTGGCCCAGCCGTGTGTTCGGTGTCTGTGCCTGATAGTATATCTGATTGGTCTAGGGACGGATACAGGTTTTCTTTGGGGGGAGGGGCAGCTAGTGGGACGTCTCTTACAAGTCCCACCTGATACCCAGTATGGGGCGTCGACGCCCCTAAAAATTGACGTCCATACTTGCCGAGGCAAGACGCCGCTCGGTGATATTACTTAAAAGGTCACTTATAAGGGTGTTCCTGAGATAGTATTTTTTATTTCCGTAACAGCCTACTTATTGTAAGGATACGGGAAGTACTAATATTAGGCCATGAGCGGCCATACTGCCATTAAACACGTTATCAAGAGTGCCAGCACGTCTCTGTTTTTTTTTTGAAGTAGAAAAGGAAAGAAATTTATCTCTAACTTCAATGTCGTATAACGGCAGAATAGACCACGCACAACAATATATTTTTTTTTAAATAATTAGATGACCCATATTACATCCGTAAAAAGACGGCTTTACAAATGTCCTCTGTGTCCCTATATATTCCATAAATCCCGAGAAGCAGTACACAACACATACATATGCATACGACATAACAACAAGTGTTATTTATCATTTCTATGCTGTTATGTGGCACTTCAACAATTCTACAAAGTTCCCAAAGTCGCAAAGACGTTACGACATGTATACCGGCGAGTCGAGGTCAACACAGTTACTTCATTATTATACAAAAATCCTTACTGTACGACATTTGAACGAAATTGCAGCAATGATTGAAGTAAGGTATTACGCACACACATAAAACGTGCACACGCAACTAGGAAGCGAAAGTGGGCCTGGATGCGTTACATCAAGAACGCAGCCAGAAGGCTTGAGAAGTCTTCGAAAAGCTTCCAGCCCGATTGGCTGTGAAACAAGGCACTCACTGCACAACAAAGCGCTGACGAGTCGCCGTCCCCCCCCCCCCCCCCCCCGCCCAAACCCGGGACCATGTAACGCCCAGCATTTGCACAAAAAATCGTAATTGGCGGCAGTAACACCCTAAAGCGGGCGGCCGAAACACACCAAATCGGGAGGAGACGGCGAAGTTTACGCCACAAATTTATCTACATTGAGTTTAACAAAATGCGTGCAGTCTAAACGCATTCGCGTAGTTCATGGTGTTTTCTAACGAACGCTCCAAATACACGGAAAAAGTAAATGCTCGCTTCGCGCTACTAGGTTAACTGAAGCTCCGCAGCGCTTGGCAAGCGCACGGAATGCTGCGCAAACGGCGTGCGGATGCACCCTCTCGCACAGCAGCGCACCAAGCGGGCGCCGCCGCCAGTCATCACCGTCGGGGCCTTCTCCGCGCCCGCCCTCAGCACACTAGCCATTATATTCTAGGCACTATATCGGCACAAAACGCCAAAAAACGAACACAAAAAAGTGAGAGATAGTTGCCAGACTTCAATAGCAACACCCCTATGTTTGAGGGAAATTGTGTTAGTACTGTAATATTGGTAATTATCTTTCTGCTTTCAAAGTCTGAAATGTGTTTATAACTTGAATTTCATGTTTTTAAACGCGAAAGTGAATACACATAAAATAACTGACATACATACTGATATTGTAAAAACGGTTTTCACGTTTGTTTTGGTTTTGTTTTCACGGTGGGTTTCTCAAGAAAGAAGGTGCGAGAAAACAAGCTACTTTGGGTTTAGGAAGAGGGTGGTAAATGTCGGACGTGATGGAAAGCAAGGAACAGGTGCTTACCCTGGTCTTAAAAAAAGAGCTAATAAAACACTCACCGGAAAAAGCCAGGTTCGAGGAGGAATCGAACCATAGACCTACAAAACAGTAAGTGGACGCGTTACAACTCAGCAATCTCGGCTGGCGGTCTGAGGTGCCTAAAACAACTGTATACTTGCGTAAGTTGTCAAGGAATATTCTCGCTTGTGTCTAGTTTATGCTGCATTTTGAAATGCTGGCTGTCCTAACGCTTGTTTCTCACGTACCGATCTTGCAGACGAGGCCACATTGCTAGCGCTGCAAGCGATTGAGCCAAAGCTCCCTTATTTGACTCAAGAAAAGCTATCGCAGGTCAACCCGACCTTTTCTGCGCAAACCACGGTAGCTACGAATGACATGGAATGTGTCGTTAAAATTCTGGCGTTGATAACGCTTGTTTTTCCGGCAGCGTCTTGCAGACAAGCAACGTCGCGCTAATACTACAAGTGATGTCACTCCGGGCATGTCAGGCGCATCAAACTCGTCGTATAAAACAACTGCTAACAGTGCGAACACCACTAAGTTTGTAACAGGTGGGGATAATGCAACGCAATATTAGAAAGCGACCGAAGGATGCGGTGGCGTCGATGTAATAGGTACAGCAAACAGGTACTGTGGACGGCAGCGACGAGCCAAAAAGTTTTTACACGGGCCGCCCCCGGCGGCCTGCGCAAAAAAGGAAGATAGAACCCCTGCATACATGCTCTCGAAGAAAGCTCTACAGCCGATTCAGTTTGTTGTTTACGAAGAGCAACTGAGGCTGCAGCAACAAACGCTTGTGCTTGCCGTGGTATGAGCCAAAGCATATCTTGACATCGTTATGCTACCGTCCGTCTGACTGTTACTTATTGAAGGGACAAATCAGAACACAAACGTTGAGATCTAGCGTCTATGCCAGACATAGACGCTGCTGTTTATGCCCTAAAAAACACCTTCAGGGCGTCTGTCAGTTCTGTCTAATGGCGCACTCTCGCCGCGGATTACCAACAAGGCGTCTGTTGGCGTTCACTGATCGTGTTGGCGAGCCGGTAAGCGCCATCACGGTTAAACTCCCTGTTGGGAGACTACGCTGTTGGGACGATAGAGTGCCGATAGTGCTTCTTATAGGCCCCACAAACGCCATCAAGGTTGAACTCCCTGTTTGAAGACTACGCTATTGGGACGATAGAGTTCCGACAGAACTTCTTATTGGCCCCACAGGCGTGCTGTCAGCCCAACAAGAAAGTCTTGTTGGACTTTTTGTCCAGGGAAGAGCCGTAGTTTACCTTCAGTAGAAGTTTTAGCCATCTGAGCATCAAATAAGCCATTTATCATAGCTATACACCAGATGCCTATGGAACTATTATAAGACAGCTAGCACCTCAGCTTGTTCCTTCAGAACCGCGCGTAAAATATACAAAACAAGAAACGTCGGCTCAATATCACTCGTGCGTGCGGGGCACCGTCGTCTACGGGGAGCTTTTCTCGCTTGCGCTCCAGTTTTCGTCAGGCCTTGTGGCATACCCGTGCAGGTATGGAGTGCTGCCTGCTCCATAAGTAACCATAATTCCGCATACTTAAGAGGCTACAGTAAAAAGATTGAACCATGCTAAAAAGAATATTAGTGACACAAACAGAACTCCATCTTTAGAAAAACACCTTGCCACCCAGGTGTATCAGGTGGCCGCCACCTTCCATGGCCAACCAACTCAACTCTCAGCCATCAGTACCCAGCAGCTGTAGAGCACCTGTGTTTGGCGGCGGTAAGGAAAGCGATACAGGAGAGGGTGTTAACAATCTCAGGGTCCACACAGGCCGCCATTGGGAGTGGACGCTAACAACAATAAACCCATGCACTCTGTCTAACGAGAGAAGATTAGCTGTAGTACTGAGAGAGGCTCTCAGTCAATAGGTAGAATATTATAAGGTTAAGCGGAGATAGGAGGACAGCAAAGGGCTTTATGGACATCTCTAGCGCAAATATTTTGTGTTACAGTGGACCCCAGAGATGAAAGAGCACGGGGCAGGATTTGTATAACGCAGATAAATAACAGCACATGAGGAGGAGCCTTTCAGAATTTGCGAGAGAGACGGGGGTGTCGGGATGAAGATTAACAAGGCATTCTGGGTACAGATAATACAGGACTATGTGGCGAAACCCAGCTACTGTGATGAAGACGTAGAAAGCTTGTACGATGATGCCGAAGCAGCAATGAAGAAGGCAACAACGCAGTTCCCGGTGGTGATTGGAGATTCTAAATCAAAGGTCGGTAAGAAATAAATAGGAGAACGGTCAGTGCAGAGCTTTAGAATAGACTATCGCAACAGTCAAGGAGATATAGTGTTGGGATCAGCATAGAGAAATAATCTGAGGTTGGTGAGCGCACCCTTTTACAATCGGAAGAGTAGGAAATGTACATGGAAATGTCCCGATGGTACAAGAAAAAACAAAGGTTACTTCATTTTAGGTGACAACCCATGTATTGTGCTAGAAATAGAGATGTTATATAGAATTCGGAGCCGCAATCACTGGATGGGTAAATGCAAGCCAACACTGAATCATTAAAGTGAGATGAGAAAACTCGTGAAAACTCGGAAATCCCACAGGCAATGAGTCAGTGCCAGATCGCAGTGGTTAAAAATTCCGCTTCAAAACAAATTCGCGCTTCTACACGAAGACAACACGGTCAGTGTAGACAGGCTAAATGAAAACGTTACACTCGCAATCAGTGAAACAGCGGCAGTTGTTGGAGAAGAACCATGTCGCTATAAAACTTGAAAACTGAAAAAAACTAAGGAAAAATTACGCCCACCTCCCCTCACGGGAACCCTGGTGTGATGCCACGCTGATGGGGGATTCAAGCGCAAGCGGAGAGCAACCGTCAACCGAAAGGCCGCCGGAGAGCGGCACACCGGTTATATGCGCAGCGCGCCCGAAGGAGAGGAGACGGCGGAGAGAGAGAGAGAGTACTGCCCATGCGCAGCACCGCCCGCAGCGCCGCCCACCGGCTGAGTGAGAGCGCGCTGGGCCCTACACCCCCAGATATTGGAGAGTGTGTTCGCGCTCACCTGGGCACGCGCCGGCTATGACGCAACACAATCCAACATAATCCACTTCAATCCAATCCAATCTAAATTCAATCCAATCCAAGCCAAGCCAAGCCAAGCCAATGGAATCCAATGCCCCTCGCAAGAGAGTGTTCGCTATCGGAGAGGAGAGGGGGGAGTGTGGAAAGGCTGCGGACAACAACGGACGCACGCAGAAAGGACAGGGCCGCCGACAAAAGATGCTCTCAGCGTCGCATCTAATAAATTGCCAAATGCAATAACGTGAAAGTTTCAAGTACGTCAAATAAAATTCAATCAGCCGAGCTATTGAATCTGATCAACAGATCAAAACAAACGACATTCGCGCATTTATCATGGCAGTCATCGAGGGAACAATGCAAATAGGGGGAGCTTGAAAGCAGCTAAGAGAAAGCTAGCCGCCGACAAAAACGATGTTCTGCAATCAGACATGAGCCGTTCAACATAATGCAAAACTTGGATGAGATAATAAAGTCAGCAGAATGATTTTACAGGAGGCTGTTATACCATGAGATACGGCTGAGACTAAAAGAATAACTTGGGATGTACCGCTAGTCACTATACAGGAGATAAAGTTCTGAAGGTCACGAAAAAAGGAAAAGCTATAGGTGACGATGGCATAAGCCTAGATCTTTTGAAGGAGGGATGAGATATTGCTCTGTAAAAGCTTGATTTAGTGTTCCTGGAGTGCTTGACAACTCAAGAAGTGCCCTTAGCCTGGAAAAAGCTCGCTATAGTATTTTCGGAATGCCTAAAGGAGCGAAATGTGCCCATAGCATAAAAAACGTCAACAATATTCTCATTCATAGGAAGAGAGATCCCAAAGGACCTTAAGATATACAGACCCAACTGCCTAGTTTGTTGTCTACTAGCATTTTACCAAATGTATATTTAGCCGCATAGGTGACAGTGTGGTTTTCCAAGAGCCCAGCAGGCAGGCTGGGGTCAGAAAAGGGTACTGAACCATGGATAACATTCATGTTGTCAATAAAGTTGTGTAAAACTACGCCGAATACACTAAACTACTTTGCCTTGCTTTATACAGTATGACAAAGCATTTGATTCTGCGCTACAGGGAGCCGTGTTAGAAGCACTAAAAGATCAGGCAATTGAGGATAGCTGTGCGTCGTCCACTCTTCCTTTATGTCCCTGTTTTCCTTGCGCTGTTTTTCACCATAAATCTGAATCTGCAGCAGCTAGCCCAACTTGCCATCATACCTATATAAGACTTCTAGAAGACATACATAAAGAATGCAGGTGCACGATAACCCTCCGCAACCAATGCGATAAATTCCCGTTCCTGATGCTCGAAGACAGGTCGATCCTATGTGACCCCAACCATTCATATCTTCATATCATGTCTGGAAGGGGCTTTAGAAAGCATGACCTAGAAAACGTAGGACCAGAGATTAAGGGGGAAACTTGAGCTATTGGAATTACGCAGACAACATATTATTGATGGGTGAGCATGCACAAGTCATGCAGAATGCTTGAGAAACTACAATCAGAAAGCACGACCATGGGACTAAAAATAAATATGGATAAATGTAAAGTAATCTTAATTAAGGATGAGACAAACCTGCTCTCCAGCTAAGGAAATGAAACGATTAAACAGTAAGACAAGACAACCACCTGGGACAGACGGTCATTGCTCAACCCAACCACGAAACAGAAACCGGCGCAGAAATGGTATTGGTCGGGGAGCTTTCTGCAAGTACTCGCAAGTGATGAAAACTTAGCTACCTCTTTAACTCAAAACAAAAAAAAATATACAACTATTGCATACTGCTGGGTATGA
This sequence comes from Haemaphysalis longicornis, assembly GCA_013339765.2. Classification (NCBI taxonomy): domain Eukaryota; kingdom Metazoa; phylum Arthropoda; class Arachnida; order Ixodida; family Ixodidae; genus Haemaphysalis; species Haemaphysalis longicornis. Next base: position 58,939,066 of record CM023452.1, read on the forward strand.
GGTAAGGAGCCAAAAATTGTGCCATTAATAAAGAACAACAAAACAAACTTAAATCTGCTCAACGGCTCATAGAACAAACAATGTTAGGAGCAACATTCCGGGACAGGAAATGAGCTACCTTAATCAGGCTACACACTATAGTAGAACATATCATGAGGAAAATAAAAAATAGGCCTGGGCTGGGCATGTAGTGAGGCGACCCGAAAACCGATAGACAAAACGGATAACAGAGTGGACACCAAGAGATGGGGCTAGAAGGGGAAGGCCAGTAATCCGTTAAAGTTGAAGAAATAAGCTAAATACGGGTAAACTGTGGTCATGAGCAGCCCAGGACAGCAGTAGTTGTAGGTCAACGGGAGACCTTTTTCCTGCAGTAGACCTGAATTGGGTGATGATGGTTATGATGAGAGCACCACCGCTATTTCAGTGTGTTCTGGCTGCTCTTTAGACAAAAACGTTTTGAGGCCGTAGACTTGCATATTCCTTTTAAGCTGCTTTCTGAGGAACACCAAGAAATGAGCATTGGTTCAATAAAAGTCCGCAGGTTTTCCTCATATAGAGGCCCGATCGAGGCAGTTTTCTATAATTCGGCAACGTGACAGTTCAATCAAATACACTGTAAGAAGAATAAAAATGGCAGGTTTATTCTCTGGGCTCTAAAAAACAAAACCTCAAGAAACTGTAGAAATTTGGCAAATGAAACAGCAAGGATAACGTTGGCACCCCGTATATGCAGAATCATTTTCTTGTTTCTAAAGACAAAAGCCAATCAAATTGTTTTAATTATTTTGTTTTTTATGTATTGCACGTCAGTAACCAGTGAATATTGAGCAGCTGTTAGCAACATACCCGATGTTATGCCAAATATTGAAATATATATTGAAGACTACTAAACATTCTGTAAGCAATAAAACCAAACGCGTCACCGCGTCTTATGGGGATACGCCATTTTCTTCAGCAATAAGTAGGGCATTAAAATTTCAACAAATTCACAGGTACTATTTAACTAATGTCTGGCCCCCTCCGAATTTCCGGTTAACTGTAGAATTGCTCGTCTCCATAAAGCTGGACTGTCTGAATTATATACCAATTTCTCTGACATCTCTAAGTTCCGAAACTCTGGAAGACATTTTTTAAACTAATGTTTTCAACAACCTCTAAATGGAACTTTGTATGTTCTTTGTCAACACGGATTTCAAGGTGGTTCATCAGGTGTAACTGAGATATTAAAATTGACTCACGAAATTTTTACGTCATTTGTGAATGTTTTCCAAGTGGACCATCCAATGCTATACTTCCAAAAAGCAGGTGGCAATGTGTCTTTTATCCGCCTGCTAGATTTATTGTTCCTTTTGGGATTTACAAATAATAACCATATTAACCAAACATCATTTTGACCAGTTCGTCACTGCAGGTCTGATATAGTAGTGCGAACTCAGAATATGCGTGTGTATCTTCAGATATTACACAGAGCTACTTTTTCGGCTCTCTTTTTGCCCTTATATATAGAAATGACAGTTCACTGGAATTGCCCTAAAATGCGGTTCAACCAAAAAATTCCAAAAAATAGGGTCTTCAACCAAAAATGTTTTAACTGTTTTTACCCATAAATTGGCTAACGGGCCTTCATAAAAATTTATAGTACATGAGAATTATGGTTTTGTCCCTGAAGGGGTCAAAATTAAGCATATTTGTTTGATCACAAGGGACAACCAACAAACGAATACTATTGCCTCAACACCTCTTTATTCTCTAGTTTTCGTATCGTATTTTCTGGAATGTTCTTTACTGTTCTCCTTGTTGTAGTTTTATTTATTCTTTCTATTAAGACAATAATCCCCATGACAAGGTTGGCGTATGCTGACTCAACATTGTACACTTTGGTCAGACTTGTATTCATTTCTTGCAAGAAGTAAACAACAATAATTTTGTCTTGGACTACTTTGGTGTCGGTAATTCATCAGAAGCAAGTTACGAAAACAATTACGCCCCTATTTTGATTATCTTTGCAGTTATAGCACCTGTTCTAGCCCTTGACCTGCTATCGCTAATCTGTACCAAAACCACACTTCGAAGAAATACTACAATTTTTTAACAACAATTTCTCTACATTTTGCATTTGCACGTTAGCCTAAGCTATACACTTCGTGAGCTTTAGGCATTGATGTTTTATTTAGCCCGTGTTTCGCCTGGTGCCAATCATGTCTTTACAATTTTCCGAAAAGAGGGCTATGCCAAAATGTAGGTGAAGGAAATATTCGCGATATTTTCGTGAGTATGGAATTTGAAATGACACTTTTGCAATCGTTCTGCACATGCAAATCTGCGCTGTGACTGCGAAAATAGGAATCCTCGCATCATGCTGTATTTTTAAGATCATTTTCTCTAGAAACTACGATCGGAACGGGACATTGTTTTAGTTTATATAATTTTTTGATCATTTTCCCGTAACATTTTATATTCTACAGTTTTCCTAGTCCATTTCGCCGGTGAGGCCATTAGATAAATAAATTCAATAGTTTATTCTTATGAGCGTTTCTTTATTTTGTTATCATTGCTAGCGTGACTAGCAATTGTGACGCAATTCCAAAAAAATAGCTTTAAAGAGGTAGTGACGCAAAATTTTGAAGGCGAGGTAACTTCGGAGACAGATTGGTGGGAACACACATACGTCCTCTGGAAAATAACAGGGGCAACTACAGCCTAGAACATATTAAAATCAATTTTAAACTGTGCGAAACGCCACCGAGAAGTCGATTGATTGTTGGGTTTAATGCGCCGACGCAACGCAGGCGATGAGGCGCGCCGTAGTGGAGGGCTCCGGATTAATTTTGACCACCTGGGGATCTTTATCGTGCGCCGAAATCTCGTACACACGGGCGTTTTTGCTTTTCGCCTCCATCAGAAAAGCGGCCGCTGCGGCCGGGAATCGAACCCGCGACCTCGTGCTCAGCAGCGCAACGCCTTAGCCACTGAGCCACCGCGGCGGGTGCCACCGCGAAGTCAGCGCAGGACCTCGCGCAATCGACATGCGTGTATAATGTGTAAATAAACAACCAAACACCTCGTGAGTTTGTGTATACCGCTTCGCACTGCTGGCGTTTTCAGCCGCCTCGCTGCTCCAATCGGAGGTCGGACCTTCTGCTCGCGAGCAACGAACGACCCGATCGTTGGCGGCAGAGGCGCCGTGATTTCGTCGGGCCATCGGGCAGGTGGCCGCGATCTAAGGCTAACAGTGATTCTAGGCACTGTTTCTTTATTGCTTTTTCTAATAGTGGACGCAAAAACGTGCCGGGGACACGAAAAGCGTACTTAGCTATCCGCACGGGCGCTGTGGTGGCGGCGCCCACTGCAGCGAAGTGGCGCAGGCCGGCGCAGGTAGCTCGAGCGATTTCTGGTTACGGCTGCATGAAATAGGACCCAAAGTCCCAAACATGGAAGCACATATGAGGAAGGAGTTAACGATGCCATGGTGGGTTGCATTAAAAATCGTAATCTGCACCGCTTACGAGAGCGACAATCTAATATCCGCCGAAGTACTAATCCTGAAACATCTGTAGGCGGACCTGTAGACAGACCGGCCTGCTGCTCCCAGAGCGCGTCGTCTCACCCACTGTCTGGAGCTTCCCGCGTCGTTCTCAAAACGCGGCAGCAACTTGCACTCGCAGCGCCTGCGTCACGTCCACGGTCGCTTTTTTTAATTAGGCGGCTCACGAGATCAGTATGTGGCGGCATTCGCACAAACTGCCGGCGACGAGGATTCTACAGGGGTACGGCAGGTCTGCTCTGTGACATCCGTCCTACGGTCAAGTTGTCAGATTTGTATACACCAAAACCCTGCGTTTTCCGGCATCTGCTGAAACCGAAACTGCTGCTGGCCGCATTGAAAACGCCTCTAATTAAACAACCGCGCATGCTAAAGCAAATGAGCTTTGCAGGCGTGATAAGTAGGTCCTTAGCTACTCTTCGCAACAAAAAAAAACAGGATGTAATTTTGTTTGTGTCAGTGCCCCTTTAAAACTCCACACAAGTCTTTTTTTCTACTTTACAGAATATGTCAAGCTAGATTAACGTTTTTTTTTCAGTCTAAGAGAATGTCTATGCTGGCTTGTGGGTTGCGGAGAAAAATAATTGTTGCCTACCATACTAAAAAAACACTAAAGCGCGGAGGAGAAAGTGTTCAGCCTTGAGGTACCCTTTAAATAATCGGGAAAAGCCGGGGGCTAACGCTTTCTTAAGCAACACAATTCCACCTTCTTTTAAGTAACTCCCGAACCACTGGCTGGGCAAACGTAATAGACCGTGTGCGGAGGGCTTACGGAACAGTAAAACGTAATTAACAGACCCCACGTACTCCGACATATACTGTGTCAACATGTAATTACAACTTAGAGTCGACTTATAATGACCCAACCTGTCGACTAGTTAACCCTAAATAGGTGATTGTATTTAGAAAAAGATATTTGATTATTGTGATCCGCAAGAAATGAAGCCGCGTCGCTAAGAATAGAAGATTAGATTGAGGGCGGCTAAACGGTATGGATGCATCACTTTCGGTGAATGCTTTACATGTACAACAGAAGGGAGATTAACATAGAATTTCCTGGGATCATGGCCTTGCAAGATGGTTGAAAACGTAAAATTGTACGTATTTTGCACTTTGTTGGGAAGTGTTTCTCGACGAGTGGCAGAGGTGGGATGTGACGGAGCAAAGGGTTAACAAGCAACGCAACCCTTCCCAATTTACAAGGAATGTCTTTGCAACCCCCCGAGATTTTATGTGGGGGTTTCGGGTTGCAGACACAACAACGTTTTCGGTAACGTTAGGGATTTGTAATACTGGCTCGTGCGACCGTCAACCCAATTCGCTGCGGTTGTTCGAAGACGTCCAGTAGGTTGAAGAGAATTACGGGCGAAAATATTACATTCAACCCACGGCTCAGTCTAAAAACACGTGACCGGCCGGGAGGTTCTGGTTTCGCAAACGTGACGTGTGTGCAATTTAACATAACGCCAGAACCCCCGTCCTTCTCAAAAACAACGCACAAAACTGCTTGCACGGATGTCTGTACTCACTAAACATCAGGCACGGGGAGCTTGTTGCGCGAAAAAAACATATTAAAAAATTTCCTCATCAACAGCACTTTTCACATAAAGGTGCAGTGACAGGGTCCTGGTGCCACAGATTTGTGGTGAATATCACTGGTTGCAGAAAGACTACTCTCGATTTTCTGTATCACTCTACGTGGGCGGTTACACAAGTACTCTTGCACCGCATCATGTTACATCCTGTAAGCGGATGAGGCCTTAAAATTTTCTATATTTATGTGTTGTAGTTGTCTTATAGAAATGTAACTTAGGCTCTGGACAAGATCGGTCAATCTGCATCGGCCACTTTGTGCCTTGAGGTAATCCTGTTTGGGCATATTTTTTTCGAGCTGCTATGCTAGTTTTTATGGTAACAGATCACCCAAGCCTGAACCAGGCTGCCCACATAGCACTCACAGGGAGCCAGGGCACTTCCACATACTTTTAAAGTGAAGACGTGCCCCTCTTATGACACTACACCTAATGCATGAGAGCGCTGCTGTTAACTCTTGGTAGTGTGTGATCTGGTCTGCCTTCGCCAATAAAACAACGCCTGATCTTTGCAACTACATTTGTTTTTTTAGCTGCTGGTCCCAAGCTTGTTCTCTGTGACAATCAGAATGTGCAAGCTTACAGAGTCAAAAGTGTATTTTTGGCGTTTGTTGCCCCGTTAGAATATTCTACCAACAAATACCACAGTTGAAGTTAGTCCGACGATTTGAAAATCTGAGGACTAAAATTACCTGTGCCAAAAAAGGCGGGACACGGACGAAGTAAAGTACTGACAAACGTGGCCCTTGCACATGGACACACACGGAGCCGGTGTGTCCGTCCCTTTACTTCGTCCCTGTCTCCCTTTTTGTGCAGTTAATTTTAGTTATGGAATACCAATATGCCCAGGATGCTATCCTTATCAAGTTGACAATCTCGTGTGCTCCAATATCTAGAGACTGGTTGTGTTTCTCCTACAACAAAAAACCGTGTAAGTGAAATAGTGCATGATTTTGTTTGCTTCATGCCAGTCATAGTGAGTACAGTCTGCTTGCATAATTTCATGGTTTCTTTACATTCATTCGCAACAGCTCAAGTATATCGCCACCCCAATTTTACTGGTGCAAGTATTTTTTGTGCTCTTTGTGATTCTTGCGGACGTGAAAATAGTTTCGAGGGGTCTTTTTTTTCTAGCTCCTCAACTCTCCTGCCTGCAATAATACGGTCCACAGAACTGCGTCTGTCCCTGTAGCCAGAATACTGTGTGTATCCCTGTATGTCATCTCAAGTTGCACAAAATTGTCTCCTTCAGCTTGGAAGGTTAGGCTTGCCTGCAAACAGTATGTGCTCGATTTAAAACATCCGACATTTCTGCCCTCGACATGCCAATATGATTCCCTGCTCCAACTGCACATTATCACTCACTGAGACCGCGTAGCTCACAGGCTGCCCATAATAGAGTGAGATTTTAAATTTGTGGGCAGCATGGATATCTGTGAAAGAAGAACTCACGTGAATTCGGACCGGCCGTGTAACTACGCTTTTCCACCGTCTGAAGTAAGTGCCTTGTGCAAACTTTGCAGGGTAGCTTTCCGGGCCTCTTTGCTTTTGTACACAGAGCAGTGTGGAGTAATCTCAATATTCAGTCTGTGTGCAGAAAAAATTTAAACTGATTTACATACTGTCGTGTTGTTGTTCTTAAGACATATACACGCAGGTACACTTAGTACGTTCAGCAACTGAGTAAATTTGGTTTTAGGATGTGGCAAGGTGTCTAAAAATGATGAGAACAAAGACAATTGGGGGAACGCGTAGCCTGTGCACGGAAACGAGACAACGGACTGCGGTAGTGCGTGCTGGGCTCGGGAGAAATCAGGTGTCTGGAAACGGGCTCTCATCTCACTAACGGTGTGGTTTTCTTTCTTTGGAGCCGCTGCCAGGCGCTCGGATTCCGGTACCCACATTTGGCACCCTGAATGTTGGGCCGGCCATTGCTTCTCGTCAAGGACATTGCGCTCTTCTTCCTCTTTGTTCTAGAGCGGGCGTTCTTTTGGCGTTGCTGATGGCTGGGGTATTCTCTGGTTTCTTTGGAGATTTTCTGTCACTTTTCTCCTAAACCGTTGCATTTTCTTTGTTATAAAGCGGCGGTGGTAATTGCTGCTGTGCTTTTTCCTCGCTTTGTGGTGCACGGCATACCCTCATAGTTAGAGCTTAGGCCACGCCGAGGGCGAGGCCACGCTTCTTGCTGAACGGAGCCTCTCTGCCGCTCGTAACGATGCGGGAATTGGATGGGATTATTCCGAGCTCGACGCTACATTTGGGTGCAATCGCGAGCCTCACCGAGAATCTTGTGAATCGCTTGGAGAGTTTCAAGGTGGGGCCCATTGTTAAGTCATGGGCCCCCCACGAGCCTGGAGGCGCCACAGCGCTTGCCGCCATTCCCTCCGTGCCTCGCAGTGGCACGTACCCGTTCCACCGAGCATCACAGTGCCATGGTTCCCCCCCCCCCATCTTCGCGCTATCCGTGTCCTGCCAGTTGCCCTGGAGGCCTCCGCTAGTCGTTGGTGGCGTCTCCCGCACCCGTTCGTGTACTGGGCCCACTTCCAGACACGCTTCCGCGCGGAGTGCTTTGCAACACCACTAGGAGTGCCGCATCCGCCCTGAGTTGGAGGCACGCACACAACACTCGCGTGAGGGCTTGCCCGAATACATTCGAGCTTTTTAGGAGCTTTTTAAAAGAGCTATCGCGGACGCGTCTCACGCGGAATTTGTAAAGCGCGTCTTGTGACGCTGCCATCCGCGCTTCCGAACTTTCCTGAAAGGTCGTGATTACTCTAGCTTAGGGGAGATTGCGCGATCCGCTCTGGCAGTAGAGGATGGTCTGATATCAGAGCCGAGTTATGTACCCCCTCCGCCAGTAGGAGAGGCACTTCAACAAGCTTGCTCATGGAGAGACACTTCTGCGACTTCGCTACAGCGAAGTCCACATCCTCGTACGGCGACGACTGGCTTAAATGCCCCCGTGCACTAGACCTTCTGCCTTTGGCGACAGGCAGTTGGAGCGCGCAAGACCACTAGATGGGCAGACCCCGGCAGAAACTCCCCGCAGCAGTTAATCAGGGCTCCTGCGTTGCGAAAACAGGCTCTCTTAAATGACAGCCTCACGGCTCTCCGGCTCGAGTCCCTCCCTTTGAGGTCTGCAATGATACCCTCTGAACTCGAGAGGTCCACAGGGGCGGGGGAGGGTCGTGGGTCTACGTGCCGAATGGAATATCAAGGTTGCGTCTGTTACAGATGCGGACAGCCCGGATACTACCAGCGTGAGTGTCCTCAGGTGATGGGTAGTCGCCAAAACTAGCAATAGCCTTCAGGGAAACGAGTATGACCTGGGATGCTAATTGCCACCAAAGCATTGCTAAGGGCTCCGGGATATCAAGAATGGCGAAAACATGTTTTTACCATCTGCGTGTCGTGTTGAAACGCAGACACAGGCCATAGAACTACACGTTTCTGTTTACGTGCCTGGAAACGGTTGTTTACACATTTTGTGGCACTGGCAGAAGTTTGTCGCTAATTGGTGATACAGTCTTTGAACTTTGCCGAGCATGTGATATCAAGTCGCACAAATGCAGTACCTATTTGCAAGTGGCCAATGTTGCTCTTAAAGCGGTGGTGCTGTGTGCTTCCGAATTTCTAATGAAGCCAGAAGGTGTCGGTTAGCTCTTTACGTACTTCCCTGGCTCTGCCGTGCCCATGATTTTGGGCAGACAAAATTTCATTATTCGCGAGGGGCCTACTGCTTGACTTGGCCGGTGGTGGTTACAGATTGAGCAATGACCAATTACACAGTAGGGGCAGCTAGCCGTGTGTGCGCCTGAAACTCTGGTTTGTGCCTTGTCAGAACCACCTATCGAACTCAAAGTACTTTTGTAAACATTTTTTTCCCCTTCGTGTTCCACTTATTAAGTGCCTATTAGTCCGAGCATCGGGGGCCGATGCCGAGTTTCCTGGAGAGGGGAATAATGTCGCGTGCTCGCCAATAGCCCCAGAGGTATGCTAGTTCCACAGGCGCACGCCGGTGTTGCCGCCAGCGCACGAGCCATCTGTTCCCCACCCGGCCACCCTCGTCCATGATTACCAAGTCGACTGGGCTGCACGTGCGGAACGGCTGTCGGTGAAGACGCTGAGCTCATGAGTTGTACGTGAGACGCCGAAGCAACGAGAAAACCATACTTTTTGTTCTCTTGCCTGCGGGCCTCAAAGTGCGTCCCACAATAAACCAGTTTCATTAGTCCTATTCGTCTTTGCGTACGCGATAATATTTAGAAGGATTGCCCGTATATGTTGTCTATAGGCTGCCATGGACCGATAATTGCGGTTCCTGAAATTGACCCCCATGGTATTTTCATTTTTTTCAAAGTGAAAACTCGGCACTGCATTGGAGATGATGTAGAAGGAAATAAAGAAAAACATAACTTGTTCCCTGCCGAAGACCGTAGGATATTTTACAATGGTATAAATCTACACAGAGTGGGACATCCATCACACTAGGGCGAAGCATATTCAAATTTGAAAACTACCTACATTGATAAAGACATCAATAAAAACATCAATTGGTTTATGAAGTCATTGAAGGGGTAGTCATATAATTGTAATATACAAACTTCGTCGAATCTGTAATTTCTTTTGGTACTGTGTTCAATAAGTGGTGCTGTCATTTCCCGACACCAGTGTGCACAATTATTTATGATGTTGGGGGTTGTTAATTTATTTTTAAGCCTCTTGGAGACGTTGTTGCACCATACACAAACACAAAGGTTTTGCCTCAATTTTCACTTGGCTCTGTCAGCCCACAAAATACATTTTATTACTATTATCACGTTGCCAAAGACGACTCAATTGTCTTCAAGAAACACAAGTTTATTGGAGCGAACTTGTGCTCCCCTAACAACTCAAATATTAAGCGGGCGGCGAAGCAGCAGTCAGCAAAGTGACGTACACAAGCGAGCGTCGGAGACCGAATGCCGCACGTCTGATCTGCAGGCTTTTACCTTCGGCGCAAGTGTTTCTGGAACCGTCGATTCACATCCAGAACATTGTAGATCACAGAAGGTTATTCTGGCCTTGTGACGTTAGGGCGAAACAGTCTGCTTATCTGAATGTGATAGCCCCTGCGGCATAAAATAAAGAATGGAAGACGCGCTTGGCTTAAAACGCAGATAACACAGCCGGGCTTGGCACGGCAGTAAAAAGTGAACAATAAATAATCAAATCCATGCCTGGTTCGCGGCACTACCCCCCTCTAAGAGTGCATCCACCCGATGCTAAAATAAAATACTGTCCGAACGAACCACAAAAAAAGTCCGTCATCTTGCATAGTAAGGTTTCAAGCGAACCACGTGAGCGACTTCGGATCGCGTGCGTCGTCGTTCATGTTCTGGAATTACCATGGGGGATCACCTCGTAGAGTAAGGTGGCCAACACGTCGTAGAATCTGGTAGGGTGCGAAATAAAGTCGAAGAAGCTTCTCACTTATTCCGCGTCGACGGATGGGAGTCCAAACCCACACACGATCCCCAGGGTGGTACTCGTCTCGGCATCGCAGGTTGTAGCACCTGGCATCCACCAGCTGCTGGTCCGCTGTACGAACTCGAGCCAGCTGGCGGGCCTCCTTGGTATCCTTGGACTTCGGCTTTGAGGTCATTGTCTTCTAAGTCCGGAAGTATGGCGTCGAGCATCGTAGTCGGCCTTCTTCCGTGGACAAGCTAGAACGGCGTCATCTGCGTAGTTTCCTGGATAGCCGTGTTGTACGCAAAGGTGACATACGGAAGCACTTCGTCTCATGTCTTATTTTCAACGTCGACGTACATTGACAGCATATCCGTTATTGTCTTGTTCAGGCGTTCCGTTAGTCCGTTCGTTTGGGGGTGGTACGCCGTCGTTCTTCGGTGATCCGTGTTGCTGTACTGTAATATCCCTTGCATCAGCTCCGCAGTAAAGGCCGTTCCGCGGTCCGTGATTAGGGCTTTCTGGGCTCCATGTCGCCGCACAACTTGGATTATGAAGAACTTGGCGACTTCTAGTGCAGTCCCCCTCGGAAGAGCGGTGGTCTCTGCGTAGCGCGTCATGTAGTCTGTCGCTACAACAATCCACTTGTTCTCGGATCGGGATGTAGGGAACGGGCCCAGAAGATCCATTCCAATCTCTTGGAAGGGTCTAGATGGGACGGCGATGGGCTGGAGCTGTCCGGCGGGTCTTGTCGGTGGTGGTTTTCGTCGCTGGCAGTCACGGCAGCCCAGGACGTAGTGGGTGACGTCGGATGCAAGGCGGGGCCAGTAGTACTTCATTCTGATTTTACCAATTGTGCGAGCTGTGCCGGGATGTCCAGGAAGACGGGTCGTCGTGGCACGCTTTGGAAATTTTGCCACGAAGATCTGCCGGGATTACAGAAAGATAATTCGCTCTCGTTCTGGGGCTGAAAATCTTCTTTACGAGGACGGAGTTTTTCAGGCTGAATGCACGCAAGTTGCGTTTGAAGGCCATCGGCACGGTGACGTTGCATCCTTAGAGGTAGTCGATCATGACGCGTAGATCGGGGTCGGCACGCTGCTGGATGGCTAGGTCGCTCTCGGTCACTACTCCGTAGGACGCGCTGTCTTCATCAGTCTTGTGGTGGCGGGTCGACGGGGGCGCGGGACAGGCAGTCCGCGTCGGAGTGTTTCCTCCCGGATTTATAGACTACTGTAAGGTCGAATTATTGCAGGCGCAGGCTCCACCTAGAGAGACGGCCAGAGGGGTCCTTAAAATAGGCGAGCCAACTCAGCGCATGGTGGTCTGTCACAACCTTGAATGGTCTTCCATACACGTACGGGCGAAATTTTGAAATGGCCCATATAATCGCGAGGCTCTATTTCTCAGAGTCTGAGTAGTTTATTTCTTCCTTGGAAAGACCACGGCTGGCATAGGCGATTACTTTCTCGCACCCGCTTTGCTTTTGTACGAGGACGGCACCCAAGCCTATATCACTGGCGTCCGTGTGCATTTCCGTGTCGGCGTTGTTATCGTCGAAATACGCGAGCAAAGGCGGGCTTTGGACGCATTGTTGCAGCTGGCAGACGGATGTTTCTTGGGCATTTTCCAAGCTAAAAGGGGTGCTATCTTTCGTCAAGAGGGTGAGTGGCTCTACAATGCGGGCGAAGTTTGCGACGAAGCGCCTGTAGCATGCGCATAGTCCGAAAAATCTCCGCACGCCCTTCTAACCCTTCGGTATTGGGAAGCTCGCTATGGCGGAAGTTTTCGCCGGATTAGGCCGGACTCCCGCGAGGTTGATGACATGGCCCTAAAACTTGAGTTCCTCGTACGCGAAGCGGCACTTTTCAGGCTTCAGCGTTAACCCCGACATATGGATGCCCTCGCGTACAGACTGCAACCTTGCAAGGGATTCGTCGAAAGTCCGGGAGAATACCAAAACATCGTCGAGGTATACGAGGCAGGTGTGCCAGTTCAGCCCAGCTAGCACCGTGTCCATGACTCGTTGAAACGTCTGGTGCCGTGTACAGTCCGAACGCCATCACCTTGACCTCGTATAGGCCGTCTGGGGTTATAAAAGCAGCCTTCTCTCGGTCTCTCTCGTCCACTTCAATTAGCCAGTAGCCGGTCTTCAGACCCATCGATGAGAAGTATTTCGCGTGACACAGGTGGTCGAGGGCGTCGTTGATTCGGGGGAGGGGGTACACGTCCTTTTTGGTGACTTTTTTCAGTCGCTGGTAGTCAACGCAAAACCTTAATGTGCCCTCTTTTTCATCCGGAGTACGACAGGCGCAGCTCTGAGGCTTTTCGGTGGCTGTATAATGTCGTCGCTGCGCATGTCATCGACTTGAGAACGGATGGCTTCCCGCTCGTGTGAATAGACGCGGTACGGTGACTGTCGGGTAGGTCGGACTGCATCTTCGGTTATTATTCGGTGCTTCGATAGAGGTGTCTTACGTAGTGTTGAGCTCGAAGAAAAACACTCTCTGTGGCGATGCAGCAACACCAATAATTTCTTCCGTTCTGCTTCCCGTAACGCCGGATTCACATCGAAGGGATTCGGAAGCTTGAAGGTATCTCTGGATGTGCGTTCAAAGTCGGCAACCACGATCACGTCACTTTCTCCTTGCGTTTCTTCGAGGAACGCATTTGCAGCGTCCCTGTTTAAATGGTGGTATTCCTCGCTGAAATTAGTGACCAAAACTTGAGATTGGCGTTGCTTAAAGAGCGCAATGCCTCTTGCAATGGAGACACCGCGGTAGAGGAGCAACCGTTGGTCATTCTCTACGATAGCGTCAACGTCAGTTACAGCATCTTCACAGTAGACGGTGATAATCAAGCTTGCGTGGGGTGGCAGTGTGACATGATCATCGGCGATCCTTAAAGCAGCACGGTGTTCGGGGTTCGGCTCCGGCGTCATGGAGTGATCGGAGGAAAAAGTTATGGACTTGGTCTGTATATCAATTATTGCACCGTTGTCCGTCAAAAAGTTTATTCGAATGATTGCTTCACGGGAGCAGTTAGGCAAAATAACGACCACGGCAGGATACGTTGTGCCGTCTATGGTGACGCGCGTTGTGCACGTTCCAGTTGGCATCACGAGATGGCCTCCTGCTATGCGCATATGCGGACCGTCCCATCTTGTCATAACGTTCGTCTGCTTGGACGCAAAAGGTCCGCTCATGACTGAGCAGTCGGCTCCCGTGTCTATGAGGGCTACCACTTCAAAGCCGTCGATGGGCAGCTGAACGTCGGACGCTGCCTTCTTTGAGTTCCGGGTGCGTCGTGGCCTCGTATCTCGGCTTCTGCGTGTTGACCGTCGGGCACTGTGCGTCGTGCTCTTCGTTGTAGTGTCATCGGCAGGTTCGGTCATGTCGGGTACGCGTCGCGCCGTTTTGCTGTCGTCGTGTGCGGGAGTCACGTTAGGGTTAGATTGGGTCGTCGGGGTCGGGGCATGTCGTGAATCATGGTCTTCAGTGAGTCGCTACATCTTTGGAGGGTTTCCGGTTTTTCTCCGTAGAGCAACTTCACCCCCAGCAGTTGCTGCTTTTAGTTTCCCCGGCGTGGGCTGCAGGACCTTCTACGGGCGAAGTCAGCATTGCTACGGCGTTTCGGCGATTGGTACGCGTAGGGCCACACCGACCGGTTGAAACGGACTGGGAGACGGCTTGTTTGAGAGAGATACTCGTCGATCTCACGTGGTCGTTGGCCAGGGAGAGGGCGAGGTGCGTCGACGCAGAATCCTCGCAAACCTAGCCTCTTGTAACGGCAGCGGCGGTAGAAGTGGTCGGCCTCTCCGCAGTGGTAACACAGCGGGCGATTATCGGGCATTCGCCACACCTCGGTCTTTCTGGGCGCCTCGTTTAGGGTTAGAGAGGGTCGGGTGGGCGACATTGGGCGGCGGAAGGACGGGGCCGATTGATGACGTGTTCGAACAGGGCGGGGTCGACGAACACCCGCGGAGTAGTTCATAGCCTCTGGTTCGCGGGGTGCTCCGGACGGCATAGGTGTTCCCAAAGCCTGCTGTACGTCTTCACCGATCACTTCGGTCAGGGAAGTGACTTGAGGTTCTGACGTCGTCGTCGGGAAAAGATTTCACAGCTCCTCCCGCACCACTGCACGGATGGTGTCGCGTAGTGAGTTGGAGTTAATAGCACTGGCACCAATCGTCTCCGAAACCAGCGCATTGATTGGGCGGTCGTACTGCCTCGTTCGGATTTGAGCGTCTTCTCCATCGCGGCGGCCTCAGACGCGAATTCCAACACGGTGTTGGGGGTGTTACGAACAAGGCACGCGAAGAGCTCTTGCTTCCGGTCTCGCATTAGAAACCTGACCTTCTTTTCTTCTGTCATTTCGGGGGTCCGCACGGCGAAAAAGTCGCTTCATCTCCTCAACGAAGATCACGACGCTTTCGTTGGGGTGCGGCGTTCGAGTTTCAAGCAAAAAGCGCAGATCACTCTTTTCACACCACGGTGGTGAAGGTCTTAAGGAACTCCCTTTTGAATTGAGTCCAGTCGGTGAAAGAGCTCTCATGGTTCTCGAACCAAGTTCGAGCAGCATCTTCTAAGTAAAAGAAGACATGCCGGAACGTTTCTTCGCCGTCCCACCAGTTGAAGAGGCGGACGCGCTCCAGTTTCTCCAAACATTCTTCGGGTCTTCAGCGGGGGCTACCGGAACGATGGCGGTTCTCGGGGTTGCTGCAGGGTGATTGGCGACACTGTTTCTTGCACCATGGTGTTAGTTGCGGCATTCCTTCTCTTGGGCCCTTCTGGCAGAAGACCGAACGCGGGTAGCAATCCTAACAGGCGGCGGCTTTCTCTGGTTGGACTGGCTTGGCGGCTTCCAGATGTCGTAGAGAGCATCAAGGCTTAGTTCCCCGCACCCTCAACAGATGTCACGTTGCCAAAGAACGACGCAGTCGCCTTCAAGAAAAACAAGTTTATTGGGGCGAACTTGTGCTGCCCTAACAACTCAAATAATACGCGGGCGGCGAAGCAGCAGTCAGCAAAGTGACGTACACAAGCTAGCGTCGGAGACCGAATGCCGCGGCGCCTGCTCTGCAGGCTTTTATCTTTGGCGCAAGTGTTTCTGGAACTGTCGATTCACATCCAGAACATTGTAGATCAGAGATTATTCTGGGCTAGCGACGTTAAGGCGAAACAGTCTGCTTACCTGAATGTGATAGCCCGTGCCGCATAAAAGTAAAGAATGGAAGGCCCACTTCGCTTGGAACGGAGATAACACAGCCGGCCTTGGCACGGCAGTAAAAACAAAATATAAATAAACAAACACATACCTGATTCGCGGCGCTATTACCTTGAATTCTGAAAACGTTTGAATAGCTTTCTTGTGCATGCACGCGAAGCATCACCTTTTTTGGCTTATAAATAACATCAATTTTTTTAATATATCGCGCAATCTGCACGAACAGTCGTGCTGGCCTGCACCCTGCAAAAGCTACAAATGCGCTAGTTAGACCATGGTCAAGTTGACCATTCGACACAATTGTTTTTCTTTCCATCTTTCGTTTTAGCCTTTCCTTGGAATACGCGGTCGCCGTCTGTCTGCGTCTGGAAGCGCCAATGCCACTATATACCACAACAGAATAGGCACAAAAGAAAGACAGGCATCGCGTTGGGCATGGTACCACAAAAAGGAAATAGGCGTGGGAATTATTACTATATCATCTACTCGACCGCTTTGCACGTGTAGCAGGAACGCGAAAGGGCTATAGCCCCCATTTTCCTAGTCGTGCCACCATGAGCAATGCGGCTGCTGTGCTTGCTATCCGATTTATAGTGGTGAATTGTTAATAACGAGGCTAAAGGTGGCTTGCTGAGGGGCAGTACATTGCTGAACCTCCGCATTTGAGAAGACCATGACGCATTGAAAGAAACGTCGAACAGCGGCCCTGTTTGTACTATCGATTCTACCCACAGTCCGTCGTTGCGAGAATTACTTACTTTAGACAATTCGAACAAGACACCAGGCGTGCAAGAACGGCCTGTAGCAGGAAAACGAAAGCAATTAAGCAATCCATGTTTATACCTGTTCTGTCTAAAGAATCCCGGAATAACAGAGAAGGCGTTTTAGGTGTTGCCATAAAGTTGTTCGCAGAAGAAACAGCGGGTGCACAGAGAGATTATCTGTACCATCTTAACTAATATTTGTTATTGCCTTGTGGAACAGGAGCTCCAGATATAATAGTTTAGCAACCGCTTTGAGGGATAAGCGTGTGAGCAGGCTTGTGATGTCGAGTATTTTGTTTCTTTTAATTTATGCGCCAATCAGATGAAAACGCCTCTAAACCATGTAGAAATTAAACCAGTTTAGAGCTTCAATGGATGTTCCGGCACTGTCTCATACAATACTTTTTTCCTTGTTTGTTCAGGGTGCTGTCAGACACCTCCATTAAAACATGGGACGGCCTAGGATACATGCGCGCATTTCAGGATGCGACAATCCCCTGATTAGCACGTGATGACAGAGAAACCAACTTTTGCGCACAGTGAGAAATTAGCACACCTATTAAACCGGAAAAATTCAAAACAGCACTCCGACATAAAGCAGCAAAGACAGAGTGGCGACAAACCGGAGAGGCATCATATATATTGGAGAACTTTTTTGGTAAACTGTAAATTCAAAAGTGCGATTCTATCATCCCACGACCTCCAACCCACACCCTTGACTAGACTCACTGGAATTGTCAGCGGATATACAATAACGTACCCTGAGCTGCACCGTTTCTTCGCCCTACAGGCCCTTGCCTTTGCCAGGCCTTCGGTATTCATCACGGTTGACCACCCCAGGACCAAATGGCATGGTCATCCGCCTACCCCTTTATTAAGTACTCCACGAGCACACAGCCTCTGCAATCGACAATGGCCGTACCAACCCCCATCTGTATCAGCACTGAAATGACCCCGACGAGCTGCTCGGCTTTTCCTGGCCACTCCCTGGATAGCGTCAGTTTTGGGCCTCTTTCATCCGCCTTTGCCATACCACACAACTTTTCGCAACCTCAGACTACCGTTTTGGTACGTATTTGGGGCGAAGTGAGCAGATAAGAGGCCAAGCTATGATGTTACGTTAACGTTTTTTTTTTTTTGAAAATGGTATCATCAACAGAGTTACAAGTGAGGCTGATCCAGGACCTCCCATGATGAATTTCTTTTTATTGTCATACTGAAGTCTCTGAAGACTGTGTAAACGCAAGAAAATCTACTAGTTTTAAATTAACCGAAATGAATACCAGCACAAACGTCCCGAACACGCGAGATGGACGCGAGTAAAGGACCCTTCCTTCTTCTGTTTAAATCCGTGCCCTGGGCGCGGCCTAATAGACATCGTGACGCAATTCGGCATTGCTGTCCTTTTTGAAGTCATGTCTCACCCTGGTCTCTGTTGTTGCCATTACTTAAGTGTGAGTGGCGCAGAGACTAGTGTAATAAATTGTTGTAATAAATGACGACTTAGCGTTCGATTAGGTAGTGTGTTCCAAAGTGAAGAGTTCGTTAGACAAACCATGCAGTGAGGGTGTTTGAGCGCTCTTTATTGGCGTCCATCTCCTAATTTTTATTTGAGCGTTTCTTCCACCATGAGGCGGCACGACGGATTTTTTTTCGTATCTTCTTTGATGAAGTAGAGGCAAATGCAAAGATCTGTAAGGCGCGTAGCATTCGCAGGCTCTTGCACATAACTTACGCCGCGTAAAAAGGTTAAACCGATGATTTCATACTTTGCCATTGTCCGTTTTTTAGTTGTTCTAGAACTCAACCCAATATTGTGCGCTGGATTTGAATGCCTTTTTTTATAGCGTGCGCAAAAATATTTCCCTTCAGACACGTTAATATCCTAATATAAATTGCTGTAAAGCAAAATCCCGGGGTAGGTGAAGTGGTTGTATGTTTCATCTTGACCACGTATAAAAGTTTCGATGCACCATGAAAAAGCTCAAGCCGTCACCGTTAACTCGCAGTTAAATTGCAACCGACGCAATCTGCTAAACCGGACCCTCATTATCAGCTCTCCCCGGTTCAGTGTGCGCTAACTTGCGGCAACATCAATACACATCGTGATACCACGTTACGTCGCATACAGTGGACTGAAAAATCGCATATGCTGGGGATTTAACGTCAACGGCCCCCTTGCCCAATTCACACAATAATACTCGTAGCCTACAATAAAGATTCCCAGGCCCTCGTATATAGTTCTCGAGCTGTTTATCCCGTATTTTTCTATAGCTGGCCAATCAGGCTGTTCACGTTAGAATTGTTCTGCATTCTTGTGTTATACATTACGGAATTTGTTTGCGAGGTTACGTGGCGTTTTAATATTGTTTGTCCCTTCTTTTTACGTTTTTAGACATATACTGTGCCGTAATTTTTTGCTGCAGCACGTTTACTTATTTATGTCATGATGGCACCAGCGATGGTCATGCATTGCGGTGATTGGAAGTATAATTTATTACTGATATTTAAAGGGACGGTCTTTCCTTTCGTGGCAACTTTTATTTGGGGTGATGTATAGGACTTCAATGCAAATGTAACGGGTAGCCTTTTCTACCCTTAGCAAAACTTAAGCAGCGAAATGTATTGCTCATAATTTTGGAGATGCTGTTTCTTCTTGAGAGGGGCTTTTTGAAAATACGTGACGGCGGAGGAGTGACGAACGACGAAAAATGATAAAAAATACTTTGGGGCACAAAATTGTAGTTTTATGTAGTTTCCCACTTCGTGGGATTTATTTTTGGTTACAAGCATGACACTACCCCCCGAAGGAGAGAATCCAAATTTTTTAAAACAAATGCAAGCCTGGGTGTAACTCGGGGGGCATCACCCATTTTGTTCTGTTTCGCAGCGACCAATACTAGCTCACAATTCGTGGACATTGTTAATGCATGCATTTCCATTGCGTCTAACACACTACGATAACGAAAAATGTTCACATCTCGAAATTAGAGTCCAAGACAGTTTGGAAACGCAAATTTACAAAGCAAGTAATATCGCTAGCGAAAGAAGCGCCTTCTGTTTTGTACATACTTAACCTCCCTTTTTATAAAGTGCCCATGCTGCTGGAGGACACTCTCTACAGCGGCTATTATTTGCTTCAACGGTCACGTACTGCGACGACCGTTTTCACAGACTTAATTGGTGTAATTATGTCACCCAAAACAAAAACAAAACATGAACCATAGGCCCCGAATAGAAGCGGCCGATGAGCAATAACTGGATACTCCGTAAAAATCGACTGGTTTCAGCGGGATCGGCCACCCATCGGTACATTACGTGAAAACATGATTCGGCCCTAAGCAGCGTCACACCGACTGCACAACGGAAACCAAGCTTCAGTAAAGCTATAAAAGCGGGGAATGGCCGATTGTGGTGGTTGCGTTTTAATTACGTTGGTCTGGGGTAAAGTCTACAGCGAATCAAATATTTAACAAATGAGCTACAACACTGTTTCGCGAAACGTGCCCATTCAAACCAGGGTGATTTTATTACATGATAAACTTGACTGAGTGAGGGATATTATTGCAGGCGCTTTGGGTATGGGTCGTTTCTTTTTATAACACAACATTTACCGCACATTCCTTGGGTTGTGCGCCTCCGCTATGGGTTTTACTACGTGGCTTCTATGACCAATGTGTCTGCGTCTGTTTTGTAGCATTAAAACCGTATGTTGTTTTCTTGTCGGGGCCTATTACGTGGCTTCTGGTGTTCATGATGCGTGTTCGAAGTATTTCTGATTGAGAAAGATGCCGCTTGCCTTGTGCGTCCGACCGCTGGAAAAGTGAGAGCTTGCATTCGTTAACGCGCAAACGAGGGCGGTCGCTTATTTTCGGGTGGAGCCTTTGAATATTACGTGATGTTGATGGTTCTTGCTAAGAATTTCGATGTAGCATACTGTCCTGGCTATTGTCTTTCCCATTTTATTTCCTCAGAAAAGCTACTGTGCTCGCACTGGAACTCTAGTTGACGCCCGGCATAAGATAGTTGAAAACGTTGACTACAAATAAAGCTTTCGATTCGTTACATTTGTGTCCTCGCGGTTTCGGCGTGCTATCCATTTTGCCTCCTTGTACTTGTGATGTTTGATATTCGTCATTGGTACTCATGCAGAAACCAGTCTCTTCGGTCGCAGTGCTGGCAAAGAATAAGCGGTAACCACATGAAGCGATCATAGTTGGGGAGGCGACAATCGTAATTCAATCATAACTACTTGTGCCCTGGTAAATTGCTCCACAAAGGGAAGATTGCAAGCATAGTCCCGTTTCCAAAAGATGGTCTGAAAAGCACTGCTCGTATCTACAGGCCAATATCGATGACAAGCGTTTCTTGCAAAATCTTTAAGACATCATTTAAGCTCTGGTATGGAGCATCTCGAAAGTAATAACAACTTCACGCAAGCTGAACACGGCTTGTGGTCTGGTCTGTCGTGCACACAATTACTGGAATTCAGCCATAATTTATTTCAACATTTTCACGCGTCAGACAAGTTTATTGCGTATTTTGGGGGTTTAAAA
Source organism: Haemaphysalis longicornis (assembly GCA_013339765.2). Classification (NCBI taxonomy): domain Eukaryota; kingdom Metazoa; phylum Arthropoda; class Arachnida; order Ixodida; family Ixodidae; genus Haemaphysalis; species Haemaphysalis longicornis. The sequence continues at coordinate 58,960,199 of CM023452.1, forward strand.
GGACGTTTGAATATGTACCAGACAACCTTCTCTAACACCAACTGTCCTGTCTTAGAATTCGCACCAGCGTCAATATTGAATACCTTCTTACCTATCGCCAAGGTCTCACAATACCGTGCTAAATATCTTTAAACCAGATCGTTTTCACGATATGTCATGGTATCTGAGGGTTCGGTATTGTCCCTAATATACAAGGTGATCAATGGTAAGTTGACAGGTTTTTTTTAAATGGTGCTTAGATTTACGCGAAGACGACCTCTACAGTGAGGTTATGCGCCAGAGGGACACATAAATAGCAGGTAATTATTGATTTCGGAGGGTCAAATCACTAAAATTGATTATTAACTTTTTAGTGGCTGCAGTAACCAGGCATGTTTGTATTCGAAAGTTAGACGCAATCATGTTCCTACGCAGTCAAGATTGGCAGAATTCTTTTCGCCCATCCGTAATCCGAGATATCAAATGGAGAAGTTTAATCGCCGTTCACATTCACTTGGTGATACGGGACCTCAGTGACTTCAATTTGTTTGGTGTTTCGTGTAACGTGGTAAACACTCTTACTAGTTGTTTGTCACCGGGAATCTTTTGCGCGAGAGGGCGTTGTGCACTCTCAATTGTTCACGTGCAAGAAAAGGCGTGCCGCAATTTGGAATGTTGAGCAGCCCTTTTTCACAGTTAGTATGCACTCTCTGGGAAATGCACTGCCACATACAATTTCTTATTCCATGTATGTATACGACGTTCAGATATACTTTAAATTATGTAATATATCAATGTAGGAACGTCAAGTCCTGTTTGTCGTCAAACAACTCACCGGCTGGACCGACCCGAGTGGTTTTTAACTTAATCCTTGTAAACACTCTTGCGTTGTCTTACCAGGTAAATAGGGGTCTATCGTTACCCAGACATTTCTATCTATGGTGTGTCGTTTCCTGTGAGCAAAGGTTTAGGTGTCTGGTGCCGCAAACTCTCCATTCATTTCTCACATCATGGAACCTACGCATAAATGTATAAAAACAGCTGCTTCACCTCTATGCTGCGTTGGTTGGCTCTCATTTGGAATATTGCAGTATGGTGTGTCGGTCCGCGACTAAGGCTCGACACAGTGCTTCTCTCAGCGCCTTGTCTTTTTCGGTTGCTTTGTGCACTAACCCAGTCCAATGTCATTACCTTGAATGTAAAAAGTGATGGGTTAAGAACAAACGCAGCTAAATAGGCCATGGTTATGCGTTTAAAATCTCATCAATGTCTAACCATGCTTGTAAGTCAGTCTTTATAACACACCTATTTGCCAGATTCTTTTAAACTGCCCAACTATTTTTTTTTTTCTTTTCATACAGAGCTAGAGCGGAAGCATGAGAACACTCAGCCTCCTTTAAATAAACCATAAAACGACTGTCACATGTTCTATAGCCCCATTGAACCTTCGTCATATATCATGCGACATCTTTTATACATATCGACAAAAACTGAGAGCCAAGGTGTGCGATCCAGCAACATTTCTTCTTTCTTCAGTACAAATACAGGAGTGCAGAATTTTTTACTGACGCCTTAGAAACAGCTACCATTGCGTCCTGTGATGCCAACAGATCCAGCTTGAATGCTAGTAAAACCACGAATGTATATTATAATACCTTCATACCAGAAGTTTACGGTATACTTATGGGTAATAATACACTACAACCTAAAATTCCACAATCCTAATATCTACTCATTCCTCATGTGTTGCGCGGAGATTCATCTAAAAATGTTATAGAAATCATGTAGTCAATCTTCTCATTACACCATTATTCCTTTATATGGCTCAGACGTGGAAGTGACAATGTGATGTGTGCCCGGTCACTCTGGGATCGCTGGTGAACGAGGACGCAGATCAAATTGCCGTTGCTGCTGCACTTAGTACAACAGTTCATATACCAGCCGTACGCTACCCCAACATGAAGCCATACATGAGACAATAGCTTTCCAAAACCTTGGAAATGCACTGCTGGGAATAGAAATACAAAAACATTATATGTCATAACAGCCACACTTCGGACAATACAACATTGACTCACGCAACAGATAAGTAGATGTTGCTTTCGCTAGTCTAGGGTTACGGCCGACACAAACAACACACTCGCACATACTCACTGGATTCCTAAGCCCTCTTTGCCGCCAGTTCGGAGGAGCCATATACGTAATACACATATTCCTTCAATCTACGGCACCTGACACAATACGAGGCAAATGCTCCCTACAAATATGCAGAATACACAACCCGTAAAACACAGCGGTTCTTCCGTCTGACGATCCCATGTTTTCTGCCAAGCACGCTTTTAAATATTTAGAGGCAGTAAAGTTTTTAGGCCTAATTTCATACCAGCCACTATGCCACCTTGGCCTTTTAAACTAGCCATCCTCATTGTCTTACAGATTTTTTATTCGTTCTTGTTGACACATGTTATTATTTACAACTTCATCCGCATACATAAACGCGGTTTTTCGCCCTTCGCCACAAGTGGCCTCTCGCCATTAACAATCAACCATCAGAATCTACATGGTTTCGTTTATAACGTTCCTCCCACATACACTTTTGGAGGTGTTTGATTTCTTGGAGACTCACCCTACCAGTCCAACCTTGCATGCTGAACCCCCAAAAGCACGCGACTAGAAGTGGGCAGTCACACATGCATGTCTTAAACAGTGCCCACAGTCGGTAGCGAGTGGTCATCGAGGACGCCTTTGGATTGCTGAAGACCCGTTTCCACCGCCTTCTGCACACGGACGTCCTCACAATACTACCAGCTGTCGATACCGTGTTGGAGTTCTATCCTGCACAATATTGCAGGGAGGCCTTCCGAGCTGCTCAACGACGACGAAGCTGTCACCAACAGTGGTAGATATGTGTCACCTTCTGATCCCATGCGGGGCACGACACATCTGCCCCAGCAGCTGCCTTGCGGGACGCACTTGCGCCAAACCTGTAGGCTTGCCACGCGTTGTTCCATACTGTTAGGATCGGCCAACACAGGAATTCCTCGCAAGCCCTAGAGCAAAGTGTGCGTGGATGAATCACCCAGAGGCACGAGGAGGCAAGAAACCCTGGCGCCAGCGGCGGCGGCGGTTCAAGTGGCGGCTTCTATATCCTCGGTTCACCGGACGCTGCGGGCCACTTCTTTCCTTCATACACGTATGAAAGAAGGGTCCACCGAAAGGAAGCTGTGGTTTCAAGTGCCCAAGCTCTTCGGTTTCCAACCGTCGGCGAGAGCAGAGGTCACTCGTCTTCACGTGCTGGGAGCCGAGTTGAAATTCCGTTCTCACGGGGCCTCCAAAATGAAGACTTGCGCAAAGTGGTGGAACTCCGGCACAAGACACGATCGATGACGTTGATATTCACCCTTTCCATCGACCGAGTGGTCCGTGTGCATCAGCCACGCCTCATGTCGTGGGCGGTACATCAAGTGTCGTCCACTGCCCACCTGATTGGACAACCTTGTGTGAAGTTAAATTCCCTAGCCAGGATCTGGGGAATTCGAACTCTATTTAAACGACTGTATTCGTGTTATTCTTGTTCTCCTGTCTCGACTGTCATCATGTAGAATAAACCTCCTGTACAGTTTCCTCCTAAGCAGTCATCTCGAGTCTTAGTCCGACACCATGCCGAGCCGGCACCTGTGGGCCTGAACGAGTCAGACAACCCAAGGGCCCCTCATCTCTGACAATATACTTCATTGCTCTTTGACGACGGCATATGGTTCGTCATAATCATCTTCATCTTCACCAGCATATCTACGCCCACTGCAGGGCAAATGCCTCTCCCATTATCCTCCAATTACCCCGGTCCTGTGCTAACTGCGACCAATTTATCCCCGTAAACTTCTTGATCTCATCTGCCCATCTAGATTTCTGCCTCCCCATGCAACGCTTGCCTTTTCTAGGGCTCCATTCTGTTACCCCCAATGACCAATGGTTATCTTGCCTTCGCATTACATGCCCTGTCCACGCCCATTCCTTCTTCTTAATTTCTGCTAATTTGTCCCTTAACACACGTTTGTTCCCTGATTCACTCACCTCTATTCTTGTCCCTTAATGTTACATCCATCATCTTCTATTCCATTGCGCGCTGAGTCGTCCTCAATTTGAGTTGAACCCTCTTAGTGACCCTCCAAGTTTCTGCCCCGTAGGTGAGTACCGGTAAGATGCAGCTGTCATACACTTTCTTCTTAAGGTAAAATGGTAAGCTGGACCTATTATCGGAGAATGCCTACCGAATGCACTCCACCCCGTTCTTTTCCTTCGAACTATCTCTGCCTCATGGTTGGGAACCGGGGTCACAACTTGGCCTGAGTGGATACATTCGCTTACTACTTCCACGGCCTCGCCACCTATCTCAAAGTGCTGTGCTGTCCCGAGGTCATTGATCATTACTTAAGTTTTCTGCATCTTAATTTTCAGGCCAACGGTTGAACTCTATTTGTGTAGTGCGGTAAGCGTGCTTTGCAATTCCTCCCCCGAGTTCCTCAGCAAATCTGAGGTTACTCAGGTATTCTCCAATACCGCTTAGACCCACCTGTTCTCAATCTAATGTTCTGAATACTTCGTGTAAACATGCAGTGAATAACACTGGTGAGATTGGGTCGTATGGTTGCGATACCTTAATGATTTCATTCCGTTTTGACGAAGGCGCTACTGATGAGCCTATACGAATTAGGTACTCTGTTTAAGACAGCAACTGCTAATGAGCCTTAACGCTTTCATTCCGCTGTCGACAGCACTGCTGATGAGATTAAATGGCTTTCCTCTTCCGACGAGGGAATCTGGTGATGAGCCTTCATGTTTCAAGTTTTCTTTTGACGACAGCCTATACCGATTAGCCTAGGTATTTTCATTCTTCTTTTGATCTTAGAACCTGACAATGAGCCCTAATTTTTCCATTCGTTATTACGACAGCACGTGCTGATAAGCTAAATATTTACACCCCAAATTTGATGACAGCCTGTGATGATAACTGGAGCTGCTTTTCAATGTATTGCTGCATCAGACAATACTCCAGCAGAAGTACATCTATGCTAACACACAATGTACTATCCCATACATGTGAATATATCACTACATGTCGCAAGAAAAACAAGAAAATCTTTGAATAAAGGTGATTTTGCGATACTCAAGAACAACTTAAAAACAAGGGAAGCTGCCCGTCACCACAGGTGGCTTCTCATCCACGTGGCGCCGAGTGTATTACTGCGAGCGTCTGAAAGTTACACGGGTCATTTCCGCAATATTTTTCAGACTTATTCCGCTTTTAAACTATGGGAATTACGCCAACCTTTGTGGGAGAAAATAAGTGTTCCGCTGAAAGCGCAATCTCTTTTCAAAACAAATGAATGTGTTAACATCATGAGCA